>OY978450.1:15620783-16870783 GCA_963854805.1 Plagodis dolabraria
AGTTTTTTTTTTTAAACTGAACCGACGTCCTATTCTTTATGAAAAGTATATATAAATCTTACACCGTGGGGTAGTAACCCTACGAGTTTAATCACAGGCCATGAGGGAATAAACTCGATGACTGGCTGGCGATAAAAAACTAAACACGTAAATAAACGTGTAGAAGTCGGTACCACGCTCACTCAAAACATTCTGACCTCATATTTTCATGGTCATACTTCCAAGTGTTTCCTCTTCCAAAACTTGGTAGTGTTGGGAGTTGGTTCCGTTATTTTCTTTAATGTTTTTAAACATCCTCTGTTATGAATAGGTACTGCCTATTTTTACTCGCTCACAATACAGGTCACTATCGGCAAGAGTTGCAGATCAATAAGGAGCTTGTAACAGAAAATATGTAAAACATAATTTAATTCAAAAAGTTCAGCCTCAATGCGCGCTGCATGTGGCGGGTACAACCTTTCGCTTGTCCAAAAATCGCAAAATTCACCGATATATTGATATGTATATAGTAACCGATTTAAAAGTTTTTAGCATGGATTTGTTGATGATATCATTGGTCACATTTAAGTGTTAGTTAGATGAGAAAATACAATAATGTTGAGGAGTATTTCCAAAAAGAATTTCAACACAGCTACTTATGCAGATAGCATCGTTTCACTGTTTAGTGTTTCCTATGTTATTTTTGTTCCGAAATAAAGATTAGATACTAGTATATTAGTATATTTAATATTAATATATTTTTGACTTATTAATCAAACAGTTATGAAAAATCGTTCAGCACGAATTTGTTGCTAAAATTTTCGTACTTAGTAAGTATATATTTATTCCGAACTATTCATAACAGAGGATGTTTCCAAACAATGATCCTCTGAGGAGGAGTTCACCTTCAAAGTGACCAAAATCAATTTAAATAGACATTGCCAAATACTGTTTTCAGTTAATTGAATGTAACATAAAAACCACACCATTGATGGTGATAACATTTAAATAGAACTAATTTGGCGGACTCTTCTTAATAAAATAGAAACACAAAGATCGGATGCTCCAATAAAAATTACTCGTGGTCAAATAAAAAATAAATAATAGACATACGCGTCGTTTTGCGAACTGTCCTCATTGCACGCAGGTCAAAAAGAAAAACACTTGAAATGTGAATAATGTAATTAAGCTATAAATGTTACTCGTTACAAAAGAGTATCATTTAGGTTTAAGAAATAGTATTTTTTTTACCTCTTCAGCACAAAAGATACGATTATTCGATATTAGAGCCACGAGTGTAGTGAATGACACGAAATTCTAGACGACTACGGTAGCTCGTTTAAAGTCCACATTGACAAACTTCACATTTGCTCACTTGTTGAATCAATCATTTTTAATTATTACGGAACACACGCACTGTAGATCTAAATTTTATATTTATCAATTGTATTATGCTGTAGAGACTTCTGCGTGTATTTAGTTAAAATAATTTATTTCGTATTGTTGCAGATAACTAGTGCAAAGTCATATACGTTAAAAATACTCCTGAGAAGAGACTGATAAAAATGGTTATCTCTCTTATCATCTTAACTAGTACTATCACAATACTACTAATATTATAAATGTGGAAGTTGGTGTGTTTGTACTTTGTACCACTTTGTACTACGTAGTACTAACGGTATGAAAATCGGTAATTAGTTACCTACTTATATATAAACCTTACCTTTTCCTGATATAGTTCTTCTATTTTATCAGAGTAATATAGTAAGTAAGGCCCCATCTATATTATGGGCACTGTGACAATACATACTGCCTGTCGATGATTGAGTCAGCAGTCAGGAAATTACAGTAAACATAATTTTGCTTTCTTATCTTTCACAATTGTATACCTTTATTTTGCATAATTTAACTTCATTCTGATTAGATTACTAACTTTATTTGTTTTTAAATTTTGCTACGAATTCAATTTTTTTATGTGATGAGCGGTAAATAAGCATGCGGCACGCCTGATGGTAAGCGGCTACCGTCGCCAAAAGACATCTGAAATACCATTAGTAGTGTCATTGCACTGCCGACACTTAAATAGACCGACGTTATCCACGAATAAAAAATGGTACCGACATATAGCCGAAGTGCCAACTAGACAAAGATATTATATCGGAAACAGTACAAATTAAGATTTTACTAACACTTGCAGGGTTCATTCGTTGCTGGGGTACTACGAATATATATAAAAGTGTGAGTAACGTAAAAACTGGATATCAATGCAGTGCTAAGCAGATATTGTTTTACATTCTATGCGCCGCGAATGGGGCTTTTGGAATAACTAATGTATGAGGATAATAAATAATGTATGAGGTATACTCTAGAGTCTAGATTATAGGTATTTCGATTTATTATAAGTCAGAATTATCAGATTTGAGATGTCTGCTTAGCCGTTCTGATACAATCAAAGTTAGGCAACGTCCGCCTCGGTCATGAGTTGGATGGGTGACCGCTGGTGACATTATCTACTGATCGCTTCCATGCTTCGGAGGGCACGTTAAGGCGTCGGTCTCAGTTGTTGTCTTAGGATAGCATAGTGGTAGGGCATTTTGCGAATGCTCGCCTGGCTAGCTACCACCCTCAAGTAGAAAATCTGCCGCCTAGCACCTAACGGTGTGTTCCGGCAACTGTCCTTGAGAGCCAGTAATTCTAAGTTAGCCTGAACAACATCTTCGACCACATCATCACTTACCATCAGGTGAGATAGTGGTCAAAGGCTAACCTATCAGGTGAAAAAAAAAACTTCAAAGTAGGTGTTTAATCCTTTCTGTGTTCAATAATCAGACCTAATTATTAGACTAAAAAACAAATAGATATAAATAAAGATTGCATAATTAGTAATAGACATTTTTTTATATTTTGTTTACAGACAAAAATGATTGGGTACCAAAGCCAAAAAATGCAATACCTTTAATAATGTTTCCATTGCTTGCATACAAAACATAAAATAAGATCATAATGTCATAGTGTCAACAAGGAGCATAATGTCAGATTCGTTAATACATTTTCTCATTGCTTGAAAAGGATTATAGCACATGAAGAAACAACCATTCATGTGATTATAGTATTAGCAAATTATTTTTGTCCCATTTATTTATTTGCAATAAAGATAGTTTAATATCAATCAATTGTATATTACTGATTATGGCCGTATTTAGCGGAAGTACCAACCTATATATATTTAGGCAAGTAGCTTCTTACTTCAGAAAGATATTTGAATAACTATTATGCATGGTGGTAGGAGATTTTGCCATGCCTGCCAGCCTGGCTAGCTACCACTCGTAAGTATTCTTCTCAAGAAGATCTGTCACCAAAAACCTAAAGGTGTATGTATTCCGTTAATTTAGATAAGATAGTTCAAAGTACCTACTCGTAATAGCCGTGCGTAGTAGTATGTAAACTATAGCAATACTTCTTTATAATTCCTGGGCTGGAATAAACGAGAATTTTCCAAAGATTTACCAATAAAATAATCTAAAATAAAAAATAAATCAATTTAAACATCTTCACATACACACTCAAAAAAATTAACTTCCTACTTTATTAATTAAAGAAATACCTACAACTATTATTGAAAAGTTATTCCTACATAACAAGTACAATAAACTACCTACTGCTAGTGGTATGTGTTCTAGAAACCATATTATTAGATACAATATGTGCCAGTAGAACGTATTTTGCACATGTTTCAATAATGTAAAAGTAAAACGCGAGCAAATTTATCAATACACCGAAAACGCAAGAAAGTGCAACACAATCATTATTGCCCATCGATGTTGTAAAAGGGGCAATCTTACGGTCAAATATACCTATGTAAATATATACACAGGTATACTCAAAAGATTTAGTCAATCAATGAAATTTGCACTAACGTGTCTTGCAATATTATTATGGCACTATACCATCCCTTCATTTTAATTGCAGTGTACAGCCACGCAATTACTGTACGTTTTATATAGCAATTACATTGAAAAGCTCGTAGCTTAGTTTGCTTAGTCGTTCTTAACCGTTGGATGGGTGACCGATAGTGGCATTACCGTAGTATTATTATATGTGCTACGGCATCACTATTGAGCCTTCCTGTGCTTCGGAGGTCATGAAGCCGTCGTTACCGGTAGTTACCTTATGATGGCAGTCGTAATTTATTGAGATGGTGACTGCTAACGCAACCCCATTTCGCCCCGACGCGACGAGGCGGTGGACTGCTCATCCCGTGTTTTTAATGGATAACCTCACTTAATACCCTCCCGCGGGGGTAGTAAGGCCCTTCAGGCGAGGACTCCCACATAACCACTCTGCTCTACCCGGGGCAGGGTGGTATCCATAAAGGATTTTCCCGGGTCAAAAAAAAAGAAAACAAAAATGGCTGTCGTAATTGCAATGTGGTATAGGGCATTTTGCGAATGACCGCCTCGTGTACACCCTTAAGTAGAAAATCTGTCTCCAAGCATCTAACGGTGTGTTCCTGAGAGCCAGTAATTCTAAGCCTGAACTACATCTTCGACAACATTTACCTAGCCTATAGCTATATAAAAAAGGTAGAGTGAATGGTAGAGTAAGGACTATCATACTAACATTACCAATGTTATGCTGAATTCATTGGTATTATATTATGATACCAGAGTACTAAAATTTGGATAAAAAGAGTAACAATCACCAAGCTTGCTTTCCCTAACCGCTACATCTACTCTACTCTTCTTGGTCATCTACTCTACCTATCCGTACAGCTCAGTGAAATTTGTCGAAAAAAATTATTTCTAAATGTGACTTTCATGACAATATTGCTCTAGTAGCATTATAAGTCGTGTAGACAGCTACTGTACCTACCAAAATGCGTTTGTATGTCCCGCTAAAAAACTGCTACCTATAAGATCCTAAAGCACCTTAGCATCAAACATGATCTCTCTCTGTTTATCACGACACATGATAATTGCGTTGTTTAAGAAATGTTCAAATATGTACTTCTACTTTTTTCTAGTTCTACTTTACGCACAATATCTTCTTAATAAAGTGACCCATGTAATAATTATGTGCCTGTCATTCCTAGTTCGGTTGATTATAAAAGAGGCGGCAGAAACAGCTCGCGATATCAATGTTGCGTTTGGAGAGGGAACTGCTAATTAACATACCTTGCGATTTTGATTTAAACGCTTTCGTGATGGAAACTTTGTATTGAAGACAGAACCACGTGGAATACTACCCAGGAATCAACGGCATGGTTTAACGTTACCTTACCAACAATATTGACCCATTTGCGTCAAATCAATAATATAAATAACAAACTATAATTAAATTTAACCAAATACAGTTTTTTTTTAACCTATATACCTAATAATAGTATAACTTGTTACCATTATCTATGATTACCTATATCTTGTATCCAAGATATACATGTAATTACATTTGGCATAGCTTTGAAAAGCGATTTAGTCAGTTTCGGGACGATCATTTTTTTTGGTTGGTTTGACCTTTCTAGACTCTGCATCGGTCTTGTTATCTATGGTTTTGACATTGAGGCAAATAACCAAATATTGAGTCTCTTGCATCATCGCTAAATACCTTTAGTAAAGTTACTCAAATGCAGAAACTGAATGCCTCCCACTGTTAAAATAACTCGTATAACTCACATTAAATATCATATAATATAAATATAATATAAATAATTAATAACCATACAATTGCACAATTAGATCTATATTTTTACTAATATTTTGAGACCAAAGAAGATAGCTGACAACTGTAGGTTATATCTTCTATCTATCATTAACATTTTTTATCGCCGCAAAGACTCCCCTTTCAGTTAAGGGAGCATCGGAAAATATTTCATATTAGTATTAAATTTTATATAAAATAAATCAATATTTTCTTTTCACAAATAATATTTTGTTTGACTACATACAGTTTCAGTTTTATATTCATAGTAATTAGTTATTAAGTGTTAAGCAAGAAATTATGGTCGAGCTTAAATTATTTAATACACTTGCATGCTGCGGTAAGAATAGTTAATAATATAAGGTTCAGTAATTATGATTTATTGTTTATCTCTAAGAGCTGTGGTTTTTGTTAATAAATAAATAAAATATAAATAAGAATCCTAATTAATTTGGCATAGTTACGAATAGTACACCTTGGTTTGAAGTGTGAAAACTTCCGTTGGGAAATATTTTTATTCTAAAGTTAAAGAAATAGTGAATTCCCTAGAGACAAAAACTTTTTTCTTGGTCATGATATAACGAAGCACAAGCAATTTAACATTTTCATATGCAGCGTACAATGTTTCTGTATAATACATTATAGTCAAGAGATATAACACATTTATGAATGTGATTTTTGAGTATGTAATAATTTTTTTCATTATTTTATTAAATATCCTAGGGGCAATTGACAAGCTATAGGGCATTGCCTTGAACACGTATGAACTGGAATTCAAATCTCAAACACTTGCGGTCTTTAAAAGCTATTGGCAACAGAAAAGTTTCTTTTATATCAATGGTAGCTAGGAATCCGCCGTCCAGTTTAATTTTGTCGCCGTCTTAATACGTAATCATCCATTGACTCGCAGGCAAGGTCTGTAATATAAGTTCATTGGATTTTCTTCATTGAATGACTCGCGAGTAGCTTGCAACTAGCCACGTTGACTAGCAGTTATTCCCGATGTAAGTATTTTGAAGCAGTTAGCTTGGAGTAATTTCAGCATTTAAAAACACGCGAGTAGCCTGCAACTACCCAAGTTATCGCAATTGACTAGCAGTCTATCCTGATTCAAGTATATTATTAATACTTATTTTGTATAGGTAATTTCTTCATTGAATGACTCGCAAGTATCTAGGTAGGTCACCACGTTATAGCAATTGACTCGCATTAAATCTCGGTGTAAGTATATGATAGTACATATTGAATTAGTACTAGCTTTGTATATATATTCGTTATTAAAAGCTCGCAGCTAACCACGCTATAACAATTGAATCGCAGTCAATTCCGATGCAAGTACATTGAAGCACTCAATTGAATTAGTACTAACCTTGTATACTTAATTTCCTCATAAGATTAATCTAAAAGCCGTTTTTCTATACTTATTCTTGTATTTTTCTTATTATGAGCTGTAATTCGGAAAAAATAAAAGGAACGAGAATACAGTGAAGGCAGACCAAGAAGTGGGCAGGGTTACTATATCTGAATGACGGAAGTCGAATAACATCATTTTAATTAATTAACGTACACTTAAAACGTGTCTTTTTTGCCAATCGGCTAAACGGACTACTTATGTACCTAGTAAATACAAATATAAATGTCTAATAATGAAGTGACAAAATATAAGTATAAATATTAGGTAAGTTATATGCGTCGTAAAATGTGGTGGTAGGTGGGTACAATATAAAATAAATCCGTATTTTATTAGTTCAATTAAGTAGAGTATTATAATTGATAATAAGAATAGATAATACCTACCAACTAGTATGTACATTCATATGATGGGTTTTGACCACAACATTACAACTAAACTTGTTTAAAACCTTAAATGGTAACTGGCTCTCTAGGACAGCTGCCGAAACAATATTAGGTGATTGACATATTATTTTCTACTTGAAGGTGGTAGCTACCCAGGCGGGTAATCACAAAATACTCTCTCACCATACTTACTCTTTCACCTACACTGTTGTGTTATCCACAGAATAGATTAATTTGTCTATAATAGTAACTCATATTTAATAATACTTACGCACAAATTGTGTCCACAAGCCGTGATACTTATTATATCAATCAGATTTTCATTTCAACCTCTTTCGGTATCTACTTAGAGTAGTTTCAGAATGAGAGTGGACTTGGGATTTTTAAGTGAAATTTAAACGAACTATAATATTATAGCTAGTTTTCAGTTACCGTTATCTTATGTACTTAGGTACATAAATATATTATTTACGCAAGCTAATTCAAAATATAATCGAACCATGCTATTATTAGTATTAAGGTAACACAGTTCCAAAGTCAAATTCCAAGTCTACTTACTTAATGATTATGAACAGACTCTACCAACTTAGTTATTCGCATAAATTAATGTAAACAACCTTTTGTCACTGTTAAAATATACACAAAACTTTACGATATCTATTCAGTAAGCGAGCATTGTATTTTCTTTGGAAATACTTAAGTTAACACGGAGCCGGTTTACGAAACGTGTTTCTACTAAAGACAATATCACTATGTTTGTATCTACCAAACGTGATACTATCTCTATACCACAGAATAAATCATTGAATCGTGACTGCTGTCATAATAAAATACGAATGAACAAACACTCAAAATGAACGATTCATTAATTCACTCTGTTCATTCATTCATAATATATTACGTATGTATAGTTCAACCAAGTTATCTGTGAAGTGGCAGAAAAAGGAACTACGAAATTGCTTACGAAAATTAGAAAAAGAATTTGGTGTTTCTCAACCGACAGCGCCCTCTTAGAGTTCACACATAAGTTGGGCGAACTGTATTAGAAATACCTACGACTCTTCGGTCATAGAAGTTCGGAGCTACGACTCGAGTAAGTTAGTAAGTTACCTTGACTTGACATGATGAGTGAAGTAAGGTTCGCAGTTCGCTGCGGCCATTTTGGGATCAATAACGAAGGAGTTGTAATTGTCAAATGAACTGATAAAATAAATACTTACATGATGTAATATATCATGCGATAATAATATGATATCGCATGTGGATTGTTGAAGGCTAAATTAATAAAAAAAACTCGATTCGCTTCGTCGTGAGATTTTGTTCACTAATTATAAGTGGCATGCGTTTTGTAGGTAGGTATGTATAACATAGGTTGTAATAGTTACAACCTATTATATTTTTATGTGTTTAGGTATAGACCTAAATACATAAAAATATAAATTGAGTACGCAAACTAACCCTAAGAAAAAAGGAAAAATAAGTAAGACTTTTTAAATCTAAGATTCAATTTAATAAAAAGGTAACATAGGTACCTAACTAAATAGCCAACATTTAATATATATCATTAATAACATTTTATAAACTTATAACTACTCTTCGAAGATAGGGCCACTTTTAATTTGAAATTCTCTAAAAATAGTTACGATTAGGTTACAATTTTATAATGTGCTATTTGCATTTCTATACATACATGTATAAATGTGATATGAATAATTAAATACTTATAAATATTAATATCGTACAACATTGCTATGAAAATCACGAACTACATATAAGAAATTAAAAGAAACTTATTTAAGTACTTACCTCTCTGTAAGTATCAGCCGGATTATCCATTGCTGAACACAACCTCCCTTTAAGTACCTACCTCTACGAATAAAATTCGTAGACCTACCAAAATGCATATCAAAAAGCTACAATTTTAAAGCCTAGCGCTGAACATGGCAAGAAAATCTGTCAGAAGTGGGAAAGTATGTGATTCCTAACAATTTAACCGATAGTGGGTATGTTCGTCTTAAATGATCTCTAAATAGGTTAGTTCGATTTTTAGAAATAATCGTATATAAAATCGATTACACATACACCCCTAGGAGTAGACCAAACAAAACTACGTGATAGATATAATTGGATTGTAAAACAATTTGTTTTTTAAAATATGCTACTTTATTGGAAGACCGATTTCTTTAGCAATATATTGCTATCACATATCTTTGTTAGAAATATTATTGTCCACATCAATATATATATATATAAGTCAAGTAATATTATTATTAGGTATACCTATAATATTAAACTACATTAATCAGTACTAATATTATAAATGCGAAAGTAACTCTGTCTGTCTGTTACGCTTTCACGCCAAAACTACTGGACCGATTTGAATGAAATTTGGTATGGAGATAGTTTGAGACCCGGGAAAAAACATAGGATAGTTTTTATCCGACTGCGCAAAAAGAGGTTAATGTTTTCGCGCGATAACCGACATGCGCGCGGGCGGAGCCGCGCCCGGAAAGCTAGTTTAATATAAATACTTTAATTTCTGTGTTAGGTAGGTACACGGAAACCTTGTTTTATCCATACAGCTATATATACTTATAGTAGCAGGTTCCTTGAAATTACTAAGTAAATATACCTAGTAATTGAACTAAAATTTATCAGGAAAGAAATAAGACTGTAAGTGTGAATAATAATAAATAGATATCAATATTATTTGTTTTTTAAGATCAAAATGTTATAATTCATCGTTGTTACTTTAATGACACATTAAAGAAACACCGATGTAAATAGATACCTACCTATTTACATCGGTGTTTCTTTAATATGTTATCAGTACTAATATTATAAATGCGAAAGTAACTCTGTAATGTTTTTTTTTATAGGTGACTAGCTTTCCGGGCGCAGCTCCGCCCGCGCGTATGTCGGTTATCGCGCGAAAACATTAACCTCTTTTTGCGCAGTCGGATAAAAACTATCCTATGTTTTTTCCCGGGTCTCAAACTATCTCCATACCAAATTTGATTCAAAACGGTCCAGTAGTTTTGGCGTGAAAGCGTAAGAGACAGACAGACAGACAGACAGAGTTACTTTCGCATTTATAATATTAGTACTGATTAGGTACATAAACTTTTCGGCTTTGTGCCAGATATCTGTACTTATAAAGTTTACAAAAATGTAATATTGCTTACACATAAAATAAATATATGATTTGCAATAGTGGGTGTTAATGTGAAATGCAATAAGCATAGTGTTATTAAGAAAACCGCCTAAGAAGCGTTACTGGAGGAATTATCAATGCGTTTCGCTTATACACGAAGCATCATCAGGGTATTGACTCATAGAGCGCACAATAAAGAATCATTATCGATCTAGTTAGCTTCAAGTATTTTTTTTTTTTTATTATGCCTGATAGGTTATTTTTGACCACTATCTCACCTGATGGTAAGTGATGATGTGGTCGAGGATGTTATTCAGGCTATTCTAGAGTTACTGGCTCTCAAGGACAGCTGCCGGAACACACCGTTAGGTGCTTGGCGACAGATTTTCAACTTGAGGGTGGTAGCTAGCCAGGCGGGCATTCGCAAAGTGCCCTACCACCATACTGTAACGACTGCTATCCTAAGACAACAACCGGGACCGACGGCTTAACGTGCCCTCCGAAGCACGGAAGCGCTCAGTAGTAATGTCACCAGCGGTCACCCATCCAAGTCATGACCGCGGCGGACGTTGCTTAACTTAGCTGATCGATTCAGAATGGCTAAGCAAACTTGGCTACGAGTGCTTCATATGTACGAGTGATTTGAAATAAGGAGAGACTTCGATTCGAAACGTATAGAATAGAAGATACGTAAATATTATAATATTAACTTACAATTGGAAAATTAATTTAATTAAAAATATTACATTTATTTGCCCACGTCACAGATAATATCACTAGCTATGTACTGCTTTTGATAACTAATCGAATAGGCTTGTTGAACCGTTACATTCGTTCTCTTAATCAAATCTCTAAAAATAACTTGTAACCATTGTTTCACATTTTGAGTAGACAAAAAAGTTTTTCAACCAATAAGTAATAACTAAACATGTAAACCAGTGCTCATACATGAATCTTTTTAGAAACCCCTGTAATAACTAATCGATATTTAGTATTAAAAAGAAAACGGAACTAACTCCCATTACTCAAACATTTTAAAACTTCGAGATAGAGGTAAGTTTATCGATGTATAATATAAAGTATTGAAGTCGGTACCATAGGAATTCAAAACACCGACCACACATTAATATGGTTCGATTGCCACAAGTTATTTCAGACTTAAGAGTAGGTTCCTTTTGAAAAAAACTATTCACATTTTTTGGTGGCACATACCTACTGCTTACAAGATTATTGTCTTTATTCAAAACTAGCTTTCCGGGCGCGGCTCCACCCGCGCGTATGTCGGTCATCGCGCAAAAACATTAACCCCTTTTTTGCGCAGTTGGATAAAAACTATACTATGTTTTTTCCCGGGTTTCAAATTATTTCCATACCAAATTTCATTCAAATCGGTCCAGTAGTTTTGGCGTGAAAGCGTAACAGACAGACAGAGTTACTTTCGCATTTATAATATTACTAGCTTTCCGGGCGCGGCTCCGCCCGCGCGTATGTCGGTTATCGCGCAAAATCATTAACCTATTTTTGCGCTGTTGGATAAAAACTATCCTATGTTTTTTCCCGGGTCTCAAACTATTGCCATACCAAATTTCATTCAAATCGGTCCAGTAGTTTTGGCGTGAAAGCGTAACAGACAGACAGACAGAGTTACTTTCGCATTTATAATATTAGTACTGATAGTACTGTTTATCATTAACAAGAGTTGCAATTACAATTATATTATCCAGGTATACAAATGCAATACTTACATTTTGCAGTTAATTTACTGTTTTATTTTAAAGAACAACGCTGTTGATGTTGAACAAATTTAAATAAAACCTACATGATGGTATACTCTGCCCAACAAACAAAGAAGCATCAAAATCAATTCATAATTGGCGCTGTAATCGCATACTCCAACATTCAAAAAAATAAAGTTTAGTCGAGAACCTTCTCCTTTATTGGAAGTCGGTTGAATAGTTATTTACTTATGATTAGTATTTATACTGGCTATGAGATGTTCTTCTTATTAAGTTATTTAATAACAATAATTTATGTAATTCATTATTCTAAGTACACACACTTGATTTCATGTTGTGTTATCATGGAATATATATTTTATAATCTCGATAAATACCAAAATACTCGTTTTCTTACATAAATAAATTAAAATCTCTATTTTAAATTCTACACAAATAATTTGTCCCTACAGATAAATAAGAGAAAAAAATGCATTCAACATTTTAACATTATATGCTTTTCATCTTATTTTCCTATTAGGCAACACCTACACAACACATATTACTTATAACATTTCAACATTTGAGTAAATATATTGTCACTTATCAAACTAGAAATACCTCCTTTATAAAATTGCTTGCGTACAATACCAATACATTAATATTTTTCTTTGTGCCTACACCACAAGGCATCACATTAAATAGTATTTTTGTCATTGTTAAAATATATACCCCTCCAGTCTAATATTCATCCAGGAACTTTTCTTGAACATCGCCATTCGTAGATTTCAGTAATTCACACTGGAACAACATAATGAAGATTAAAACACAACTTAGAACTTAACCCCCGTATATCTGATGGTTATCGAAATTCTCCAAACGCCAATGGACGAGTTTTTCGCATTTATATCGATTATAATTATTGTAGTGAAGCTTTTTTAACCATAGTCACAAGTAGAGAAGAATTATTGACGACAGATAAACCTTTCAGTGCAACACCAGTATTTGAAAAGTCAGGACAAAAGTAGTGATAAATATACGCGATTTAAACCGTTTAAAGTTGTTTAATTACTATGTGTAACAATCGCGAAAACCTAAGACAACATTATATAAACCTTTTGTTAGAAACAGGGTTATTAAAGACTAGAAGCAAAATTATAATAATAAGTAAGTAATAATGATACATTTAATATTACACCGCCAAAATCCAAGTACAAAAATAATTAGTTAATTATAAAAAACCCTTCAATATTAAAAATAAAACTATTTCAACATTTTGTTGATAAATCCCTAATGGAAGATTTACCAATTTTTTTATATTTATATTTAGTATACCAACAACAACAAGTCGAAGTGTCCTCGTCAAGAAAATAACACTAATGTTAATTACACTAATCTGACGTATATACCAACCTACACACACTTTCGTTAAAATTGACAGCTTTTTAATTACATAAATATCTACCTACTGGGTGTAAAATAACCCTGAAATAGATTTTAGATGTGACAGCTGGCAACGTAACGTTTGATGTAATTTTTTCTCTCCAGCGGGATTTGGCGTAGCACATTTTGTGCATTTGCTGTAGTATCGTGTTTTTGAACGTTTGACGTTCTATTTTTTAGTTATGGTTACGTATTTGAGTAACGACTAATTTTTATGAAAAGTTCAGGTCTTGTTCTTAGCTGTTACAGAAGTAATATCAAACTTATTTTAATTTACATTGTAAAGTTAAGTACAAAGGAAAAAATTATATTTCTACAAAAATGTAAAAGATATTATGTTCTTCTTCAACGTCTTTTACGTCAAAACGAAATTAACCAACAGCACATAACACGTCGAGAATTCGTCCACGGAGTTATTTTAACTAACGCGCGTCTCCTTGAAACTGCTCGTATCTTGCGTCATGTTATTTAACAATCGGTTCAGATATTTTATCTAACCCAGTCTAAGGTCACTTCCTTAATAAATTTCTACGCGTATTTCAGCAAGTAGTTTATTGTACTGAAGTTTGTATGAGCCGGGTTTGTTTGTACGAGACGTGCTTCACAATCTGAATATTAAAATACAAAAGCAGAAATTAAAAACAAAAGCAACCTTCAAGCATGACTGATGAAACATAAAAACACCACATACAATAGTTAAGAACGAGGGGACAAATTAGAGTCATGAGTCATATGTCATGTTGGCTTAGCGGTATCCCGGCAATAGGGGCTATAGCACGGTAATGTTATCTATACAGTATTTCAACTTCATATAAACGGACGAATCACGAGCTATACCTACGTGCCTCGATCTCGGCCTGCGCTCGGTACGCAGACTGTCGCGACTGTGCCCGCGCAGTGACGAATGGACGGTGTGTTATTTTTTTAACAATAACTGCGCGATATTTTCACTAAAAATAAGTTTATGTACATATTACATATTTAATATGACGAGTAGGATATATTGTGCTGTTTTTGCTCGCATGAATTCGTCAAAAACGCATCCAGAGATAACTTTTTTAAGATAACCTGGAAACTGAAAGGTAATAATATGTTGTGGTAATAATAACATAGTTGACGGTACATAATGTGTCTTTTTAATGGATAAGTATTTCCTTTAATCATCCCGAAAAAAAATGTCTCGATTAATAAAAAAATGATTAAAGGAAAGTGATTGACACGAGAGAAATAGGTAGTTATAAGCTATATATTACAATGCGGATTTTTATACTTTAAAATTTGATAATAAAGCATAAATTTCGTACGTCTCACAAATATTTTTCGGTCGCAAATTTTTAAGACTGATTTTTTGTTCAAATATGTAATATGGTTCTGTAAATTAAATCTACCTACTAGTCAAAAAACAACACGCATTTTTAGTGAACACTTCCTGTTCATTTCACAAAGAATTTTATTTGTTTATATAAAAAAAGTATATTTAGAATCACAAAACTAAATGGAAACACAAAATAGGCAAATGTAATTGAAATGCCAGAAGAGGGAAGCCCTATCGCATATTTACGTACGGCGCGGCTGTAGATAGTTATTTCAACGACAGAGCCGAGTTAAGATACTGTATAGATAACATTACCGTGGCTATTGAGTGCGGGTTCAAATCCCGCACATGACTATAATTTTTTCTCTCGTAATTTTGTAATTCGTGATAAAAACACATTAATAATGAATGCAGTTTAAATTCTATTGTGAAAGTAAAGACTCTCCATCAATTTAGTATAGACTAAAAATTATAATATTTTCAGTTATACATGCGGTACCCACCTTTTACTGGCATAAATCCCAAGAAGCAGGTTGTTTCTAAAGCGTATCGAAGTCTTCCATCTAAAAATAATTGTGCAACTAATGAAGCATAACAACTAATGTAACATGCATGAAAAATAAAATAAAAAAATTTACATAAGCACGTTTTGAAATTTAAAGTGGCCTTTAAATCTTGCTTCCTACAATTATTTTATCGTCATCGACTAATTTGGCGACATGCGAGCGGACGCATTAAAATCTAGTAAGACCTTTTTTAAACTTTAAAAAGTACCATGTTGTGACGTAACATTATCTAGCAGAAGCTACTTACTATTATAAAGAGTCGATAAGGACTTCCGGTACAATAAAGCGAGCTGTGGTAAGGAAGAACTAATACTTAAAGGAAGGTAGTAGTAAAAAAAATCAAAACCCAAGACCGTGATTGTTTTGCACGAACTCCAGATACCTACCTCGTCTTGTGTGTATAGTACACACAAGACGCGTAATCCCGTATATAACTTTGACACATTCGAAGAAATCTTCACATATGTTATGTGACTGTTAAAGTAACAATATATCGGTATTTATTTTCAACGAAGAAGCTTCGTGTTATCTACTTCATAGCAAATTATAACGACCAACTTTGATAGAAAATATTCTGCATTGTGCAAGTCCAAAATAAATTGATTGGTCTTTACTGTGCCTATTTTAAACGTCAAATGTAGATTAAAATTACTTGTAGATATACATAATTTAAAAGTATCAAAGCTATAAAATAAGTTTACAAAGAATTAAAGCAAAGAACACATAAAAGAAAGACCATCAAAATATTAAGCCATGCACACGCCATCTAGTAACTTTGCTTTGAATAAAATCTTTCTACAACAACAACTATACACCCCAATTTCATTCAAACCTGGACGGAAGGTTTCTCTCCATATTTTGCCCTTAATCTCCTAGCGAGCGGGGGTGTGAAGAGCGCGGGGTCGGGGTGAGCCTGGCCCTGCTTCTCCCACGGCTGCTGCTGCCGCCATACTAGTGACACCAATGACCCCACCACCATCACCCACACGAAACCGATCTGAAAAATCATTAAGTATAAACTTTAGGAAACGTTTTGCATCTTATTGAAGTTATGATAAACTAATGGAAAATCTATTCATCATTATTCTATTTATACTCGTATAACCGAACATTCTACCAAATTTACAAAATTTCAGAATGGGCGCTTTAAAATTATCATGGGACAAACTACATACACCACGACACACCTTGTAACAGAGCCTTCGCTTCACTCACAATTTAATTACTGAACGGTTACTTTTACTTACCGGACTAGTCCACATATACGATATCCTATATGGATATAAGTAATTCGCCTCGTGGTATACAGATGGCGGCATTGTTAAGTTAAAACCACACCCTTCTACGCTTAGAGGTAATTTTGCTGGTGTCGGACGCGGGCCTCCAAAGCTTATCCATAGAGTAACGGCCATACCGCTGAGTAATCCTATTGATACACCCTGAAAGGTGAAATAATTCCGTTATAAAGCTTCAAACATAAAGTAGATTATTAGTATTTTCATTTTGATTTTCCATATCCAGACGGTCGGACGTACAACCTACGGAATGTCGCACCGTGCTGTAGGATATTATAGAATACATCCGAGATATACATCGTACAATTTCCATAATGAACCATATGAATATGAACTGGGTTTTTGATCTGTAATCTCTCACAAAACTACTACCCACTTCTTCCTTAACTAAAAAGTAAAAAACATTGCCAGACATAATATATATTTCCCATAAATAAATTATGATTGAAACGACATATTCTTGGCCGGAAGACTTGGGTGTAGAACAAATTTATTTTTTACAGTTACTATACAGTATTGTATATGCATTATTTCCAATATTTCTAAAGTAACAAAAGCCAAAAAAATATAAGAAATCGCTGATAAGACTAAAATTACAAGCAATATTACTCGTAGTCGTACTCACTATCTCGTTAGCAAAAGTGGTAAACATTCCCAGTGTGAAAATGCCAAAAAGTGGACCACCGACGGCTCCGAAAATGGTGAGTGCAGCTTGAAGTATCCCTCCTAAGTACTCAGCAAGGAAGGCCAGGGCGAGGAACACTAGGCCGTATCCACACGATGCCAGTTTAGTCAACCATGGTATATAAGAAGGGTTAATTTTGCACCATCTGAAAGAGGATAACAAATAAAAAACAACTTCTTATAAAGAAAAAAAGATTAAACTAAAATGCACACAATTTAAATGTGAATGATAGGTATATTCAACTCTGTTTACTACTACGAAACCTTTGTAAGAACAACAGAGCTCAGTGTTCGCGGCTCGTATACTCAAAAAGCTTACAGCATTGCCCAATTGTACAGCGATAAAAAAACTAAATTACTAATAGTTCTGGCAGAATCACAATACTGGTTCATTGCCAAATTAACATTTTACTATGTTGCCGAAGTTTGTTTTCGAACGAATCAACGAACCCACCTACTGACATAGTCCTCCAAAGTGACTGCTGCAAGAGCATTGCAGGAAGCCGATATGGTAGAGAGGGAAGCACTGAAGATTCCTGCCACAAACAGCCCTGCCAGACCTGGTACAGTCTTCATCGCGTCCACCACGTAGTAAGGCATCAATTGGTCTATCTGAGTACAAACTACATTAAGTATACATTCCAAATAATAATATTGATATATCTAATAAAATAAAATTATTATAGTACAAATTTATTTGATATGTGTATGTAAAAGATAAAATCTTTAAAGTAATGTAGGACATATATACCTTAAATTCAAACTATTGACTGTGTAATTATTGTTAATTTTAGTTATAGACAAACGAACAACATTATTGGGGTCCAAAATATTGCTTGATAAAAACTGTGAGCGATAATCTGCCTCAAACCAAATTGTTTGGGAACTTCTGGGAGATTTGAAGGAAATAGTAGCCAGCGAAATTACTGGGCAAACTAGACACAAGATTTTTTTATAGGTGTCGGTATATATATTTTGTATATACCAATGTATTTATCCACGCATTTTTGACCGAGCGACACGCCTCCGATTCAGCTTGGCCAAAATGCTTACGTATGTCTGGCCAGCGGATGTCCGACTGTTCTTCTCTACATGTCGCATTTCTTTCGATTCACATGAACGATTCAGCAATTCGGAAAATATTTGAAAATACTCGGGTTGAAAATATAAAAAAAAAACATATTACAATCGCCCTTCAGCCCACAGAGCCAATAGTTTATAATTTAAATAGTTGTAGATAGATAGATAGAAAATTCTTTATTTGCATACCTTAAAAATAACATTACAAAGAAACAACAAATAAACGTATACAAAGAGCGGTCTTATCGCTTAAAGCAATTTCTTCCAGACAACCGATATGAGGAAAAAGAAAAACTCGCAAAATTAGCCAGTATGGCAGTTAACAAATTAAACACTACTTATATAATAATTACCCAACTAAGTATTTACACTTTAACACCTATTTAAATAAATACATATACATACATACATACATACTTACATTATATATTATCTAAATAAACGTACATACAAACACTAAATAAATACAGTTGTACCAGATGGTATAGATATATCTTTAAAAGTTTTAGAACCTTATCTTTGTACTTGCAAATTGCTGTATTAAATTAAAATTCCCATAAATTTTACTACAACCTTCAAAGTACTGGAGTGTTTTTTGAAATGTCATGAGCTGAATGCTAAGGCTTACCGCGGCTATCTCATGATTAGCGTAAGGGTCACAGTGTTTGTACACAGCGAACATGCTGATGCCGCTAATGCAGGTCACCAGGCTGAGGAGGGACAGCACTGGCCAACTCCACCAGAGGCACTTCTGGGACTGCGCCAGGGTCTTCACTGTTTGGAGTCTTTGAACCTGGGAATCAAAAACATCATGGTTCATAATTTGCAGTCATAAATAAGATAGAATATTCCGTTATATGCAGCTTCGTGCCTACAGTGTCATCCAGTAGAAGCACTTAAAAACTGTTTGTTTGGAGTGACTTCAAAGGAGTACCTACTCCTTAGTTACTAAGAGTAGAAGTTTTTGAAGCGGTCTATAGTTCAATAAACTTGTTAGCATAATACATTTATAATATACTAACCTAAAACCATAATTATATACGTACCTACTCGTATGTTCATATGAGCTCTCCTTATGAATAAAGCGCTAGTTAAGTTTATATATAATTAACCATCATATAGATAAGAAAAAGAGAACAAGACAAGTAAATACTATTCTGATTCTGTTTCACAGAGATAAGCAATATATTGAGTAAGGTCATATGTAATTAAAGTAACTCATTGCATTATTTTAGAATGTTTTAATCCTTAACCGATTAATGACATTATGTTATTCACATTGGAATTTATTAAATCGAGCTTCGTATTTATTTTTTATTTCTTCAAAAAAGATTCTAGAAAAAAAACATACTTTATATAATAGTTTTACAATTGGATTTGTTGGAATGACTTGTGCCCTCGGATAATCCTTAACTTGGATACCTTTCCGAATTGAGAATTTCAAATAAATATATCTATTACATTCCCAATTTGAACAGGCTTTCTTATATTAATTAATTTATACATTTACACATTCAAGCACAAAATAACTATAATTAATTCATAGCTGCCGTTACACTCCATTTATTACAGAAGTTAATTATTTTTACATACGATCTCTTTACTGAGTATATATTATTTTATAATTGTTTATACAAAATGCTGAGGCTGTGTTCAAAAGTGAACAATCCAGCTGATACAGTACTATGACTTTAAGTCGTCGCGCACCTTCGTGGTGAAGATATATGTAGACAGGCACAGTGAAGCGTTGGCTATCAGCCTCGGTATCGCCGGGCGTCGTTCTCTTCTTCCACTTCTTAAAAATCCTTGGCATGGATATCTGTAGCGACTTGAACCAACGAGACTAAATCGAGGGTATTACTATGTTTGCTTTCCGTGAACTCCTATATTTAAATAAAGGTGAGTTTTCTAAAGGAGGAAGCGCTGATCAGGTGTGAAGAAACTCAGGTGTGCTCATGTATTGAATATTGTTGCTACTTCTGAGTTGGATCTGCCAAGTACCTCATGAATGCTCTCAATAGGCTGCAACGTCGCGCTGTCCGTATTACGTATTGGAGATGGAATAGATGGACCACCTGGAGCTCTTACAAATCCGCAGAACTATAGCTTCTCTAAGCGTTTTCTACCGTTTGTACCATATTGAATGTTCTGAAGAGCTAATTAGCCTTATTCCTTCATCACAATTCCGATCCTGAACAACTCGTTCTAACATGGTATATTATCCATACCTATGCAGTTTAGAATCTCTTACCACAAACTAAAAATTTGGGCAGTTTCTACGTCAGTCGTGTAATTTAATTGTGCAGCTCTCAGCCAGCAAACGTGGTTCCTTGCAGGAATGTAAGAAATCAGAGAGTATCAGCGCTTCCCAGGCTTAAACGGTCCATTCATATTAAGATAGATAATATCTAATAGGCTGATTATAGTAAATAGTGATTAGAAACTAATATACTTAAATGAATTATGAGATTGAGAAGCTGAGGGACGCTGCTTTAGGGACCTTCTTCAGAAGCCCGTTCAGGTCGCTCTATATCAGGTACAGTAACTAATGGTAGTACGTTCAGGTGGGTAGGTACAGTAGTAAAGCTGGGTTAGTCCCGTACAGAATAGGTAGTTATTTTAACGAGAAGCAAAGTTAGTTTTTTCAGATATTGGGAACGGTTACAATTAATAGAAACATTGGTTATTTGTAGCAGGATGTTCATAAACTCCAAGCAGCTTGCTTCGCCCTATATAAGAGGGAAATTAAAATAAATTTGCTAAAATAACTAATTTTTATTGGTTAATAGTAAAAAATGACTTCGTTCGCTCATATTTTAAAGAATTTATTGAGTAAATTAAGCCGGTTTTACGGCAGTTATGATCATTTATATACATTTTTCTCAGTTTGATCTTTGAAATTACATAAATAATCGTTTTGCTTGGAGTAGCTACGTATGAAACATTAAATAAAAAAGCAAGAACATTCATAACTAACTTGTATTTTAATTGCAAACAGTATAAACTTGAACAAATGTTCAAAAAACTCCTTGCAGCCCTACGAATAAATAATTCGTAGTTGCAGTCTCATTTTTATTAGCAAAGTAAAACTTGATGACCGCTAAGAACAAAATAATCTAGTGTTTGTACACGCTATTTTGTATGACGTTGCAATTTAATCCAAAAATGTATTGCTCCATTTCTTTTAAATTGCTTTTTATAGTTTTGTAGGTATATATTATGTCCTATAATTTCCTCACTTGGAGAGATTAAAGAATACCTAACTATAATATGTTTATTTTTTTATATAGGTACGAGTAGAATAATTTAATATAGGAACTCAATACACCTAATAAGAAAATGGAATAAAATTTATAATTATATTTTCGGAATTTAAGTTCCAAACCCAAATCAAATCAGATCAAATCATTTATTTGTAAACATGTGTACATACTAAACGAGCATGCAAGGTCTTATTATAAAGGAGTCAGCACATACATGTTTCGCCCTTAGAGGCATACAAATCTAGATTTTAAATTACATAGATTCCATTTAAAGATAATAAAAATACTTATTAAAAATTTACGTACAAAATAATGATGTCAATTTTACTTAAATAGAAGTCGTTAGATAAATTATATAAGATAAAAAATGTCAAATTAAAAATAAAAATAAATAAAAATGTTCGTGACTCATAAAATAATTAGATTTACAACAGTTACAATTTGTCAGTCAGGAACTCACCTATATTGTAATAACATTTGTCTACTAATATAAATTTCATCTTTTTCTTGAACAAATCTGTATTTAAACATTTAATTGAATTCGGTATATGGTTATAAAGTAGAGAAGCCATACAGAATACGCTCTTATGCATGAGTGCAGTGTTAAACTTGTGCAAGCACAGTTTACTGTTGTCTCGTCTGTTACGAACGACTAAATCTGCTAGTTGTAGAAACAGTTTTGGATTCTCCTTTACAAACATAATTATGTCAAGTATGTATATTGAAGGTAGAGTTAATATCCTGTATTTTCTAAAAAATGGTCTGCAGCTATCAGTTTGCCTTAAATTAAACGCATAGCTCTTATGCATCTCTTTTGAGACTTAAATGCTGATTCCCTTTCCGTAGAAAAAAGCATTAACTGTCAGGCATATTATTATTATCAATGCTTGCTTACCTGAGTGTGATTAACGGCATTAAAATAAAAATAAATAAAAATGTTCGTGACTCATAAAATAATTAGATTTACAACAGTTACAATTTGTCAGTCAGGAACTCACCTATATTGTAATAACATTTGTCTACTAATATAAATTTCATCTTTTTCTTGAACAAATCTGTATTAAAACATTTAATTGAATTCGGTATATGGTTATAAAGTAGAGGAGCCATACAGAATACGCTCTTATGCATGAGTGCAGTGTTAAACAGTTTGCTGTTGTCTCGTCTGTTACGAACGACTAAATCTGCTAGTTGTAGAAACAGGTTCTCCTTTACAAACATAACTATGTCAAGTATGTATATTGAAGGTAGAGCTAATATCCTGTGTTTTCTAAAAAATGGTCTGCAGCTATCAGTTTGCCTTAAATTAAACATAGCTCTTATGCATCTCTTTTGAGACTTAAATGCTGATTCCCTTTCCGTAGAAAAAAGCATTAACTGTCAGGCATATTATTATTATCAATGCTTGCTTACCTGAGTGTGATTAACGGCATAGAGCGACAGGTAAGTTATTAATCCACCTATTATGAGAGACCACCATGTGGACCTCTCTGTTGGGTCCACGCTGAAACTGAAATAAAATTATGTATTATTTATCATTTAGTTAGGATGTTAAGTACATAAGTACGACATTTTGCTTGTGACTAATCAGGTGTCTTTTCATACTTTTTGGAGGAATTTTTAATATGACAAAAAATTATCACACAGAGAATTTCGTACCATTATCTATACAACAATTGGACACCAAATTATAAACTTTTTGTAAGTTTTACGTGCGCGAGTCCGACACGCTCTTCGCCGATTTTTATTATTTGTTGTTATACCAGCAACATAAATACATCATCTGTGAAAATTTCAACTTTCTAGCCTAGCTATCACGGTTCACGACATACAGCCTGGTGACAGACAGACGGACTGTGTACTCTTAGAACCTATTTAAGTATAAATTACAGGCACTTGAGACTTAACAAAGTTATGTTTTGCGAGGCTTTTTGAAGCGCTCGTAGCGAAGTTTGCTTAACCATTCTGAATCGATCAGCAAAGTTAAGCAACGTCCGCCGCGGTCATGAGTTGGATGGGTGACCGCTGGTGACATTACTACTGAGCGCTTCCGTGATTCGGAGGGCACGTTAAGCCGTCGGTCTTAGGATAGGTTAGGATAGGTTGCTTTGTCTTTGAAATAGTTTATAAACTGGGAATAACTTGACATTCTAAAACTTACTTTGAAAAGTCCAGTCGTCCACCTTCGCTTGCAATTATAAATATTTTCTCGAAGCCACCAACTTGCACTGAGGCGAATATAACAACACTGAACACCGCTGCAAACATCAGAAGCGATTGCAGTAGATCAGTGAACAGCACTGCTTTCATTCCTCCAAGAGTCGAATAAAATGTGCATGCCAAACCGACAACTAGAATGGAAATCAGTCTATCCAATCCTGTCACTGCCTCCAAGACTATAGCAGGAGCGTACAGCACTATTCCATTATACAGCACCATTTGTAAGGTGTATGTCAGCGATGCCAGCATCCGCAAGTGTGGTCCAAATCTAAGCTCTAAGTACTCGTAAGTGCTGGTCTTTTGAAGGCCAAAGAATACTGGTAAATATAGGTTACTGGCTATTGGTGTGGCTATACCGTATGATATATTGATGACTATAAACAGCATGCCGTAGTAGTAAGTTTCTGCGGACACTCCTAAGAGAGTAATAGCTGACATGAAGGATGCCATCAATGATACCGCTACAGGGAGTGTGGACATGTTTCGGTCTGCAAGAAGATACTCCTGGAAATGAAGAAATTGTTTTGTAATTGAACCCATTTATCATATTGTATTCGTATTGGTATTTTTATTTAGGTATAATACGAGTACATGATGACGTCGATCGATCAGAACGCACATCGAGCTAGGTTAGTTGCTCGATAAGAACATACCTCATTCGTTTTTTGTTTTCCACCACTGAAGCGGAAATATAGTCCAATAACGACGGAGGCGACCATCGTCGCCGCCATTATGACGTAGTCCCATACTCCGAACACGGATTGAGCCATTATTGTCTGAAATCAAATAAAAACATGTTACGAGAGAACTATACGAAGTTCTGTTATCTGTTACTACCTATTCCACTTTTTACTGCTTTAATACCTTTTACAGTTTACCTATAAATTTATATATAGCATAGCATAAAGTTAACTCACGTTGCATCCCCGTGGGGTGCTGGGCAAAAATAATTAAGCCATCTACACTACACTACGATATACAACATGCTCCACAGTCAAAGTGGCCGTATTTTTCGTAATGTTTTTATAAATTGTCTACTTTCAAATCTGTGATATGAAAGTGACAGTGATGAGCTCTTGAAACCTTAGGTTATATAGTAGCTAGTACTTAGGTTATATAGTGTAGTAGTTAGATTATATAGTAGTGTGTCGATAGAGGAAATTTCCCCGACAATGAAACTATGTAAAATCACTCCAATTTTGAAGTCGGGGGCTGCATCTGACCCTTGCAATTATAGACCTATTTCCATCTTACCTGTTATGAGTAAAGTATTCGAAAAAATTATGCTCAAACAACTTTTATCTCATTTTAATGAGCATAATATATTGAATGAGAATCAGTTTGGTTTTACTAAGAGCAGATCCACTACAGATGCAGGTGTTCAATTGATGTTACATATACTTGAAGCCTGGGAGAGTTCACATGATGCTATTGGCGTATTTTGTGATCTTTCCAAGGCATTCGACTGTGTAGAACACTGCACTCTGATTCGTAAGCTTTCACACTATGGTATTCGTGGAAAAGCTTCGAATCTAATAGAGTCATATCTGTCAGACAGGCTACAGATGGTTGAAATAAATGGCAATACTTCTTCCGGGTCTTTGGTAAAAATAGGTGTACCGCAGGGATCAATTTTGGGACCTTTTCTGTTCCTAGCGTATATTAATGATCTGCCTTGCATGGTCAAAGATTTCTGCGATATTGTTTTATTCGCAGATGATACCTCTCTGATTTTTAAAGTAGACAGGAAAGATAGTGAACTCATTCATGTAGGTAAATAATGTGTTATCTATGATCTCTGAATGGTTCGCCGCTAATAATCTTCTCTTAAATTCAAAAAAGACCAAATGTTTAAAGTTTTCTTTACCAAATGTTCCTTATGTTGAACCAAACATTAAGCTTGGCTTAGATAAACTCTCTATTGACAAAGCGACAGTCTTTCTGGGAATCAAAGTGGACTCAACTTTACAGTGGGATCCACATATACATGATCTAGTCGGAAGACTTAGTTCTGCTGCATATGCAGTTTGTAAGATAAGACAGTTAACAGACGTAGCTACTGCACGGCTAGTTTATTTCGCGTACTTCCACAGTATTATGTCGTATGGTGTATTGCTGTGGGGAGCTGCTGCTGAGATGGAAACAATCTTTATCTTACAAAAGCGTGCAATTCGAGCCATATATGAAAAGGATCCTATGGAATCTCTGAGGGATCTTTTTAAAGAAATTGATATATTAACTTTAACGAGTCTGTATATATTTGAAAATATTATGTATGTTCGGAAAAATTTGAATAAATTTAAATTAAATAGTGACAACCACGATTACAACACTAGGAATAAATATAAAATAGCAGTACCAGGTTTTAGACTAGCAAAGACAAATAAAAGGTCCTTTTTAGGTAATTGTGTGCGGTTTTATAATACAATTCCCAAACATATTACAATGCTCACAGAAGAAAAATTCAAGTTGCATGTGAAAAATATTTTGATTAAGAAATCATACTACAAAGTTTGTGATTACTTAAACGACAAAGATGCTTGGAAAGTTCCGCCTCTGCCAAGCTATCACCTGTCACCTACGTAATTTGAACAAATATTGTAATAGTCATATTATATTGTATGTAACACATTGTTAAAAGATGTTTAAAAGAATGGCCCCGAGTTTCTTGCCCGTTCTTCTCGCAGTGGCCCTATAATTTTTTTTTGCTGAACGTGGCAGTACAATGTAGAATATTTCAATATTAAAATGTGTAATTGACCTTCATAAGAGCGTCGTAGACGCCTAAATTGAATGAATGATTTTGAATTTTTTGAATTTGAATTTGAATACGCAAAAGTTATATATTTCAAGATTAATAATTTGGGCAATTCATTAATCTGGAGGACGAGAATTAATATTATGATCTCGATTACATTTAACATTCTCTGTAAGTGAGTCATTTAGTAAATCAAAGCCTTTTATAATTAAATATTACACTATTCTACATAACCATGCAAAATTACACATACAATATTACACCGTACTCGTATATAATAAAAAGTTACACGGAATTATTATATCATTCGAATTTCTCTATAATCTGTAAGCTATTGTATATTCTCTATTCTGTAACTGAAAATACACTGTATTGCTAGGGAATCCACGGGAAAATAGAGTTGTCCTCCAGGTCACTTTAACATAAGCTGAGCTCAAAGTCCCTGGCATTTGTAGCTACTAATAACATAAAAAAAACTGTAGGCTTAGTAGATAATATATAAATATTTTTTTAACTATGTATAATTAAAATACCTATGAGAAGTTAGTTTTATTTATCTGCTTGCAGTATCGTTAACCCGACACGCTCCGCTGACACATCTTTCTATCGTCAAAATCTGGCGTTTAGGTAACCAACTGACTACTTATGTCAAATTATTACTCTTAAAAATGAATAATGACACATTGTATTGCTATATATTGCCCCGTGGGTGGCCTTTGTTGAGCCTGGTGGGAATGACACCTCCCCATTTCAACCTGTGGGTGTCGTTATAGGCGACTAACGGCAAAATGCCGGAAGGCGGGCAGCAGCGCATTCTGATAAACTAAGTATTATCTTACACTGCGATCCCCAAGATATCTGCCAAGTGTGGGGATTATGGCAGACCCCCCTAAACGGCTGTTTTCAGCAGTGGACAATCCGGCTGATGCAGTAATGCTATAAAGTATAGGAATCTTATACAAAGTACAAATACAAGTTACCGGGTAAAATATGTAAAATAGACCTTTTAAAATCACCCTACTTTAGTGATGGTATTCTCATTTAGGTATGGAAGCACTTACTAATATTGATTTCAACTGAAAACAGTATAGATAGTCTTGACATATACAGTGAGTCCATATCTTGCAAGTAGGTAGGACACGCTATTTAATTGCCATAATGGCCCCAATTCATGTTATTAAACGCATGCGCCGCGAATAAGAACCAATCAAGCAACCTTGTTTCATTTGTCATGTCATCGATAACTGTTTTTCAATTATAATTTTACAACACATTATGTCTATAAATAGGCACAATAGTTTCTGTGAAGTACTTGTGCTTCTTAATCGAAAATTTACGCACTATCGACACTTATATTATAACCAGAAATGAAATACGATAACCATATAAGGTTAGTCCAGAATACTTTCAATTGTTTTTTGTAAAACTAAGTTTCAAATGATCGGAAAATATGTTTAGCATAGGAACTCTTATTTTAATTTTAAGTAGTATATAGGGACTATAGATATTTTTTATTTTTAAAGGGTCAATTAACCCTACATTGTCCAGTTTATCATAATGACTGTCCCTTTTACAAATGACAAGTAAACAATGTTATACGACTTATACGACCAAAGTTCAGGTAGTTATAATAAATAATAATAATAATAAAGCTTTATTTAATTCCCTGCATAGTACATATGATAGCAGTTGGTGACTTATTAACCTAAACCTAATTCAACTACATATATATTACACTTAGATGAATTTTGTTTCTAATTTTAAATTCTATTTTGTAATTCACGCTAGACTTGTTTTTACTTTTTAGTATTTTGTAGTTAGATTCCGTGTGTAATGATCCATTTTATTTTTGGGTTCCATAACGAAATGTCAAAATTTTGTAATTAGTTTAATTATATTTGTTTTAATTACCAACTACCTATTTTTTAATGCATGGACCCCGTTCGGGTAAAAGCCTCCCCCAAAGAATGCCATCCTTCTCTGTCATTAGCACTATCTAGCCAATTTCCACCCGCGCACGCTACAATTTCGTCTGCCCATCTGGCCCTTGGTCGACCTCTTGATCTGGTCAAGTGGTCAGGTAGTTACTGTGTATTTATTGCAACAATGTTGGGGAGGCTTTTACCAAAATTGATTCTCAATATAGACTACAAGACACCAGTATATCAAAAATATCCTAAGATAAAAAAAACATTACGTGTGTTGGCGGAAGATTGACGGCTAAGGAAAGATTGACAACTTGACCACATCAAATTAACTTTGCTGTCTTATTAAAAATACACCTTGTCTAATTAATATTATTTAATCTGTACGTACTCATATATAGGTACTTACATTTTATCATCTTAATGAAAATTTCACCGTATCACAGTCTACATTTGTATTTTTCTCACAAAATATTGTACAATGGTGGGTACTTTTCGTAATATCTTTATAGAATAAAACCGCACTGTTTTCTCTACTTTCTCAACATACCTTTTCGAAAAAATATATGTTAATTATAGCTATCACTTTACGTAGGACCGTATATCTAAATGATAATAAATTTAACCAGATATGCAGACAACAGCGATGTGAAATCCTTCCGTAAGTAACAAAAATATTATTTATAAATTGAAATGTTTTGCATTTGGGAAAAATCTATTACTCTGAAATATAGTGTCCGCCAAATAACTTTTTTTTTCAAAATGCTATAAAACAAAAACTACTGAATATTTTCTCATATTTCTTTTTTTATTTGAAAGTAGAATCCTTCCGGTTAATAATGGATAATAATTTCATTCAAATGGCTGCCTCGGCTAGCTACGCAGTTGCCTACACGATCGGTCCAATTTTTAAGCACATTATCGATTGTGTGCAGCTGTATTTCACCAATGGCTTCACGAATATTGTCCTTCAAAGCGTCAATTGTCTATGGCTTGTCGGCGTAACACTTACCTTTGACGGCACCCCACAAATAATAGTCCAACGGTGTCAAATCGCAGCTCCGAGGTGGCCAAACGACATTAGCTCTGCGGCTGATAATGCGATCTTCAAAAACAGGGCGCAAAACATCGAGTGTAGCTTCGGCTGTGTGGGACGTAGCGCCGTCCTGTTGAAACCAAATGTTGCCAATATCTTCCTCCTTAAATTTTTGTAAAAAAAAATTGCGCAAGATAACGAACAAACGGAGCTGACGGTGCTTCTCTTCTTCCAAAACCCTTACGCAATTTTCGCACACATTCTGCAACATTACCATGATTTTCAAAGTAATGTCGCAATATTTCCCTGCGTTGTTCTAGCGTATACACAACCATATTCGTTCAGCGGAAGGATAAAACTAATTATCTGTCAAATCAAACATGAGCTAAGTGTTACCATTCACAAAATAAGCACTAGTTGAAAAAAAAACGTTAGATGGCGGACCCATTATTAACCCCAATTTTTCAAACTTCTTTAGACGCCTATTTTTTATTGGTTCAAACAACTCTTATGCTAGCTGTTCTTTTCTTTGTAAATCATACATCTTATGTTCTTTTCTTTGTAAATGTACATTTTATATAAAAAACAGTACCAAGGTTCATGAAAAGAAAAAATACTGTAATGGAAATAATAAGACAAAGAATGGAGAAAGCTTTTGTATGATGGTAGGGCATTTTACGAATGCCTCAAGCTGTTCGAGCAGATGTTCTTGAGAGTCAGTGATTCCAGGTTAGAACAACATCATCGTCCACATTATCAAGCCATCAGCTGCCATAGACATGCATATCAGGTAGGTATAAAATTAGAGGAAATTCACCATGCATTACATGCATGATAGATGCTCTGATAAAATTATTCATTTCTCTGAGGATGGATGTGATAATGCGGTCAAAGATATTGTTCCGCCTAACCAAGAATTTACTTAAAAAAACTGCGTATTTGTTATTATTATTATTTATGTTAAGTACCTTTATGAAATACATAAATGACAGTTGCATATAAGGTACATTCGTAGTACAAAACAAAGAATTTAGATTCACGAATTTTATTGAAGTTTCATTTTGAACCTGGACATTTAATGCGACGGAGGTTTTTTTTAAATCCTACATTCATATTTTTTATTCAAATGTTATGCCAAGTTACTGCTCTTCATTGATGATTTCATCAAACGTATTCACCTACAGTTCATTTTATCTGTATGTAGGTATTGAAAGGTTACTTTCCCTTCCCCTTTTGTTCCACTTTCAATTTTGATAATAAGTTATCAATATTTACATGTTCTTATTATTAGGTATACCTTCATAGACTGGGTTTGTAACACCCATGCTTGGCAGGCATCTGAGGGATCGCAGGTAAGGTGGCAGTTCTTCGGAAGGCACTTCTGTCCACTTTCTGGTATTTTTCCATTCGCTACCGCTTACGACAATTGAGAGAGATATGGAGGGGAGGTGCAATCTTAATTAATTTCGGCAAATTTAGCGCGGCACCCCACGGCCACTGAAGTATAATTTAGATTAATAATTAAATCTCTACCACTGATTTCGATAATATTCCTACTCCTCTTTTGTGAAGACTCAGTGGCGAAGTAAAGGTTTAGATACATACATTTTATTCACCAATCGGCCAAGTGTCAATTGATCTTTGTAAAAAAAAACCGTAACGAAATTTCAGCCCATTCACACAGAATTCACACACAGTCACACAGAAATAGGTTCACCCCCATTTCCTAGGACTCTAGCAAAATGTTTTATGAAACACCTTTGCCCACCCCTTCCTGCAAATGTGCTCGGTGTGATGAGTAAGTTCCAGCACACCATGCACATTGCATCAGCCGAATTGTTCACTGCTGAATACAGCCTTTCCCACTAAAGGCGGGTTTGCCATGGTCCCCATGCTTGGCAAGCGTCTGCGAGATCGCAGCAGTTCCTCAGAAGGCGTTGCTGCCCACCTTTCGGTATTTTACCCTTAGTCGCTTCGGCATTTTACCCACGGGAAGGGATGGAGGGGTAACATTCTAGCTCGGCACCCCACGGGGCATATATTGGAGCCTACTTAAAGGTAATGCAAATAACTGGTGCAGAGTCGACTAAAGGAAAAGTTGAGCGGAATATCTACCACTACGTTCATCGTTGATGATGATAATTGATACGAATCGTAAGTAAGTAGTATAGGATAACAAGAGGATATACATTTCCGCCTTCCTGACGAGGGTTGGAGTCACTTGGATTTTTTTTGCATGTAAACAGCAAAGCCCTGTTTGGCGCTCAGCAACAATCATTCTGCGCTCAGAAGGCATATTTTCCCTCAGTCAACTCTACTCCAATTAAATATTATGTAAAATGTACATGTTTTAATAGTGATAACATATGTCAATGTTATTGTTTATAAGTTTGCCCCGTGGGGTACCAGGTTAGAATTTCACCACCCCATATCATCCCGTGGGTGTCGGGTAGGCGACTAAGGGAAAAATACTGGTAGGTGGGCAGCAGCGCCTTCTAAAGAACTGCCAACTTACACTGCAATCCCCAAGACGCCTGCCAAGCGTGAGGATTATGGCAAATACCCCCTTGATTGGGGAGGGTGTGTTCAGCAGTGGACGATCCGGCTGTTATGGTTATGAGTTTTGTGTTAATATTATGTTGGACCGACCCCACACAAATGAGAAAAGGATAGGAAAGTTTAACCAAATTCATGCACAAGATCATGGATAAAAGGTAATGTGTATACCTACATATCGTAGTTACGAGTAGGTTTTAATTCACAATTAGTTACCAAAGTAACATAACAACATATATATTATCATTACTTACTAAGTGCCACACTTAGATTCTACTAATAACACATTTACCTACTTAGACTATAATTTCTTAAAAAAAAACTTTCCATACTTACATACGTCAGCCAAGATTTTTCGAAGTTTAAAAACACGGCACACTTTTTCATTCACAATTTTACATCTTTAAATCAAGCAATATTATGTCAGTTTTAATGAAACGATTTTTCACACGTATTTTGTTAATAACCATCAATTTCTGAACTGACGTCAATACACGAGACACAGAACTGTGATGAATATTTCGCTTGAAGCAATTTTTTTTCCTGTAGTACAAATTGTATGAAATATTAACGTCTACAGCGAGAGACTTCTGCAGACTAATGATTTCAGGCCGTTGATACGTTATTGTGAATGAAGTCCACACCACTACTGTGAAGTAAGGTTATGTCTACGGAACGATTCATCGAGACATTTACTGACGTTCTTGACAGTCAAGCGATTCCAGCGCTTTATCGAAGTTTAGTTTGAGAGTAACATGATTGATCTAGTTAATAATATAAAATGTAACATTTTAATTAAACTTATTTAAATCCTAAGGAAACGTTCAAATATTTTCGAGAGTGAAGTCGCCAACAGCAGCTGCTATACTACTTATTACCTAAAGTACCTAAATATAAGCAATATTTTATTTTAATCTTTATCTTCTAAGTAACCTAGATGTGATATATCCAAATATTTTAAACTATTTCAGTACATATTAATTGAGTTGTAGGTGGAGTAAATCCACGCAATGGTACCGCAGGCTTTTCCTGAGCTATTAATGATGAAAATGTAGTATTCACCATTAATAGGTATATGATCGTATCATTATTTACATATTTTCTCAATAAAATATCAACTTTTGTTTACCTACTCTACCTCTGCTCTGCTCGTGTAATTTTTACTTAGGTACGTAGGAATAGATAGTAAAATGAAAGTATGTAGACAGTTACATACCTCATGTAGTATTTATTTGTGAACATTATGTGTATTGAGTATTTATAGCTGAGTTTTGTGCGACAATAAGGCATAAAAACAGGAGTACTATACCTAAGAACTAGTGACATACAAGAAATTCATATTAGTATAATTTTCGGCAACGTTATCCGTGAGTTAATAAAGTTGATAATAACACATACTGAATACCGTTTTTCTTATAAAAAGTATTTATACTTAAGTATTTCAAATATTTGGCCGGCTAACTTCAATATTGCTACACAAATCTGCTATACAAAGTGAAATACCACCATTATATCATCAAAAAATAAAAAGTGCGGTAAAAATGTCTCTTATTTTATGATGAAACAGCCGAAAAGCGATTCAACCGCTGACCTATACTGTGAGTTGCGCGCGCATCGTCATGTTGTGATTTGAATAGCTATACTTACGTAGAGCTCGTGGCTGTAAGATTTTCTTCAGGTTTTTTTCTGTGTAAGGACATGGTACCAAACCAATGCCTTGACTAATCGTTTTTACATAATATTTTAGTTGTTTCTAGATGTTACCGCCTTGTTCCGATATGAAATGGTCTACCAAAACTACGATATTTTGCAATTAAATATAAAATATCAGAGTAGTAATCTACTGCATTTAAATTACGAAGGTAGGTACGTCTTGTTTACATAATATTAGTAGTAATAAAAAAACATCAGAAAGAGATAGAATTAGGTAGAGTAAGTATAATCTATGTACCTATTATAATGTAAAATTACGCGAAAATAAATTATTCACATTGTAATTACTACTTACAACAACAAATTTACTTACACAAACAAAAGGGCATAGGCAGCTATAATAATACAAAATTTGTCGTGATCTCAGCGAATTTACAAAAATCGCATTATATGTTCTTTTTTTTACACATGATAGGTTAGCCTCTGACCACTATCTCACCTGATGGTAAGTGATGATGATGATATGGTCGAAGATGTTGTTCAGGCTAACCTATAGAATTACTGGCTCTGTTCTGTGTTATAGAAATTAGATAAACAAGTACCAAAATGTTATTTATAGCTACTCTATTGTATTGGGTGTTTACCTGTAAAGATAGATGTATGTATAGAAATAAATAAATAAAATATCTTTGTTAATTTATATATAGGTATACAAACCTATCGAGGTTCGATTCGGAGGCGAACAAGGGGGGTTTCAACTTTCATTTACTTATACCATGAAAAGTAAAACAAAAACAGATTTATTATAACAATTTAATTAATAGCTTTATTAAAATTCTATACATCGCATATGGTAATATTATAAATATAAAAGCTTAGTGTTTCTTGTCATTGTAAATTTTTTACCACGGCTTAACAGATTTTGATGAAACTTGGTGACTACATTATACTCGTATATCTTGGAGTTATCCCGATGAATTGGAGCAGAAGTTCTTCTTCAACTTAACTTGCATCGCGCATCGTTTCAAGTTGATGTAGAAATGAACACGCGAATATTAGAAGCTGAAGCTCGTGCTGGTCTATTATATTATAACTTATAAGCCACACGAATGCTTCGTCGAACGTTTCGTTAAACTCCGCGGAGGGCCGCTACAACGCTTTTTTTATCCCTGATAGGTTAACCTTTGACCACTATCTTAAGATGTTGATAAAGCTAACCTAGAATTACTGGCTCTCAAGGACAGCTGCCGGAACACACCGTTAGGTGCTCAGCGACAGATTTTCTACTTCAAGGTGGTAGCTAGCCAGGCGGGCGTTCGCCAAATGCTCGACCACCACGCAAAAAACACCAATTTGTAAATGCTGTATTAGAATAATTTAAATTTATATAGAGTTTGTTAAAAATAAATAAATAAATAGCCAATATTGACAAGAAATGTCCATGTGAAAGATCATTTTTATTATCACATACAATGTGAGTAGTCATTATCACAATTACAATAAAAAAAATGTAGACAAAATACTCTTATACTACGAAGTTATTCATTTTGTAATAACTATGCGTATAGATTAAGTACATCAAAATATTTCGTTGTCGAACGTTAAATCATCCTGTGGTACATAATTAATCTTATCTTATAAAATATAACTTCTAACATAAGTACCTAACCACCTATTTTATTTATTTCATAGTAATACTAATAACACATATTATATATATCATTATTACATATAATATTAAATATGAATTAAATAGTGATATTAATTCCAGTAAATATTAATATAACTGTATACAAGAAAGTTAACACCTTATATGGTGTTAACTTACGAATACTTTTAACTATTATTTATTATTTACCCGTAGAATATGTGCCCGTGGCATTATAATACTTGTAATAAGGCAGTGTGCATGAACCAAACAGCATACTTACAGATTTTTTGTCCAAAAAAATGCACATTGACTTGGGACATATAGGTATGTATTACTTATAGCAAAAAAACATAAGAAAATATTTGAATCATGAACGGGATTCAAATCTATTTTTTTTTATTTTTGATCTGAGGTGGTAAATGAGACATAGTTCAAACTTATCCTTTTGCCCTATCATTTATTCATCAAACGAGGACCAAAATCTTTTCGTTACTCACCATATATTTTTATTTACCAGGCGAAAATACATAAAATAGGTTAACAATATATAAAAAAAAAATTGATACCGTGTCGCCAATTCCATCTTGAACAGTATGTTATATATCTCATACCAGCATAGCCTTATGTTATTTAAGTTTTTTGCTCAAATCGAATATGTGTAAATAATACTATCTAATTATGCTGCAATCTAATATAATAAAAGTGCGGTGGATTAATAAAATATTAAGTTAAATCAATAAACATATCACTTTTATAACTTAACTTTTGCAAATAAATGCAGCATTGATAATACAAAATTATCCTCCTTATATAAATAATATCATAATATAAATAGTATATCTACCTTATAAATTGATTAGTTAAATATAAATACTCTTTAATAATTGTTTGGTTGTGGCAAAAATATATTTTTATCACATTTAGGGCCTGTTTCTTCGAATGTTCGAGTAAGTTCTTGTTATACTATCCAGAACATATTTAATAAACAAAACACTATCTTTGCGTTTCACAGTCACCGATTTAGCCTATCCATCGGTTAAAGCTTGAAACGCGCTGCATGTTAACTGTCATTTCTATCATTCAGTTATTTTATGTGTTGCATAGCAACCCGAAACTTTATTAGGACATTCTGAAACGGGCCCTTATTCTAAAAGAGCTAATTTATTCCTCGTAAACAAGGATTAAAATAGCTTTTTAATCACTGAGGGTCAAAAACTGTGTTAATAAGTTGCCGCTACGATGATATTTTCCCAAATGTAGCAGCACAGTGCGTTGTGCCAGAGCTGTGAGGCTCGACAACATACTGGCACCTACACAGTTCGACCCAGGCCTGCATTTCCCATATTTAAAGTAATTTTCTTAATAAAGAATTAGGTTTGAGATTTTTCAACATCTTCCGGCTTCGCAGGCAGGAGTTCACACTGAAAAAAGCACAATTATTCGATTATGTTCATTGATTTTATCTTAATGATTTACCAGATGAAATTTAGGTACTTTAAATGAGAGGAATTTCGGTCAGAAAAATAAGTAAAAAAACCCTTTCTAATATTATTACATCCCTGACCCCGTTGAATATAGACATCATTAGGGGGATTAACATAATCCCTACGCTTGTCAGGCGTCTTGGGTAACGAAAAATAAGATGGCAGTTCTTCAGAAGGCGCTGCTGCCCACCTTCTGGTATTATTTCATTCTTCGCCACTTGCGGAAACCCACAAGAAGATATAGGGGATGCAATTCTATCCTGACACCCCACAGGAAGTTCTTCGGTAAGCTAATTTTTTTCATGAAGCAATGTTGGCTCAGTGGCATTGGCTATGGACTGCCGCGCAGCAGGTCCATGGTTCGAATCCCGCCGCGAGCTTTAGCTTCACTGCACAGTAGAAGGGTATTATACGAATGCCCGCTTGGCTAGCGACCACTCGCAAGTATATAGAAAACCTGCCGCCAAGCACCTACCGGTGTGTTCCGGCAGCTGCCTTGAGAGCCAGTAATTCTAGGTTAAGCCTGTTTACACCTTCTACCACATTATCACTTACCATCAGGTGAGATTGTGGGCAAAGTTTCACCTATCAGCAATCAAAAAAATATAAAAATCAAAATAACTTTTCAAATAGATTCACATTCTAATCAAATTAATGCAAAGTTAGTAAGAACCTGTGCAGATGGTTCGAGTCCATATTTTGCCCTTAATCTCCTGGCGAGCGGGGGTGTGAAGAGCGCGGGGTCGGGGTGAACCTGGCCCTGCTTCTCCCACGGCTGCTGCTGCCGCCATACTAGTGACACCAATGACCCCACCACCATTACCCACACGAAACCGATCTGAAAAATAATGACTTAAACTTAATGCTGTAGGAACATTTAGAGGTGGCTTCTATCAGCATCTTCCAACCAATATCCCAGTAATAGGATTTCTATAACACCAAAAAGGCTGGCACAAATTATAAAACCATTTCTAGTACCGGGTTAAGAGGGGTCTATTTAAAAACACAGTCAAAACAAGAAACAATAAAAAAAGATAAAAATATAGCTAAATCACTGTAAATAGTGCATACAGTGGCCATAGTCATGAGAAGCCTGCACAGAGATAAATATACCGTGGAGTAGTAGCCCCACGAAGTTCAGGAGACGTCATGAGCTGATGCTCGATACCTCAACCAGCCCACTTATGGGCTGACGATTTAATTACGGTGGCTTCTATCAGCATCTTCCAATCAATATCCCATTAATATGTTTTCTATAACACCACAAAGGCTGGCATAAATTATAAAATCAAATTAATACACAATAAAACAAAGTAGCTTGTAACAATGGCGTTTGTTATCCATAATAGTCTTTAACTTGGAGTTAAGCCACAGTACTAAAATAATACAAAAATACCATCTGGTGGGGTTAGAGCTATACTTAAGAGGCCCTTCCTATAAATCAAACAGTGACAATCACGATTATAACACTAGGAATAAAGCTAAAAAAGCGGTGCCAGTTTAGATTAGCAAAGACAAATAAAAGATCCTTCTTAGGCAATTGTGTGCAGTTTAATAATAAAGTGCCCAAACATAATACAACTACAACGCTCACAGAAAGAAAATTCAAGTTGCACGTGAAGTCATTTTGATAAAGAAATCTTACTACACAGTTTGTGATTACTTAAACGACAAAAATGCTTGGACTGGTTCGCCTCTGCCAAGCTAGCGCCTGTCACCTACGTAATGTAAATAAATATTGTACTTAATAATTTTACCTTATAATATGTAACACATTGTTAAAAAACGTTTAATAAGAATGGCCCCGAGTTTCTTGCCCGTTCTTCTCGCTGTGGCTCTATATTTTTTTTTGCTGAACGTAGCAGTACAATGTAGAATATTTCAATATTAAAATTTGTGACAGCGGTAGACAACATCTAAGTCCTCCAAAAAAAAACAGGTGAGATAGATAGTTGTCAAAGGCTGGTCAATCAGCAATATACGTGATATAAGTACTGAATTATACCATGAGTGTGTATACTAACCGGACTGGTCCACATATAAGATATCCTGTAGAAGTACCAGTATTCTTCCTGATTGACAGTGACTTGGGGCACCGTGATGTTGAACCCACACCCCTCTACGTTCAGGGGCAAGTACTGGGGAGGGGGGCGAGGACCACCGAAGTTCTTCCACAATGTTACGGCTATGCCACTGAGGAGACCAATACTGACACCCTGAAAATTAAGAAAAAAATAAGAAATTTAGTTCTCTGCATTTAAAATGTTATGTCTAGATGTAGCCTTGCTCTACTACGCCAGGTGATAATTCTGTTCCCTCTCTCTCTCTCTATTCAGTAAGAGTCCATCTTGGTGGGTAGCACCCATTGTCAGGTAATCTGCTTTGAAGCAGAAGTCTGCAAACACTACTGTGATACGGCACGAAGTAACATGTTCAACTAACATGTGAAATCCCTGGGCGAACGAGACATAAAAACTAAAATCTCGGAGTGAAGAGTACAATACACAGAGAACGATGATACTCACCTAACCTAACTATAATGGGAAGGGTGTCACATTCCAGGTGGGTTACTGTATGTCTCGTCATTATATCATATAAATAAAAAAATCATAAGTGAACTAAAAGTGCCGGCAAGAATGGTAGATTGTACCATGCACAAGGGAGCCTCATCATATTTTTACGGTGAGGCCGAGGGCGCTATTTTGTATCCAGAATGGAGCGAGTAGAATCCTAAGCGCAGCGAGAATTTCAATATACCTACTTACTTCGCCTGAGCACAAATAATTTTGCTAAGGATTTATACACTATACCTACATCCCACTATAAGAAAAATTAAGAGACTTTTAAATAGTACATACTACTCATGAATATAATAAATAAATGGCAAATAGTATAATATTATTATTTATGGATAAAATAAAAGTAAATAGAACTCGTTCTTATTATAATTTGGTCTATGAATAATTCGCTGCCTCGAACAGACCTAATTCGCGCGTTCTTCATTTGTTTTCAGTTTCGCGCGACATTTATAACCGGCCAGTTTCAAACCTACTTTTCTCATAATATAAACGATTCTCCTAATAAGTCTATAATCTAGATGGTCATGAACCGTGACCAACTAGATGCCCTTTAAGGAACTATATTCATGTTCCTAATTCAAACTCCACCGCCCTCTATAAAACTCTAAGAGAATAAAACCTACTTTGGTCGCTTTTACTAATAAAATTATAGACGACCCCAATCATTGTTTTTCGAATAGATGGAATTAATATCTAAGATTTAAATCCGGAGGTGGACCAGCAAATACACATTGTATACAATTTTTAGTAGGTATAGGTCCTAACCATGAAGTAGCTACTTCATGCTCCTAACGCTATTTTATTTATAGGTCTCCTACCTTACTACTTCTGAACTCTAATCTACTTGTAATAATATTTGGTATTTGTATATATTTATTAAGGGTTAGACAGATTTGACTAATTCGGAGCGCATGCAAGAAAGATTAGCAGAACAGGAAGAAATATTTAATGCCTAGATACACATTTTAATTAGCCAATATTGTTTCTAAAGAAGAAAACAAATAGATACATACCCTTTCATTTGCATAAGTTGTAAACATTCCGAGAGTAAACACTGCAAACAGAGGACCTCCAACAGCTGCAAATATGGTAAAAGCAGCCTGCAGCACTCCACCGAGATATTCAGCCATGAACGCGAGGGCGAGGAACACCAACCCATAGCCAGATGCAGCCAGCTTTGTCAGCCAGGGCACGTACGCCGGCTTCACTTTGAACCATCTGGAAAATCATTTTTCAATTTATTAGCACAACTTCCACCACTCAGCACGTATAAAACGAATAAAAAAACTTCGGCTGCAAGAATCTGAGGTAGATTACTTTTATGTTAGCATTGCTTAACAACAGTGAACAAAAAATTGGATGTCATGTAAGAACTTAAATCTATACATACAATGTAACTTATTACATTGCGAGAGATATGGATATAGGTACATAAATTGGTCACTTTGAGGCTGAACTCCTTTTCGAAGGATCATTATTTATTTGGATTTAGAAAAATATATATTATATGCACGGACATTTTGGTAACCAAGCCGTGCTGAAGCCGTGAAGAAGGAAGGGGTTTCTATTACTAATTCATTAATAGGTTAAAAAAACCTGAAGTGAAGCCATTTTAAGATTATTTTTTGGAACTCTTCAATGACAGTGAATGTTTGCATCTAACTTAGCTATAAAGACCAATGACCAATCCGTAACAAATTCGAGTTGAAAATTTTAAAATCAGACCATTACATTCATGCGAAAAGTATTTTTTATAATTATCGTGCAACTAAATGCAACGCGCATTGAGATTGATCTTTATTTAGTTCTTGTTTTATTCCGAAATCTTACTTTCTATTACAAGCTCCTAATTGATCTGAATCGCCCTGTATATAAATCCCAAGAAAACGATATCGCCAATAGAAACTTACCGAGGTGTCAACGTAGGTAAATTGTAGAACACGATATATATGAGCTATATCTGTCACCAAGCACCTAACGGTGTGTTCCGGCAGCTATCCTTGAGAGCAACAACTCTTGATTAGCTTGAACAACATCTTCGACCACAATGGTCATTTACCATTAGATGAGATAGTGATAAAAAAATGCCTATAAGCGGTAAAAAAAGTCAACCTGCTTAAAATTATTTTATAATTATTTTTAAATCCAAGATTTACTTTAAAGAATCCTAGATTTATAATTGCTACGATGATGTCTATCTGACGAATGATTATTTAGCTTTTGTTATTACCTGCCAATATAGTCTGAAAGGGTTACAGCGGCCAGAGCGTTGCAGGAAGCAGATATGGTAGATAAGGAAGCACTGAAGATCCCCGCAACGAACAACCCGGCCAGGCCAGGCACTGCGCGCATCGCATCCACCACGTAATACGGCATTAGTTGATCAATCTGAGACACGACAACATGTCATAGAAAGTTATTTACATAACCACTTATCAACATTTGCTGTTGTGCTAAATCAGTGGTGAAGGTAGGTATTTATTAGAATGGAAAATTTAAAATACTATACTACGAACTTTTATCTAATTTTCTAATATGTGTAGGTAGTACCTAGGTAGATACATTTATTTATTTACATATACATGCTCTGGGATATGCATTACAGTTACCCAATTCGCTTACCCAAAGCTCAAAAAGATTAAAAATAACAACATAGACACACATAAAATAATAAAAGGTAGACAATAGATATCTAAACAATATTAAATTAGAGAAAAAATCAAGACACTTCTGGGATTAAAAACATTAACATATTATTACTTTTTTAGTATCTTAGTACAAATATCACAGAAGACACAATACTAGTAGCCTATAGGAGTAACTATGCAAGTTCATGGTGGTAGGGCATTTTGTAAATGCCCGCCTGGCTAGCTACCACCCTCAAGTAGAAAATATGTCGCCAAGCACTGAACGGTGTGTTCCGGCAACTGTCCTTGATGGCCAGTAATTCTAGGTTAGCCTGAACAACACCTTCGACCACATCATCACCGACCATCAGGTGAGATAGTGGTCAAAGGCTTAGCTATCAGGCATTAAAAAAAATTCAAGTGTTCTCATCAGTCTTTTTTCCTCTATTCTTCAATTGTAGAGATGTAGGCTCATGCTTGAAATTTTTATTTATATTAAAGTAATATCACCTTTAACATCTTTTTAAGTGGTTTATTCTATTTTAAGCATGTGCAATCAAGAAAATTAAAGGTTCCTTAATAACAAGCCATCTCTCGTAGCCAAGTTTGCTTAGCCATTCTGAATCGATCAGCAAAGTTAAGCAACGTCCGCCGCGGTCATGACTTGGATGGGTGACCGCTGGTTGGGCATTACTACTGAGCGCTTCCGTGCTTCGGAGGGCACGTTAAGCCGTCGGTCCCGGTTGTTGTCTTAGGATAGCAGTCGTTACAGCATGGTGGTAGGGCACTTTGCAAATGCCCGCCTGGCTAGCTACCACCCTCAAGTTGAAAATCTGTCGCACAAGCACCTAACGGTGTGTTCCGGCAGCTGTCCTTGAGAGCCAGTAACTCGAGGTTAGTCTGAACAACATCCTCGACCACATCATCACTTACCATCAGGTGAGATAGTGGTCAAAGGCTAACCTATCAGGCATAAAAAAAAAAAAAAAAAAAAACAATGGATTTATTCTTATTTCCGCTAAATTGATAAGCTCATGAACATTTTATGTTATCTCTACAAAATATGCTTTTAAATGCTCTACAATTGTTAATAATCTAGTAAAAATTCTCACCGCTGCTATTTTGTGACTAGTGTATGGATCGCAGTCGTGATAAACGGCATAAATTCCGATACCGGCGAAGCAGGTGGTGATACTTAATAATGATAACACGGGCCAGCTCCACCAAAGGCACTTTTGAGACTTCTCCAGCGTGCTCACGGTCAAAAGCCGTTGAACCTGTAATGATAAGTTTATTTTCAAATGCTATATGAATTGTAATACTTACTCTAACAAACCAGAAAGCTATTTTACCTGAGTATGATTAACAGCATATAATGAGAGATATACTATCAAGCTTCCAATGTTCAGAGACCACCACGTGTTCCTCTCGGTCAAGTCAAAACTGAAACTAATAACACTGGTTAATTACAGTGTAAAGACTCAGAAAAAAAAATGTTATTTAATAAACATTTTGCTATTTACTAGAGGGTTTTGGTATTTTAACTGAGGACTAAGCATGAGTCGATAACATATTTCTAAATATGATATCAAGCACCTTCGCTAGCTCAGTCAAAATCACATTCGCACTATGACGGTTAAAGTAATACAATTGCAGCACAAATTTCGGCTCGAAAGCGTAAATTTCCGGTGGCTGAGAGGTATAGGCATTCAGCGCAAAATTGAAGGACGCGGGTCCGAATCCCGGCCGCAACAAAAAAAGATGCTCCAATAATTTTGTAGGTACATGTGATAAACCGATATATTGTCTTGGCGCTTAACGTGAAATAAATAAAAAATATGTCACATAAAGCACCCACAACATCACATAGGCATCATTGATGGTTACTTACTTAGAAAAGTCCATCCGTCCTCCCTTCTTGGCAATCTCAAAAATTTTCCCGAATCCTCCGAGTTGTACAGATGTAAATATTACAACGCTGAAAACTGCTCCAAACATTATTAAAGACTGTAGAAGATCTGTAAAAAGTACAGCTTTCATTCCTCCTAACGATGAATAGAAAGTGCACGCTAGGCCTACCAGTATTATCGACAGGAATCTGTCAAGCCCTGTAACAGCTTCAAGTACTATAGCTGGAGCATACAAAACTACTCCATTATATAGCACCATTTGTAACGTATACGTCAGTGATGCAAGCATTCGAATTTGTGGCCCAAATCTTAGTTCCAAGTATTCATAAGTACTAGTTTTCTGAAGTGCAAAAAACACTGGTAAGTACAACCGACTGGCTATGGGAGTCGCCAGTCCATATGAGATGTTTATAACTATAAACTGCATTCCATAATAGTAGTTTTCCGAAGACACTCCGAGAAGTGATATGGCTGACATAAATGATGCCATCAAGGATACTGCTACCGGTAATACTGACTGGTTACGGTCCGCTAGAAGATATTCCTGAAATGAACAGGGCTATTAAGTTATTTGCTCAAAAAGTTCTGATAATAAGTAGAATATTGAGTTTAAGTGCAAACTTTTGGAATAAAATGTAATAAGATAAGCTAAATTCATATTAGAGTTGATTTTAACCCCACTCTGACCGTAGTCAAATCAAAGTAGTAGGTAACCGTGTTCCAACATCTACTTCCGCACAAGTTTTTGAAAAATAATAAATAAAGATAAGTATTTTTATTGAGAATTTTGAAATCATTGCTTTAAATATAGTGGCATATGATTTATCAATAGCATCAAAACTGCTTGTGTAGTGTGTTTTGTAAAATAAGTTTTATCAAGCTATAACATGATTAAGCTAAATTCTCATTTTGCTTCTCCGACGAAGACATTGCGGTTTTGTTGTGTCAATTGGTAGTTAAAGTTGATATCGTCCATTGATAACAAGTTTCTATTGTGAAATTGAGCAAACACAGCAATAAATACACATGGTTATTGAAAAAATGCTAACAAACTCTTGGAGTTGACTTCTGTTAGTCCTAACAAACAGTTTCAGATGAATGTTTTTTTAATGTTTTTGTGATGGAATAAGCACTAGGCCCACCTGATATTTTTGATTAATTTGTTCGGTGTAAATATTCAAAACTCTATTCAATGGGAGCGCAGCGGAACGGTTCAGTGTTATCGCGGCGGGCGCTCTTAGCTCAGAGTAAGGTGAGATGGGGTAAGACTACCAGTGGGGAAAGACTATCACTTTCAAATATCTCAAAAATTGCCGCGTTATTTTTGAATTGGCTATGTCGACAAAACAGTTCCGATGAAAACGTTTTCGGCTCAAAACACAGATGTCGCTGTTGCTGATCAATGTCGCCAACATAACGAAATGAAAATGTCAGATGTGAAAAAAATAGTTGCATGTTGTTGGGTCTAACGAATTTCTGAAAATTTTGTTGATAATAAGTGTTAAATTGAGATGTGTTGAATGTAAGTAGCATCATATTAATATTGCCTTTTAAGTTATTATAATATTATGGCTTTGAACAAAAGATTTCCTTTGACATTTTACGAAAAGAAAACCTAACCTAGAAATATCAAAGTGGGGGAAGACTATCAGTATTTCTGGGGTAAGACAAACACTATGTCAGTCTTTCCCCAAGTCAGTTGTAATCAACATTTTCGAAGAGGGTATTTTGAATTTTCCTTTCGGCTAGGTACAATGAAAATATAATATAGGAACTAGGCATCACAAAAAAAAAACTATAATGTACTAGCTACGCCCGTGGTTTTACTCGCGTTGGCAAAATTAAAAAATATGTTAATGAAACAGATACGCATTTATCAATATTATTAGTGTGGCTGTGAATTCGTCGTCTTTCTGATACTTTTTTCGACAACTTTCGCTTAAATTTAGATAACTGACTTCGTTTGTTATTTGTTGACTAAGTACCTAATGTTATTGTTCCCTCCACTCTTTTTTCTACTAGTGGCGTAAGAAGTGTGTAGGTCGTTTTTTTACGCAAGTATTCGATACCCACTTACTTATGCCTACATATTATCTCATCATTGCCACTTACCGTTAAAATTTTACAGTATCCGTTATAATTTAATTTTCAATCAACCTCAAAATAGAAAGTTCCAATTCAGCTGTCTGTTTATTTTGAGTATGTTACGCGATATCTCCGCTAATTAAAATCTGATTTTTATGTTTTTTTTTCTAATACATAGCTCTCAAGTGTGGTCCCATTAAGTTTCTAGAAAATATTTGAATTGTAAGAATGCAAAAAGTCGGTTGTTTTTATTCCCATAAATACTTTTTATTTACGTTATCATTTGTGGGTGAAGCCATGGGATGCAGCTATTTGGATACTATAAAAGTAACACGAGGACACTGGTACTTATAAGACATAGTAGGTACCAGACATGGAAATATTTTTTATATTTTTAATTATCGATTTGCAAATTCGTACAAAGCAGTTCATTTCAATAGCAATAGAGAATTTAACTTTCCCCGTGACAATCGTTACAAGCATTTATAACCTGTGGTTTAAAAAAGTTAAGTTTCCTTCTAATCAAGCATGTTTCAATTATATCGTCGTTTACTGACGGGAAAAATGCAATAAAACGTAAATCTTTTCGTTCATTACAGATAGCAAGATGGTACGAAATTATATTCGGAAAACAGATAGAGCAGCTACATATACAAAAGAACAATTACTAGAAGCTGTACATAAAGTTAAAATCGGCGAGTTGACAGCTTACAGAGCCGCTATAGCATATAAAATTCCTCGGGCTACCATTGTAGCCCGAGTATATGAAAGATATGGTTTGAAATCAAACTCTTTAGGGAGAAATACTGTTATCCCTGAAGAGAAAGAAAAAAAATTAGCTAATAATTTACATGACATGGAAAAATATGGCTTTGGCTTGACAAGAACAGAAATAATGGAACTTGTCGGAGACTATGTCTCCAAAAACTGTATTGAAAATCCCTTCAAAAACGGTATTCCGGGAGAAGATTGGTTTTTGGCATTCAAGAAACGTCACAATTTGGCCGTTAAAAAGCCACAAGCAGTGGAAAACTCACGCAAAAAGGCATGCAATCCTTGGGTGATATACTCATATTATGAACTACTGAAGAATACTATGGACGAGTTGGGATTACATAACAAACCCTCACAGATCTGGAATTTAGATGAAACCAGTTTTAGTAAAGACCCCAGTAAAACGAAAGTAGTAGGCTTGAGAGGTTTTGCCTCTACAAGAACTATCGCTTCACCCGGTAAAGATAATACAACAGTTTTACTGGGGTGCAGTGCAGCTGGCGATAAAACCCCTCCACTTATTATATTCAAAGGTAAAAATCTCTGGGATGAGTGGACCTCTGAAGAGGACTATCCAGGTACTGTTTACGCAGCCACAAAAAACGGTTGGATGGAGACAGACGTGTTTGAGACATTCTTTGTGAAGGTGTTTCTGCCCACCGTGGGTCAGAAACGGCCAATATTACTAGTGTATGATGGCCATTCCACACATGTGGGAATTAACATAATTGAAAAAGCACGTGAAGCAGGAATTACTATCATGAAAATTCCTCCACATACTAGTGACAATCTGCAGCCCTTGGATCTAGCGGTCAACAAATCCTTTAAAGACAAATGGGATGTTACGTTAGTAAAGTGGCAAAGATTACACGTGGGTCAAGTGTTGCCTAAAAAAGAATTTTCGAAATTGATTGGTGTCGTTTGGGCCCAAGTTGATCCCAAAGTGTGTGTAGCAGGATTCCGAAAAGCTGGAATTTTTCCGTTCGATAGTAATGCTGTACCTGAATGGAAATTTAACCCGAACCAACTAGTAGAGTGGAAAAAACAACAAGAACAGTCAAGTGGATCAAATGAGACATTCACTTCAACTAACATTTTGAAAAATCTCGATCGAGACACAGTTGATCAGCCACTTTCTGATCCTTCGTGCTCCAAAAATCAGCTTACTCGTCTACGCCGAACCAAAATTCAGTCTGGAAGCAATGTGGTATTCGCAAACGATCCTTCCAAAATCCTGATACCTTCATTATGCTCCATTTGTCTTAATTATTGGAATTATGCCATAGAACGTACCATAGTTGTGCAGGACCATATTACCGAGATTAAATCAGCCAGCTATGACCGGCTTATAAGCCTATCTTGTATTGATGACGTGTCTCAATCATCTACTGACTTCACTTTGAATCAAGAAACGTCTCAACAAAACGAACATCAGCAAAATAACCAAATATTGCAACCTATTACTTGTAATGCGAGAAACTTAAAAAATGTGACTCTTGACCATGACATATACCCAAAAAATGAAAACAATGCTAAAACTTCATCGCTTAAATCAGCAAAAGTGACTATTATAGATGATCGTCGCGTGGCATCTAATATTACTTTCGAGGAACTATTACTTCAAAAAATTAAAGCAGGAGGGCACAGCAAACAAAAACGTACTAAAATAGCTGGTGGTGCCGAAGTCATAACAAGTGAAGACGTTTATAAGAAACAGAAGAATATCGCAGAAGAAAAATTAAAGAAATTGAAATTAAGAGAAGAAAAATTGGCAAGTAAGCTAATAAAAGATGAAAATACGAAAACAAAACTCTATAAAGACAAGAAAAAAATGAAAACCGAAGGTTCTACAAGTGAAAGTGAGATTAACACTCAATTAAAAGATAAAGACAATACAGATTATGATGACAAAATGAAACTTAGACAGTTGAAAAAGTTTGAGAACAGTCACAGAAAAAAGTACATGAAACGCAAAATCTCTAATATAAAGAAAATAAAAAAAAATTATGATTCCACAAGTGAAAGTGACATTGAAATAAAATTGATGGATGACAGTGATATTGAAGACAGTGAAACATGGATAACAGAAGATTCTACAAGTGAAAATGAGGTGAACAATCAATCAAAGGATGAAACTAATATTAAAGACAGTACAAATATTGAAGAAAATATTAACAAGCATAAACGATCAAAAAAGATAAATAGTTACAGAAATAAAGAAAGGAACGTAAAAGAAATAAGTGAATGTGACATTGAAATAGATTTGATGGATAGTAGTGATATATATGACGGTTATCATTACACAATAAATAACAAGGAAAATTATGATGACGAGTTCATAGAAAATGATTACGATGAACCACCTACAAGTACCGTTGAAAAAGGACAATGGGTCTTAGTAAAATTTTCTTCTAAAACAAGCGTAAAACATTATGTTGGAGTGGTTACAGATGTAAACTGTGATAGCATACCAACTGTAAAGTATGCCAGGAAAAGTATATTCAGAAGCGGCGAGGGTAAAAACACATTTGTTTTTCCTCACGTGCCTGACATATGCGATGTCAGACATCTTGAAGACATAGTATGCAAACTACCCAAGCCGATGATAGATCGTAGAGGAAAAATATCATTTAAAATTTCCTTTGAAGGCTATAATGTTCAGTAGATTTTAATTCTGATTTAAGTTAAGTAAATGAAAGTTCCTGATTATTTTGTAAGAAGTTTGATATTATAGTAATTCCATTTTATACTGCAATAAATAATATACGTTCAACTTATTCCTGGTTCTGTCTTTTAATTTAAGCCTTACGTACAAAATGACACAAAGCTATTGATGCCACTCAAAAGGTTTTGCGCCTCTGATTACAATTGTGTGTTAGTCTTACCCCAAATAATTTCTTATACGAATTGCCGCAAAAGTGAACCTTGTAGCGTTGTGATAGAGTTTAAATTGAGTTAAAGTACTTTTTATAGTTACGATTTCCCTTTAGAAATTCCAATAAGTGTATGTTTTGAGTAAAAATTCTTCACTGATAGTCTTACCCCGATTAGTGGGGCAAGACTAACAGTTTTTATTGGCTTGCAATTTATTCAAAATATCTGTCCTGAATGCATTTCCGAAACTATATTCATTATTTCAAAATAACTTATAGTTTTGAAGTATCAGTGACATTATTATATCAGAGGTAAGTCAAATAACTTAGCCATAAAAACCGTTCTTTCCGGTCTGACAGGAAACTATGTTAGTCTTACCCCACCTCACCTTAAGCAGTTACCACGAGACAAAAAACTTAAGTGTCAGACAGTCTAGAAAAAATTGTTTTTTTTTAGGAAATTTAAAAATAGATGTTTTAGGTTTTGAGTAAATTCGTAGAACTAATGTTGTATGTCTTGTTAAATGTCGGTAGTTCACAAGCTCCCTTGTGATAGTTTTGAATATTTATATCGAGGAATATAATAAAAAAATATGAAATTTTAATTACAAGCACAACAGAATTTTAACATAAGGTGGGCCTCGTGCTTGTTCCGTCACAAAAACATAAAAAAATAACATTAATCTAAAACTGTTTTAGGACTAACTGAAGTCAACTCGAAGAGGTTGTAAGCATTTTTCCAATAACCCTGTATAATGTATATTCTTTTACATGTTATTTATACAAAAAAGTAACGAATAATTCGTATCTACTTATATATAATTTTTGCACATCTATGACGGATAATTTTAACTGTACCTACTTTGATTTTTGCGGTATACGTAGTAGGGTCATTAACAATCACAAAATGCACAATACTTACTTACTTGTAACTTACTGTACTTACGAGTATGTATATATACCTCGTTTGTTTTTTGTTTTCCGCCACTGAATCGAAAATATAATCCAATGCCTATAGAAGCCACCATTGTTGCTGCCATTATGAGATAATCCCATATTCCGAACACTTGTACTGCTGCCATTTTCAAAACAACCTGAAAATAGAAACAAACAAACTTTCACGTAAAAAAATAAGAAGCTGTATAAGATTTTTTAGCGTTATAGAAACCTGATTGGTTAAATACATTCTTACCCAATCGTCGCTTACTAAATTATACAAATCGCCTAACATAAGAATACTTCACTATAAAATTAAATATTTTTTGTGAATAAAGTACCATTGTACTTACAGTACAATTTAAATAATACAAAAGCATGGAAAAGATGGAATCTCGGTAATGCCCTACCTTAACTGAACAACAAAAAACATGAATAAGTAATTCTTGTTACCGTTTTGAAGTAACACTGACCCTCAACAAAATACAATGACCCAGGAATTGAATGTTTAAAATTAACTACTTGAAAACAAAAACTATTGAAGGAATATTCAAGATAACAAATCGTATAATTGACACCATACGTTGAGAGAATCTTAGTAACTTAATTTTTATTTCTTCCGTACTTATCAGTATGACACTGGCTAACTTCTTACATTTGTTAAAGGTTCTTAGGTAGGTACATTATTTTCTATCAATTTACGTTGCGATTTTTTTGGTAGAGCTCATTTAAAAATAGAAGGTTCGAGTCATAAACAAGAGAAAACCAAATTAACCCCCGACAAAAAATTAAGTTAATTTACTTTGCTTCATTAAATCGGGGAAGTTTATTCTATCGCCACAAATATTGAATATTTTTACTAAATCTGGTGCTAAAATGCAAATATGTAATATAGGTACTCCTAATTATTTAAACAACACCACTTTCACTACCTATCAGACCCCACACGTTTTCGTTCAATCGTTTCGATTTATAATTTCGAAAGAAGGATAATTTCGTAAGTGTCTAAAAGATAAATCCGATTTCGCAGAGATGATAATGTTTTAGCAGAGTAGGTTCGATTATTATTATTAAAATTAAAGTTGGTGCTAATAAAATCAGTCCTACCTAACACCAATACTCATACTATAAGATAATATTACTGCGCAAACTTTGTTTCAGATTTAACAATATTCAGGTAATAATTTAATTGAACTATTTTAAAAAGTTAAACTCAAAATTTACCTATTCCGCCAACTCAGTAACTAAAATTTGCAGTTTTCGATCATAGATAGAAGAAATTCGAAGTTTGCAGGAGATCCCGTTATTTGAAATTAGCGCTCACTGTTCACATCACAGTTCAAAGTACACACCACACACACGCGCGCGCTTTTAGTAAACTCAGTGTTGCTATGGTAAAACAACACACATCTCACTGGAGTAGGTTGACCTTAGCAACCATAGCGCAAAGAAACAAAACGTATTCGTAAAAAGAATAATACAGAATACAGATTATATAAGCAGGCACGCGTGTGGTCGATCACTGACTGATACGTCGCGTCTTGGTGTTATTGTTCGTGTTCGTTCCATATGACGAAATACATGCAGAATGCAGACGACCGGTCTTTTTTGCTAACATAGATTTACTATTTGAGGTTATTGAACATGAACATTGAACCTGTCTGACAGTGTTGCTATAGCCATTTAATCGATAGTTACGTTTAATTTCCCGTAGAGTTAAGAGCCATTTCACAAAATCACGCTACTGAAGTTTAGGTAAATGCGCTGGCATCGCTTGCACAAGCGAAAGAAATGACGACGGAATTTTTTTTTTTTTTTTTTTTTTTTTTATGTTATTGTGACGGAACAAGCTCGAGGACCACCTGATGTTAAGTGGTTTCCTCTGCCTATAACAGATGCATTTCGTCACAGGTGAAGAATTGCAGTGCGCCCGTCACCTTGAGACATAGTTGTTATGTCTCATGTGCCTGTAATTTCACTGGCTCTCAAGGACTGCTGCCGGAACACACCGTTAGGTGCTTGGCGACAGATTTTCAACTTGAGGGTGGTCGCTAGCCAGGCGGGCATTCGCAAAAAGCCCTTGCACCATGCGGTGAAGCTCAAGCCCGCGGCGGGATTCGAACCATGGACCTGCTGCGCGGCAGTCCATAGCCAATGCGACTGAGCTATCACTGCTTCAAAATAGAATGAATAGCATGACTGTGAGTAACATATTTTGATACTTGCACTCATAAAGAAATATAAGTTGTGATTTTAAAAATTATGTGATTGTTTAAATATTATAAATAAAACCGGCAAAAAACACTCACGTTGGGGGCGAGTGCCCGTCGGGAGCTCGCAGAAGCAGCTGTGCACTCGCCCTGATGATGAGTATCTGATATGCTCGAAACCCGGGTCGACGTATTCGATCCCCAACGTGAGTGTTTTTTGCCGGTTTTTTTGCCGGTTTTATTTATAATATTTAAATATGTGTGAAACTCACGAGAATTTCATTTCATTATGTGATTAGAATGAGTAAATAATCAATTTACTGTCGATTATTTACTAGTTTTATGGGACAGAAGTAGGCATGCACGTTAAAGAGTCTACCTACATTGTGCATCCTATATTTAAATTTTATCCTTGTTGAATGTTGAACAAAAAATATAAATATTTGAATCATAAATTCGAAGAATAAATTTAAATAATTTAAAAATTGAGGGGCGTAAAATTATCAAGCAGGTGGTACTTGCCAACCATCATCTCTATTGAAATTTGGGTACTTTTTGATTTCAATAGCCTCGCGTAACATTCTTGGCATAAACCGGGCCTCTCTGGCAAGGATTTGTGGGTTGTCGAACCGAATGTAGTGGTTGGGTTTGTCCTGGGCATGTTCACAAACCGCAGACTTGGTCGAGCGTCTGTTCTTCATGTCAGCAATGTGTTCTTTTACCCGGATACCAACGCTCCTCTTTGTTTGCCCAATGTATGACAGCCCACATTCACAATCAAGTTTGTAAACACCTGCATCTTGTAGGGGAATATTGCACTTAACAGGTCTTAAAAATTGGTTGATCTTCTTGTGCGGCTTGAAGTAAGTTTTTATTGAAGCTCGTCTTAAGATATTACCAATTTTGTCCGTGACACCCTTGATGTAAGGTAAGATGGCAGGTTGTCGCTCAACTGTGGAAGGCTTGGGCCGGCTTCTGAGACGCATACGTGGGAGCTTGTGATTATTGCTTCGCAGTACTTGTTTTACATACTGAAGCTCCTCCTTGAGATGGTCAGTGTCGCAGATGCCATGTGCTCTCTGTAACAAAGATTTGCCTACGGTAGCCAACTGACATGGATGGTGATGGGAGTTACCATTGAGATATTTATCTGTATGGGTGGGTTTCCTATACACTGTATGACTTAGGGAGTTGTCAGGATTCCTGGTGACTAAAACATCAAGAAAAGCTAAGCATTTATTGACCTCAGGCTCCATTGTAAATTGAATTTTGTTATGTAAAGAGTTTAGATGGTTAAGAAATGCAGAAACTTTATTACTGGGGAGGATGGTAAAAGTATCATCTACGTACCGTTTATAGATCTTCGGCATAGCCACAGCTGTGGAAAGAGCTCTCTCCTCGAAGTCCTCCATGAAAATATCGGCAACAACGGGGGAGACTGGAGAGCCCATAGCTACACCATCAATCTGTATGTAGAACTTATTTTCCCAGAATAGATAGCCAGATGTTAGGCAATGTTCCAGTAATTCTGCATATTCCATGGGAAGGTCATTCTCACTAAGTCTTTTCTTGACAATTTCAATGCAATCATGTACAGGTAGGCTGGTGAATAACGACTGTACATCAAAGCTGACCATAACTTCATCATCAGTCAGTTGTAGATTTTTCATTTGACTGACAAAGTGGTAAGAATCATTGACATGCGCACTAGTTTGACCGCGAAGTGGAGACAGTATCTTAGCAAGGTGTTGAGCTAGTTTGTATGTTGGTGAGTCAATTTGGCTTACGATTGGGCGCAAAGGAACGTCTGTCTTGTGTATTTTTGGTAATCCATACAGTTTTGGTGGTTTCACACACGAAGTTACCAGTGCCGTGACGTCTAACCCAAGAGTATCGGAGTATTTACAAATTATTTCCTTAGTTTTTGTTACCATTTTAGCTGTTGGATCGCTTTTTACTGGTTTATATGTGCTTTCGTCCGACAAAAGTTCTTTTATTTTTAGGTTATAATCCGACGTATCCATGATTACAGTGGAATTACCTTTATCTGCTCGAATAATGGTTATGTCTTGGTTCTTGCGTAGGTTGGTAAGTTCAAGATATTGTTCACGAGGTAGATTCGGTGTGGGCGCTTTACTTCGACGCAAAACAGCAGAGATATCTTGGCGTAACGCTTCCAAATCTTCCTTTTTTATACTGTTTTTGGCAAGACAATGTTCCACAGAGCAGATTATCTCTTCAAAAGGCACTGATCTTGGGGAAACCGCGTAGTTCAATCCATTTTCGAGGGCCTGAAGGGCGACCGGATTTATAGTTTGTTGCGATAGATTTATGACACTATCAGCTGTTTTTGACGGTCGCGAGGTTACGCTTCGTTCCAAATTTGGCAATTGCTTTGTTGCAAGTTTTTCATATTTTATGATTTTACGCTTTTTGAACTCGTCATATTTAGCGGCAGCGCGATTATTAGTTGTTTGCATGCATTTTTGGAAATCCGATGCTGATAGTGCTTTTTCTAACTGAATGGATTGAATCTCAATGGTTTGGTTGATTTTGTAAATATCAAAACGATGTTGGCGTATGCTTCGACATAATAATTTCTTACTTGTTTGACGGAGTATGTCGGCGCTTCCAGTAATGTCCTTTTTTGGGGATATTCTCACGCACACTGGTATGATATTATTATCCCTACATCGCTTGAGGAAGTTAAGCGATGTTAGGAGTCTCACGCGCTTGATCTTGAAGTACTCCCACTGTCTTATTTCAGTTGCTGTTTTCGGCCCGTATACCGTAACATAATGTTGTCTTAGGTTTTCGCGATTGTTACACATAGTAATTAAACAACTTTAAACGGTTTAAATCGCGTATATTTGTCATTATTTTTGTCCCGACGTTTCAAACACTTTGCAGTGATCGTGGTCACGGGGTGACTAATTGGTTTTATTTGTCACATGAGTTATTAAGAAATTATTTGGTCTACCGTCAGAAATTTTTATATTAATCATAACGTTCCCTATTCACGCAGTATTCGCTCACGGTGTCCAGAGGTCTTGCAGATTTGTGTCGGCCATGAGATTTAATTAATTTAATAACAGGATCCCAAGCAGGTGGTACTTGCCAACCATCATCTCTATTGAAATTTGGGTACTTTTTGATTTCAATAGCCTTGCGTAACATTCTTGGCATAAACCGGGTCTCTCTGGCAAGGATTTGTGGGTTGTCGAACCTAATGTAGTGGTTGGGTTTGTCCTGGGCATGTTCACAAACCGCAGACTTGGTCGAGCGTCTGTTCTTCATGTCAGCAATGTGTTCTTTTACCCGGATACCAACGCTCCTCTTTGTTTGCCCAATGTATGACAGCCCACATTCACAATCAAGTTTGTAAACACCTGCATCTTGTAGGGGAATATTGCACTTAACAGGTCTTAAAAATTGGTTGATCTTCTTGTGCGGCTTGAAGTAAGTTTTTATTGAAGCTCGTCTTAAGATATTACCAATTTTGTCCGTGACACCCTTGATGTAAGGTAAGATGGCAGGTTGTCGCTCAACTGTGGAAGGCTTGGGCCGGCTTCTGAGACGCATACGTGGGAGCTTGTGATTATTGCTTCGCAGTACTTGTTTTACATACTGAAGCTCCTCCTTGAGATGGTCAGTGTCGCAGATGCCATGTGCTCTCTGTAACAAAGATTTGCCTACGGTAGCCAACTGACATGGATGGTGATGGGAGTTACCATTGAGATATTTATCTGTATGGGTGGGTTTCCTATACACTGTATGACTTAGGGAGTTGTCAGGATTCCTGATGACTAAAACATCAAGAAAAGCTAAGCATTTATTGACCTCAGGCTCCATTGTAAATTGAATTTTGTTATGTAAAGAGTTTAGATGGTTAAGAAATGCAGAAACTTTATTACTGGGGAGGATGGTAAAAGTATCATCTACGTACCGTTTATAGATCTTCGGCATAGCCACAGCTGTGGAAAGAGCTCTCTCCTCGAAGTCCTCCATGAAAATATCGGCAACAACGGGGGAGACTGGAGAGCCCATAGCTACACCATCAATCTGTATGTAGAACTTATTTTCCCAGAATGGGATAGTACTAGTCATGATTTTGGTTCATTTCTACTTGAGATTTATCCAATTTGAAACATTTAAGTTTCTTTTCTCATATGGCAATATCAGGATCTCTTCCGAAAACGGAGCTAAGGCATTTTATTTTGACTAAACCTTCATTGCACAATCCGTCAGCGTCGCTCCTAAAAAACAGTATTCCATTTCAATTAAAAGTCCATACTTTTCCATGACCGTGTTTTCTTGTACGCTGAGGTGAAAGCCTTTGGTTCATTGTCTCTGCCGTGTTTTTCTGAGGCAATGTTATCCAATTTGTATGTACAGTATAATCTCACTAATCCTGCATTTTTAAAAAACAGAGGGTGCTGGATTATTGTAATGTTCGGATCACTGGATTATAAAGAAAACAACATAATAAATAAAATAAAACTAAATCGTTTTTACATTTATTCAGCCATCCATCGTTGGCCCAAAAATCTTGTTTGGTATTTTTTTTATTAAATTTGATTGCTATTGCTTTCAGAATTTCTCCATATAGGGGAGTAGGTTTATATTAATTTAGATAGGAGTGTGTTTATAAAGCTGTTGCATGAACCACATGTAAAGAGCGTTTTCCATCTTTGGACAATCACCAACGCTTAATGTTTTACGCTTTCCTGGCCCAGATTCTATCGTCTTCTTTTACTATGCTTTTTTTCATAAGATCGTGTATAGCAGCACGCCCAATACCACATGTTTTCTCCACTATCTTACTTCTTTAAAATATCCATTTTATCTTTCAAGTCTAGTATCTTGAGTTTTTAGTTTATTTAACATATTTAACTACACACTATTCTTACTTTAAAGAAACAGGTAAACTATATACAACGAAGAGACAAAGACTGTATAGTGACAGCCTTTAAAACAGATAAATGGTCAGCTAAAGAATGCTATAAATAAATAATATTGTTCAATGATAGTTAATAGATAAGACTAAAGTTCACAACAAAAATAAACTAGGTTTCTCCTTGAAGAGAAAAAATGTCTAGTTAATTCAGAGCACTAATAGGCAGTTTTTAAAAAAAATCAATAAAGATAATAAATGACGCACGTGATAAGTTTTGAGGTGAGACTGCTAGACGACAGACTTCGCGGCACTGGAGCGCATAGGCGTATAAGGCGAGGGAGGCGCGGGCGGAGGATGCCGGATTATTGCTCAATTGATACTCTGCCCCGTGGGGTGCCACGTTAGAATTTCACCACCCCATATCATCCCGTGGGTGTCGTAAGAAGCGTCTAAGGGAAAAATACTGGAAGATGGGCAGCAGCGCCTTCAAAAGAACTGCTAACTTTCACTGCGATCCCCAATACGCCTGCCAAGCGTGGGGATTATGGCAAATACCCCCTTAATAGGGGAGGCTGTGTTCAGCAGTGGACGATCCGACATTTACAGTACAGTACAGATACTCTGAATTTCATGGCGTCTAGAAGCTTGTTCTTTTAAATTTTCTAAAAATAGCTGTTGTTTCGTTTTTTAACACAATGGTAAAAAGGATCCTTTCGTCCCATTGCTAAAACTAATATAATAATACAAAAGATGTAGTTACTTAACAACAATACTGATATTATGGACAACAGAAAACTCTAGCTTGTTATTAAAAAAATACTGATAGGATCAAAACTCTGTGGTCGCACTATAAACTTGCATCTAAGCGTCTCGCGTACGGAACGTCGGAGCTCGGCAAAACGAACACAGGTCCTACCTCGATGGGCGCTCGCGCCGTACTGATCGCCTCGCGCTTGTACATTTCAATTTATGCTTATTTAGAGTTACATTAAATATGTTTTCGTGTCTAACATAACAGAGTTAATATTACAATTATTTGAGATCATATTAATTGAAGAATGTACTTTCTTTTGGTATAATATCTGTATGGAATTACACTTTATTTTACGCAATAAATCGTGTTAAACTGCTGATATAATTCGTAGAAATTGGCGCACGAACTTTTTTTTTCTATAAGGATGATTAATTATTGATATTCTGGTACATTATGTAGCAACAAGATTATATGCCTGAATTATAGCTTTTTTTTTAAGTTAATTTGATGATTTTTTATACAAGAAATGGAACTCTGAAGTTGGCTATGTGTACCATAATTCGTAAAACAAGGTGCGGGAGATTGGTCACTACAAAATAATTAAAGTTATGTTTGTAAATGTAGTACATTACTCGAAATTAGAACAGATTATTCTATTTTTATCAATTATTCAATAAATTGTAGATCTTTCCTGTGATAGTAAATTAAGCGCTTAAAATCTTAGATTACGCGCGTTAAACGTGAAATGGCTCTTAAATTTACGCAACATGAGTAGAATTTTAGTTGGTCGCGTTTATTATTTGTAAATTATCGTAAATAAGCTTATATTATATGATGAAGATTTTTACAGGTTATAAGTTTGCGTTTGACCACTATCTTACCTGTTGGCAAACCATGATATATTTAAGGATGGTAAATAAGCATAAACTAACTAAAATTGGCACTCAATGACAGCTAGTGGCATGTAGTTATATCCTTGGCGATTTTCTTGATTCGAATGTACTGCCACTATATTGTCATCGTTATAAAACTGAATCTACTAAATATAGACATTGGCATTATATTTTTTCACATACAATAGTTATTTAAAGTATAAAGTGCTATCATGAAAGATTTTTCCAGAACAGTTTTACGTTTATTTGTAGAACATGAATTTTTGAATATAGTACAACAATAGAAAAAAAAAGAACTTTAATTCACATTCGTCTCTTTTGTTGCTACTATTCTACATCTATAATAATTACTTACTTATAAAAAAAGTATGGTTCTAAACTGGCAATGCATTGTTGAATGAAATAAAGTTAGAATAGGAGAAACGCGTTGAAATATATATACGAGTTATGTGCATAATGGAAACTTCACTGTTTTCAACTTATTTGAGTAACTTTATATTTGAAGAATTAAAAAGAACACAGTATTATTATGAAATCTTGAAACTGAAAAATTACTGATGTACGCGAGAGTGTCAAAAGTTACGAAAAGTGTACGTAATAATACCACAGGCAACCGTGCTGTCCGCTCGTGATCGCATCGTACGATACCGATGTCGAAGAAAATTAAGCGTTTCTAGCGCTGTTCGCACATTTTTGCTATCAAATTTCTGTGTAAATTAAACCAATTAAGTAGATATACCAATGCGTACCGCTTACGAAACAAACATGGTTATGCTAACGTATATTAAAATAGTGGGAAGATACCTGCCAAACGTGCCCAAAAAGCCCTGAAAAATATCCATAATTACACGGAGTTGGAGTAGGTAATTAAAATTTTGACAATACAACGTTTGTATCAAATTTCTTACAACAATAAACCTCATATTTTCCAATATAATATGTGATATACTCAACGACGAAAATTCAAAAGTAAGGTGAGAATAATATTGCGATATGCCAATACTAAAGCGCTTCAGCGGTTAGGTTGTCTTATCTCTTTTATATACGAGCTGCCTCATTGGATGGTGTATTTCGCCGAATTGAAGGAAGGACGCATATTTTAAGGATTAGTAATTAGGCCGTGATGATTTTACCAGCTGAATTTTCTTGTACCTGTGTAGGTATGGATATTGCACTAGTTAGTGGAGTGCACTGGCTAGTTAACAATAAGAGCATTGTTGCTAAAAAGAAGAAGAATATATTACTACTTACTAAAATATTAGGATTCTTAAGAAATATCTGATTACAATAAAATTAATATTTTCAAATAGGAAAATATTAACTTTATATTCAGTTATCCAAATATCTTAACAAATAAAGTGATTAAAATATGATAAGAAATCCAACGCCATCTTGTGGTTTTTCACGGAAATACTAAGGAGAAAAGTTTTGCATCGTGTTTGCGTACGGCGATGATTCTACATCTTCGATGAGAAATACTTCTACATCGTGTTTCAGATTATACTTCTCGTTTCTCTAGTCTCTACATTTTGAGCTTACGCAGATAGATGGCGAGAGTTGCAAGGAATAATGCTATTTGCGATACACGAAAAATTAGACTAAGGGCCCGTTTCAGAATGTCCTAATAAAGTTTCGGGTTGCTATGCAACACATAAAATAACTGAATGATAAAAATTACAGTTGACATGCAGCGCGTTACAAGCTTTAACCGATGGATAGGCTAAATCGATGACTGTGAAACTATCTTTGCGTTTCACAGTCATCGATTTACCCTAGGTATCCATCGGTTAAAGCAAAATATTATGGCACTATTATTAATTTTGTACTAATTAATACTTGTGTTCATGGCAATAAAAGTAACTTGATTGAGTTGGGCTAAAGAATTTGTTTGCGGTTTTCAAAGATATTAAAAGTTAAAACAATTCTGTCCAGCAAGCTTTTTTTTTATGCTTGATAGTTTAGCATTTGACCACTATCTCACCTGATGGTAAGTGATGATATTGTCGAAGATGTTGTTCAGGCTAACCTAGAATTACTGGCCCTCAAGGACAGCTGCCGGAACACACCGTTAGGTGCTTGGCGACAGATTTTCAACCTGAGGGTGGTAGCTAGCCAGGCGGGCATTCGCAAAGTGCCCTACCACCATGCTGTAACGACTGCCATCCTAAGACAATAACCGGGACCGACGGCTTAACGTGCCCTCCGAAGCACGGAAGCGCTAGTAGTAATGTCACCAGCGGTCACCCATCCAAGTCATGACCGCGGCGGACGTTGCTTAACTTTGCTGATCGATTCAGAATGGTTAAGCAAACTTCGCGAGCGCTTCGCGTACGTTCTACGTAAGCTATATATTAAATATTGTAATAATTTTAAAATATAGTTTGTAATACATTGTCAGAAGACGTTTAAAAAGAATGGCCCCTCTTCTCGCAGTAGCTCTATAATATTTTTTCTGAAATTACTGTGCTGTCTAAGCCGGATTGTCCACTGCTGAACACAGCCTCCCGCATTATCAGGGGTTGGTCAAAAACCCTACATTTGTAATAACGCACCTTCAGAAGAGCGTTGTAGACGCCTAAATTGTATAAGTGATTTCGACTTTTTTGACTTGAGAAAACTTCAAGAAGTATTGTGAAAATATGTAATATCGGCATTATTTATAGAAAGCACTAAGCGCAGTCACGGTAATGTTATCTATACAGTATCTTAACTCGGCTCTGTCGTTGAAATAATTACCTACAACCGCGCTGTACGTAAACATGCGATAGGGCTACCCGCCTTCTATATTTTAATTACATTTGCCTACTTTGTGTTTCCATTTAGTTTTGTGATTGTAAATATACTTTTTTTATATAAACAAATAACATTCTTTGTGAAATTAACATCACTAAAAATGCGTGTTGTTTTTTGACTAGTAGGTAGATTTAATTAAAAAACCATGTTTATATTTGAATAAAAAATCAGTGTTAAAAATTTGCGACCGAAAAATATTTGTGAGACGTACGAAATGCTTTGTTATTAAATTTTAATGTATAAAAAATCCGCATTTTAGAATATAGCTTATAACTACCTATTTCACTCGTGTCAATGACTTTCCTTTACTCTATTCACATTATTTTATTAATCGAGTATAATTTTACTTACTAGTAAGTAAAATTATACCCGACTTTATTTCTTACTAGTAAGTTTTTATAGTATTACCTTTCAGTTTCCAGTTTATCTAATAAAAGTTATCTCTGGATGCGTTTTTGACGAATTCATGCAACCAAAAACAGCACAATATATCCTACTCGTCATATTAAATATGTAATATGTACATTAACTTATTTTTATTGAAAATATCGCGCAGTTATTGTTAAAAAATAACACACCGTCCATTTGTCACTGCGCGCGGACAGTCGCGACTGTCTGCGTACTGAGCGCGGGCCGAGATCGAGGCGCGTAGGTATAACTCGCGTTTCGTCCGTTTCTATGAAGTTGAAATACTGTATAGATAACATTACCGTGGCGCAGTAGACAGAGAGTAGGTATGTTGGTTCATCCATCACACATCAGCATCATGTCGCTGTGAGCTATTTTAGGTTTTTAATTCCAGATAGCTTAGCGTTAGATCACTATCTCACCTGAAGGTATGCAATGGCTCACTACGCACTGTATGTACTTATAAAGCCACAGGTACCTCGGCGTATCCGTCCAGACGGGATTATTCTACAGTGCGTGCTACGTATGGAGTATGGGCTACGAATAAATTCATTACTTATTCGTAGGGTATGGGGCTATGCGGAGTGATTTTTAGTCATTCTGATTGATTTTTTTTATCATTATTTGCGGAGCTTTTTTGCTCAGCGAATATGCCGCTCTGTATGGTATCAAAATTATACATAACAATGTCAATATTTACAATTGCCCTAAGCTATTATTAAGAATACTCAGCCTTTTTATAGAACAAGCTTTACCACTGCTAGTAGGATTTTGGCTTTGTGGGACGTAGGAAATGATAGATAACTATTACACAATCCAATAGAACTGTCATCGAGTAATGTCATTCTAGCTACTTCGTTTCGGACACATTCCATTAAAATGTGGTAAGCATCTTCGACTTTGGCACAGGCCGTACATAGAAGTGTACTAATTTTGCGCATAAGCATGTGTGCAATGAGCAAACTTATTCAAAGGAATGTGTCCGGACTCCGGAGCGCAATCTTAATAAAAGAACCAGGTCGTGCCTATCGAGCATTCTGTTGTCAATCCACGGTGAGCTCAGTGGCTGCGACTGGTTAGTTCTGAACCAGATTAATTTTTCTCGTGATCTAACATCAATATATTCTTACCATAAATATAACAGTCACTATAAGATGGGCACAAGGAAAAGTCTACGCCGTCACCACACTATACTGGACTATACTGCTCGCGTCCGTAGGATTTAGCCCTCGATGTCCTACACGTGTCCCCTGGGTGGCGCTAAAAGAGCAGTACTGACAGGTGGTAGGCTTAGGCCGCGGCGTGTTACCACCCACCAAACAAAGCCATGCCGCCAAGCGGTCGCGTTACGGCATGATGTTTGGTGAAGCCATCATGGGGAACGGGTCGGAAACAGTTGCGCTTATTACTATAACTAGTCGTGACACATCGAAGGTCAATATGCCTGGCAGCCAATCTTGGAGAGCAGCGGGATCCGAGGCACGGTTCTCCGCTGGCCGACCGCAGATAGTTGGGGGCCCAAGTAGTGAGCCAGCCTCTCATGAAAGGCTGCCCCGCCATCTCGCGAAAAATCCCGGAGGTGCGCCATCGTGCTGGTTGGCGACCAGATGAGAGGACCCGATGGACACCTCTGGGGGGGCTCGGGCGTCCCCGCGGTCTCCAGGATTGGTTCCCTTTGGGTGGAAAGGCCTAATTTGTGTCACGGGTTGGTAATTTGTGCCTCGTTTCCACTTCCGTTTCCCTTTACCTATCTGCACTCCTCATAAAATGAAAGGCAACAGAAATAGAATAAAGGTCCAACAGCGGAAGCACGTCCTCTCTCTTCAAGTGCACCTCTCAAACATTCGAGGCTTGCACTCAAATATCGACCCGGTCCACCACCATCTTGAGACCGCCAGACCGCATATTCTATTCCTCACGGAGACGCAGATCAAATGTCCAGCTGACGCTGCATACCTTGCCTACCCTGGCTACGTTCTAGAACATAGCTTCAGGGCCAGAGCAGGAGTTTGTATGTATGCCCGCGATGACATTTGTTATCGGCGTCTCCGCAACCTTGAAGACCCCAAATTTTCCATCATGTGGGTTCTGGTGGACAATGGCATGGAGAAGATACTTTATGCTTGTGTCTACCGTTCGCACAGCGGAGATGAGGAGACAACCAGGCTCACAAACTACCTCAGTGAGGCGGCCGATGTGGCCCAACAGAGGTATCCTTCTGCTCAATTAGTGCTTCTGGGGGATTTCAACGCCCACCATCAAGACTGGCTATACCCATACCAGAGCACAGACTACGCTGGTCGAGAGATGCGCAAGCTTGCTTTGACGCTAAACCTCACTCAGCTGGTCCAAGGAGCCACAAGGATACCGGATGTTGATGGCCACACAGCCAATTGCTTGGACCTTCTGCTGACAACAGATCCAGACCGCTACTCGGTGTCGGTTTCATCACCTTTAGGTAGCTCCGACCACTGTCTGGTGAAGTCTGTATCAGTGTACTCCCCGCCCGATCCCAATCCAAGGGGCACTCGGCGGGTGTGGCGATACAGGTCAGCAGATTGGGATGAGATGCGTAATTTTTTCGCGTCTTACCCTTGGCGGCAGGTTTGTTTCTCTTCGAGCGATCCCTCAACTTGCGCGGATGCTGTGACTGAGGTGTTACGTCAGGGTATGGAATACTTCATACCATTTTCTGACGTCCCGATGTGCAGCAAAGCTCGCCCATGGTTTAATGCCAAATGTGGAGATGCAGAAGCGTCAAAACATGAGGCCTACTTAGCCTGGGCTGATGCTCGAACCCGCAAATCCAGAGATGTACGTGAAAAGAAGAAAGCATTTAACCTAGCCGCCAAATCCTGCAAAAAGGCTCTCAAGAAGGCTCGCTTCGACCACATACGCCGAACAGGGAACAAACTTGCTTCTTACCCTTCGGGTAGCAAAGCATTCTGGTCCCTGGCGAAGTCGATCGAAGAGAACTTCTGCCGTCCCTCACTACCCCCATTGCTGAAACCTGACGGCTCACTAGCGCACTCTGCTGAAGAGAAAGCAAATTCATTTGCAACTCAATTTGCGGAGTCTTCACGTTTAGATGCTGGCAATGCTGTACCTTCTAACCTGCCAAATATCGGGACGATAATGTCAGAAATCCGCATTCGACAGTCTGAAGTACGCAAAGCGTTGCGCGATCTGGACGTGAACAAAGCTAGTGGTCCAGACGGTATACCAGCTGTAGTCTTGAGGATGTGTGCGCCAGAGTTGACTCCTGTATTGACTCGCCTCTTTCGCTTGTCTATGACGACTGGTCAAGTGCCCAAGTCCTGGAAGCTTGCAAACGTGCAGCCCGTGCCCAAAAAGGGTAGTCGCGCAGACCCTGCCAACTACAGGCCTATTTCAGTCACTTCCATACTCTGTAAGACGTTGGAACGTGTACTGAACCACAGGCTCCTGGCATACCTAGAAGTAAACGATCTCCTCAGTGATCGACAATACGGATTTCGCCGAAACCGGTCTACTGGGGATCTTCTAGCGTATGCCACTCACATCTGGAGCGCGGCCATCGAGAACCACGGAGAGTCACTTGCTGTCTCTCTCGACATCTCGAAGGCTTTCGACAGGGTTTGGCATGATAGCCTTATTAGCAAACTTCCTTCTTACGGCCTTCCCACTGGTTTGTGTGTTTGGATATCAGATTTCTTGAGGGATCGGTCGATTAGGGTAGTCATCGATGGCTGTTCTTCCGACCAATTGGCCATAAATGCCGGAGTCCCTCAAGGATCAGTACTCTCTGCAACGCTGTTTCTGCTGCATATTAATGATCTGCTTAAACCCGGTATCTTTGGGTACGCAGACGACAGCACCGTTGTGGAGAGTTACACATCTAACGCACGAACCAGTGCATTACAAATCCAGTCTCATAGGGAAGCGATGGTTCAGCGCTTGAACTTTTCTTTGAAGGCAGTCTCCGATTGGGGCGATGCCAATCTGGTTAAGTTCAATGCAGCTAAAACCCAGGCGTGTCTTTTCTCCGCCAAACGGAGCCCTTTCCAGCTGGCTCCTACTTTCAGGGATGTGTCCGTGCCGATATGTAACCATCTAGAGCTTCTTGGCATCTCTTTAACATCAACTCTCAATTTCGGCTCCTATATTGAGTCCAAAGCCCAGCTTGCCTCAAAAAAGCTTGGTGTTTTGGCTAAGGTGAGACAATACTTCACACCGGGACAGTTGCTTAACCTGTATCAAGCCCAAGTCCGGACGTGTATGGAGTACTGTTCTCACCTTTGGGATGGATCTGCCAAATACCAGCTGGAGACACTGGAAGCTATTGAGAGGAGAGCCAAGAGACTCATTAACGACGACCAACTAGTAAGCAAAAGACTCCAGAGTCTCGAGCATCGCCGCAAAGTCGCTAGTTTATCGGTTTTTTATCGGATACATTTCGGTGAGTGTGCTACGGATCTTCACAATTTGATTCCGCCATCCCCATTCTATAACCGGACATCCAGGGATACTCCGAAGCGCCATCGCTATATGGTGGAAATTCCATTTACCCGAACGAAGCGATTTGCTTCTTCGTTCATTATACGAACCGCCAGGGAATGGAATACCCTGCCTGAGTCTGTGTTTCCGGTTAAGTACAATATGGGGGTCTTCAAAACGCGAGTGAATAGGTATCTTCTGGGTAAGCGCGCTCCATCGTCGATCGCATCATCGCTTAACATCAGGTGAGATAGTGGTCAAGTGCTACCCAGATCGGTATAAAAAAAAAAAAAAAAAAAAAAACACGCTTGTTTTGCCAACATGTCAGCAGTCTCATTGCCGCTTATGCCAATGTAACTGTAAAATAATTATTTGAGACCGTGATAGCAATTCTAAATCTACGAAAATAACAGCTTTCTCAATGTCAAATGATTCCACATAAGATAAGGCTTCAGCGATTGCAACGAGTTCTGCTTGCATTATTGATATGTGACTGTTTATTTTAAGTTTTACACAGGCTTTATTCGTTTCGTCAAGAACTTTATATTTTGTAATAAATAATAATATAAAAACATTTGCACAACAGCCAGTCACTTAGTTGTTTCAAGCATTTTCCTTCCATAGTATCAATATCTATTATTAAGTATATTGATAAATATGGATATAGTCATATTGCTTATGTACAATTTCCTGTAAATTAAATTTGTGGCAAGGAGGTTGGTATAGTAGGTTATCACACTGTGACCTTTTTTGACTAGTAAAAACCTCGTGACGCATTTAAAAAAAAATCACGGCACATGAACGGACGGCACGCACGGCAAAGGAAGAACATGAGAGGCTTAAAAAATCCACGGAATCGTGCTATACGTGACCCAAAAAATATATCCACTGAACATCATTATTACTCAGGATTTGTAGGAGAGCGGTTGAAATTAAGAAGTTAAAAGATGCCAATCGGGATGGATGAATTCAACTTGTCTACCTTATGAAAGTAATAAGAAAGTGCTCGCGTCGTAATTTGCCTCCGCGTGTAACTTCCGATACTGTTAGTGTAGTGTGTCGAGGTGACAGTGACAAAGGCTTCAACGAAAACCAAACGGGGGTAGATTTAAATCGCTTCCCGCAGTTCCTCAAGATGATGACACTCGCTTCTTCAGTCCTGTCGTGTTCACGGTCAATGCATCGAAACGTTGAGGTTAGTCAAAATATGATTTGATGTTAGTTTGTACGTGAATAGAACCGTTAATGCTTTAGAAACAATAGCATTGCATATACTTATATAATTAATATTTATAAACGACAACTAAAAATGCTACTTATAAACGACTTTTCCACTACTACTCGTGGTAAATTATAATTTTTTTATGCTATATAATTACAATGTATGACATGTAAATCTATTTTACCAATAAATAATTTGTATTTGTATTTGTATAAGGGTGGATGGCGCGGGTTTGCAGCCCGCACATGACAATATTTTTTGTTTCGTAGTAATTTTATAATCTACTATATTTACCTGAACACATGGATGTTTGCATTCTAAGGTTTACTCTAACAGCTAACCAATCCAACCACCTTTTTCTGCTCACACTATCACATTTATGCAAGTAAGTACATCTTTATCCCACCAGTCATTCATTTACTTACCTACTTCCATTGTAGTCAAATAGTGTTTGAGATGCAACTTCACTCCTATACATCCTACTGTCTTCAAGATACTGTCTGTCTTGGAGATGCCCCAGTATCCACGTTGTATTCTTGGCACGGGTCGGTAAACGCCTCATGGGGGATTCATTCGAATAGTATATAGTATGGGAGTTTTCCTTCTTCTTCAAAATATATAGGTGAAATAATGATTTAAAATTATACTACCAATGAAAATTTCCTGAGATATTGTGCAATGATATTAACTAGTGAATATGGAACAAGTATTTCCACCTTATGGAAGGGTATTTTCGTTTAATAATGTAATTTGAATAGTACAGGATAGCGAAATTGCAGGTTTCTGCAACTTCGTTCTACCAGCTAGGCAGTTATAAAATAATCATAAAGACACGCCTATTATTTATAAGTTATTCATTAAACTCGAAACCTTGATACAGAATACATTAAGGTACAGTGGAAATTACGAGTAACACCTATCGCCCATAACCAACGCTTTCATTAACTTACCACGATTCAATTCAACTATACTATACTTAATCGCTTCAATATTTAACTTAATGTGGTTAAGTTAAACCTTCTAATTTACTTATAGGGTGTTCTTTAAATGGTATAGCTAATCAAAAAAAAAATGAAATTAATCTTACTATCCGAATATGTACCTATATACAAAAAAATAAATACTTATCCACATTTACAAAACTATTCAATAATATGCATGTCACCTAGGAACAATGGACATTTTTAACTAGAATAGGTCTTCCTGGATCAATGTTTGCATTCTGGTCTCTAGAAAAATTTCGAAGAAAATGACTAAATGACACTATAGCCTACCACAGTCTGTGCCGGTTTTTTTGTAATAATCTAATTCGACGCGAATTATATGAAGCGAATCTTGGCAGCCAGTTGGGCCCAGCCTTCTTGGAGAATCTGTTCCCAATTCCATCCAATAATATTATATAAGTACGCTCTAAAAGGGTTCCACATACAACCAATCACAGTAAAATGTATACCCGTACAGCTTGAAATGCGCAGTGTGAATCGGCATTTTTAAGCAACTTCCAAAAAAGAAGCAGGTTTTCAATTCGACACGTATATTTTTTTATGACAACAGAAAACTTTTACAGAGTTGTCCAATTAGTAGTAGAAGGGTATACCTCTGAGGTCGTTCCATATAAATTTCATCAAAATCGGTCAAGTAGTTTTTAAGTTACACTCAACTAACTGAAAAATTAATTCCCTAACTACATAACTAAGTTGGTAGTTTCGAGTTTGGCCGATGGTGACCAGTATTGTAGGTGAGTGAAAATCGATAGTTTAACCAGTAATTATCATTAAAAATATGTTTTTTTTACCAAAAATGGAACCGATTTGAAACACTCAAAGGTACGAATTATTTCATACTTTTCAGTGAAGTCGGTTTTATTATATCTTAAAACTAAATAAAAAAAAAACAGCGTTTTCAGTGTGTTTTATGCTTAAATTGAAGATATTGTACAAACTAAACCTAAATTTCGTATTCCTATCTAGTTTAGTTTTTAAGATAGACTCGAAACAAAACTGTTCTACAGTTGCCAACTTCCCTCTCTCCCTGGCCTCTAATTTTTAACTTGAAAATAAATAATTAGAGATTAGATATGTGTACTACGCCTGAGTGAGTTCTAGACCCATATGCTATGATGTTAATAAGATAATAAGAATTTTTTTTTTTTTAATATTTAAAAAAATAATAGTTTGTTTGATGAACAGTGATGGCTCAGTGGCATTGGCTATGGACTGCCGCGCAGCAGGTCCATGGTTCAAATCCCGCCGCGGGCTTGAGCTTCATCGCATGGTGGAAGGGCTTTTTGCAAATGCCCGCCTGGCTAGCGACCGGGTGGTCGCTAGCCAGGCGCTAGTCAAGTTGAAAGTCGTCAAGCACCTAACGGTGTTCCGGCAGCAGTCTTTGAGAGCCAGTGAAATTACAGGCACATGAGACTTAACAACTATGTCTCAAGGTGACGGGCGCAGTGCAATTCGTCACTTGTGACGAAATGCATCTGTTATAAGCAGAGTTAACCGCTTAACATCAGGTGGGCCTCGAGCTTGTTCCGTCACATTAACATAAAAAAAATAGTTTATATTTTTAAAAAAACATATCTATGGAAGATTCTGCCTAATTCTCTGTTAAGCTTACGTGACGTCATAAACGCTACTTAACCAAACAGAATCAATTTTGGACGCGTATCGCTACGGTAGAGAAATCGAGAAAATCTTTCTCGATCTTGTACTCAAACAATCAAGACCCCTGAGAATTCTTCGTGTTTTCAGGAATGTTTTGTTAAAATATTTTTACAATATTTGTTATTATATGGATTTCCACAAAGTAACGCCTCAATCTATTCATTACGTTAATGAGCTATTTTTTTCTACTAGCTTTCTATTTGATATATTAGAGCAAGAAAAATATAGATTTTAAAAAATCGAGTTCCGATATATTTGATGTTTTTTTCACATTCCGTGGACCAGCTAGAGATCCATGACATAATGTTGGATAAAAGGACAGTCAATAATTGGACTGTGTTTTATATATAAGTAAGGGAAGCCCGGGCAAGACTCATATGTAAATGGAAAGTTTATATAATAATAATGGTATTACACCAAAAACATAAAACGACGGCTTAAAGGCAAGGTTCCAATAATATATCTAAACTACCGGGACACTTAGGACATACGATCTATCGGAGAAAACTAGCGCATTACCCCCCAACAATCCTGTCGGTCCATGCACCAAACATCCTGTATAAATTGCCAACCCTTTTGCGTTGATTTTTGCGTCATATAACTAAACCAAAACCCTGGCAAATTAAATTTGGACATATTTTATTATATTTTGTATTAAGAATTATATAAACTATGTTAATCTAAGTAAATAAAATAAAATATTAATTATTTTATTTCCTGCCAAATTACCTCCTCAATCTAATGTTTGAACAAACATATCAACGTACAAACATACTAACGCTGTGTCGCCTACCTATCACAGAGACCTTCGCTCCGCTTCTTTTATAAAATAATTCGCCAGACATGATAAAATACATACCTTGAGCCACATGGCATCCATTAAAATCCACAAAACACACTGAAAAAATAATAAGTAGGTAAGGTAGGTATGCTATCTTGGTTTTCAGTTATTTTAGTTACTGTAATAACTCTTTTATCTACTGGTAGCATCGATGTCACCTGGATAACACTTGAAAAAACATTGGTCAAATATGGAAACCATGATTAAAGCCGCCATGGTTCCTTATCCGTATAATGAAAGTAGCTTCCGTGTTTGTGACAGGCCCGTGTTCTTTTGATCTCAGCGTTGGCACACGAAGGGACAATTTCAGAGAGTGCTTCCTCGATTTTCGTGACTTACATACCTACGACAGCTTTTTCACAAGCACTCTTTAAGCCCGTTCTGTTTTCGTTCTTTTGATGCGGAGTTCTAATTATATCGTAGCATTATAACCCATTTGTACACAAAATTATACGATAGATACGATACGATATAAGTACGTACCTACCCTTAGAGACTTAATTTAATTTCCTTTTGTCTTTTAAATAAGCAAGTCTGAAACAACCTGTACTTACAATAGCATGGAATAATACTAACCCGCTCTTCTAATTATAGTCTTGGGCAATAAGTTTATATCACTCAATTTAAAGGTCGCAAGATTATTTGTTCACGTTAAAATAATCTCAGCATTTGTCTTGAATAGACGCGATGGGTGATCAAAGTAGTATTCGACCCAGGCGTTATTTTGGTTTTCATTATCTCTTATTGAGATGTACTGGATTAGGATGGTGGCATCATCCCGATCAAGGTGATACTAGGAACTTTCCGGGGTGGTATCTGTACTACTCTATCGCGACTCAACTCATATGGGTCGCAGGTTTCGTCGGTCTAGAAACCATTGACCCGTTTGTCGGCGAAAAAGAATTGGACAGTTTTATGTTCAGCCTGTCATTCGTCATAACGCACAATTTAACTATAATAAAGCTGTATATGTTCTTCTTCAGAAATCAGGAACTGCAGGATATTGTAAGAACTATTGAAATAGATCTTCACAACTACTACCAGAACGAAGATAAGAATCGGAAAACAATAAAAATTTGCAAAACTTTCACATATGCTTTTATATTTTTTGGTTGGCTGACTATCGGTAATTCTAATACATATGGAGCCATCCAAGACTTTCATTGGAAATCTTCAGTGAAGGGTATGAAAAACACATCTCAAATTCAACCTCGTTCTCTAGCACAGCCGATATACATACCTTGGGATTATCAAAAAGATCAGTCTTATATCCCTACTTTTATACTAGAACTGGTAGGACTCCTGTGGACTGGCCATATCGTGATGGGAATCGATACATTCATCGGGTCAGTAATCCTCCACATGAGTTCACAATTTGCAATACTTAGAGAAGCAATTGAGACTGCGTACGATCGCACAATGATTCAACTCCGTGAAGGTACTCTCTACGATGTCAACGAAAATCTTCCAAGTGAAGGAGCAGACATCCCTCTAATGAACTTGGAAGAAAATAACGAACGTATTGTCAGAGCCTTTTACACGGAAAAGCAAATTGAATCAGCTTTACAAACAACACTGGTAAATTGTATTCGTCAACATCAAGTTCTTATCGGGTGAGTATAAATACGTGTACCCATATAATTTTCTCTCTTCCCTTACGCGGAAGTCGTAACAATATCAAGTGTAATATTAAATCATTGTTGTTTGTGAACCTGCATCCCCTTTCAACATTAAATTTGAATAAACTTTCGGCAGGTAACGGGGATTTAATTTTTTCCTGTTTATGTTGTCCATAAGAGCTTTATTTTGACGCGAAAAAAAGATTTTAAGTTGTGCGCTAAGCCTTTTAGCGGGAAGAAACCACTTGATGTTGACGGAGTTTTCTTTTGCGTTCGGCTTACTAAGTAGGACAGCAAATGAGAGTTAGGTACCTATGACTATATATGTAAGTATGCAAGGGTTGTCGCTATAATATACAAGTAGTATAATCTCAAAGGGGACCGCTTACACCCTTTTAAATTATTTCAACCTCAACCTTTGAATGTCGTTGTACCAATTCAATAAGTTTCCTAAGCTGTTCAATATGTCCTCCAAGTATTTGTGATTCCTGGCAGGGTATTGGTAAATTATAAACAACTGTTTGGCTACTGGGAGTTGTAATGAAGTTGTACTGTGAGTCTGAGTTGAATGAGTACACCGAACTTTTGGCACACGACTTGGGCTAGTCGGCTCGGCTAAACTGCCATAAAGTGCAATCCAAATTAACTGGCTACGGTCTGTGCCTCGCTGAAACCAGAGCCAAAGTTCATCGCTCTCTTGAAAATGGTTTATACTCGGGGCACTTGTTTATGTTAATAGTTTGACTTGGCTAACCGCGCTGTGTAATTTAACTTAATAGACAAACTAATTATATGTAGGTATACTTAAGAGTAATATTTGCTTAGAAATAGACATCAAAGTATTTGGGGACAAGAGATGCAAAAATGATTGAACCCATTTCGAGATTTTCCGCCAGACCCATTAAAGGCAGAAAGTTACCTACTCAATTGAGCAAAAAAGTCAATTCGCAGTTGATGGGAAGGCAATAAGGCGGGAGGGAGCTGTGTGCGAATATGACAAACTGCAATAACTCAGGATTACGACCCCAATATTGTGAGTCGTTGGTTTTTTCCAACACTGGAATCATCATAATCTGGGATTCATATTCACCTAGCGAATACTGAAATGAAGCTCTTGCCGCTTATTTTTATATCTACTTTTATCCTATGACTTCGTCTGAGACATCATAAATGATAAATTTTGCCGTGAAGTTGGAACTGTTTATTTTTTTATATCTACTATGGTTATAGAACAAGCACTAGGCCCACATGGTATTAAGCTGTAACCTTAACCTAAGTATAACAGATGACAAACTATACATTGCGTCCATCTCTCATGATGACATGCGCAATGTATATTAGGTATATTTATAGACATAAAGTTGTTAAGTCTCATTTACCTGTAATTTTAGCATACTCTTCAGACAGGAACACAGTAATGTGTATTTACTGCTTGCTACACATTACAGCTAGGCGGAAGAAATAAGTATGGCAGTTTTTTTTATGAGATAGGATGAAAATCCTGGTGGTAAGTGATCACCGTCACCGTCGCCCTCGAACATCCGCAACAATAGAGGTTTTTTTTTATTTCCCGGTACGAACTCGCAAAAAGTGTTATACTGCTACTACAAGTACACACATCAACAATGTCTAGGGATACTACATGAAAGACATCTTAACTTAAAAACTATTTACAGTATAAAAAAAGTTTGTATATAAAATATTTTCTTCTCCACCTCCTGTTTCGAAATTCAAAAAAATAAAAACAAAAACTCATTGAAACAAAAGAATATCGATTATTAGAATTTGGCGGTCGAAAAGTTAGTTTATGTAACAATAAATTTTGAAAAGTTAAAAGCAATTACACATTTTCTTAATTTAATTTAAACGTGTGTTACATTTATTGTTATGTCACGTCGACATTTGACAAGGGAACAGCAGATTAGAGCTGTAGGCATGTTGGAAGCTGGCGCTATACAACGCGTGGTTGCTGAAATTCTGCAAACCGGCCAAAATGTAATCTCCAGGTTATGGTCACGTTATCGTGCTACAGGCGATGTCGCCGGCATTTAGGCAGAAATCGCATCACCACTCCTAGACAGGACCGTTTTCTTCAAAATATCGCTAGGCGACAACCCAATATTACGGCTATGCAAATGGTTAATGGCTACAATCTGACCACGAATTGTTGGTTAGTGACCAAACTGTAAGAAGAAGATTACATGAAGCTGGTCTTCATTATCGCAGACCACTTCGGGTTCCAGCTCTGCGGCGGGGCAATCGCGGGCGGAGACTATTGTGGGCTAGAGAACATTTCACATGGAGTGACGAGCAATGATCCATGGTGCTTTTTACTGATGAGTCTCGGTTTGGATTTCATCCGGATTCACGAAGATTAAGGGTTTGGCGAGTTCCTGGTAGACGAAGCCGTCTCCAGCATCCACAAGAAGTCCATTCATATCAAGGCGGGACTATCATGGTATGGGCTGGTATTCGTATAGGTGCGCGAACCGATCTCATTTGGATAAGAGGGAACATGAATGCATTGAAATACCGCAATGAGGTAGTGGAACCTGTGATTATCCCACACAGGGTACAAATGGGTCAGGAGTTCCAACTCATGCACGATAATGCCCGTGCCCATACGGCTGAGCTGGTATCAACTGTGCTTAGGGAACATGAAGTCAGAGTTTTGGACTGGCCTGCTCAGTCCCCCGACATGAATCCCATTGAACACGCGTGGGACATGTTACAACGAAGAGCTATGGTTAACTTTTCTCCAAATCTGATGACAGAAGAACAACTTTTCCTGCACTTGAAAAGAACCTGGGACCTGATACCGCAGCTCGATTTGAATAATTTAATTTTGAGCATGAATAACCGATGCCGAACTCTAATTAATGTTAGGGGAGGAAATACTGATTATTAAATTTAATTAAATGCCTTTTTTTTGTTATTTTTGACTTTAATTTTCATAATTCCCTATATAAAATCCATCATGTACAAAGAAAAAAATTACACCCAAAAATAAAATTACAAAAAATATAATCAAAAATCTCTAATGCATCTGTTTTTATGTATTGCAAGCATAAACCATAAAATAGACTTTAATTTCATATAAATAATTGGTTTAACAAAATATTTACAAAATTTTGTAAAATAAGGTAAAAATGAAATATCCCTACGCATTGTTGATGTGTGTATATATAAAAAACAGTGCATGAGCATCACTTCATAAAAGTGACCGGATTTCGGGTTCGATTCCCATGTTGGACGAGAGCATGTTTCTGATGAAAAATTCTCAGAGGCAATTTGCAGTGTGGTTAGTACACTATATATGGAAATAGGCTTGCGAGTATTACATAGCATGGGACGTAAAGTGTGGCAAAATGTGATATTATTTAATTCGGGGATATACAAGCTGGCGTGATGATCATTATTTTTTGGGGTTGCGTACTCAAAGGGTAAAATAGAGCCCTATTAATGAGACTCCGCTGTCTGTCTGTCCGTCCGTATGTTATGAGTATTTTATAATATAATTATAATAAGAATTTTTATTTTATGTAGAAAGCTGACCCAAAAATGAGTCCCCGTCCGTGGGTTGCCAGGCTAGAATCGCATCTGCCCATATTTTTCTGTGTAGGATTCGTAAGAGGTGGGCAGCAGCTCCTTCTGAAGAGCTACCGTCTTACACTGCGATCCTAAAGACGGCTGCCAAACGTTGGGTTTATGGCAAAAAATAATGGGGGATGATTTGTTCAACGGTGGACGTTATACCTGTCTATTACGTGGGTTAACATCGCCTAGAACTCATTGAGAAGAATACAAAATGATTAATAAGTTTTTTAACAAAAAAAGTGGCAAATTTCAGACCAATTTTGTGCCGTAGTCTATCAAAAAATGTACTAGTTATACCGTAGTCTATCAAAAAATCTACAATTATCAATTTGCAAATTCGATTTATAATATTCTCAACTAGTGAAAATGCCTATTTGAAATGGCTTTTGGCACTTAGCTAGTTTTCATAGTAATATAGTAGTTTATGTGAAGTATGGGATAATTTGCTGTATTATTATTGAAATGAAAAATACTTTAGAGGTTTTGCGTGGTATTTTCAATACCGCTTTGCTTTTTTTACTGCGTTAGATACCGCATATCAGAAATCTGCGGTTGGTTGGTGGCAAAGATAGATCAGGAGCATTATTCATTTATAGACCAACAAAAATGCTTTTCTCTAATTCCTACATGTATATTGGATACCTATATCTGAGATTTATATTTTTTTCAGATGCGTGGAAAAATTTTCCAACACTTATTCATATGGCTTCATGACTCAATTGCTCTCCAGCATGGCTGCAATTTGCGTCGTCATGGTTCAAGTTTCGGTAAGATATTTTGTCGGGAAGCATTAATTTGTAAACTTTTTGATTTCTGCATTGAAATTGGTGTAGTTTATTCCGCAATATTAGCATCCCAAGGCTTCTTCAAAGCAATTCTCAGCAATACTTAATTATTATAATTATTATTATAATTTTACTCTACGAATTGCCAATAAAAGGACATCGGCTGGTCTTCCTGATGGCAGTTTTCTGAGTCACTACTCGAAATATAATAAGGTCTCGAAATATAAAATCTTGTGGTTAGTGTCTTCTTAGCCCTTTCCATAAAAATGTAGTTCGGTAATATTTTAAATGCAAGTATTCAAACTTATTAAAATTTGCATGCATGTCCTTGAGCCTAATATCTGAGATTTGCCAGGTTTTCGTATTTTTATTTTGTCTCTATATGTTTACATAAGAATTCACCTACAATATTTTCAAATAATTATGGAAATGCAAAATTTTATGGAAAACTGACAAACTATCGCGATCTCTTAACGGCGGAAAGAACACTTTCAATTAAGACATGTTTGGAACAAAAAAATACTAAATCCTAATCGCTTCACCTGTTTGGGAGCTACGATGATACGGACACACCAACAGATAATCAAGTTAAACTAACAACACCCTTCTTGTATCGGGGTGAAATACAAAAGTCAACACCAATGCGATGTAATCAGAACATTTAAGTGTTAGAAACGAGCTGTACACGTTTTGGGCAGGTGCAACTTGATACTAATTTACTGATATATAGCCACTGCTGATTTTCTTACTCAACAACATCTTACAACACTCTTGTATCGAGAACAAATACAAAAGACAACATTAATTCGGTACTGTCAGAACATTAAAGTGGGACACGTTACGGGCAGGTGCAGCTTAGCAGCCACTGCTGATTTTGTTACTCTACAACTTACAAACGATTTTCGATGATAATGAATAGTCTTTTATTGTTTCAGCAAGACGCGTCCAGTTTCAAGTCCCTAAAATTAATAACTTCGCTTGCATTCTTTGCCGCTATGATCATTCAACTGGCAATACAATGTTTCACGGGCAATGAACTTACATTACAGGTCAGTGTGTTCAGTTCTAACAAGTTGGTTGTACAATTTTAGATTACTTGCATATTATGAAATACTAGCTTTCCGGGCGCGGCTCCGCCCGCGCGTATGTCGGTTATCGCGCAAAAACATTAACCTCTTTTTGCGCAGTTGGATAAAGACTATCCTATGTTTTTTCCCGGAATCAAACTATTTCCATACCAAATTTCATTCAAATCGGCCCAGTAGTTTTGGCGTGAAAGCGTAACAGACAGACAGACAGAGTTACTTTCACATTTATAATATTAGTACTGAAGTACTGATTAGCAAGATACTTGTAGTTTTGATTATAAAGGCCATATGTATATCTACTAAGTTCAAAACCTTATTTATGATGTATAGTGGCAGTTTTTTTAAGACACCAATTTTAGTATAAGCTAAGTACTTAGTAAGTACATAGATTCGACGATGTCCCATCAATTTCCATAAAATGTCGTCACGTACAAATATCGTAGCATTAAAAAACGCTCTCTGGTCACGTAAGTACTCATAAAATTGCTAACGAGGTGACGAGCGGCGGAAACCTTTTTCACGTTCGTTTCAAAATTCATGCATATTCTGACTCAATTATTACAAAAGACGAGCTCCATTCTTAATGTTGATTTTATATAATATGTCAAAGACAGATGCAAGACGTGACAAGATCCAAATCCACAAAAACACGCCCAATAATGAGATTTTAACAAGAATGTTCCTATACATATTACGTATATGTAGGTAGGTATACGAACTAAATGAAAAAGTTTAGTATACAGTGTAATTTTCCAAAATTGATGCTTCGTTCGTATCCGTTGTTTTGGCACTTAGCTCTTATTAGTAAAAAGTATGTCTACTTTATCATAATATGCTCAGAAAAATACAGTGAAACTGCGATTTGTTACTGGATTAACGTTTCCTATTTGTTTCTCTGCGGTGCTGGAACTGTGGTGCTGAAGATTAATTCTTGCCATATCATAGACCCAATTTCGAACCAACATTTCCATATAACGAACCTAACATCAAACATCACCTTTCTGCCATCGCACATGGTCCTCTTCTTAGTTTCTTCGGACATGTTTCGCGAAGACGCGTCTGTGGAATTACTTCTACAAGGAAAAGTGGACGAAAGAGCTTGCGCTATATCACAGGGACGAACTAATTGAAAGCTGCTCTAGATGGTCTACGCCACGAGTGTACCAGCGGTTCAAAATGGCGACGGATTGTGATGTGTGTCATGAGTCCTGATTTGAAGATCATTACTACTCTGTCAAGAGTGTAGCGACTAAGCAGAAGATGAATGCTGTGATGTGTTATTAATAAAAGTTATAACTCCTAAGTAGATATTTCAGTTTTAATTATAACCGTAATTTTATCAGTAAACTGGTGGTGAAAGACGGTGCCAGGCTAGACCTATAATGGGAACTGACATGGCTACCCATCATCTATACTCATCCTCTAAACTCATCGCTATCTATAATATATGCTGTTAGATAAAATTGCGGTGAAATATACAGCAGAGATGAAAATATCCGGTTAATACGCACACAACCGCATATTAAAATGTAACCCTGACCAGGCACTTGCATTGTTTCAGCTTTTTAGGAGATTTTACATTACAGGTGAGTGTGTTCAGTTCTGACAAGTTGGTTATACAATTTTAGATTGCTTGCATATTATGAAATATTAGCAATACACTTGTAGATATGATTATAAAGGCCATATGTATATTACTTTCTAAGTATTCCATTTTATGGTGTGGATATAATACAATATATAATATCTATACAAACTCTCTTAACTTAAAATTCTCTAATTTATGGTAGTGCTTATTCTGTTCGTTACAATCTAAATTCGTACGACACTCGTCAATATATATTTTAAGGTTCTTATTTTGTTCATTCTAAAATCATTAAATTGACCTCATTTTGCTATCTCAGTGTCTTCCAGTCATAATGTAACATTATAGTTTAGAGATCAGAGACGCCGCACCGCCGGCCCGGTAATCATAAGTAGCATGAAGGCTGCGTGGCAGCAAGGCCCGGCAGTGTACGTAGGACAGAGGCTGTGCTGTGACCCTTTAGTTTATGTGATCTGTGGCTGTGACGATGTCGACTATGCGATGGTGCGTTTTGGTGCGGTGGGTAGTTGTTTTATTAGGGTTGGTTTGCAGATTACGTGAATGCGTCCAGTCAGTTCAACTTTAAAATTCTAAAAGTATAATTATGGTAGTTCTTGTTTTGTTTACATTAAAATTCCAATTCGTATAAAAATTGCGAAAGACAGTCCTCAAAGTTAACTTTTGTGTTCAATTGTGGTTACTTATATGTTACACAGTCCTATTTGTAGAATAGCCATTTAAGTGTTACACGAATGTGGATTTTAGTTAGAACAGAATAAGAACTACCATAGTTCAGAGAATTTTAAATTTAGATAATTTTAAATTTAGAGAATTTGTGTAAAATTGACACCGGTAGCACGGTAATGTTATCTATACAGTATCTTAACTCGGCTCTGTCCTCGAAATAACTACCTACCACGGCGCGGTACGTAAACATGCGATAGGGCTGCCTGCCTCTAGCATTTTAATTACATTTGCCTACTTTGTGTTTCCATTTAGTTTTGTTATAGTAAATATACTTTTTTTGTATAAACAAATAAAAGACTGTGAATTAAATAGGTAGTGTTCATTATAAATGCATGTTGTTTTTTGATTGGTTGATTTAATTAAAAAGACATGTTTATTTTTGAATAACAAATCAGTCTTATAAATTCAGTCCAGTCCAGTAGTTTTGGCGTGAAAGCGTCAAATTCAAAGTGACAGGTGATAGCTTGGCAGAGGCGGAACTTTCCAAGCATCTTTGTCGTTTAAGTAATCACAAACTTTGTAGTATGATTTCTTAATTAAAATATTTTACACATGCAACTTGAATTTTCCTTCTGTGAGCATTGTAATATGTTTGGAAATTTCATTATAAAACCGCACACAATTACCTAAAAAGGACCTTTTATTTGTCTTTGCTAGTCTAAAACCTGGTACTGCTATTTTATATTTATTCCTAGTGTTGTAATCGTGGTTGTCACTATTTAATTTAAATTTATTCAAATTTTTCCGAACATACATAATATTTTCAAATATATACAGACTCTTTAAAGTTAATATATCAATTTCTTTAAAAAGATCCCTTAGAGATTCCATAGGATCCATTTCATATATGGCTCGAATTGCACGCTTTTGTAAGATAAAGATTGTTTCCATCTCAGCAGCAGCTCCCCACAGCAATACACCATACGACATAATACTGTGGATGTACGCGAAATAAACTAGCCGTGCAGTAGCTACGTCTGTTAACTTACAAAGTTAGTCTTATCTTACAAACTGCATATGCAGCAGAACTAAGTCTTCCGGCTAGATCATGTAAATGTGGATCCCACTGTAAAGTTGAGTCCACTTTGATACCCAGAAAGACTGTCACTTTGTCAATAGAGAGTTTATCTAAGCCAAGCTTAATGTTTGGTTCAACATAAGGAACATTTGGTAAAGAAAACTTTAAACATTTGGTCTTTTTTGAATTTAAGAGAAGATTATTAGCGGCGAACCATTCAGAGATCATAGATAACACATTATTTACATAAATGAGTTCACTATCTTTCCTATCTACTTTAAAAATCAGAGAGGTATCATCTGCGAATAAAACAATATCGTAGTTGACCATGCAAGGCAGATCATTAATATACGCTAGGAACAGAAAAGGTCCCAAAATTGATCCCTGCGGTACACCTATTTTTACCAAAGACCCGGAAGAAGTAGCGTACCAGACAGACAGCCAGAGTTACTTTCGCATTTATAATATAAGTACTGATTATACATTATATATTAGTACTGATAAAATACCACGTCTTTATTTTGAATTATACAAATTAACAAAACAAAACACACTTGCCCCGAGGTTTTAACACAAGCGTACCTACCGTATCGTGATTCATGAACCGCCTATAACTACCTATTTCACTCGTGTGGAATGAAAAAAGAAGGACTAAAAGTTAGTCTAAAGCAATATGTTGTTTGATTCCTTTTAGATACAGTGCAAGAATAGCATCATTTCAAAAATAAAACATGCATTTACTCTATTCACTTAATTTATTATTAATCCAGTTAGCCTTTTTTCGGGAGATAAAAGGAAAAACACTTATCCATTAAAAACACACGCATTATTTAGGTAACCTACCTACTAGTAAGTAAATTTATTTTATAGTCTTACCTTTCAGAGTTTCCAGGTTATCTAAAATAAGTTCCCTCTGGATGCGTTATTGACGAATTCATGCAACCAAAAACAGCACAATATGTCCTATTCGTCATATTAAATATGAACATGAACTTATTTTTTGTTAAAGAAAATTACACACCGTCCATTCGTCACTGCGACGCAGTCGCGACTGTCTGCGGGCTGAGCGCGGGCTGAGATCGAGGCGCGTAGGTATAACTCGCGTTTCGTCCGTTTCTATGAAGTTGAAATACTGTATAGATAACATTACCGTGCCGGTAGTGTAACTAGTTTGTCATTTAAAACATAATGTCATCTTAAGGTTTCTTTACCAAATTTACCTTCATCGAAACTCGTTCAGAGGGCCTTGGCATTAGCATAATGTTGTTTGGTAAGTAGGTTTTTTATTCGGAACTTTAGGACTTTAGGATCTACCTACTATCTAAAAGGTTTTTCAAGCCGTCATCACCAAAAAGGAGATTTTCATCGCAAGGGTTGAATAATACCTATCATTATGGTCGATTGATTACTTCATTAAATATTTATTAGGTAAGTACCTACCATTAGGACGATTTAAAAAGATTCGGAAGTAAAAAGAAGGACTAAAAGTTAGTCTAAAGCAATATGTTGTTTGATTCCTTTTAGATACAGTGCAAGAATAGCATCATTTCAAAAATAAAACATGCATTTACGGCATATAACAAAAAAATATTATATCGACTAAGTAATGTTTTCATGAATGGTTTGAAGAAAAAAAATTCAGCAGAACATTTAGACGTTTCATAGTCTCCAAAATAAGCTAGTCCTGATATATCTGAAAATATTGTTTGATTGAATGGTAGTAAAAAGAAAATTGTTTGTTAAAGGCTGCTCGTATATTTGATGCCGTGATGCAATGCAAGTGGGAGCGCCTTACACCCCGTACACGGTCTTTGCTAGTGATGACAATGATGAGAGCACAGCGTCCTCTGAGACTCTCTGCGGCTGGCTTTGCTCACATGGACAACGACTGCTTTCTGGCTGTAAGTTCCGTAAATGTTTTACCTACAGTTACCTTTACCTTTAAACTGACTGATTAATTTGTTTTTTTAAATAACTAGGTATATGAAACTAAAATTCAATCAGAACACAGAACTCTAGGTAAGCGTGTCCAGTAACAATACTCGACAGGACATCGCTATTTGTATTTTTAACCGACTTTAAAAAAGGAGGAGGTTCTCAATTTTTTTTAAGTCGTTTAAATCGGTCGGTTAAACTAATTAGTCTGTGCCGGTTATTATTTATTTATTATGTGTGTTACCCCAGTACTTTTGAATGGGTGAACCGATTTTGATAATGCTTTTTTATTTGTAAGCTCATGCTTGTGTGGTTCCATTTAAATTTGTCAAGCCGTTTTTGAGTTACACTCCATTAGCTGAAAAATATTTTCTTCTCTTGATGATATAGTCATTTACATTAAATGACAATCGATCCCGTAAGTACAAGTAAAAACAGGTAAAAAAGGTACTAAAGGTCACAAAAAAGAGTGAAAACATTTTTTTTTACCAAAAAATGTAACTGACTTCAGCACTTAAAAAGTTAAATAAACTACTTCGTAGTTTTTCATGTAAATAAATAATCACAGTTTTACAAATTACTATGGATTATAAACTCGTGGTAGGTACCTATTATAGTGTCTCAGCCCACCTACCTAGGGCTCGATTGAGTTACGGAGTGTTTTATGTATCGGGACTCTTTCATATTAGTAGAACACAGGTAACATAAGAAATTAATGCTCCAGATGACGCAGGATGCCAATACCTGGTCGACTTATCAGTTGTGCGCATTAGGAACACATCATGGCTCATTGCCGTCTTTTGAACCATTATTATTATTATATTATTCCGCCGCTAAAGGTGTATGTACAGATTTCTAAAGATTGGTATTGGATGTACAGCTGACTACTAATATAATAGTAAAACTTGTACAATATACGTACCTACATATATATGTTATGATAACTTTGTTGTCGACATAAAATTGCAATAAGCTTATTGTAACTTATAATAGTAGCCGAGGATGAAGGTCCAAGGAAGCATAAAATAAAGTGAGGCAGACAGATAATAATGGGACCGATTTGTTACTTAAGTTTTGTTTTTATTCGAATATTATTCTCGTAACATAATTTATTTTTTTCCTTAGCCGTAAATTAAAGTTAGCTTTCACTGTTTCAGATAATGAAAGCAGCATATTCATATTACGCAGTGCTGAGTCAAAAACAAGTTTAAAAACAAAATTTTTATTTTTAAATATATTGTTATAATTAAAAACACTTATATATTATGTAATAACTAATTATGTAAAGTTTATAAGTGAAAATCAATGAACGTAATATATATAAATATTTGTAACTGTTACAATTTTAGTTCTAAAACATTCCTATGTATATTTCTAGTCTAGGTATACTTGCTCTGACAAACCTGCATTTAGCATGCCTGTGTCTAAAATAGCAAAATGTAATTTTAATAAATGTACTTAATTATTATCATAATTATGTACGAATGTAATAAAAGTTATTTAACGCAATAGGATGAATCAAATTAAAAACTTGGTTAAACAATTATGCACTTATTAAAATATTTAAAAGAATATTATATTATTTATTTGAACGTTATTTGATTAGCGTCTGCATATACTTTTGGAGTTATTTTTCGTATATATTTGCATTCTAACGATACCACAAGCTAGTCAAACAATCTATAAATAGTTTAATGTTTTATTCTAGAAGATTATAAAGGATGTTTTAGGAGTTATTTTGTTTTAGTCAGTATTTCTAGATTTTTCATTATCTGCACAATTATATATATTATCTACACAAGAATGTATTGCAGTTATTTTTGCCTTTGTATGTGAGATTAATGTACTTGTATTTTTCATTAAATTGGGAAAATTGCATGTAGCTATGTGTATAACGATGTACTTATTTTATAACATTTGTAATGCAATGCACAATAATTTTAAACGTACCAATGTGCACACTATTACTACTCAAATAGGGATCTTAAAAAACCAGAAGATTAAAATGCGTACGAATACTTATGCATTTTACTAGGTTTTGTTTTCCTTTTCCAACTAATTTACATATATAAAGATCAAACGTGTAACCAGTAGTTATCACAAAAACATGTGAAACATTTTTATAACATTAAATTGAACCGACTTTTAACACTTAAAAGTATGAAATAACTTGGGACTTGATGTCGGACCATGAAAATGTGATCTCAGAGTGTTTTTAATCAGCACCGACTTTAACAAGGTATTTAATATTTGTCAGTGTTATTAATACACTTGGTATTGATATATGAAACTACTTTTGTATAGAAAACGCTAAAATAAATTTACCTGTATGCTTGGAACGTGTAGCACATCGGACAAGGTAGTACTAATCCAGTTTTTTCCATTGTACGCAAGTAACTTTATCTCTCCTATACCTATGGCCTCGATGACTGAAACATCACCTATTAAGATTTTTTTTTTTTGTAGTTTATAAACAAACCTTGTGAGTGACATATCTGTGGCATCTGTGCATCTGCTCTGTGGCACAACTATCCATCACCCACTCAGTTTTTGAAACATTTTTTGTATTAGCACTTAATGCTGACAGCACAGAGACACTAAAAGCATTGCTTACTGAGCTACTGCTTGTTGATACTGACTTATTATTTCTCTTAAACCAACAATTTTTTACAACATGACCTGATTTTTTACAGTATGTACAAGTTAAACTACTGTTACATTCTTTTTTAAAATGGCCCGGTTTTCACACTTAAAACACTTCCTATTTTTATTAATTGCTGCTAGAGCGGATCCACAGTTGTCAATATTGCCAATACAAGCAAGATAGCGCTGCTCCTCAACCGGTAGACGCGATGCCAATTCACGTATGGTACGTTTTTCAATTGGTATCGATTCCCACGCAGAAACGAAATGCTGATATTGAACTGGGAGGCTAGAAGTTATTTTTGTTATCGCCATACTCTCCGGAACTGCAGAATTCAACGATTTCAGTTGAACCAAAATTTCATCAACTCTACCAAAAAACTCGGACACGGTTTCTGTTGGTTTATATTCAAGAGAGAAAAATTGTTGCTGTATAAGATGAACAGACAATTCACTTTTTGTTCAAAAATAGTATGTAGCTTCATCCACATATATTATTAAATCTCTATATATGTTTATATATATATATAAGAAGGGAAACTATCTATACACCAAAAAAAACCGGCCAAGTGCGAGTGGGACTCGCGCAGGAAGGGTTCTGTACCATTATCTGTAACATAATTTTGCAAGTTACAAACACTTTTCGCAGCGTCCGATTGAGCTGGGTAGGTACATTGACGGACAGCGAAGTCTCAGTAATAGGGTCCCGTCTTTACTCTTTGGGTACGGAACCCTAAAGAGATTTTTTTTCTAAGGGTGTAAGTAAAAGTATCAAATTGCATTTGGTACCTCGTAATGAAACAAAATTCGAAAAGAATAATTATCGAAAGTGATATTTGATTGTGGGTAAGCAAGTTTTAATTGCAAAGACATCTAAAAGTAGGTGGGTATCTATTAGTTACAAGTGCATAAACACCGTTTCAGGCTGGTTGTAGGCATCGAGGTCGAATGTGTTTTGTTTCACAAACTTCAGCCAAACAGCAATTTGAGCGACGACACTTTAATTAGCACCAATTCCAAATACCCGAAGTGACACGTACAAAATGGTGTGCTATACAAATACAGTGCAATGGGTATGCATACAAGATAAGTTGATATACAGATTGTCTACTGTTTTTAACCGACTTTAAAAAGGAGGAGGTTATCTATTCGATTGTATTTTTTTGTGTGTACCCCTATATCCCTACGAAACCCGTAACAATTGTTGTCTAAAACTATTAATGTTGACGGTCCTCACATTACCTTTTTTTAGAAATAAAATAGTTTGAAAGATGTACATATTTATATCATTACAAATATTTTTAAAAATAATTATAAATTTATTATTTTAGAAAAACATATACAAAATATTAAGATATATCTAGTCACAATTCCGTCTAATTTTTCTGCCAAGCCGACCTAACATCAAGCACCAGACGCCACGTAACCCAGCCGGAACAATTTTCGATGTGTACACTTCTACACGAAGCATCATCATGAGGTTTTGACTCTTAGAGATCGATACTGCGCTCACTATTTGAAGCGCTCGTAGCGAAGTTTGCTTAGCCGTTCTGAACCGATCAACAAAGTTAAGCGTGACTTGGATGGGTGACCGCTGGCGACATTACTACTGAGTGCTTCCATACTTTGGAGGGCACGTTAAACCGACGGTCCCGGTTGTTGTCTTAGGATGGCAGTCCTTATAGCATGGTGGTGGGGCATTTTGCGAATGCTCGCCTAGTTGCTACCACCCTCAAGTAGAAATTCTGTCGCCAAACATCAAATGGTGTGTTCCGGCAGCTGTCCTTGAGAGCCAGTCATTCTAGGTTAGCCTGAACAACATCTTCGACCACATTATTACTTACCATCAGGTGAGATAGTGGTCAAAGGCAAACCTATCAGTATTTTTTATGACTATCAGGCATAATAAAAGAAAAAACTTTCGTATCGTATTTGTACTCTACCTCTATTTCTAATGGTCTTTGAGTTGCCATTAAGGAAGGTACCTACGATGTCATTGAAATGCATGACACACATGCTAGGAAGCGAAGAAAATAGTAAAAAACCTACAATAGATGTCATAATGATACTATTATGATCCGATTCATTTATGAGAATAGTCAGTACAGTCTTACAGTCCCTGTAAGACTGTATGTGGCAGCCACAATCTGTAGTGGCAGCTGACATAAACTCAACGAGACGGGCCAGATTTATATCAATCCCATTAGATTGTATGAAAGATGTTGGACCATCTTATATTCTTCATCTTATATGCTCACAGCTAAATTGAAAACAAGTGATAAATGATAAAACTTTGTAAAATTCTTATTGAATTTTTTATTAAATAAAATTCATGAACAGTACATTGTTATTGAATTTAAAGTCCTCATCTTTATTAATAAATGTGTAATCCATAAACAACCAATATAAAAACAAAAAATGTTGGTTGTTAAAAAAAATTAAGAAGAATAAGAAAGCATTGAGAAAAGCACAGAAGGTGCAATGAACTATGTTATAGTTTAGAGTAACTGTTGAAGTAAAAGAACCTGAACAAAAAGTGCCATGAGGCAGTGGCCTCATGAGGCTCAACAGGGTCCGTGAGCCGATGCTCGATGCCCCCAGCCGATAAAGGGTGATGATCCACATGATGAAAAACAAAATCTCCTAAATCTGAACGGTTAACATTTTATCAGTCTGATATTTTTATCTGATGATTGAAAAACCAGGTGTTAGATTAAAAGCTATGTTTTAAAAGTGATTTATAAATAAGTACCCATATTTATTCATGTATTTCACGATGACTTATATTATTTCATGAAATTTCCAATTTCTTTATGACATCCTGTGTAAGTTATTGTAGGTTTAACACAAACTAATTTACTAGGTAATCTACATTGACATAGTAAGCTAGGGGGAGGGTGGGTGTGTTTACCTTAGCACTGGTGTTTTACACCTATGTCAGTTATTAAGTTGCTCTACATGTTCCAACTTGTATATGCCATTGAATGCTATATTCAAAGGTACAAGCGATTAAGCTGTCTACAGTAACAGCTAAAGTGAATCAATTATGTTTTAACTGCTCATAATTATTGCTACGACCAGTTCGTTACGTAGTGCCGTAGTGCATCTAATATAGGCCGTACAATTACAGTGCTTGAAAAAAATGGCTCTCACCAACCGTTATTTTTCATTTCATTATCGCGTCATGAGATTAGTTGGAATAGGGTGGTGGCACCATCCCGATGAAGGTGATACAAGAAACTTTCCTGGTCTGTATTTATATTACTCTATTTTAGCAATGCTTATGTGGGTCGTCGGTTTCGTAAGTTTAGAAACTATCGATCCCTTCGTCGGTGAAATCGATATGGATCGCATCATGTTCAGTCTATCGTTCGTCATCACACACAACTTAACTGTCGTTAAACTATACTTGATTATGAGTAGAAACAAAGACATTCAAGATATCGTAACCACAATTGAAATAGAGCTACGTAAATACTATCAAAACGAAGAAAGAAATCGAGCTACTGTGAAAATATGTAAGGTTGTCTCTTCTATTTTTATATTTTTTGGATGGGTCACGGTGTTCAACACATATTTGTATTCTGTGGTCCAGGATATTCAGTGGAAAAACCTAGTAAGGAGCATGAACGACACTGCTGAAAAACCAGCTCGATCGTTATATCAGCCTATATACATACCCTGGCAGTATCAAAATGAGTCATCATATATTGCTACATTTATGCTCGAAGTTGTGGGTCTTCTCTGGAATGGCCATGTTTTATTAGTAATAGATACATTCATTGGTTCAATTATTTTGCATATGAGTTCACAATTTGTGATATTAAGAGAAGCACTAGAAAATGCATATGATCGCACAATCATGCAGCTATGTGAGGGAACGTCGCGAGTTGTCGGTGGGGATGCTCTAAATGACGACACAGATACAAATATAGAAGAAAATAGGGAAAAGATTGTCAGAGCATTTTATTCGAAAGAACAAATTGAATCTGCTTTAGAAACTACGTTAGTGAATTGTTTCAAGCAACATCAAGTTCTTATTGGGTGAGTACCAAAATCGATCCACCTATCATAGACAAAAATTAGTAGTGATGTCTTTTTATATATTTTTATGTTTGCGTATCTCGTGAAAACTATAGTATAATTTTAAAATAGTAGTAGTATCTAGTAGTTAGTTACTCTATAACTATTACTAATATAAAAGCTAGCAGCAGGTTGCGGGTAGCACCTAAACTAATAATTATTCAATATTATACTAACGTCTGCCGGTTAAATCTGTTATAATAATCGGGAACTACTCATTAAATCAGTATAAAAAGTATTCAAAGAAGTATGTTTTAAGAAACACACAAACGCACATACTTTCGCATGTATAATATTAGTGTGATGTATGGATATTATGCGACGTGTGTCTTTTTTTAAAGGGCCTTTGCGTATCAGCTCAATCTTACCTCGCCGTAGGTACCCTTTTTCGTAACCATTCTACGAGGGGCTGTGGCTGAAGTAAACGGGTTACGGGAAAAATGTTATGAAACGTTATCACTGTTTTCCAATTACTTTCAAATACGAAATGTTCACTGTGAGGGCTGTATGCGGCTATGACAAACTGCAATAACCCAGGATTACGATTCCTTGAGATAGGTAGATTTTTTTCATGGGTAAAATAAACATTATCTTTCCTATTTATGTTCGCTTTTTGGTTTTATTTGCTTATATTTTGTAGCTCTGAGTTACCTATGGTATTTTAGTTATCTGATACATCGCAAGGATATTGTAAGAGCTATATGGTATGAATTGCACATACAATTTTGTCTATGGTGTCCATTTTATGCGATATCACGGGTTAATTTGTATATCATTTACACCATTATTTTTATATAAGCAAACGTTTGACGCAGTCGTTACCATTAAATGTGACGACTGACGATCCGACGTCGACGGTGGAACTTGCTTGCCTAGAAGATACCTATTCAATGTGTACTTAAGACTCCAAGATTATATCTATCGGGATATAGAGACACTGGTAGGATGGTCCATACTTCATTAATTTCTAAATTATCTACTTCATTTCTAAAATAATATAATAAAAAGGAAAGATTTGATTGTTTGTTTGCTTTGAATAGGCTCTGAAACAACTGCACCAACTTGAAATTTTTTTCACCATTAGAATCCTTTACTATCCCTGATGAATATAGGCTATAGAAGATTTTCAAAAAGTTAGGGATCCATATGAAAACTTGGATAATGTAACCCAAAGTGCGCGTACGCTGCAGTAATTATTGATAATAGAGCAAAATGATGTACTACAATTTTATAAAAGACATAAATATCTATTAAAATGTCCGCAGTACTATAAGTCTAACTATTACAGTTATGTCACAAATGTCATCATAAATACTTTTTTATGTGTTTGACTTTATAATTTTTGAAATTTTTGTTAAATACCCGTGCGAACTACTATTCTTATATAAGTAATATTTCTATTGTCTTTTAAAAGCATTTAAGCTGGAATGAAAGCGCTAATATTATATTTTTTTCACACCTATTGGTGACCAACATGATTGTCATTAGATTGTGAAATGGTCCCAGGTTTGACAATGAAAATTTCACTAGATCAGGAACCTGATGTTCACTAAGAACATTGGCACGGCTTTGTGCAACTTGGCACTGACGGGGAATAGGATTGGGATGATTATTTTTAATCCGCTAGTGTAAGCTAACGACCACCTTTCAAATTGAAAATCTGTCGCCAAGCACCTTACGGTGTGTTCCGGCAGCTGTCCTTGAGAGCCAGTAATTCTAGGTTAAGCCTGTTAACACCTTCGACTACATCATCACTTACCATCAGGTGAGATTTTTGTCAAAGGATTATCTACAAGCAACAATAAATAATTTACAGAATCTGGTGGTAACAAGAACATACAGAAACGTATAACTGCTTGTTTAATTAATTTGGCGACATAATATTGTTTGAATAAGATACAATAAAATCGTACGATGGTGTGTTACAGAAGTGTTTACCTACCTTCATATTTTATTGTTATTGACTGATGAAAGCGAAGTCTGTCTTGTTCGAGGTAAAACCATAAGAATAAATATAATAACAGAGTGGAATGGAATCGTTTTTGACCGAGTATAATATACTGCAGTGCCGCAGGTTCCTGGTCCGATACCCACCGCCGGCTAGAGCTTCACCTCATGGTGGAAGGGCATTTTGCGATTGCTCGCCTGGCTAGCTACCACCCTCAAGTAGACAATCTGACTCCAAGCACCTAACCGTGTGTTCCATCCGGCAGTGGTCCTTGAGACCCAGTGAAATTACAGGCACATGAGACTTAACAACTATGTCTCAAGATGACGGGCGCAGGTCAATTCGTGAATTGTGATGAAAATGCATCTGTTTTAGGCAGAGCTAAGTCCGCTGATTATCAGCTTGTTCCGTCACAATATCATAACATAAAAACAATAAGTTGGGTATTACCCGTGGGGTGCCAGGTAAGAATGCACCCAATAACTTCCAGTGTGAGGCGAAGAAGGGAAAATGACGAGTAAATTAGGTACCTATACGTAATAAGTCAAAATGTATTAAGAATTAAGATAGGTCATTTCATTGGCGATGTTTCGGGTGTACTAGAATATTATTCATTTCAGATGCGTTGATAAATTCGCGGCACTTTATTCCTACGGCTTCATGACACAGCTGATCTCAAGCACGGCCGCCATTTGCGCGGTTATGGTTCAGGTTTCGGTAAGATTAACTGTAAGATTGAGGTAAGATAAGATTGACCTTATATCAACTACTGACTTTCTCAAGACAGAGGTCTATACCTTACGACTCTCTTTATATCAATATGTATACAGTGATATATCAACGTCAATAGAGTTGGACGAATTTGCCTCAGAAGGAATCTTTAGTAAGTAGTCTCTTATCTGACTTTTCTTCTTAAATTATAGTAAAAAAAACTGGCAAAGTGCGAGTCAAGCCTCGGTAAATTAGGATTCCACAATGCAACAGAAGGTAAAAAACAAAAATTCTTCGTTTTCAGTCAAAAAACTTTTGACTGCAGGTTCTAGCAACGAACTACAATTTAAAATCGAATTTTTATCTTATTTTTTTGTTTTCAATATTTTTAGGTTTTAAGGAGTCAGGTTAGTTAACTAAGTACATTAAATAATTAAATTTCAGGTTCCCAACTACTCAGTTTAGTTATAAAGATAGACCCCGTAACAAAAATGTCCTAAAATTGTCAACTTTTACGGCCCACATTTGATTATTTAAATGAATAAAAAATATTAAAGATATATTTGCAATTACCTATTCTCTATTCGACAAGCTGTAGACCCCAAATGCACGGGTACAAAACCTTATTAGGTATATTTAAAAATACTTTAATTGCATTTTGAATCCAATATTTATTTTTGGATCAGAATTTTACAGAAAATATATATATGATTCCGATTACTTGACTCATTCCGTTCACGAGATTGAGACCATTGACATAGGGACAGCGGAGTCTCACTAATACATAGAACACACTGAAAGCTATGCGCTCCTAGCCATTGATAAATGTTAGAATTTCGAATGCTATTTATTTGAAACATAAGGATTAATTGATTAATATATTTTTTGGCGAGAAGTCACATGTTGCCTATTGTTTTTATCACAAGTTGAAATGCGTCGTCCGGAGCAGGACGATATTTTTTTATGATTTTTATAGTTTACTGTCCCCTCGAGATTGCACTGCTCGTATTCATAATAATATTGGGAGGGAAGCACTTCCTCTGAGCACCGTAAGAGCGTACGAACATTTTGATCGTGGTGGAGCTTATCTCCATCATGAATTCCATGAAAATCACTGAGAAACATGTGGCTACTGTTAGGCAACTTACTGGAGAAACCCTGTGTATCAACAAATAGATTTGTGAAAATTTGAGGATTGAAAAGAGCCAAATTCACAAATCTTACATTAATATTTAAGGTTAGAACACTTTGTTACCTCTGCTTTCCTCGTGAACTCATCCAGAACAAAAAAGAGCTGATACTTAGGTGTAAAAAATGTTGTTAAAGTACAATCATGCACGTTCAAATGCTGTGTATGACATTGGTACAGGGGATGAAACATATTGTTACATGACAGAAAGCAACAGTCTTCTCCATGGGTGTTCGAAGGCAATAGCAAACTTATAAAATTGAGGCAGGCGAGAAACGTAGGCAAAAGAAAAAAAAACAGTTTCTCCTTCCCAGACGGGTCCTGTCTGCATGATCCCAGTTGAAGAACAAGAGACTTAATGCTGCCATTTTTTTGTCCAGTATCTTTGGAAAAGTTGGGGAAAACGACCAAGAGTCGCATCCTATTGCGTCATGACAATGCTTTGACGCAAACCGCGAACCAGATAAAATGAATGAGCCTTAGTAGTTTATGTACCATCCCACATATATTGTCTAGACAACGAAAAGATAATTTTTATATCTCTATGGTCCAGACCTATAGCACCATGTGATTTCTTTATTATTTAAAGTTCATTGATTTGATGAGAGTTTTGACATTTACGAAGCCAGAAGAGGCCGTGATACCTGTCAACCTGCATCTGGAAAACATGCCAATAGACCAAAAGTCTTTTATTTTTTAAATGGTTTGAACGTATTAAAACTTGATTAAAATCTAATGTAAAATACTTTGTAAGGCAATAAATACATTAATTTACATGTACATTGTTTTATTTATGACTTACGCAAAACTTAGTGTTCCCACATAGGGATCCTTGCATTTCGCCTTTTGGATACAGAACCCTGAAAATTCATAAGATACTTACAATACTTCTCAGTTATGGTTCCTCTTGAACAGCCCGTTCATGCCGGAACTGGCAGTTTCGCAAGCAATGTCCTGTTCAAAGTTTTCGGTATCTTTCTTTCATGTTCAAAGAATAAGACTAAACCAATTACTTACTTAATTACTATTTAATACAAAACTAATTCATAATCAAGGCTCGATTATGAATTCCTGCTTATCTGGCACTAGGTACGTTTTGCACCTAATCACGTTTATTTAACTTTTACAGAAAGATGCATCAAGTTTTAAGTCAATGACGTTGGTGACTTCAATAGCTTTCTTCTCGGCTATGATAACACAACTGGCAATTCAATGTTTCGCGGGAAACGAGCTTACTCTTCAAGTAGGTTTCATTCTTTTTATATGTGATTATATTTTACCAGGTGTTAGGTCTCTTCAGCAAGAGTCTGTTTTGATGGGTACCAATGCAGCGTCAGATATTCTGCCTTGAAGTAGTGTGACTACTGAGTAGGCACGAAAGGCATTGTAGCGAGTGAAATTCCTGGGCAAACGAAACATATACGAACTAACGTCACGGAGTGACGAACGCAGTATATCATCAAGTAGAACGAGGAGGGTGCAACTGTAATAGATGGCGTGATGCTAACAATCGGGTGGGCGACAGTCCGTCTCAACAAAAATATAGGTAATTCATAGAATAGCACTCAGTATCTATTTTTTTAAGTGTTACCGTAGCCTATTGACGCTTGCAACACCAGGGGGCTATCACTCGCGTGTTGTCGACCCTGAAGGAATCTCATCACGCCCTTTTTAAATTTAACAAGTATCTAACATATTGATATAACTGAGAGCTTGATATCGGTAAGCGGGCCTAACATAGACAAAGGGAAATTGCACTTTATAGGACAGCTGCAGGTACACATTGTTATTATGTAATGTGGGTGCTTGCGAAATCGCTTAAGCTTACCAGGCGACCTTACATCAACATGGCTGCCGATATTGACTGCCTTGACATGAAGTCCATATAACTTACAGGCATCTTTGGTAGCTGACGCCGTGATGAAATCCAAGTGGGAACGGATGCCCTATCGACTGAGGCCAGCTCTCGTCCTGGTCATGGCCCGGGCACAACGCCCTATCCGCCTCACTGCCGCGGGATTCGCTTTTATGGACAACAAATGCTTTGTTGCTGTACGTAAATTTCATTGCTATGAAATCATACTGATTTATGTGCTTTTTCTTGATTTTCTTTGTCCTTACCGTTGATGTCACAAACGTTCAAAAGTGGCTTATCATTCAAATTCATTCATACAATTTAGGCGTCATCGACGCTCGTCCTAAGGCTAATTACAAAGTTTTATATTGAAATATTCTATATTGTGCTGCCACGTACAGCAAAAAAGTGTTATAGAGCTACTTCGTGAAGAACTGGCCAAAATCATGGAGCCATTCTTTATAAATGTATTTTAACAATGTGTTACAAAGTACACTACTAAATGATTACAATATTTGTTTAAATTACGTAGGTGACAGGTGGTAGCTTAGCAAAGGCAGAATTGTCCAAGCAATTTTGTTATATAAATAATCACAAACCGTATAGTACTTTTTCGCATGCAACATGAATTTTTCTTCTGTGAGCAATGTGATATCTTTATGTACTATTATTAAATCGCACACCATTCCCTAAGGACTTTTTATTTGTCTAGGCGAACCTCAAACCTGACACTGCCATTTTATCTTTATTTCGTGTTATAAACGTGATTGTTACTGTTTAATTTAAACTCACTCAAGTTTTAACCCACATACATAAAATTTTAAAAGATTAATGTACAAAATCGGTAAGTCAATATGCAATTATACAATACTCATTATTTTTCTTTTGTTCATTTCAAAATTTAAATTTGGTACGTAAGGAATCATGCCAGGATGCTTCAAATAACATGCCAATACATCGACAAACTAATAAAACCTCTTTCTTGTAATATTCATTGAATAAAGGAAAAAATCTAAAGTGCCCGTATTTTTTTTTTGCATATTTTGCAATAGTGTGTATGCCATAGGCTGGTTTGTAAAAGAGTGTATTTTCCATAGGCTTTGCCATAGGTAAACTGTGGGGCTGCGCACTGACAGTATCTCAAGCTTCATTAAATTTAAATATTTATCTAGGTATGAACATTAAATACGACTAAGTAAGAACAGGTACCAACCATTTATAAAATTGGACATAACATTTGGAAGCAAAGTTTAAATCCAGCAATGATACAAATAAATCCTTTCAATTTCGATTCCGTTTACTTATAGTGATTGCACGGGGGCTTTGAGACTTGCTTGTCTCGAACATCCGAAATTGACAAATTGATGTATAAGAATTTAAAAAAAAACTCAAGTTTATGTATGTACAGAGTTATTATAGAGTAAACTCTATAAAGCTAAAATGGTTGACTAGCTGAACTGAGTCTGTTTTAGCTAGTTCAGTATACTTGTTATATATTGAACTGGAAATAAGTCCTTTCTTTTAGGAAAACAATACGACGAAGAAATCAGATAGGACTTATTGACAGTTCACAGTCGATTCACCGCTTGAGGATCATTCTACGCATCAGTATGTACTTTCTTCACGCTATACTGATGCTACGACTGCGGTACTACGGTGCTTTTTTGAAGTTCAATCTCAAATATTAATAGTAGTAAAATAGTCTAATAAATATTCTTTATATATTAATATTTTAACTTCCATAGAGCTAAAATAGTATATTATGTATATACTTGTAAATATTTAGGATCTTCGGTTTGATTTGATTCTATGGAAATAGCTCTAACGATTTGGATGAAACTTTATATAGTTAAGAATCAGTAAAAAAATGTATTAACATTCAAAACTAGCTCTTATTTCAATATAACGAGAGCCCTATGGCCATTCACTAGCAATTTAAAGATATAAGTGCCCTGTGCCTGTGAGGCATAATGTGGTCGGGCACTAGATGGGGACGGCCGGATACTGGGGAAAACATACATTTTTCAAAAAACTATTGTCTATATAAAAACTGACTGTCTATGTATTTTTAATCAGTATTAAATATATTATAAAATAGATTTATGACTTTAAAAAATATACTTATATTCACGTATGCCTCTAAAGAACTTAGTTAAAAGTGAAATAAGTTACCTAACGTCTTAAGAAGCCGGACACTTGACATGTTACCCTAGGTATAGTTAGACCAACCCTGTAGGCCCGGGGTACAAAGAATATGTCTACGGTCAACCCTGCCTGTCGTAAGAGCCGACTAAGAGGGGACTTAGAGTTTGGGGATGGTAGGAGATGGGGCTCTTACCAACAAGCTCGAAGAAGATAGCGTCACTGTGTGGCAAGTGACGTTATGCCATTCTTATGGCTCCAGAAGGCAAAGTAATAACTTAAGAGATGAGCCTATTGGCAATGTGATAGGATGGTTCTCGGTGTGGTCCTCAGGAGAACCCGGGGCCCTCCGCTAGCAAATCACAGAGGAAGGCCACCGAGGGGATTTTAGTGGGTGAAAGCCCCACATAGCCCGGAATGTTCCCCAATAGCACCCGGGAATCAGGTAAGATTTCCCCCCCGTAACAATAAAAAAAGAAAGGTATAGTTAGACTAACTTAATCAAAATTAGTGTAACTTGAATTTCCCTTCTGTGAGCATTGTAATTTCGTCAGGAACTAGGTCACGGTTCAGGAACAGGCTACTTCTTATTGGTTTTTGCCAATCTAAAACCGCTATGCTCCTGGCACTGCTATTTATCTTTATTCATATTACCTCGTTTTATAATCGCGGTCACCATCGTTCTATTTAATTTAATTAATTTTTTTTGGAACATACATAACATTTTTAAGTACGTATCTACAGACTCGGTAAAAAGAAAATATCAATATCTTTTAAAAAGTCCCTTAGAGATAGGTTTCAATCCATTTCACATTGATATTGGTACACGACAAAGAGCTCGGATTCTTAAAAAATGAAGGAGGCCGCGCATTTCTTATTGCAAAAACGTTTTCATTTTTAGGCTACCTTCTCGTGTATAGGGCCCCCTTGAATGGAATATCATAGCCAGTATTATATTGGGTCCACATTCTACTTACACAAATTACCTTTATTTCAAGTTTATTACTCATTATGTTTACTAGCTCATATAACCGTATCTATAATCTGTGATATACGGACGGACAGACAGATCAATGGTTCCTCATTATGAAGGCTCCATTTTGCCCGTTAGGTCCGAAACCTTATAAAAATAGACCGTTTTTTTTCTAAGGGAGGCTTTTCTTTATTTACTTCTTCCAAGGGGCTCGTCGTACTTATAATAAATCGTATCTTAGATAAGATTAAGGGAGGTTTATTCATAGTGCTTTGCATACAAACGTAGTTTTGTCATATTTTCTATACCATATATACAAACTCTGTGAAATTTTGTAAAGTATATATTTCTTTATATTATCTATATATTTCTTAATATTATTACAATGCACTATCGCACGCTGAGCGATGACATTTACACATTTTGGAACACATTTTTATTTGTTCTGGACGGGAACCACGATGTCTAAACACTCGGCCTCCGAAGCTATACTACTCCGCGCACCGTCCCCTACTATCCTATGACGGTTACACAAATACAATTGTAGAACAAATTTTCGCGAAAGAGTTTTGAAAAGTTCCGGTGGCCGAATGTATAAACATCCGTCCAGAAAAAATAAAAAAATGTGTAAATCTATGTTTCTAGTTTGCCAGTTTTTCGTTTTATTATTTAATTTACCTCCAATTGTTAATATAAGGCTTAAATACATGCATACAAAATGTCACCGAATTTGAATACTTGTTATATTAACTATGGCAAAACAACGTTTGAATAAAAAGCGCGCTACACCTTCCTTAAAAATGCGTGCGTCATTATATAAAAACATTCCATTGTTTCAGATAATGAAAGCAGCATATTCATACTACGCCGTGCTCAATCAAACACAAGACGCATAAGCAATAAACTCATTAAACGAGAAACGAAACAACAGAAAATATTCAGCATAATTTAATTAGAAACTTCACCATTGCAATTAACTAGCTCGTTGTGCACATAATTCGTAACTACTATCTAAACTATCACAGTTGTTTCGTACGTATAAAAATTAAAAAAAATGATAAATAAGTACTAAACGTAATTTTCCGTAACACCTTTCCTTCCTTTTCATTTTCTCTGGAGTTGTTTTAAGAAACCAATTGAGTTTAGTTCTTTTACAGTTCGAGTAAGGTTGGCTTTGGGGTCACAGATCTCGTCCGCTCTGGGGTCTTTATATCCAGGACTGTCATTTCTTCACATCTGAAAATATATAATTAGGGGATAAGTATATTTTAGCTGAAACAATAGTAACGCTCCATCTACGAATAAATATTTGTATTCTTCGTAGCGCTCCAAACTTATTTAAAGCCCTTTTTTAATATATTTAATACAGATTTGTAACAACAAAGAGGTTTATATGTAATCAAACACCATATATTTTCCGCGCGCAAAAAAAAACTTGCGCGCTATTTTCCATAATTTTCGTATGTTGTTTGTTTGTATCGCATTTGTGCAATATATTTTTTTTTCTCGCAAGGGTGTTGAATAAGTGTTGAATATGAAACTCGTGGGAACTTGCTCATTATACACGAGGCTGAGGGTTCAGGCGAGGGCGTAAATCAGCTAAGTGTAGGTATAATGAGCAAGTTTTCACGAGTTACATATGCACTTTTTGCTCACTTGTATCATAATAATGTTGATAATGGTATCAACGTAATCGAATGCACTGGAAATTTAATAAAAACGTAGATAAACACTAGCCATTAAAATCAGTTAATCGGATAAAACTTTTCCAAACATATTTTATCTGATAGATGCATATCAAACACCAAATATAAAACCAGCCATGTGCGAGTCGGACTTCGCTCCATTAGAGTTCTGCATCGAAATACGAGTAACTATTGAAAGAAAAGAGGTTTGTTGGTTTTTATCACAGCATAACTATAGTTAAATCGGTATGTTTAGTATTATAAAATTTATTATATATAATTGTACTCGACTTAATGAATTCTAGGCGATGACACTCCAGATGCTGGGGCGAAACTTGTTTTTTTCTAAGTACTACCTTTTCATGTAGGTATCTCACTCTCTTCATAAATTATCTTATTTTTGCAGCATTTTGCGTATATGAATTAAAGATGAATCTGGTCCCCAATCAGAGGACCATAAGAATCACATACAAAATGTCCGACCAAAAAAAATGCTTCTGAAATTTGCAGAATATTTCATAGAACTCTTTGTGCGAGCTCGTCCGGGGACGTCCAACCACCAAGCCACGGTAATGTTTATAGATAACATTACCGTGAGTCGTGACCAAGCTTATTTCTACTGCTCTATTATTGTGTTCCAGTTTGAAGGGTATGGGTGGCGGTGAAATGCATATACAGGCACATGAGACTTAACAACTTTATGTGTCTACTTAGGGTGATGGCTGCAGTGCAGTCTGCCACTTGCGACGAAGTGCAACTGTTATAGGCACAAGTTCTCGTGCTAGCTCCATTACGATTGCATAAAAAAATATTTCTCTCGTTCGTGCAATTAAATTTTTTTGAACGAATTTTTTAACGTAATTTATGGCGGTGACTCTTTCTTGATCAATATGTACAATCGGTTTTCTTTTCAAAGCGGAGATATGCAACTGTAAAGAAATATAAGTACAAACCTCTCTTCCCCCGTATGTGCGGCGTTGTAGAACACGTCTGGTAAAGGCGAGTCGTGCTGGCTTAGCAGTGAGCTGCCGGCCCTAGGGGAATGTGGACCGTGCGTGGCGTACGGGGAAAACGGCACAGCTGCTCTCAACGCGGCGAGGACTAGAAGCATACCACCTAAAAAGAACAAACCGTTGCTTCAAAAAGTATCTAAAAAACACACTATTATATTAAGAAGCAGTTAGATGTAACACTGAAAACTCCTTGAAAAAAACCACCGCATGTAGGTAGTTGGATCTATCTGTCTGTTATCAACGTGACTAATACCGTTTTTTAAAAATGAAATCTACGAATCAATATTTAAAGAAATGTAAGTCATCTCAAAAACTGCAGAGCGCAAACCTTACCGCGACGGTAGTTTACAAACCCTACAGTTCAAGTCACGCAAATATTCATAACTGAAATACGACAATATGCACTGTTTGCGCGCAAACGATGTGAACCGATATGTAGCCGCGCTTATAACATCTGCTAACTGTCAATTTGCTTTTTCGAGATAGATGAGGAGGTTTTTATTGTTGTGGTTAGAATGTTGAACGTACAAACATCTGTTCACAAAAGAATGCCTTAAAATGCAATAAGTACTTCTATTATCAATAATTGACGTGAAGGTTATTTTGGGTCAATTGCGAAAAAGCAAATTGACAGTTAGCAGATGTTATAAGCGCGGCTACATATCGGTTCACATCACGGATTTAGGAAGGGAGAATCCCTTCCTAAATCCGTGGTTCACATCGTTTGCGCGCAAACAGTGCATATTGTCGTATTTCAGTTATGAACCAAGCTTTTGTAATGTATGCAGTGACAGCAGTGTTTGCGTGATTTAAACCGTAGTGAAAGTGTACCGTGCAGTGTAACAACTTTAGGAACCTTGACGCGACCAATCGGATGTAATCATTTCTAAGCGCCAAATCAATGAAACAATCTACTTAATTGAATTTGAAAGATGGTGCATGTTATGTTAATTGTGAAGTAGAGTCCGAAATCAAATCGGTAACTGTATGAGAGCTGCAATACATATTTATTCATAGGATTAAAAATATTGTAGTGATACGAATAGTTAGGTGCATATTATGCAGTGGTTACGTGGCTTTAATTTTGGATATACCTATGTACCTACGTAATTTTCATGATCGTAAAATTATACTTGGTAATGTGAAAAGTTCAAGGATTTCGCACCGTACGCATGCCTGCGTGTGCATTCTTTACAAAATCGGCAGACTTGTTGTCTAAATCGATACTTTAATGGAGAAAGATCTAAAAAAAACGCTTTTACATATCGATGCTTTATTTTGTCCACCTTCTGCAAAAGGACATCACACCTACCGAATGCTGAATCTGTAGTAACGTTAATTGATGCAGTCATTATGGATGCCGCACGTTGGATAGGTAGTTACATGTTATGTCAAGTAGGTCTATCACAAAAATATAACTCGTAAATTTCTAATTGGTGCCGTCACCATTTTGTTTGTTCAAATGTCAACAGGCAATATTTTTTGAGTAGGTATACCTAATTCAAAACAAGAGAAGAGGTTCTCAATAATAATTAGCTCTCATTCTCGATTGTTCACTCGAAGAATCAAGATCCCCTAACAATGCTTCGTGTAGAACCGAAACCCGTCAAATATTCTTCCGGTTGGGCTACGTGGGGTTTATGACGTCACGTCGGTTTAGCAAGAAAATTAGGTGAAATTCTCACTAGCTAGATTAAGTATATTTTATATTTTTAAGTGGTTTTCTAAATGTATTGATATTTTGTTTAAATATTTTTAATTATTCTTGTTATCATAAAAAAATGGATATCTGAAAAGTAATCAACGTGTGTTTATATATTATATTACTTAATTACTAACCATAAGCGGTGCTCAATTTAACACGTATCGTCTCACTCTACTGAAATTGTTTTTTAGTCGTTTGTGGATGTTTTTTACCTGCTTAATTAACAACAATAATCATTAGGCTTTCGGCAACTAAAATAACCGTTTCGATTATTATATATAATACGATTGAATGAAACTTTTGAAGCGCTCGTAGCGAAGTTTGCTTAGCCATTCTGAATCGATCAGCAAAGTTAAGCAACGTCCGCCGCGGTCAGGACTTGGATGGGTGACCGCTGGTTGGGCATTACTACTGAGCGCTTCCGTGCTTCGGAGGGCACGTTAAGCCGTCGGTCCCGGTTGTTGTCTTAGGACGGCAGTCGTTATAGCATGGTGGTAGGGCATTTTGCGAATGCCCGCCTGGCTAGCTACCACCCTCAAGTTGAAAATCTGTCGCCAAGCACCTAATGGTGTGTTCCGGCAGCTGTCCTTGAGAGCCAGTAATTCTAGGTTAGCCTGAACAACATCTTCGACCACATCATCACTTACCATCAGGTGAGATAGTGGTCAAAGGCTAACCTATAAGGCATAAAAAAAAAAAAAAAAAAAAAAAAAAAAAACTGGAGGAACAACCGACACCCAACGGATTTTATTGAGCTTTCTAGCTTTAACAATAAGTTTGGTAGATCCTTAAGACATCCCAAGATTCCCAAGTAGTCACAATTTGAAAAAAAGGATATGCAAGTAACAAAATACTCATGTGATATACCTAAAATAAATGAGATCCTAAAATAATTGATTATTTAACTTGTTTAGTTATTCATCGAACAGTACTGTCTCTTGTTTCACAATAATAAGTATACTAATTGATGACAATGAAAGGAGAGTGCTGTCAAAGTTCAAATCAATCGAATCCCAGGGCTGTTTCAATAATGGTTATAATTGAAACCACTTCTGGATAATGTAGCTATAGTAAAGGTTTCTTAATCAGACATAAAATTATTGCTGTCGTATGGTAAAAAGATCTACTTGAGACTTCCGGTTGTATGACGTACATGCCTACCGTTTAAATTGTCCTAAAAACATCAGTAAGTATAGCAATTTTATGTCACAGTGAAACGAGTTTTCACGCTGACTTGGATTTCAAAGAGTTTTGTACCTCCACCAACATAGTCATATATTATTTCAATGTAATTTTTGCCCGTAAAGGCAAAGTAGTAAATATTTGAGCTCATTATATTTGTACTATGATAAAGTCTACTCATGCTACAGGACCTATGTTATTGACAGATACAGATCGTTAATAGTTATTTACCTCTGATATTTCTTATTGTATTTTCTTGCTGGATGGATTTGCTTGCTTTCAAGTAAGTACTTCAGTTTAGTTCAAAAGCCTCTTGGATATGTTTGTTGTATCGATGATTATTATTATTTATATAGTTAGTCATGTGCTAGTAGTCTGGTTGATGACCTCGCACCGTCCCCTATGATGGTTAGAGGAATACAATAATTGTAGCACAAAGTTTCGGATTGAAAGAGTAAGGTTCCGGTGGCCGAGAGGAATAGGCATCCGGCGAAAAATCGGAGGTCACGGGTTCGATTCCCCACGGAACAAAAAAAATTTGTAAGCCGAAACGTTAGTTCCTGTATACGACTACTTCGAGGCAGAGTGTCTGCCACTGACCCACCAAAAGGGGATCTTGTTAAAGAGAGAAACACCTGGTATAACTTGACGGATTATTATTTAAACTCGCCACGGACCAAAAATATGTGTTAACTCGCCACAGTCTTGTTTTGATTATGTGAATTCGCACGTATTATTAGGAATTATTGTAAACTTGCCATTAGGGTTTTTCCGTACAGACTTCAGAAAAGTCAAAGAATAAGTATAATAAAATCAGCGGATTTTTATTTTTTATCGATTGAAAGGAAAGTTTGTGAAATACACTTAAAATATTTCAACAGATCAAAGCAGATAATTATCAATCAGAGCAATAACAACAGTAATATTTTATGGAACTTCCAATCCAAGTAACTACGAATTAAAAATCAGTCCGTATGTAAGTAAAGTAGTAGACGTTAGTTGAATTGTAATTTCAGCAATATATCTTTAAATTTAGATTCTTAACCGTATTACCTTGTTTTGACGCTATTTTCTGCAAAATGAAGACTTGTGACGAATTCACAATTAGCCTTAACAACCTGTGACGAATTTACACGTGTGTAAGTTTACTTTCGATGTATGGAGCTTACAAAAGTGTGGCAAATTCGCTTTGTGGCGAGTTTACAATAACCCAACTTGACAAGCTTGGTACCTAAAAAACTATAGACTAATTACTTCATTGATATACGTATTACCTAGGTATATCTTTTAGTCAAAAGATAAGGGCAACATTGTCGATAAAAAATACTCATCTATCATATTTTGTAGACGTACTTAATTTTAGTGTTTCTACAGACAATTTATATATTTCATCTTAATTACTATCTATTTGATAATCAAACAATTTTATCTTGTCTAATTGGAAGGTTTAGAAGTAGGTAGGGGTAAGCCTTCGTAATTGATACTGAACGAGAGAAACCCATTAGGAAACCGTATTTGAGATTGTTTAACGTTTGCAATGGCGAGCCAATATGTTTGATACAATGTATCTTTGGGCTTCCATTAGATACCTACGAGTATATTATATAGGTCTATTTTAGGTAGATTCAACTTCGTCAAAGAACATCAATCGGTCAACTCGGATGTACAGCGTTCGGGTAATCAGCAACAAACAATTTTTCTGACTCTAATGGGATCCAACTTAGCAAGGACGCATATACCTACTGAATACGAGTAAATAATTCGTAGCCTACTGCACAGTATTACTCGCAAGGTCGCAGATTAATAACGAGCGTCAGGCTGGCTGGCCCACTTAAAGTGCTTATAACTTTTTGCAGAGCAGTACATTGAAAATGAAAGCGGTACCTACACATGCTTCTCTAGAACCTTCGATAAAATTCTAGAACAGTACATTCGATACATGTTTTGGTGCTGTAAATAACAGCATTTTTGTTGGTTGCCGACGGTTCAACCAGCATTAAATAATTATTATAGTAAAAAAAAAATGCCAAAAAATGGAACTGACTTCAAAACTCAAAAGTGTGAAATAACTTGTTGAAGTCGGTACCATGATAGTTCAAAAGTAACTATTATCACAATATTGTGCGCATGGTAACGACTTCGACGAGTTATTTCACACATTTGGGTGTTGAAAGCGGTTCCATATTTTGGTGAAAAACATTTTTTCGCTCTTTTTAGTGACCCTTGCTACTTACGGGATCGATTGTCATTCACTGTCAACGACTATATCATCCAGATAGGAAAATATTTTTCAGTTATTGGAGTGTTATTCAAAAACGTCTTGACCGACTTTGTTGAAATTTAAATGGGACCAAACGACAATCATCAGAATATCTGAGGTAATAAACATAAAAACAGACGAATTGAGAACCTCCTCCGTTTCTTGAAGTCCGTTAAAATAACTTAAGCACAACATAAAATAACATCTAACCTTGGAAGCCAGAAGAAATTGGAGCCTGCCTTCGTCTGGTGATTTGTAACTAACTATAACATCATTCTGAGATTTCTGAGCTATCCGTTTAGCCACGATAAAGTAGAAGTTACTCCGTGACTTGAATAAAGTTCGGTGACACTGTGGCTATTCATTCGCTACGTCTCCCACTTCCGGACCACCAACGTTAAAACTCTTTTTGTTATTAAACTACTTACAGTAAATGCTAAAAGTTAGAAAAGTGCTGAGTGCTTGTAGTTTTCCCCGCGAGTGAGACTTGTCTCGAACTTTTTTGTTCGTCAACAGTTTTAATTCAAATTTATTTGTGTAGTTATAAGCTGTTAATCGGGAAGTCGCGAAATTTTCCTTGTGGTATTTGGTAACATCCCGCTCTCGTAGAAACTACTTATCAAAATGGAAAAACACCTAAATTCGGTTCAGTGGCCAAGTTCTCACTTGTGTAATTTGGATATATCATATTCAACTGTTTCTTTTTGATCTGGTCCCAATTCACTTCGGATTGACGAATATTATTACGGCCTAGTCTTTTCCTTCCCATCTCCTCTGTCCGCCGTCATCACAACATTCAGTCCCTTTTCATCATATCATCCTCACACAATCCATCCATGTTTTTTTGTCTTCCCTATTCCTCAATCCATCAACATTCACATACTTGGTACAAATTACACTTGGTTCCCTTAGGGTTTTGGAATATAAGGAATGTTCCAAATACTCCTGTTGCCTGTCGTAAAAGGCGGCTAAGGAACGAAATGTGCCGTGTGAACAGCATGCCACTACTCAGGTCGACGAGAGTCGAATGTTGCAACATATTAGATGAACAACAGGGTTCGTTACTATATTATCAGATATACCAAATTTTCCGAATGGTAATGGGTTATACTAAAAACGAGAATTCCCAAGGAGGATTTTAGACAGGCGCTCTAACTTTCTACACTATCTTCTAATCTCGTGCTTTGTGTAGTCAAATAATGCATTTTATATAAAAAATTTTGTGTTGTTAGAGAAAACATGTAATCTTGACCGCACACACAGGGGATAAGGGTGCAAAGATAGATGAGGAACAGATTATATTTCTAAAAATAAAATTTTCTTTTTTTGTGAGTAGCAGTTTATTTTAGCCGTTGTAGTTATAAATAAGTATGTAGCTAGGGTATAAGTGCAAGCATTGAAATCTTTACAAATAAACTTTTGCCTTTTATATTATTCACAAATATAATGTGACTCGTTATGAAGCTTACAAGGAAAGACAAAGCCTCAGTCTCAAACAAATTGTATGTAATGCTCTTGACGCAAGAAATATATACCGACACGTTTCCTGTGCTACGAAATTCCTTTGATATAGTTAATCTATTTGCTTTAACAATAGCAAAATCCTTGACTCTATAACACCGAGAAGATCATAAATATTTTTACGCGTGTCTTTTAAGAAGTCTGTTGTTAAGGATTTAAAAATCTAATTGGCTAAATGCAGGCGTTAAGTTCGAAAATTAAATAGATTTTATAGGGAATACTTGCAATAGCAAAGTTGTATAGAACAAGCCTCAAGAACACTCTTTATATGACCGAGACATTTTTATAATCAAAGTGGTATATTCTGTATAGGGAATTTCCATAAACTGACTATGTTGCATATAAAATCTATGGTATGTCTATGGTACTGTTACGAGCTGGGGGTTCGGGATAAATAATGCAAAACGTTTTCGACACACTGACACCTTTATTCAACAGTTCTACAGTCACTTCCAACAACACTATAACACTGAACTGTTCGCACTTCACAGAACACTATTCACAAACTTCACACTGTACTTCACTATTCGCGTATGGAGCACTTGGTCCAAAGATAATCGCACTGTTGATCGTTTCGAACTCAAAGTAAGACTGACTGGTCGGCCCGGACCCGACCCTATTTATACTCAAAAGTTACATTTTCCAGAATGTTCACTAATAGTCTAGATAGAAAAACAATAAGGGCCATAAATCATCCTTTTAACGTAAACAACTTTGAATGGAATTCCACGAAAGTTAACTACTACTTATTCTGTGGTTGTTTACTAGTTGCCTGAGAACAAAGGCGACCCTTTTTTTTATAACCTTTTGTGTGAAGAGTAGGTACATTCTTGATTTCTTTTACTTGTTTAATGACGTTGGATTTTTCTAGATTGTTCGAGCCCTTGCGCCGTAACAGTACATTGGAGCCAAAATTCATATTATACATAATTAGTTAATTCAAAATCAGTAACACATATTGTACCCAGTTGGCAACGTTGTTTTGTAGAATTAACAGCAAAGTTGTTAAAGAATGCAACATAGAATCTCACATCCTTGATACAAACTTAAGGTTCGTATCAAGTGGCCTAGATGGAAAGAGGACTTCTTAGGAAATAATCTAAGTAAGTACATAGAAAAGTGGACCATGTCGTCACAAGCGAGTTAGTCGTACCTTAAGTCGTGTTTTACCATACCTGTCAGAAACGTTGGGTGTTCAAGAGCACACTGTGTGTTTGGATACTACGTGTCATTCAGGAATAGTAGATTGTTATACAAGGGTCGAAAACAATTAATTCCCATACGAAGTATTTAGACACTCGAGCACAGCGAGGGCGGCTATAGTCTGAGTAAGAACAGATGATTTCCACCGTGGTAAACACTCTACTTTTCATTTCGAATACCATTAAGGAAAATAAAAAAAATAGTAGTATTAATTTTATTAACCGGGCGAGAACTTAGTTCGAGCCTTCGCTCGAATCGTCTCTGCTTCAACTTAGACAAAAATGCTTTCGTATGTCCGGTTGTTCTCCTCTACAGGTCGCATTTCTCAATCGATTTTAATGAAACTTTGTGAGCAGGTTTAATAAGTGCATATTCTTTTTTGTCGATTCAGTTTTTTAACGTTTTTTTCAGTTTTAGGACATAAGTCCAAGAAAATTATTTATTATTTACATTACATATCTAGATTTTTGGATTTCTTGACCCATTCTCCCATTAGAACTTTCATTCAATTGTAAGCAATGCAAGGGCAGACTCGCGAGGTCTACAGCTCGGAGAGCCTATATATTGGTAATAATAACATTAACAGGCAACAGAAATACATCATCTGTGAAAATTCTGTCTAGCTATCACCGTTCTTGAGATACAGCATGGTGGCAGACGGGCGGACGGATGGACGGACAGCGAAGTCTCAGTAATAGGGTCCTGTTTTTACCCTTTGGGTACGGTACCCTAATTAAAGAAGGATAGGCCAAAAAACTTTTTAACCTTCATAATACTGGCATGAAGCAACTTTGTCTAAAAATAGAAACACACAAAATGTTAATGTGGGATATTTGTAATTATATTAATGATGCATTTTGGGCATAAATAAGTTTTACCCAATTAATAGTTATAAAAAAGCAAACATATATAAGTGATTGTTTGAAGAACTTGTTATATATAATTGACGTCCGTAACCGCCGAAAGGTTTACCTACAGTAAAATACCTATTAAAATACGATCATGTCATAAGTTTTTTTTTTAATGTTTGCGTGTAATCTTCAAGTCAAAATCACTTAACTTTGAATTTTGTGTTTCTATTCGCTTATTTAATACAATGTTTAATAATGTAAATTGTGTGTCGACAAAAGAACGCGCACCGCGTCGCGCAGCTTAATAACTTTTGAAGATCCTAATATCTAATACAAACTATTTTGAAGCAGTGATGGCTCAGTGGCATTGGCTATGGACTGCCGCGCAGGAGGTCCATGGTTCGTATCCCGCCGCGGGCTTTTGCTTCACCGCATGGTGGAAGGGCATTTTGCGAATGCCCGCCTAGCTAGCGACCCCCCTCAAGTAGAAAATCTATCGCCAAGCACCTAATGGTGTATTCCAGCAGCAGTCTTTGAGAGCCAGAGAAATTAGAGGCACATGAGACGCAGTGCAATTCGTGACTTGTGACGAAATGTATCTGTTATAGGCAGAGGTTAGCCCGCTTAACATCAGGTGGGCGTCGAGCTCCTTCCGTCACAAGAACATAAAAAAATCTAATGATATTTACTGATTGTAGTAGGTAGGTTCCTACTGATTGCTCAGGGGTTCGTAAAGAATCGTTTGGCGATCAAGCAAGGCATTCGGCAGGCTAGGTAGATTGGCCGATAACCTAATACAATTTACCTCCGCGCCGCCTTTTTATTCTGTGGCGCCGCTCCGTCAGCCCCTCCACCTCTATCTATATACGAGTATATATAATGTTTAGATTCTAGATTTGCCTAGCTAGGTATGATAAATAGCAAAGTCTTCTACCTAGACAATCTGTTGATGAACCTAAATATCCGCGATACGCGGAGCTAAAATTAAAAACAAGACATGTAACTTACATAAAATTATTTGTCCTTTCAACACTTGCACCCTCACGCTTTTGGTACATAAGCGACTGGCCAGTTTGCTTAATCTAGTACTCACGCGCTGGAGGTGATGAGTTCACTTACACGCGGTTCATTAAAACCAGTTTGGTGTGGACATTGTGCTGTAACTTACACCAAATCACACACGAGAAACTGACTTCTTCCAAACAAAAATCAATTCGGACATCTTCCAAAAATCAAATAGAAAGATAATTCTTCAACAAGGTTATTTCCACCATGATACAATAATATACTTAGACCATGGGCCCAACTCCCACCTTTTAAAAACTATTATAGAAAACCAACGTCATTATTTTAAGCTTAAAATATTGATATTGACATTCGTACCGTGGCCATCATGAAACAATAATGTTCATATAGCGCTATCTCTATCGCACAGATGACTTGATTCAATGCATGCAGCTCGCTCTCACGTTGAAGTTCTAATGTAAGTTTACTATAGTGATAAATGTGGTAGTGCGAATTAAAATTGTAAATATAAGGTTAAAATAAAACTGAATTAAGACATGGGAGTCGGCCCCCATGATTTCCACAAAGTATAACCATAGACAAAGCTTCGCTCCAATTCGAGTTGTATGCTGATTGTAGTAGTACCTATTTAAAATTAATGTGGCTATAGTCCGAGTAGGAATTGATAACTTACACCCGTGTTAAACCCTCTACTTTTTATTTCGATTATAAGGAAAGTAAAAAATAGTAGTTTGTCTTAAATATTTAGTGACAATTAGTTTCGTTGTACGAGAGGAAAAATTATCCCGCACATGATTATAACTCTCGTTGAAAATTTATAACGTTGGTTTAATTTAGTAATAAATTAAACTAGCAAAGTGCTCATGATGTCGATAGTTGTAAACGCTGGATTGTTTGATCAGGCTTCTATACATACAGACAGAGCACGAGATGTTACGTTGTAAGTACTGTACGAGTTTTGTAATGTGTTTCTCGGAGCATGCGTCATTGCAAAAATAAAAATATTATAATTAAACAAATGTTATTCAGATCTTAGTTCATCGTCATTGTAGATGTCGACGAAGTTTGAAGAAACCACGTCATGCACGTCATTTACAGCCTGGTTGCGTCACAGCTCAATAAAATAGACATTTATATTTCTACAAAAAAATAAATTATGTTATGGCATAGAACATAATAATATAGTAATACTACGTAGCTAAGTTGCACGTAAAATGACACGACGGCCAGTCTAAGGGCCTGTTTCAGAATGTTCGAGTAAGTTCCGGTTTTACTACCCAGAACATATTTAATAAACAAAACACTATCTTTGCGTTTCACAGTCATCGATTTAGCCTATCCATCGGTTAAAGCTTGAAACGCGCTGCATGTCAACTGTCATTTTTATCATTCAGTTATTTTATGTATTGCATAGCAACCCGAATCTTTATTAGGACATTCTGAAACGGGCCCTAAATCTTTTTGGTTAAATATCATCATTATATATGTATATATAAGAAGGGACCAGTAATTCCAGCCCGGCACCCCAAGGAGATCCATAATGATACCAACTTCGAGAAAGAGTTTCTCGATGGATACCACCAACAAAATAAAAAGAAAAGAAAACTTTGTATTTTTTAGCTGATAGGCAAACCATTATCTAACCTGATAAGTGGTAAGTGACGATGTGGTTGAAGGTGTCGTTGATGCTTGGCAATGAGGTCCCGATTTTTACTAATAAAGCCAAAAAAAGTTACCTGCAATAGTAGTGAGTAGCGTCATATTGGCGAAAAGCATGGCAGTGGCAATACACGCGTAGAAAGGAGCTCGGGCCCGTCCACACGACCACCGCATGAAGTCCCAACACCTCAAGGATAGTGTGTACTCCCCGCGCCGGCATAGCAGGTCAATGAACAGGGCTGCCACCCACATCGTCTCCAGAAGGAAGACCATGGCTGCTGCTACCCTATACGAGAGAACACAGGTTAGAAAGATACAAACCTTGTTATATAGATACAAATTTGTAGCGTAGAATACCTACTTAGCCGTTCATAACCGATCAACTTAGCTAAGCAATTCGGTCATTGCTTGGATGGGTGACTGCTAGTAGCATTACTTCTGAGCGCTTCCATGCTTCGGGGACATGTTAAGCCGTCGATCCCGGTTATTGTCTTAGGACGGCTCATTTGAAGCGCTCGTAGCGTAGTTTGCTTAGCCATTCTGACCGATCGGCAAAGTTAAGCAACGTCCGCCGCGATCATGAGTTGGATGGGCGACCGCTGGTGACATTACTACTGAGCGCTTTCGTGCTTCGGAAGCCACGTTCAGCCGTCGGTCCTGGTTGTTGTCATTACAGCATTTTGTGAATGCCAGGCTGGGTGCAGGTCAATCAAGTAGAAAATCTTTCGTCAAGCACCTAACAGTATATTTCAGCAGCTGTCCTTGATAGCCAATAAGTCGAGGTTACCCTGAAGAACGTCTTCGACCGAATCATCACTTAGCATCAGGTGATATAGTTGTCAAAGGCTAACTTATAAGCAATAAAAAATAGTTTGATGCCTGTTGTTTTTTGTTATTGTGATAGAACAAGCACAAGATCAAACTGACCTCTGCCTATAACATTTGCAGTTCGTTACAACTAGCGAACTGGCCTGCGCGCATCACCCTGAGACATCAAGTTGTTGAGACACATGTGCCTGTAATTTCACCGACACCCTACAAACAGGAACACAGTAATACGAACATTACTGCTTAGCGGTGGAAATAGGTGTGATGGCAGTACTTACTTTCCCGGACAAATTCGCATAAAAACTTCTACTGTTACTAAAAAAAGTGTATTATTACTATTTGCTTATTCTATTAGCTTTAATTTATTGTGTTAGTAGCAAAATGTGCCACTTTTCTAAAAGTAGAGCATGGCGGATGCGTTGCGACTTCCGTTAATATTGGTTAGATACTTCAAATTAATTAATGTCTTCATAACGCCATTATCTTGGCAAGTGACCTTAATAATTATGTCCTTAGACAACATAGTTAACGTATATGTAACTTCGTGCTCCTTTTGGTAGGAATACGAGGACATTATATTTTTTGGAATAATAAGCTTTGACCAATCTCATCTGATGGTAAGTGATTATGTAGTCGAAGGTAACAGGCTTAACCTAGAGTTACTGGCTCTCAAGGACAGCTGCTGAAACACCCCGTTAAGTTAGCTTAAGTTTCACCAGGTGGTAGGACACTTCAGTAAGAGTTCACCTCGGTGTGTACCACCGCAGTGTCAGACATTCTGGCACGAAGCAGCAGTGTGCCAACACTACAGTGTTTAGGCGCGAAGAGCACTGTAGCGAGTGACATTACTGGGCAAACATGACAAAAGAACTAACGTCTCGTATGAGCGAAGTGCAGTCAAGCAGAATGAGAATGGTGACACTGCATCTATAATGGACAGACCTGATGCTTACCATCAGGCTTGAAAAAGGTCTGTATGGTCATTAAAGATAAAAATATTTTTTTTCTCGTTTTTTCTTTAGTTATCACTAACTTAATAATAAAAGCATTACTTAACTTATGAGGTTAGTGATAACTAAAATACTACTCATCAGTCAAAATAAAAAAGCATTTAAACATGATCACATGACAAAAACCAGTTTGTAAAAGTAATCGTCGATATCAACACATTTGCCATTGGGCTATGACTGCTTTAAAAATAACAATTGAGATTTGAGATCAGTCGACATTGAGAAGACTTCCACGATAAATCGAAATATGTAATACTCGCCGAGACAGCTGTTCCAACACATTATATACATTTACGTTGAGGGACACAAAAATATGAAACTTTATTTGATGTTTGTTTGTTAGGTCGTTGTTTCGTGTGTCAACCTAACAACTTTGTGAAATTATGTAATTTATATGAAGGTCATACGAGCCATACGGCATATAAAAAGTGTACAGTTAGGAGTCACGGAAAACTTTATCGGTACCACCTCTTAACCCCGTCCCACTTTATATGGGGTCGGCACAATATTATTTATATAACTTTACTGTTTAACACAAAGAACATATTAAAAATTATATGTTCTTTCTTAAAAATAAAAGAAGAACATATTGCACTAGCGGTGCCTGAAAAATTGTTTCGATCGCAACGCCACCTCCTTTGACCAATTGTGAATCAAAATTATCCTGGGACCAAGTCTAACACATAAAAATAATCATCTAAATCGTTACAGCCATTTCTAGAAGATAGAAAGATCTTCTCCATCCAAAACCAAGTAATTCGGATACAACAACCACATTGGGTCTCGATGATCCGTCTTATTGTTAGTTCTAAGTATATATTGGGCCAAATCTGCAAATATTAGTTTGATTTGCGGATTGTTACTTTCTTTTACATCGTCTCGGAATTTCTTTTTACCTTTCTGTATACACATAAGTATGTTGAATTACAATCCAGCGCAAAATTTGTATAACATTTATAATTGACATAAGAAAATTTGACTGTAATTTGTTTTGTGTATCTAAATAAATAAATTTCGGAGGTCAGTTTAATACACACGTAATCAATAAATTTTAATTAAATATAAAGATTGTCTTGAATTCGGTTTTATGGCCAGCCTGAAGCCATCCCCTGGAATGCTCGTCACTAGTATACCTGCTACTTTTCGGTTCATATGGCTATTGAGATGTTATAGTTATTTCACTTAGGTATTAGTTTAAAAAATTACAAATTTACGAGAGAATTCGCCTAGCAGGCGTTATTGCAAACTTAACAATATTAAATTTACAAATTATTGGAATACAAAATGTTTTTGCCCCGGGCGGGAATTGAACCCGCGTCCTTCCGATTTCGCGCCGGATGCTTTAAAGCATCCGGCGCAATCGGAAGGACGCGGGTTCAATTCCCGCCCGGGGCAAAAACATTTTGTATTCCAATAATTTGTAAATTTATGATTTTCGCTTAGTACGCGGTAGTGCTTGTAATCATAATATATAGAAATATTAACAATATTAAAATTAGGTATTAGTGTTTGTTATGCGCCCAGGTTCAACAAAACACTATTCAACTAACAAAATTTCGGCAGAAATAGGTGGCCGAGCGGTTTAGGCATCCGGAGCGAAATCGGAGGACGCGGGTTCAATTCCCGCCCGGGGCATATAGTTTTGTGCTCCAATAATTTGTAAAATAAAACTTTTTTCACACTAGCACGAATATTCTTTCGGCGCACGATTGTCGACCTAGGTTGCGTGGAATCGTCATCGTCGCGATTTAGACGCGTGAATTCACCCACTGAAGGGCATCGCCAAAGATATGCCCGAAAGCTAAGTCGACAATCTCGATCAATACATGTTTCTCTTACTCATGAGAACATTCCAATTAAAATACTTAACAGTATGATCCGGCAGCAGTCCTTGAGAACTAGTAAAATTACAGGCACATAAGGCTTTTCAACTGTGTCTCAGGGTATGACAGGCGCAGTTCGTCACTTTATACGAAATGCATATGTTATAGGCAGACCTTATCGCATAATATGAGCCTCTTGCTAGTTCCACCAAATCCCAGATAGGAAATACTTTGGTTATGTTACAACTAGAACATTTTTCTTAAGTTGTGCTTCGTGCATATGACAAAGCTGGTTGGTTGCCCTCAAATATTGTAAGCCATCAGTGCCGTGTGTTGAAAGACAGATGTCTGACATTACGCAGGCCATTTTGAGGGTTCAGCCACTTTACGTAGGTAGATAAGTCTAAGTAAAGAGGTATGTAAGAGGCATCTTTAGGGAAAGGTCAATGTCGCGCTTAACTCTACGCTTTAGAATACCGCCGTGTGTCAACTTTGGCAAGAATATTTAGGAAAGTTCTGAGAAAATAAGTGAGTAGTAAAATGTTTGATGACTTCCGTTTGGTAGTAACTTGATGATATTCTTGAAGTAAAGGACCTAAGTTGTTTTTTATTGCCTCGTGCGTGACTTATGTATACTCGTACTATGTTTTTCAAAAGGTTCTAATTTAGTTAAATTAGCAGCTAGTAACGTGTCGGTACAAAAACAAAACACTATTGAAGCGCTCGTAGCTAAGCTTGCTTAGCCGTTCGTAACCGATCAGATCAGCAACGTCCGCCGCTGTCATGACTTGGATGGGTGACCGCTAGTGACATACTACTGAGCGCTTCCGTGTTTCGGAGTCCACGGCCGCGTCGGTTCCTGCTGTTGTCGTTAGATGGGAGTCGTTATAGTATGTAGCTAAGGCATTTTGACCGCCTGACTAGCTACCACCCTCATGTAGAAAATCTGTAGCCAATCACCTAACAGTGTGTTCCGGCAGTTATCCTGAAGAGCCATTAATTTTAGATTAGCCTGAACAACGTCTTCAACCACATCATCACTTACCATCAGGTGAGATAGTGGTCAAAGGCTAACATTTCCGCAATAAAAAAACTATTGAAATAAGGTTTATATCAAAGAACGCTGTAATGTGACAGCTACGAAAAATCTTGGTCCAAAATACGCAAAAATGAGAGAAATTAATAGTTTTCACATCGACGTGATTGTCATTATTAATATGGTCATATTATTATGGTCAGGATTAATATGAATTTGTTACAGATATATGTAATTGGTCACATGTTAATACTAGCTAACACTAGGTAGGAGATATATGCACAATGATAGTAGTTGAGAAGAAGTTCCAGACAAATAATCTCAAACTGCTTCACGTCAGATTTTCTTAATACCTATAATTGTAACAGTAAACATAAATTCTATACTAAGGTTTACATGGCCAATTAGGGTACCTATACCTACTTACGTAACATTTTTATTTCTTTGTCAAATAATTATCAGCTGAAATTGAGTTCGCATATAAAAGGACTCAAAACCAGCAGAGGAGCACCTTCAAACACTTGAACAGTGAGCATAATAAAGTTCCTTATATAACTATATTTAGCTTTCCTTGTGGACCTACTTATAAACATTATGTTGGCCTATCTACTTTTTAGAACGTAATATTAATATCTACCTTTGAATATAGGAGAAAGCGAGCTCATAATATTTAATAACAAGATTCAAGCAGAATATTAAGCAGTCTGCTTTAGGAGGCTAATATAATATCGACCCACCTACCTTCTAAATATGGATGTCTTCATTTACACTTTGTGAGCATAATTATTATACAAATACACAATTAAGACAATTGTATTGTTATCACGTCTATTCGAAATATTACCTTAAATTAATATACTAAGTTGGTGTTATATTCAGTTCTCGAAAGAAAAATGTAGATTCTTGATAAAAATGTTTGTTACTGTATCAGCCGGATCGTCCACTGCTGAACACAGCCTCCCCTATTAAGGGGGTATTTGTCATAATCTCCACGCTTGTCAGGCGGCTTGGGGATCGCAGTGTAAGATGGAAGTTCTTTGGAAGGCGCTGCTGCCCACCATCCAGTATTTTACTTTAGTCGCCTTTTACGACACTCACGGGTAGATATGGGGAGATGCAATTCTAACCCGGCACCCCACGGGGGATTGTTGATTGAAATGTTTGTTACTTCGACACAATCAAATTAGCTTCTTACTATCAATGAGTAGGTAATAAGTATGGTACGAGATTGAACAACGTGTCTACGTTGTTTTTAATTGTAAGTAACACATTTTCCATCTACCACATGACCACATCGCAGAATACCTAAGTGTAAGTATATAAACTCAAAACAAGCCATTTTCATAATACATCATCATTCATAACATGTAATATCGAAAAATGCTTATACCTTACCTTTCTATTGTTTTACGTAATAAGCTATTACTAATAACATAACCTGTGTCTACCTTCCTACGTTGGTACAATACCGTGACGTGGTAACCGAGATAAAATTCCACACAATACGCTTCATCGTAGTTCGTAGTTAACAATATTAGCACGTTTTGGAAACAATGGAGTAAAAATTGTTGAGTATAGTGAAGTGACTAACCGTAATGTACCTAGTTATTGAACAATAATGACGTACTCACAGCAAGCCTGGTGCGATTTCGTATCCTAGAACCCAGAGCTCCGCCCCTGCACCACTCATCACTGAAAGTGAAATAAATATATAAATACAAAGAATGTTTAGTCTATTTTTTATTACGAATCGTTGACACGATTAGTAGCAGATGGACAATGACTGATTGAGTAGGCATCAATGTTGAATTTTCTTCAGCATAGGTATTTTCTTATTAATATAATAGGAACATATATATAACAAGTCCTCCAGGATAAGAATATACTTAAATATAACAAGTCGTCAAATCAAATACAAAATTCTGTAGTTATGGTATTTATCATAAGAAGTGATAAATAGAATTGGCAGAAAGTAGGAATGCCATGCACGGAAAAGTAAAAATACGAGAGATTTTTTTTCATTTTCGCGGTTTGTTTGCTTCCACTTTCTGGACAAAGGAGTCTCATTTGCCCCAAAAAGGCATCGAGTTGATCGCAGTTAACTACTTAAGTTCCTGGGTTTTTTTTTCGTTCTTACATTATGTTTAGACCACGTTCTTTACATCCTGTAGTTTAAATCCTCCACTTGAAGTTGTTTAAATTACGCAAGGAGCTCTATTACGTTACGGGCCTGTTTCAAAATGTTCGGGTAAGTCCCGGTTTTACTACACAGAATATATTTCATAAATAAAGCACTATCTTTGCGTTTCACAGTCATTGATTTAGCCTATCCATCGGTTAAAGCTTGAAACGCGCTGCATATTAACTGTCATTTTTATCATTCGGTTATTTTATATGTTGCATAGCAACCCGAAACTTTATTAGGACATTCTGAAACGGACCCTTAATAAATAAATCGAGCTAATAACATTTGCTGCTTTACGATAAAAACAATATATTTTTCACGTAGGTATTTTTGAAGCGCTCGTAACGAACTTTGCTTAGCCATTCTGAACCGATCAGCAAGGCTTAGCAACGTCTGCCGCGGTCATAAGTTGGATAGGTGACCGCTAGTGACATTACTACTGAGCGCTTGCGTGCTTCGGAGGGCACGTTAAGCCGTCGGTCCCGGTTGTTGTCATAGGATGGCAGTCGTTATAGCATGGTGGTAGGGTATTTTGCGAATGCCCGCCTGGCTAGCTACCACCCTCAAGTAGAAAATCTGTCGCCAAGCACCTAACGGTGTGTTCCGGCAGCGGTCCTTGAGGGCCAGTAATTCTAGGTTAGCCTGAACAACATCTTCGACGACATAATCACTTACCATCAGGTGAGATAGTGGTCAAAGGCTAACCTAACAGGCATAAAAAAAAGGTATGGTATGTATTACTATTTTGTCTAATAGCCCGAAATATTGTGATTGCAACAAATGCTTTATAATCAATTCTTACACTAAAAGATAGGAAATTTAAAAATATTTAAGAAATGTCTTGATTACTTTCTTGTGTTTGTAACATTTTGTGTTATTCTCGGGCATATCGGAAGAAAATATTAACGTAATTACCACCTCAGAGTGCGCGCTGAAATGATCCTTATTTCAACGGCAGTTTGTTTGATTTTAAGGGCTTATACTTAACAGTGCTATTATTTCATCTAATATATTAGACCTCCATTTAAATATTATAAATTATATCTAATTCAACATGGGTTAACAATCATCACCAAATTACAGGCGGACGTTTTATTTACCCCTTGAATACTGAACCCTAAAACTAAGATTTTAAATATATGATTACAAACGTATATTATATAATTATATCTGATATTATGATTGTTGATGGTGATAACAATAACTTTCGACAGGTAGATAATGTTATTAACAGAATAATACGTAGGTGTGATTTTGATGAAAACAGCAGATAAAAAATAGATAGATGGATTATTACATTATTTATTTAAAATATCACATATAATGAGATTCAATGAGCTCTTCTGAATTTATATGTTTGTTAAAAAACAGTAACTCTAAATGTCTTTATCAAAGTAGCAACATTAAATATATATCCGTACCATTAGCAGATTAGATTAGCTAGACCAGGAACAGTTTGAACTTCTCTTACAAACCCAGTTTCCTGACTGTCAAATAGACAATGCAGAAGAATGGGAATGAGAAACTTTGCAAAAGCCTAGCACTGAAGACTGGGCCTTTGCAGACAAAATTGTGACTGAAGAAGCTCTTCTTTGGGCGGTTAGTACCTTCCAACCTTTCAAGGCTCCTGGAACGGATGGAATCTTCCCAGCGTTTCTGAAAACATCTTTTTCTTAACAAGATAAAAACTGACCTTCTGGCCATTTTTAGGTCATGTCTAGCATGGAAGTATATACCTAAATCATGGCGGGAAGTTAGAGTAGTGTTTATACCAAAACAAGGGAAAACAGATTACACTAATCCAAAGTCATACAGACCTATAAGTCTAAGCTCATTCATGTTAAAAACCTTGGAGCGACTTGGTGATAAATACTAAAGAAGTGGACCTTTAGCGGAAAACCCTGTCCACAAAAGTCAACACGCGTACCAATCTGGCAAGTCTACTGAGACTGCTCTCCACCATGTGGTACACAAGATCGAATCAGCACTGGAAAACAAGCAGTGCTGCTTAGCTACCTTTATTGACATTGAAGGAGCCTTTGACAAAACCACCTTTTCCAGTATTAACCATGGACTGAGAAATAGGGGTGTTGATGAAAGAGTGAATACTTTTGTTACCAACATGCTCTCTAAGAGAGCAGCGAGAATCGAGACCTCTGGGACAACCCGTTGTCGTGTTACAAGAGGCTGCCCACAAGGAGGAGTCTTGTCACCCCTGCTATGGGTAGTAGTAGTAAATGAGCTGGTTGAACTCCTGAACAAGAATGGCATCGTCACTGTAGGATACGCAGCTGACCTAGTTATTATGGTCTCTGGACTGTTTGAGGCGACCCTCTGCGAAAAAAAGCAGAAGGCTCTTTACACAGTCGAGAAATGGTGTCAACGCCTTAGTCTATCTGTGAACCCACAGAAAACAGAAATAGTCATGTGTACACGAAAAACAAAGATAGCAAAATTTTAACCTACCTACGTTGTTTGGAACAAAATTGACCCTAAGTAAGGAGGTTAAATATCTAGGCATTTGGCTCGAAAGCCAGGTTTTGTGGGGAAAACACCTTGAACACATCACAACAAAAGCTACAAAAATTTTGATGCAAAGTACAAGAGCAGTAGGAAAAGACTGGGGTCTTAAACCGAAGCTCTGTCAATGGTTCTACACAGTCATTGTACGACCTGTCCTCACCTACGGCTGCGTAGTGTGGTGGCCACGAACAAGTATAGTGACTACAATAAAGAAGCTGCAAACCCAAAGATTAGCTTGCTCTTTGATCAGTGGCTGTATAAAATCAACACCATCAGCTGCTCTTGATGTCATCCTGGGCCTGACGCCACTGCATCTTCATACACAGCAAGAGGCGATGGCGGCAGCACTAAGGATAAAGTCAACAAAGCAGTGGATAGGCACGGGACAAATCACAAACCATTGTCGAATACTAGACAAGGCCACTAAAATAATCCTCGAATCAAAGCAAGGAACTGACAAAGTGGCCAGTACCCACCTTGACAATAAGAAGTACAAACTGGCTACTGAAAACAGTGCCCTGGCTGATCTAGTGCCGGCATACAATATCTATACAGATGGCGCAAAAAACAAGACTGGTGCAGGTTGTGGTTACTACTCACCGGATTTTGGAATCTCAGACTCAAAAGGGCTGAATAAGACCACCACAGTAATGCAAGCAGAGGCAATGGGATTACTGCTAGCTGCGAGGGCAATATCACATCTAGACATAACACCCAGTTTAGATAGCGACCGTGAGGACAAGCTCCTTCTTTTTACTACAGACAGTGCGGCTGTAATATATGCACTCAGAAGACCAGTTACCAGATCTAGAGTCATAGCTGAATGTCATGCTGCCTTACAAAGGCTGTCAAAAAACTACAAAATAATGATAACATGGACAAAGGGACATAGTGCATGCCCGGGTAACACCATGGCAGATACTCTGACAAAGAAAGGAGCAAAAAAATAGGTATGTGATGACGTAAAGAACCTTTGCAAGCCATCAGCAATGGAAGTACGGGAACTACTACGTCACCACACCGAGAGAGAACAACAAAACCTGTGGAATAAGACAGAGGATTGTAAACAAACAAAGGCCATGTTCCCAACTCTAAACAAGAAGCTGACAAATAACCTGCTATAACTAAAGCGTGAGGAACTACACATCGTAGCAGGCCTTATTACAGTAACCTGAATTACTTTCTACACAAAACTGGAGCAACAGACAGTCCTCTATGTAGAGGCTGTATGCGAAAAGATGAGAGCGTGGAGCATGTACTATTGCACTGCGAAGCCACGGAACAAATACGAATTACAACCGGACTACAAGAGTCATTCTCATCGACGACATCCTTACCACCACCACACACGTCACTGCGGCAGCTATGCCAGCGACCCAAAATCCTTCTCCGCTATATCAAGGAGTTGGGATGGCTTGGGTAGAAGCTGGCGGGGGGATGCACAAAACACCCCAAGCGGGACGTCAGTGCAGGACATATCGCCCCCAAATAGAATAAGAATAACTATAGCTAATGGTACGAAACATTTGACTTCATATTTTAACCTTTTTTGTTTTAACGTGCGCGAGTCCAACTCACACTTGGTCATTTTTAGTATTTGTTGTTATAGCGGCAACAGAAATACATCATCTGTGAAATTTTCAACTGTCTAGCTATCACTGTTCTTAAGAATTGAGATACAGCCTGGTGACAGATGGACGGACAGCGAAGTCTCAGTAATAGGGTCCCGTTTTTACCCTTTGGGTACGGAACCCTAAAAACTGGCTAAATACGAGTCACTAGGTGAACCGACGACATCGTAAAAGTCGCGGGTACTTAGCCAATGGTTACAAATGGCTAACAGCTGTTCTTTGTGGCATTCTATGGGGGAGGGTTTGACGTCTTCCGGATGATGATGATGATGAGGTACGGATAAGGCCTCGCCCTTTTCGGATTCCGTATTACAACAACCCGGAAGCAAAAATGTTTGTTGGTTCTGATCACAGCTTCAAAACTATATTTATTTATATAAGTACCTACCTATAGCGTTTTCTATATTTGTTGGTTGAATAGACGATATGGTTGATAATACACAGACATTTCAGATTCCTTACTAACCAGTTTTGAGGTAGACCCCGTAACAAATTTAATATTATATGTTAAATTGACAATTTAGACAGCCCCACATTTATATATATATATCTTAAGTTAAAAAATATCATTCCTATTAAGTATATTTTGTACTCCACTCAACAAGTAGTGCAAAATAGTTGTGAAGCGCTCGTAGCGAAGTTTGCTTAGCCGTTCTTAATCGATCGGCTAAGTTAAGCAACGTCCGCCGCGGTTAGAAGTCGGGTGGGTGACCGCTTAACATTACTAATGTGCGCTTCCGTTTTGATTTATGATTTTATGATTCATGGTGGAATGCCCGCCTGGCTAGCTACCACCCTCAAGCAGAAAATCTGTCGCCAAGCACCTAACGGTCTGTTCCGGCAGCTGTGTCCTTGAGAGCTATTCTAGGCTATCTCAGGATAGCCTAGAATTACTGGCTTCCATCCGCTCCTTCAGGTGAGATAGTGGTCAAAAGTTTAGCCTATCAGTAGAAAAAAAAGTTTTTTTCTTCATGTATCTATTGGAGCCCCCCTAAAAATGATTTTATGGATTTCATAGTCCATAAGTCGTCTTTGAGTCAATGTTTTACAAAAAGTATCCAATTTCAGCCGTTCCGTCTACGTCGCGAGATCAGCGAGATACCTATAGATATACTCGTAATTATGCCTCGATTACGCATAATTATATCTATAGGTCTCTTTAAGCTCATTCCTCAATGATTTTTTGTCTCAACTTCAAACAATATATAGGTTTGTAAGTAAGTTTAGACGTTTTTTGTAGCCACTTTTACTGGCGCAGCCACCGGCTCCAAAATACTAGGCTTTTTCATAAAATCTTTTTTTTGCTGATTTGTATATGAAACATTGCATATTTCTGCTTGGTTGGTCTTCCATATATTTAGCTTTTTAAATAGATTAAAGTTAGATATTTAGAAACATTATGATTTCTTTTTAAGGGTACAAGCTCGAGGCCCACCTAATTTTAAGCGGTAACCTCTATATAAGATACATTTCGTCACAATGATAAATTGCACTGCGCCTATCACTCTGAGACATACAGTTGTTAAAAGTCTCGTGTGCTTGTAATTTTACTAGCTCTCAAGGACAGCTGCCGAAACACACTATCGATAGATTTTCTACTTCAGGCTGTACTTCATGTAGCCAGGCAAGCATTCGCAAAATGCCCTTCATGCGGTGAAGCTCATCCCGGCGGCGTTGAGAATCGAACCTTGTACCTGCAGCACGGCAGTCCATCGCGATTACCGCTCGACCATCATTGTTTGAAATAGCCATAGCAGCTATTGTATACTAACTACTGAATAAATGTATTTAGTGGCTCTACCGTTCCCTTTTCCCCGTGAATTAGGTTAAGTAGGAAGGCACCTATATCGAGCTCTGAAACTAGTTAGTAAATCGTGATAAAAGTATCCTATGTCATTCTGATGCCTTTTATGTATCTCCATAAATTAAAGTGCGTACTTACGTCCTTTGGTTACACTCCGTTTCTGCGTAAAGAAGGATAAACCAATAAATCGACGAACACGCTACAACACATTCAATACCTGGGAATCTTGATGTTTAGAAAATTAATTAGTTTGTAACATGCTTATAAATGTAATAACAAAGTTATAAGTACCAATATTTACGTAGTTGTTTAATCTGTTTAACAACACCTATGCTGGGTTACTCCAATTAAAATCACCTGTGAGTTTGTACCCCATTGTGATCTAATAATTGTTTTAAATGAAAAGCCCTCCCCTTATTCCTACTCGTATATTATATAGGTAAGTAGTAAGTACCTACCTTACCTATTAGACCTACTTACTATGTTATAACGAGCTAGAGACCCCTATGAACAGATAGTACCTACCAGTATTATCTTTTCACCGCCTACAACTACCTACTAAATATGAAAACCTAACGTTGAGTAACTAATATAGCCCTTTATATGGGTGAAGCGTGGCAATAAAGGACCTATTGCCCGCAGGCGCTGTTGGTGATTAGAATTTGGAACTCTAAAATGTGGGACACGTATTTATAAGTACACTTATCTTAGCGATACCAAAAAGGTTACTCGACAATAGAATTGGCTATCGTGGCCATGGTCACCACAAGCAGACAGAACTATGAATTTATCCCAGTGATGTACTAAAGCAATAACTATATAGCAGACGTTCACTCTGCGCTTTAGGTAGAAAGCTGCAGGCACATTGGCGTATCCGTCCAGACGGGATTATTCTATGGTGTGTGCTGAATCAGAAGATATTAGAGCTAAGCGTGGGTATGCGATAAAAAGAGAGACGCTGTGTAGGTGATATAAGTATTGGGTATTCCATGCTGAAGTGCGCTCTATCGCTTAGTAGCTAGAGTCGCTTATTTATTGGAATGGCTTTGTGGAGTGATCTTTCTAGACATTTTATTCTGTATCCATTGTAAGGACCTAACGTCCTCTGCGGCAAGAGCAAAATTAAAAAAAACTTAAAACCCGCGATTGAATGAGAATTTTTTTTTTAGACTGGAAAATGGTAAATGTGGTAACTGTTGCAACCGCTATCAGTACATGCTGGTTACTGGCTGGTACCAACGCACTGATAGATATTCTGTCTCGAAGCAGTAGTGTGAAGGGCACTATAGCAAGTATAATTGCTGGGTGAACGCGACATAAGAACTAACGTCTCGGGTGACGAGAGCAGTGCAGTGTCTATCAGAACGTAGCAGGTAAGGCTGCTACTGTAATGGACAGTCGTGATGCTTACTATAATACTATATTATACAATTATAAATTGACCCACATTCGGGGGATAAGAGTAAAGGTAATGGTGGTAGTGATCCAACTATCCATTCTAATGCCGGCAATGTTGTATGGAAATACATTGCACGCGTGCTGGGCTGTCATTTGAATGCCGACAATGTTGTATGGAAATACATTGCATGCGTGCTGGGCTGTCATTTGAATGCCGACAATGTTGTATGGAAATACATTGCACGCTTGCTGGGCTGTCATTTGAATGCTGACAATGTTGTATGGAAATACATTGCAGGCGTGCTGGGCTGTCATTTGAATGCCGACAATGTTGTATGGAAATACATTGCAGGCGTGCTGGGCTGTCATTTGAATGCCGACAATGTTGTATGGAAATACATTGCAGGCGTGCTGAGCTGTCATTTGAATGCCGACAATGTTGTATGGAAATACATTGCACGCTTGCTGGGCTGTCATTTGAATGCCGACAATGTTGTATGGAAATACATTGCACGCTTGCTGGGCTGTCATTTGAATGCCGACAATGTTGTATGGAAATACATTGCATGCGTGCTGGGCTGTCATTTGAATGCCGACAATGTTGTATGGAAATACATTGCACGCTTGCTGGGCTGTCATTTGAATGCTGACAATGTTGTATGGAAATACATTGCAGGCGTGCTGGGCTGTCATTTGAATGCCGACAATGTTGTATGGAAATACATTGCACGCTTGCTGGGCTGTCATTTGAATGCCGACAATGTTGTATGGAAATACATTGCATGCGTGCTGGGCTGTCATTTGAATGCCGACAATGTTGTATGGAAATACATTGCAGGCGTGCTGGGCTGTCATTTGAATGCCGACAATGTTGTATGGAAATACATTGCACGCTTGCTGGGCTGTCATTTGAATGCTGACAATGTTGTATGGAAATACATTGCACGCGTGCTGGGCTGTCATTTGAACGCCGACAATGTTGTATGGAAATACATTGCACGCGTGCTGGGCTGTCATTTGAATGCCGACAATGTTGTATGGAAATACATTGCACGCGTGCTGGGCTGTCATTTGAATGCCGACAATGTTGAATGGAAATACATTGCAGGCGTGCTGGGGTATTTAGATCTATTACAGATCTATTTACAGAGTACAGAGTGTGAAGTCCTTGCGGCTCGGCCTGCAATTGCCTGTATCGTGGCGATTTCGATGATGTAAGTACTATTAATGTTCTATACTTACTCACTCTTTAGTTTTTATCTTTAACAAAAATATTATTGATCCTGTACGTAATTACGTATATGAGTGCAAATTAATAAATAAAATAATGACAACACTAGATACCCCGGACAACGTTTGGCAGTTATAAAACCTCGAAATATCAAGACACTTTTAAGTTGTAAATCCAATTTTACTTTATTTTGGTATGAAACGATATGGCTGGACTATTACGGCCACAACATAAACAGAAAATTATACATTTCAGGCCACATTGTAATCGGGCCAAATCTTTAGGGCCACAACGTAAAGAATTATAACCACTTCCATATCTACTATTTCTTTACATTGCTACTATGATAGTAGTTTTAGGTATTAGAAGAAAGGCGATGATGCGGGCAAACCTGACTAGATGTATCTACACATGTAGTATGCAACGTACATGTATAGTATAGGTACATATGTTTTGAAGCGCTCGTAGGCCTCGTAGCGAAGTTTGCTTAGCTGTTTTGAACCCATCAGGATATGCCATTTTTTCCGTAAAGTTCTGATATTCACGGGATTGCGTTATATAATATTATTAAAATAGTGTTTCAGTAATTACTTCAGTAAGTATTTGAAAATTAACAGAATCCATTTTCTAACGTTTTAAATTCATTAGGTATGCTTTTGTCTGCTGTCCATGCGCGTTTCCTAAAAATTAATCTGACTGATTTGAATCTTTGGTGAGTTGCTTAATCCAAATTCGGGACATTTTCTACGATGGGAGAAAACATTTTCCACGAGAAACAAAACAAACGCATTCACTCTCACAGCCCCGCACTTAGTTCAAAGACTTGTATCACGGGTGCCGGGTAAACAACTATACCCAGAACCAGAAACACAAATGTCCCATGGGAATCGAACCCTTTACCCGCAGCTCTGAAGTTCGATATATAACAGGCTGAACCAGCGGGCTATAAAATGTACTATAAAAATTTGAATGTTAAGTTGCGTTTGTAAAATACCGGTCACCTATGGCGCTCTAAGAGCATTAAAACTTATACAAAAAAAAAAATGCTCATATTGATACGTTACTCACCTTACGCCTCCACGTAATATTTTTCATATTCCGGGAAAAAAAAGAATGAATTAAAAATTCCGAAATCTGGGAGGCTTATCTATATTAACATATATTATACTTTCGAGATCATTGACCCTAAATCATTCTACCTATTCCGATCTCTGGTGATTAGAGATTAAATAAAGATTTGATTGGGTTACATATATGCAGAATAATTTTAATATACTTTAAAAATATTGTTTATAAGTTCAATTAAGATGGTACGTATATAATTAGGAGATGTAAATTGCTTATTGTTGAAACAATGCAATTCCACATAATACACCTTTTTAATAAGATTTTATTTTATTACATTTTAAATATATCTTAATAGATACTGGAGTTTTAATAAATATTATTGTAAAATTACATTGTGATATGATTTATCCTTATCCCGCTAATAAAATTGATATTTTCATAAGTTTATTGCATGTACCAGAGGATCTTAATGTTACATTTACTTTTGTGCAAAATACCCCTGAAAATCTTTAATAATATCGCTTCAGTAGGTACTTAATAATAAAATATATACAGAACCGATTGAAATACTACACACATAAAGACTACTTTTATTATATTTATACATACAGTAGGTACTTGTGTATTTATTTGAATCATTTGTTTGCGTTTAACATAATGCCCCCGTGCAGTGCGCAGTGCCGAGATAGAGTTGCCCTACCTCCTGTCAGTCATATGACGCGCCGAAAGAAAAAAATACCAGAAGGCGGGCCGCAGCACCTTCTGATGAACTGCTATTTTATACCGTGATCCCAAAGACGCCTGCCAAGCGTGGAGTTATGGCGAACTCTACCTAATGTGGGGTACCACGGTGAACATCACAGCTGTACGTCATAATTTAGGTATACCTTTGTCGCCCGCAGTAGTTGTTCTTCGCGATCTGACAGCACCTTATTAATGTGCCCATATCAGGGTAATGTTATCTATATAGATAATATTACCGTGCCCATACATACGCACTAAAAGTCTCACGTATAGGAGCTTGAAAGGTGTTATTATATAATATTTACCTGCGTTAAAGTGTAGGTAGGTGCTTTGCTTCTCTACCCGTTTTATGTTGCGGAAATATTTTAATTTGGTAGAAAAATGCGCCCTACCTTCCGGGCGAGAGAGAAATTTTTAACATAATATTTTCAGCCGACGGAGATGGCACGAAACCCCTAAAAGTAAACTGTGAAGTATTTTGAGTGGAAATAAAATTGCGTGCTTGAAGCATCCTTTCCTTCTGCTCATGGTTTGCTATACATAAGTCCTTTTGTAGGGTTCCGTACCCAAAGGGTAAAGACGGGACCCTATTATACTGAGACTTCGCTGTCCGTCCGTCCGTCTGTCACCAGGCTGTATCTCAAGAACGGTGATAGCTAGACAGTTGAATTTTTCACAGATGATGTATTTCTGTTGCCACTATAACAACTCGGACTCGCGCAAGTTAAAAGAAAGAAGGTTAAAAAATGAAGTCTATTGTTGTATAGCTAATGGTACGGAACCGTTCGTGCGCGAGTCTGACTCGCACTTGGCCGATTTTTTATTTGCTGATAGGTTAGCCTTTGATCACAGAATTCACTGCTAGGTACATACATACTCTATCTATTCGGTCTCACTTGATGATAAGATATGATGCGGTCAAAGAATCGAAGATGATAAATTTAAATAAATAGTTCTACATCCTGATTACAATAATGTTATAATATACAAAAACATAATAAGAATATATTTCCACCAACACTGTGTAAAAATAAATGTCTGTCGAATGCTCAACAAAAATATTTTTTAAATATTTTACTAACTGTGCCTTTTGCTCTGGGTAATCAGTACTATCAGTACTAATCAGTACTAATATTATAAATGCGAAAGTAACTCTGTCTGTCTGTCTGTTACGCTTTCACGCCAAAACTACTGGACCGATTTGAATGAAATTTGGTATGGAAATAGTTTGAGACCCGGGAAAAAACATAGGGTGGTTTTTATCCAACTGCGCAAAAAGAGGTTAATGTTTTTGCGCGATAAGCGACATACGCGCGGGCGGAGCCGCGCCCGGAAAGCTAGTATAATATATACATAAGTACCACAAGGGGTCTCATGCATGTTCTTAAAATTTTTGTGTCACCTATTGTACTCATGAATGCAATAAAATACTTTGACTTTGATGGTAAACAGGTTCAACCTAGAATAGGGAAGAGCCCTCAACGACAACAGCCACAACACACCGTTACTTGCTTGGCGATAGATTTTCAACTTCAGGGTCAGTTTATTACTATTAACCATACTTAGACATAGTCTTCTGAAAACGGACTTGCCTTAATACAAGAAAAACAATCATTAAAGTTCAATTGTTGTTTGCAAAAAGTATTTAAATAAAGAAATGGCATCGCAACATCTCTGATGATGTGGAATGAAAAATAAAATAAAAAACTAAAAATGTTGTTCAAGATAATCAAGATTCTCGTTTTCGAAGAACCATAGGTATGGAATACGAACAAAAAGTTTTACCTCGAATACACCAGGCTAAGTATTTATTATAATCGTTTTGTGTTTTGCCCTTGTATTTGATTTTCAGTGGGTTGGTATATTATATATTCAAATGTACTACAACAATGGTATGTACTAAGAAGTGTATTGGTACAGCACTATGTTGAAAGTAAATTTGCCGCGAATACTCGCTATTATTCGGTATTCGGCATTACTCGAAATTTTTTGTGACATTCGTCGAATACCGAATAGTAGCTATTATTCGGCATTCGGCGAATAGTCGTCTAAAATAAACTTTTATCGAACAAAAAACTAAGGAGTTTAAAATAATCAATTTTTATTATTTCCCTAAATAAAACAAAACACAGTATTAATTATTATCTGTAATATGTGCCTGTTCCTACCATATTCATGAAATTAATTTAGTTCATAATAAATAAATGAAAAATTAAATTACTACTTTACATATATGTAGGTATGTAGGACATGAAACAGATTTCCTTAACCTTATTGTTTTCTTTTCTCACAATCTTAGAAGAAGTTAGAAATATTTTTAATGTGCCTTGTTCATGTCGAATAGTAATGTCGAGTTATTCGACTATTCGCCAAAGTGAATGGCGATTAATCGGTATTCGACTATTCGCTATAACAACTATTCGCGGCAACTCTAGTTGAAAGAGATCTATTAATATAATGTTAATTTGTCATATTCGGAAAGTCGGCGGGAAAAACTCATATTCTCTAGGATTGGAACGTTAATTGTTGGTTTGTAATCATCTACACAATGTAACAAAATATATATTATACTAGGGGCCCGCCCCGGCTTCGCACGGGTAATTACGACTATAAATTGAGATGTAAGCTATCCTATCTTTCAAATGGAATCAAATTGAACACGGAGTACAAATCAAATTTAAAATTGGTTAAGTAGGTAGTTTAAATACTTCTAATACAATTAGAAGATACTACCTAAATCTATATTTTAAAAGTAAATTAAAAAAATACAATGACATCTAAGTAGTGACATTTCCACCTAACATAATAACATACATAGGTACTTACTAACTAAGCCGACGACGTGATGGCAGAGACATCACGTAGCCTAGCTGAAACAGTTTTCGACGTGTGTCACTTCTACACAAATCATCTACAAGAGGTATTGACTCTCCGATAGTACAATCGAGATCATTATCATTACATAAGAAGTTCCTTTAAAATATAGGTAATTAACTAATTATAGTCCGAGTAGGAATTTATGACTTCCTCTTGAATTACTCTATCAATAAAAAAATTGCTTCTAAACCCGTTGCGTAATTTTGAAGATCTAAGCCTAAGATTTTTTTACCTGTAGATGAGTTGTGTGCTCTCCATATTTACTAGACGAATTCAGGGTAATTACCAGAGTCACTACCAGTCTTGCACTTCCGAGCGTCCGGTGAATACATCGCCGCTAATAGTGTTTTTTAAGAATAATCTGTGGACAATATGTCTTCCTTGTGTCTTTAGACCGCACCAATTATACAAGCACTGTGTAAATAAGAAAACTGTTTCATTTCACGCGTAATTATTGCTTTTATTGATGTAATAGCAAATATCCTCATTTTGTTTTATCTTAGGAACTAATCTCAATGAAATGGATGAGCGAGATATGTGTATCGTTTGGTGTGAGAGAGTGAAAGAGATCGCAGTGTAATGGTGATCGGAACGTCTCGTGGCGGTTCGGTGGTTACACGAATTGCTTATTTATCTCTTTCTTACAACAGATATGACGCATAATATTTGAACGTTCTTTCCTTGTCATTACAAACTGCATATACATGTGCGTAGGTATGTAGATAGAAAATTCTAGTAAGCTTTTAGAGCATTGGTGTTCGGATATAACTACTCTACTGATCTAAGCATACCTACATAGAGACAGGCAGCGTGAAATGACTTTGTTTTATACTATGGGTGATGGGGATATTTCAGAATCCAAGTACCTAGGTAGGTACACACTAAGATTTTTTTACCTGTAGATCAGTTGTTTGCCCTCCATATTTACTAGACGAATTCAGGGTAATCGCCTGAGTCACTACCAGTCTAGCACTTCCGAGCGTCCGATGAATACATCGCCGCTAATCATGTTTTTTCGGAATAATCTGTGGACAATACACCTTCCTTGTGTCTTTAGACTCTGCACCAATTATACAGGCACTGTGAGAGATAAGAAAACTGTTTCATTTCACGCGTAATTATTGCTTTTATTGTTGAAATAGAAAATATCGTTATTTTGTTTTATCTTTGGAACGAAATTCAATGAAATGGATGAGCGAGATATGTGTATCGTTTGGTGTGAGAGAGTGAAAGAGATGCAGCATAATGGTGATCGGAACGTCTCGTGGTGGTTCGGTGGTAACACGAATTGCTTATTTATCTCTTTCTAACAACAGATATGACGCGTAATATTTGAACGTTCTTTCCTTGTCATTCATTACAAACTGCTTATAGATGTGCGTAGGTATGTACATAGGTAAATTCTAGTAAGCTTTTAGAGCAGTGGTGTTCGGATATAACAACTCTAAGTATTTCAAATCCCTGGGTACACATACCTGTAAATAAATGAAGCTAAAAATATTACGTAAGGACTTTCTGAAAACCAGCGTCGTGTGCAAAAATGCGTCGTGTCAAAGCAAAATGCCGAGTGCACTAGTGCACTCGGCATTTTGCTGAGATGGATCCCATTTCAGACACTTAATACCAGATATCTACATTTTTGTATGACTTAGTAACTTCTAACCTTATTACTGCATTGAACTTACCACAGATAACAGAAACAAGACTTACCTACATACTCAGAGAAATAAATATTTTGTCAGAGCCTACATACTGCAAACATTGTTCATCATGTAGGTACCTAAGTTGTTTGTGTCAAATATTTTCATTTCATTTTCATTTTAATGGTGATGGGCTGCGGGCAGCCGCGCGAATTATGCAACTCTTTCAAGCGATACTATGCATTGCAATGAGAGACAAAGTCGAAAATGGTTTGACAGTAAAACTGACGGGTACTGCCACTTCATTGGGATTCGAGCGTAAGCGTTATTATTACCACATTGTATCAGCATTGATCAAGCGTGCGCCAACTTTCTGATTTCGCTGAAAAGTTAATTAAAAAACATCTCATCGTCTTTAACTATTTATAGTTAAAGTATAAGGTCCCTCTTAGCACAAAAATTGTTCATAATACTTATCTTGATTTATATGAAACGGCTGATACCACATAGAGACCTATAGATACTGTGACAAAGACTATAGCATACCGTAATTCCAGATGCCAAAATAATATTAATTATTTTATTTTTTGAGACATAAACCCCTTAAAAAATGTGCGTGATTGTGTACACTAAAATTATAAAATGGAAAGATTTGTATTTTTGTATATGCAACGAAAAAACTTAAAAACTACTGGACGGATTTGGATGAAGTTTGGTACGGAAATAGTTTGAGACCCGGGGAAGGACATAGGATAGTTCTTATCCAACTGTGCATGAGTTTGCGCGATAACCGATATATCTACGAGCGGGCGGGGGGGCGCGGCGGAAAGTTAGTATAAAATATAAACAATGTATTACGACGTTTAAGCAAAAAATACAGTGTTAAAATCTATATACATCATGTATATATATATATCATCTATATATATCCATACATAATAAATGTTAATATTACGGCAAAACATTTGTAATCATTAGATACAAAAATATTATAAGTACCAGAAAAAATGTAATCGTTACAAGAATATTTTGTAATTATTACAAAAACGTATTCACTACAGTATAAGTACACACTAATATTGTTTTAATACTTATTACTAAGTAACTATTCTCGCAATAAGCAATTCTCGCTGTCACAAATACATCGACCTTCAAAATTTACTGGGAAACTTCTAAAATTTTACCACAATTTCCCTAAACTGTATAGAAGTAAGATTCTAACATTTAAATACCTTAAATTTTCCGGCTCCACAAGGGAAAAACTTTAAGTTGATCAGCTTTAAGTTTAATTAAATTACTACACAGAAAATTGAGACCTAGAATATATGTTTAAAATGTTTAGTTTAGGTTTTTATTGATTCTGTCATACTACTGGATAAAGGTTCTTTTTTTTTGTTTAAATAATTTCTTTGACATTTTGCAGTATTATATATATTTCAATGTGCCATTTTATTTTATTTATTTTAAACAAATACAACGCTGAGGACGACATAATAAAGGGGCCGCAACTTAGGAAAATGGGTGTGTTGATCGTTCAGAAGTTGTGATAACTCGTGTTCCTGAAATAATATCGCATTGAAAAAATTTATGTTGCTAGATTTCAAGTCGATTGTATTTCTAGCTGTAGAGTCTGGAGCTGTAACATTTCATTTTAGGAGAGTTAATTCCTATAACAAATTATTATGTGGTCATAAATATAGCTGGTTTAACTTACCGGCTGATTGGAATTGCCGGCTTTGTTATTTGGTAATGTAGTTTTGGAGCTATGATCAAAACCAATAACATTATAATTTTTATTATTAGCCCTAAGTCTACCTAATACCATATTAATAAATCTAAATTACACATTGAATTCTTAATGGTACTTATTTTCTTTTCAACTTACCAACTGACGATATAAGGCCCCATAATCGGGCTAAAGGTTGTAACAAATCCCACAGTTTTGATGCAGTGGTTTTTTTAGGAGGCCCTGTGTTCCTTCTCAACACTCTAGATCTCGTACATTGTGTGGTACCACCAGACTCTGAATCAGACTTTGATAGCTCAGCACTCATGGTGAAATCATCACATATGCCTCTACACGAAAAAATTTACGTATTTTCCACAATATTTGGAATAAAGTGAGCGGTAGATCTAATAATGTATATCTTCTACTACGGAAACTTTCCCATCTCGTTTGGTTTTCTGGCGCACTTTGAGATGTCTATATTACTTTGTAACATCAGCCTTGCACATTGTTCCGATACGACATTAGAAAATTAAGCAGTTTGTTTACAAATAACCGCATCACTGATTTCATCTATCACTGAAGTACATCGCGGTTGGCGTACTGCCCGGGTACCAAAATATCACACCTTGAATTAAACTTCATACGTCTTCAAATAAACTTTATCTTTTTGTTTACACTGAACCACGCGGAATCACAAAATGTACTCAAACAAAAAAATCACTTCACTTTATAACAGTTCATATTTATAGTCAAACATTTAGAAAACAAATTAAACATTTGGAGCGTATAGTTTTCCGCGTCGGAAAATGTTGAAACGAGTTTCGCAGCGTCGACTTATCTCTACCAACGTTCGGCGGAAACTGCGTTATGCCAGTACGTACGCAGTAACTATTATCTAATCTTTGGTACTGCCGCCAGTAGGTAGCAATCGCAAGTATGTCAATATGCGATTTTGTATTTCTTACCTATACGTAGAGAGATGTAGAGTCAATCTCTCCGCTTTTTAGGATGAGGCTTAACTTATGTCATGTGTAATTATTAATTAAATTACTAATTAGATGGGAACGAGTAGCTAGGTACCTACTTTCGACATAGGCAAGATTTATTGACTTGATTACATTACATATATTATATAGACATGTTCTACCGAGTGTTGTGCACAGAAGGCAAAAGTGACGTAGGTAACCTACGAGGGGTCGGTATCTGAATGTTTCTGGAACTGGCTAATTATAATAAAAAATGAAGTAGTTACGGAATTCGTAATACTACTTGGGAGACTGTCATTTGTTTTACCATTGTTGCTTGTGAAAATTTTCACTCAATCTTTTTTACTATGGCCTATGTCAACAAGAAAGTTGCCAAGGACTTCAATTATTTGCGTTTGGATAAGAAGCTGTGTGTATTTGTGGTTCGGAGAATTTACACGTGGACGTGATCATCTCCATGACAATGCACGTGAAGGTCAGCCGCGCGACGACTGTACAGAATCCAATATTTATATTTATTTTATACTTTATGGCACATAAATAGAATAATGTACAATAAGTACAATAACTTATGCTAAAGCATTCTCTACCAGTCATACAGCAGAGGAAACAGGAAAATAGTAAAGTGCATCAAAAATTGAGTAGGTACCTAACTACGGGTTTTGAAAAATAAAAATGAACTAAAACAGAAATAAACTGTGAATAAAATCTATAATGGAATTTACATTGCATAATATGATATAATTAATAAAACTTATAAGTACTTCGTACTTACTATACCTAATGGCAAATACACGTAAGTATACACACGTATATTTATTACCTATGTTATGCACATAATACGAGTTTGTATAAATACATATAAATAATAATGAATAATATAAAATTTGATTAAGTTGATCTAAAAATAACAATGTCGATAAGGGAGTAATAATAACGCAGCCGTAAAGTCCCGAAGGGTAACAGATATAGGTACCTACCTAGTTAGGTACTAACCAATTAAATGAAACTTCTGTAACAAAATTGTCCTAAGCCTCTCCTTTTTCTATACTCTTCTATACTCCCAATCTATACTCGTATGTACTCGTCTACACCATACACGAGTATAGAAAAATGTTATTGGCAGCCTTACTAGTCTGGCCATAAATAATGTTAATAAAAACTTTTTCAAAACTCATGAAATCTCATTAGGAATTAAAATATCCTATCGCGAGATTTGAAGATTCCCGATAGAACTCTGTCGCGTATTATAAAACAAGACCTGAAGCTCGGTGCTTATCGTCGATAAACAACAATTGAAGAGCAATAAAATAAGCAAAATAATAAAATGTACGCTCACAGTTCTAAAGAAGCTGCAGCATGTGGCCTTCCGGCCACCAGCTACAAGCTACATTTTTGTGAAAAAGAAGTGAAAACTTCAGCTAAAGAGAGACAGTCTTGGATCGTGTTGTGAAACCTCTTAGCTATAAACTTTTTAATAATGTACGGTGGACTATATAATAAGAGGTCTGGGCCCCAGACCTCAACCCTTTAGAAAAATTATGGTCAGTTTTAGTGGACATGGTTTGCTCTAAACGCTACGACGACATTGAGTCTGTAAAAATCTTGGAGCAAGCAGTAGCGAAATTTCTCATGGAAACAGGGCCATTTCAAATAGAATAATGTGATTATTTTTGGCTGAGACCGTAATAAATGTACAAATAAGTTTTAGTTATATTAGGTACCTACATTACTTCATTAGGTAAGAAAAATATTTCATTTTACTGAGGTTCATTGTACCGAGTTTCTCAAGCAAGTCTGCCATTATGACTAGGTACCTATTAGATATCATAAAACGATGGTGAGTGATGTAGGTATTCAGTTATAATGTTTTTTCAGTTCAAGAGCTAAAAATTATCCTCGAACGCGTTTGTGAACAGTATCGGTTCTGGTCCCGACTGAGGACCAGATGAAGTATGCTGGCTATATAAAATATCAGTTTGATAAAATGTTACCCGAGCAAATTAAAAAAAAATAACTTTTCATTTAAACAACCAAAGTTCGTTATTTATAAATTATACTTGAGAAAACGTTCACTCTTAGAAATAGTAGGTATATAACTAATGAATAACCGGGCCTAAAAACAGTAGTAATATATTGCCAAAATAGCAGTTTAGAACACAACTAACAACTAGTGATTAGGATTATAGGTATATGCGAACCTATGGCGACGCAATCGCTAAGGTGGCAAGACTGATAAGTGTCAATTGGGTACGGTCCGCAATGCGACAATAATAAAACGGCGCTAACAGTAATAACGATGGATATGCAGATATACCTACAATTCAATAAATTCGGGCCAAACAAAAGCGGGTTCGTTGCACCCAATGTCAACTCCCCCCGTGTGAGTTGCCCACGATCTCAGTTCCCCTGATAAATTTGTTCTCGTAATCTTTTAATCCTGACGGGCTTAACTTTTTATTTATTATTTATTTATTTATTATAATTGACAATCAGTACAGCGCATTTCTTACAAATTATAAAATTTGGGTTACTGATAACAATAGTCGTCACCCAGAAACACAGATGAAAGTGAAAAAAGAATTATGCAAAAACTATATATCAGTGCAAATTATTTTTGAAAGTAGTTGAAATTTTTCAAAATTTAAATATAATTGTCGTAAATTGGACATTCCAGCATTCAAAAGTGTGAAAAACACATTATGTAGAAAGCATAACAAAGATTTGAAAGTTCCAATAACAAATTTCAAGGAGCCATTTCATGTATTAATCCCCGCAAAATATAAGCCCCTTGTATTGTTTGATCCCATCAAAGATAAAACACAATTATCGCATTAACCTTATTGTAAGAGAAATAAAAATATAACCGCAACAGTGTCCTAAAGCACAGCTTACCAAGGCAATGGTTACTGTTTGGTGGTATCAGCATGGTGTTTTCACTACAGCTTTCTGCGATCTGGTCAAGCAATAACGGCAGATGTCTACCGTACCGAACTCCAAAGAATGATAGCGAAACTAGCAGTGAAACATCCCCGACTCATGAATCGATCTTCACCATTATTGCTTCATGATAACGCGAAACCTCATACACCACGAGAAACCGTTTTAACTCTACAGGAATTGCGATTAGAAACTATTCGTTACCCTCCGTATTTTTTCGTGATTCGGACAATTTCCTATGTGCTAAAAAGTTTTCTTCCCAGGAAGCAGTACCAAATATTTTCACACAGTTTGGCGAATCTAGATCACCAGACTTCTATCGCAAAGGCATTGATGACATTCCTATTAGATGGCAGCAATTTATAGATAGTGATGGTATGTGGTATTTTGATTAATTAAAAATGTTTAATAAAAAAAAAACAATTTCAATTTTTCAGTACAAAACGGCAATTTCATACTTAACCCCTTATATCTAGTAACGTTTAATTTTTTTTTTAGTACTTCTAAGTGTTTTATGATTGTTAATTACATCTGATTGAGTGTTAAATATTGTTTATTTTATATACTTTGTATAATTTTAAGTGATTTATAAATGCTGTTTTGCCTGCTTTAATGTTAATATTGTTGTTGAGTTTTTCAATGAAACTTTCAAATTAATAAAAGGTTGTAGGAAACCAGTCTTTCCTTTATTTTTCTTTTAATCCTTTATTTATTCTTAGAATTGCATAAAATATACAGTAAGTTCTACTTATAAGTTTTAAAAAGTAAGCTTATCTATAACAAAAATCTCTTCCAACCAACCTAAACTTTTGTGTCCTATTTTTTTTAAATAACTTTAAATAAACTTTCGCTGCTGACAGTACAAATCACAAAAAATATTCGCTCAAAATTTATCGGGGGAACTGAGATCGTGGGCAACTGAAACGGGGGGAGTTGACATTGGGTGCGTATGCAACGAACCCACAAAAGCTTGCATATGACATCAGATCATCCATCTGTCTAAGCAAATACATAACCTCATTACTGTACTGTACTGTATCAGCCGGATCGTACACTGCTGAACACAGCCTCCCCTACTAAGGGGATTTGCCATAATCCCCACGTTTGGCAGGCGTCTTGGGTATCGCAGTGTAAGTTGACAGTTCCTTAGAAGGCGCTGCTGCCCACCTTCCAGTATTTTTCCCTTAGTCGCCTTTTACGACACCCACGGGATGATATGGGAAGGTGCCCTTCCGCGGGGCGCCCCGGCGGCGCGACGCCGTTAATACTGTTACTTGTAAGCGCTAAGTGGTGACGTTATCGATGACATCACTTCTTCATCATCATCTATCAGCCATGCAAATGTTTGGTGCCCATCGTACAAATCGGACCAGCAGTTAGCCTGCTATTGGCATCAATTGCGCAAATCGGACTGCGCCAATATCATGCATATTAGGGATGTCGAGTCACGTCCAAAGAACCGATTCTTGAATCGATCCTAATCGATAATGCCGAGAACGATTCTCGATTACATGGTTCTCTAAAACATGAATTTTCAAATAATATATTCGATTTTTGCTTTATTGTGATTTATTTACAGTCATATGAGTAGAGAGTTAAAATAATTTCAAATTACCCTTAATTCGAGTCTGTGCAGTATACTTCCCGTTGATAAAAAAAAATCTACATAGAAAATTTGACCGTATACCTTGAGTTCAAGGTGTATAATTGCATCCTAAACTATCTAACTACGCTGTCAAAAATCGGCAAATCACTCACATCGACGGGACACGAGCAGTCACAGGCGAGATGGCGGGGAGACGAGACGCGCTGCGAGGACTCTCAGTAAGTTTCATTTTATTCATTGTTTTACAGCGTATTTTGATGTAATATCATTGAAAACTACAGATAATGTACCCAGGAAGCTATTTATAATGTTTTGATTGTCTCACTGAGTTTGGTTTAGTTTTTACGACACCCAAAACTTGTTTGTCCAGTATGCTTCCCGTCATCGAATTACTAGTGAAATAACTGCTAAATAGTATGTCCAGTATTCTTCCCCTTGTCAAAGTAGTAGAAAACTAAATGTAAAATCGTATATCCAGTATTCTTCCCGTTGTCGTATTATGAGAAACTTAATTTTTTTTATTTCTTATAATACTATTTTAGGTATCCACGGATAAAATATTTTGCATTACTATTTTTTCTTTTTCAGAATTTCAAGTCTAGAGGACAACGCATAGTAGCATTTGTGCCGCCTGAAAATGCTCCTTCTGATATGGATACTGGTTCTGAACCTGAAAATGAAGAGGAAATTGCTGGAACTGAAGTGTTGTCCTCCTCATCGTGCCCTTCCATTGATTCAGGCTTACAGCGTATGAATATATTAGACGACTTCGAAAATGATACACAAAATAATAGTTCAACCGACAGCAATCAGACTAACTTTGAAGATGATACTTTCATGGAGACAGGAAATGTTCAAACAGAGGATAATCCTAGCGTCAGTGGTAGCGAGAACAAACCTGTTCTAGAGGTCGAAAAAACTTCAATTATGAAGGTCCTCCGTTGACCCCTGTTATTAACAACGTGATACAACCAACTGGTGAAGTAAATTATAATGCCATTCCAAGTTTGGCTTCTCTATTGTCGGTTCCGTCATCAGATGCTTCGACTGTTGTTAGTCCATCAACATCGCGAATAACCAGGCGTAAAAGGAAAGTACCAATACGAGCTGTGCCAAATGTCCAAGCAAAACAAAGAAAAACACTCACTGTGAGCTACAAATGGAAAAAAGGACTATTCAGACATAAGGCTGACATTCCTTCAAACGACTACGTGTTTGATTTACCGGATACTGACTCTCCATTGAACTTTTTTCATCGGTTCTTCTCCCCAGATATACTCGTTGATATCGTCGATAACACGAACTTGTACTCAACCCAAAGAACTGGCAAATGTATACAAATAACCATCGAGGAGTTGAAAGACTTTCTCGCGATACTTCTAATCATGGGTATAGTGAACATGCCTTCTTATCTAGACTATTGGTCTACAGAATTCAGATATGCTCAAGTGGCAGACGTCATGCCATTGAAACGATTTGAGCTGATTCGACGCAACATTCACTTTGTGGACAACGCCGTTTCGGATGAGGATAGATATTGCAAGATACGACCATTAATTAAAAAAATAAGGAGAAACTGCCTCGCAACAGAAGAAGAGACAAAGTATAGCATCGATGAGATGACAATACCGTATAAGGGTACTAAAGCAGGAAACCGGAGACAGTATAACCCCATGAAACCTAACAAATGGGGATTCAAGATCGTAGTAAGCGCTGGTGCGTCTGGAATCGTCTATGATTTTCTATTGTACGGCGGCGATGACACTTTCCGGTATATCAATTTTAGTGAGGAGGAAGAGCAGATGACACTAGGTGCTAAATTGGTATTAGCCCTTTGCAAGACAATTCAGACTCGAGGATGTGCTGTTTATTTCGATAACTATTTCACGACGCTCGACTTGATCTGGTATCTACGTGAACATCGAGGGATTTTTAGTCTCGGAACTATAAGGCAAAACAGATTGAAAGGTTGCAGCAAAGGACTGTTAAGTGACAAAGAATTAAAGAAAAGAGGCAGAGGTTCTTTTAGTCAAGTCGTAGATAACGATAAAAAGATCGCTATTGTCAAATGGTACGACAATAAAGTTGTGACTTTAGCCTGTTCGTATGCAGATGCTTACCCAGTTCAAGAAGTCAAGAGATGGAGCAAAGAACACAAAAAAAACTTGGTGTCACGTGTCCGCAGTTAGTAAGACACTACAATCAACATATGGGAGGCGTTGATCTATGCGACATGCTGATAGCTCTCTACAGAACATCTTTCAAGAGCCGTCGTTGGTATATGAACATCTTTGGCCAAATGTTAGATATATCGGTTAACAACGCTTGGCTGCTCTACAGGAGAAAATGCAACTTAAAGAGCCTGAAAAACATAAGTCTGAAAAAGTTTAGACAGAGGTTGGCAGTCGAATTGAGGCAAAAAGGAAGATCGATTGAAACAGAACCACCCAGCCCTGTACCGAAAAAAGCGCTGATCCAAAACCCAAGAGCACCGAGGTTTCTGTACGTTATGATGGGCACAACCACTGGCCTGAATAAACGACATATGGACGTTGTAAGTTCTGCAAGAACAATAAAACGAACATGCATTGCTCCAAATACAAGCAGAGGTTGTGCTTGGTGGCCAAAAGAAATTGCTTTTATAGTTTTCACAATAAGTAAGTAGGTAGGTAAGCTAGCGACTAAAACACGATAAAAGATTTTATCCACATTGATATTTTTAATACTTATTCTTAAAAATCTCAAGATGGTATTGGGTTTCTCGTCCGGAAGTCCCTTGTTAACAACGTTGTAGCGTACTTTATACTCAGAATCACCAAACGGTATTCACTGAAGGTCATACCGGTTTATGCACCAACCTCGACAGGCTCAGACGATGAAGTAGAGGAGATATCTGAAGCCATACATTCCTCCGCAACATACTTCACAGTTATAATGGAAGACATATTTAAACTACCAATTGAAAATGCAGAATTAGTATGCTATGCCGATGACACCGTTGTAATATTTCATGGCTCAACATGGGCTGATACCGTTTCCTATGCTGAACAGGGTATAAAAGAGATAACTAAATGGTTACAAAAGAACTTGTTAACTCTAAACATAAACAAAACTGTTTATGTGTGTTTCAATAAAACATCTACAACAGCACCAGCACTACACACAGTTATTAAAGTTCATAATCCGGCTTGTAAGGAAAACCACTGTGACTGTCACGAACTCAAAAGAAGTGGGACAGTTAAATATCTTGGAGTTAACATAGACGAAAACCTGTCACTGCCACGTGCCACTGCGACGTGGTCTCAGCTAAGACACGAAAAGTTATTGGTGTAATGAAGCGTTTGCGTGATGTGGCATCTATGAAGACACTTAAGTCCGTATATTTTGCGCTGTGTGAATCTATTTTAACTTACTGTATCACTTGCTGGGGCAGTGCTGCCAAGAGCTTCTTAATTCAAGTTGAGAGAGCACAGCGATCAGTCATAAAAGTGATGCTTAGAAGGAAAAAAAATATGTATCCAAATGTTGATGTTTACAAAGAAAGTGGTTTACTAAGCGTGAGGCAATTATTCATACTAAAAATATCTCTATCTGTTCATAAATCTATGCTGGCTTCGACGGAATATGAAAAAATTGCTAAACGGCGGGTATCTCGTTTGCCAAAATCACCAGTGAACTCCATGTTTGCCAAGCGTTTTGGTCAGTTTGTTAGAGCACACGTCTATAATTGCGTAGTCAATTATTGTAAAATTAAAAATAAGTCTATTTATGAATCTAAAAAGGTCATTCAGAAATGGTTATCGACATTAGATTATGATGCTACAGAAGATAAATTTTATCCTAATATAAACAATTTTATAAAGGGCTTGAAATTATGTATCTCATTGTTCTAACAGAGTAATGCAGTAATTCAATTTAGTAGCTGTTCTCTCTTAAGTTTAGTGTTATCAATTATGTGTTATATATATTTTGCCTTTCTGTATATATTTGTACAATATGCATGCGTTCCTACTAGCAATCTATTTTATTACAAAAATCTAGTAATGCCTAATGTAAGACCAGTGTCACTGCTTAAGCAAATCATAACTCGGTCTCCACGATACAGGCTTTGCCTAGTGTGGATGCCACAATCAAATTATGTTAGATATTAGTATTTGTAGATAAAACTGTCTGCGAAATACATAGTGTCAATGGTAAACACAGTTACTTAAGTTAATATAATATGTAAATAAGACTATGTATGTATACCATTGTAAATAAAGATTTTTTCACTTTTCATTTTCATTTTCATTTCAACGCTAAGTTGGGCACATGAAATAGCGATGAGTTGAGAGTGGGGCCATTTGGATATAGGCAGCGGAACCAGATGGGCCAGCGGCTGTTCAACTTCATGAAGAAGGAGGGACTCTTTACGATGAACTCCTTCTTCGAGAAACGACCATCCAGGAAGTAGACGTAGATAAGCCAAAATAGAAATATTTTATATTGTGTATTTATGTACTTCCGGTAGACATGTAGCGGGGTAATATTAAGTAAACATTTTTATTCAGTAGATAATTATGTATGATCCTAGTTGATTGAAATAAAGATTATTATTATTATTCACGTTATTTATTGGATAACATAATTTTATTTTTTTACAACATTCATATAAAAAAAATATTATAAAAAACTTAAGATTAGGATTCCGCCGGCAGCGGGGCAGGGCCCAAGCTACCAGTGCAGTGGTTAGGGCTGCAGAGAGCGGAACCTTCGGAGAATGCGTGTCGTGTCGGGTATAACTGCCTTCTGCATCTGACCCTTGATCCAACCATCTAGTGAGAGCCTCTTGAGATGTTGTTCAAGGCTCTTCGCTATTAGGTCGTTCGCTGAAACGACTATCGGGACAATGATCGTCGAGTCAACATCCCACATGGCAGTTACCTCGTGAGCCAAGTCAAGGTACTTACTGACTTTGTCCTTCTCGGCCTTCTCGTCATGTGGGATGGTAATGTCGACGAGTACTGCCCGGCGCTGGGATCGGTCGACCACCACGATATCAGGCTTATAGAAAACAATAGTCCTGAACGTGATGATAGAGCGGTCCCAGTAGAACAATGCACGACCATTCTCGAGAACTCGCGCCGGTGCGTACTGGTAGTATTATTATTATTAAGTCCCGATGGTTCAACAAAAAATGAGATCGAGTTTCTCATGACAACTAAGAAGCAAATATTCAATGATGTATCTGTGATCTGTAAGGTGAAAACAGGTAGCAATCACCGTATTGTTAGAGGCACATTGAATATCAATGTTAAGCTTGAGATGTCACGTCTAATATACTCCACGCTCCATCCTAGCGCTGCCTAAATCCAAAACCCCGAGAGCTTTCAACTCGAACTACATAACCGCTTTCAGTCCCTAACTGAATGCGAAACAGTGGACGAAATAAACAACGGGTTGGTGGAAGCTGTCCAAGCGGAGGTCTCAGTTCCATAAGACCCCCCACCGAAATAAACTGAAGAATCTCTCAGTAAAAACTGCAATCTTCAGCTGATATGTCGAACGGCAAACTCAATAGACGAATTTCGAAGGCACTGCGACACGACTTGCGCGCCTTCTATACAAATGGTATAAAGGCTCCAAAGTGTTCTTAAAAAATACGTCTTTAGGCCAAAGTCAAATGATCAAACTGAAGATCAACGATGGCAGAATCATTTCATCTAAACCGGAGATTCTGAGAGAGCTTGAGAAGTTTTATGGATAGCTATACACCTCAACACGAGAAACCGTTGTCAGTGCAGTTCAGCACAAAAGAGCTAAACTGACACGACACTATACCGAAGACATCCCGTACATCAGCCTTTACATTATACGAGATGAGAATGGCTCTCAAACAGCTTAAGAACAACAAGGCAATGACGGAATCACGATAGAACTTCTGAGAGCGAGTGGAAAATCGGTACTCTCAGTCCTCCAGAAGTTATTTAATTCCGTCATCCTTGAAGATAAAATGCCAGAAGCGTGGGGACGAAGTGTAGAGGTACTGTTCTTCAAAAAAGGTGACAAGAAGCTTGTTGCAGAACTACAGGCCCATTTCACTTCTGAGTCATGTTTATAAGCTGTTCTCGAGAGTCATTACGAATCGTCTTGCTCGTAGGTTTGATGACTTCCAGCCTCCCGAACAAGCCAGGTTGCGAAAAGCGTTTTAGACTATGAAAAAGCTCTCGATTCAATCGAAACCTAGGCTGTACTGCAGTCTCCTCAGAGATGCCAAATTGATTATAGGTACATCGAAGCGCTGAAGTGTTTGTATGGAAACGCCACCATGTCGATTCGACTACAAGACAAGAGCACGGAACCAATCCAACTGCAGCGAGGCGTGAGACAGGGAGACGTATTTCTCCGAAACTGTTCACGAATGCGTTGGAGGACGATTTTAAGCTCTTGAACTGGAAAGAATTCCGCATCAACATCTATGGCGAATACATCAATCACCTTTGTTTCGCCGATGACATAGTCATACTGGCAGAGTCGCTTGAGGTACTTAGTAGAGGGCTCAGCGACCTCAGAAGAGTTTCCCAGCAGGTGGGTCTAAAATTAACATGGAAAAGACGAATGCGATTCACTCGAAGTTGTTGACCATAACATTTACCTGGGACAGACAGTCCAGTTAGTTAGGTCCAACTTAGACAAAGAGGTCACCCGGAGAATCCAACTCGGATAAGTTACGCGCGTTCGGGAAGTTACGCGATATTTTCTCGTCGAACATCCCGCAGAGCCTAAAGACCAAAGTCTTCAACCAGTGTGTGTTGCCAGTAATGACATATGGAACCGAGACGTGGTCCTTCACTGTGGCCCTTATGGACAAGCTCAGAGTCACTCAACGAGCCATGGAGAGAGCTATGCTCGGAGTTTCTTTGCGCGATAAAATCTGGAACGTGGATATTCGCCAAAGAACCAAAGTCACCGACATATCTTTCAGAATTTGTAAGTTGAAGTGGCAATGGGCGGGCCACATTGCTCGACGAACTGACAGCCATTGGGGAAGAAAGGCTCTCGAGTGTGTACCACGGTACACCGGAAGACGTAGAGTTTGTAGACCCCCCACTAGATGGACTGACGACTTCATAAAAGTCGCCGGTAGCCAATGGTTACAAGCGGCTAATAGCCGTTCTTTATGGCGTTCTATGGGAGAGGATTTTGTTCAACAGTGGACGTCTTCCGGCTGATGATGATGAACACCAGTGGGCGTCAGCTCATGTACATGGCAATACGCCTCGTCCGTTTGTGGACTGACGTATTTTTTTTATGTATGAAATACTTACCAATTTGCGCTAATATCTGTAACTTGCCAAGAGATCCAATATAAAACTTATTACGATATTATTGCGCTGTTATACTGTACAATTACTGACTAATGAATATATGTTAAATTTTCATCTCAATTAGTCAACCTGTGTTCTTATAAACTGTGTCGTCTAAGGTGTATAATTGATTAAAAGTATGTATTTGGTTTGCTACGACCCGGTAGACTCCCAGCAATGCAAAGGACAAACTGGGGAGTCGTGCCTGTGACTGTCTTACCTGAGGCACCAACTAACGCATCTCACCTCTAAACCAGGATATAATATATCCTCCCTCAGAGAGTGCAAATGAGTTGTCATGAAATTGCTACAAAACATGACCTATGAAGACACATAAAACCTGCTCAAGTTTTATTTTTATAGAGATTATGAGTTTTAGAATGCTAAAACTAGGATTGTTTTCATTTGGCCTGATTTCATATACCTATTAGATATTTATTCTTATTAGGTAACCCTGTCACCACCATCACATATATAAACACACACAAATAGTCTTCGTAAACTTTCACTCTACAAAAACTCCCACCTTCACCGTAGGTTCACATACACGCACACACATATACACACAAGCACACATATACAGACCTCCTCATCCACAGACATACCCACTTTTGTCACCCTTTATGTATAGCATGTCAGTCTGTATTATGACATAATGTTTCGCTATAGCATGAAATAAAGTGTCTTAATAATGAATGTTATCGTAACCCTGTAACACATTTAAAACTAGTTCAGTGTACAAAGATTTGGATGTAATTAATGTAATTACAAAATAAATTTATTTCAGTATTATATTATGATTTATAATATGCAAAATATGATTGTGAGTTAGTTGAGAAATAAATGTATTATTATTATTAACCAAAAGCGCAGAATGTTTATATTGTAATTCCATTCGATTCTCGGGGTCAGAGAATCGATTTCATATATCGATCCCCCATGTTTGATCGTTCTATTTACCATCCAAAATAAATCGATTTTCAATGAATCGTTTTAAAATTGACATGCCTAAGGCAAATGGCGGATTGTGCGATTGCTTCGTTTGACCGCTAAATAGTTATACATGAAGTTTTAAATTAATCTTCTGAAGTGTTTTAAGTGTGAATTTTAATAGTTAATCGCGCCAACCGAACATTTATTTCAAAGATTAGACATGCAGTCCGGTAGTGGTGCTAAAAATCCGCCATGGGCGCGATCTAACGTGAACACAAACATGACCGGCATGAATCCGCAAATCATGGATCCTAATGCAATGATGGGGCAGCAAGGTATTATGCCTTTTCAGCAAACCCAGTTTAATCCTAATATGATGCAAGCACAAGGTGGGATGGCAATGCCAATGGGTGGACAAATGCCAATGAACCAAATGGCTCAAGGCCAAATGTATCCAGGCAACGTTGTTGCGTATCCTACACCGCGCGCCTTGAACCCTGGCATGTACCAGAATTCAAACTCTAACCAGACTGCTAATAATTCGGAACAGCGCGTGTTCACCGGAACTGTAACAAAAACCCACAATGACTTCGGCTTTGTCGACCACGATGTTTTCTATCAAACTTCTGTCTGTGCCAAAGGCATTATTCCTAAAGTTAACGACAGGGTGCTGGTTGAAGCTAGTTACAACCCCAACATGCCATTCAAATGGAATGCAACGCGTGTGCAAGTGCTGCCGAAATCGGGCCCTGGTGGTAACCACAATCAGAAGAACCAAAATCCGAAAACCAACAATTACAATGCTGTGCCGCCGCCATCTAACAGAGACAAACCACAATTCAATCGTAACCGTGAGGAAAGGCCTGCTCGAAGAAATGATGACAGAGATTTGATGAGGGTAAGAGTCATGTGGTAATTTTATTCATATATTTGTAACCCATGCACATCATAGATAATTATAACAATTGAAATGGACAATATAGTCTCCAGTAGATACTTAGTGGTTACTCATTGTTTAAATGCCCTGCTTGGAATGTTATATTAATAGGGATGTTCTAATACCACCGAAGTATCTATATCTATTCATTTGAATAGTACTCAAATCCTTATATGTTATTACTCTTACTGAATACAAAAAAGTATTGACACCTACTTAAATTGACATAATATTCTTTTTTATCTTCATTGGATAAAAACACTGAGTATATCTGCTCTAGTCATGGTTATAGATCAATCTGACAAGAGCTTATCATACAATTTTTGTTCTTGAACATGACAGCTAATTTGTGGACAAAGTTGTTGTCCACAAATTAGAGGGATTCAGGATACATTTTCTAATAGCGTCCATCAAGCAAGCTATATAATTCAAATGGCCACAAACACAAACATTGTGAGGTATACAAACTATGGGAAATACCTCACTCAGTTGTAAATTAAAAAAAAATTTGATATCACAATATATATATCTCTGGATGAACATATATCTAGATACCAAAATATGGTAGCATATTATGATGTTGAATACAGTCATGGACATACATTCGTTGAATTAAGTCCATGCAGCAAACTTTTTAGAAAAAAATCCTTTTTGACTTTTTTCAAAAAAATTCTTAGTACCAAGTACTTACTAGTAATTAATTTATGGGACTATGCCTATTTGAGCATTTCCTCCTGCCTGCAATCTGTCACATTTCGTTACGATGCAATAAAAAGCATTTCAGCTTGCAGCAGTGATGGCTCAGTGGCATTGGCTATGGACTGCCACGCAGCAGGTCCATGGTTCGAATCCCGCCGCGGGCTTGAGCTTCACCGCATGGTGGAAGGGCTTTTTGCGAATGCCCGCCTGGCTAGCGACCACCCTCAAGTTGAAAATCTGTCGCCAAGCACCTAACGGTGTGTTCCGGCAGCAGTCCTTGAGAGCCAGTGAAATTACAGGCACATGAGACTTAACAACTATGTCTCAAGGTGACGGGCGCAGTGCAATTCGTCACTTGAACGATGAACTGCATCTGTTATAGGCAGAGGTAACCGCTTAACATCAGGTGGACCTCGAGCTTGTTCCGTCACAATAACATAAAAAAAAAAAAAAAGCATGAAGTACTTAATATTTACATTAAACTACAAGGCACCTCGTTTTACTACCACACCACAATAAGGACTTCCTTATAAAGCCTATAATTAATTTAACTGAAGTCAATCATTAGGTCTGGTACCATGAAAGATTTATTTCACACACAGGCTCTAGCATAACATCAGGTGCCTGCTGATTTTATCAGACTCATTAAAATCCCCAAGAAAACAATGGAACTTAGTAGTATGACCAATTTTGTATATCAATTTGAACAAAACCATTATATTGATCTCTTGCTGAAAGTGGAATACTTTTAGGTGCTCTAAGTAAATTAAATCATGATAAAAATCTAAGCATATAACTTGTCATAATTATTTACTGTTCAAATTGAAACTATTTCACAGAAACGATCTCGTACGAGAAGCCGCTCTCGCTCCCGGGACAGGCGTGACAGTCGCAACCGCAGGGACTCTCCTCCTCGCAAGAGACCAGTAGTCCATCAGCCATCCCCTGTCAAATACAGTGTACGGGTGCCGCGAATGCCATTAGATGTGTGAGTATCTATCTAAACTATTGTAGCCCATATACTTGATACTTGATACTTGATAGGCGGGCTGTTTTCCGCACCCAAGCCGTCAGCAGCGGCTCATTGTGCGTGATGCCGGGTGGCGTGCGTTACTCCAGCCACCCGATGTCGTCGAGGAAGGCTAGCAGCTCGCTGACGCCGGTGCAGGCCTCCTTGACGGTCCTCGGTGTCCCGAGGAATTCTGCCCGTTGGGGCGCTACGCTCACGCACTCAGTGAGGATGTGCGCAGCCGTTTCTTCTGCCTCCATGCACCCTCGGCACAGGGGGCTGTCTGTAACACCTATAGTAAACAGGTGTTTATTAAGTGAGCAGTGTCCCGTGATAATTCCGACGATTCGCCGGAGTCGGTCACGTTTTAGGTTGCAGAGTCTTTTGGAGTATCTCGGGTTGAGATCCGGGAAAGCCTCCTTTGACTGCCTGCAATCAGTGATACTTGCCCAGTATTCCTGGTGTTTCAATTTGGTTTTGTTTCGGATCCAGCCTCGTATTAGGCTGAACGGCAAAGGGATCATTGGTTCCGGTCCTAGTGGACTAATGCTAGAGCCTCTCCTTGCTAGTTCGTCTGCCGCGTCATTGCCTCTGGATCCACTGTGCCCTTTAATCCATTGGAGAGTAACATAGTTATTTGTACTTACTTTTTCCAGTAGATAGTGACACTGTTTGGTGAGCCCTGATGTGTGTTCGTACCGTTGTAGGGCTCGTAGAACTGCTGTACTGTCAGAGAGTATTCTAATATTAAGATCAGTTACTTTCCTGCTTAGTACTGCTGCAGCTGCTTGTATTATACCCACGCATTCCGCTTGGAATATTGAGCTATGCTTACCCAGGCCCGTCGCTATGTGGATGTTCAAATCGTCAGAGAAAGTTCCTGCACCGGTGCCTGTTGTCATTTTTGAACCATCTGTATAAATTCTTACTTCCTTGGCTCCTGAGCTATCTAGCGGCTCTTCATACAATTGTATTTTGAAGCTTTTGGTAAATAAGTGTTCTTTGTGCTGTTTGTCGTAGATTGAGTTTAAGATAGGATTTTCTGTCGTAAATTCATCTAGGATGGTGGAGTGACCGGACAGACTATCCCTATCCCAGAGTTGCAGAGCTTTTAGCCTGAAGGCAGATGCTGCTGCTTTTTGCTGGACGAACAGGTGTAGTGGCGTTATTCCTAGCAGAGCTTCTATGGCTGTGGTAGGTGTCGTCCTCATACAACCTGTTATGGCCGCACATGCTAGTCTCTGGAATTTCCTCAGTTTAGCGATAGTGGTGCTTTGTGTGGTCCTGGGCCACCACACTAGTGCTCCATACGTTAGGCAAGGCTTGATTACGGTGTTGTATAGCCATAGGGTAATCTTTGGGCTTAGTCCCCATGACTTACCAATCATCCGTTTGCATTGCCAAAAGGAAATGCTGGCCTTGGTTATTTTATTATCTAGATGCTTCGCCCAATTTAGTTTGCTGTCTAATGTTACTCCCAGATATTTCACATCATCAGACAGTTTCAGTTGTATGTTGAAAAGACTGGGTAGCTTGTATTTACCCAGCTTTTTCTTGTTTGTGAACAGTACAACTTCAGTTTTGTTGGGATTCACGGAAAGTTCGTTATCATTGCACCATTCTTCGACAATCTTTAGTGCGTTTTTCATAATGTCACAGGTCACACTAGCAAAGTGGCCTGATATGAGAATAGCAAGATCATCTGCGTAGCCCACCGTGAAAAAGCGTTGGGAGTTGAGCTTGTGGATTAAATCACCAACCACCATGTTCCATAGGAGCGGTGACAGGACTCCCCCCTGGGGGCAGCCGCGAGCCACCACTCCCGTGGTTGAGCCATCTAGGTTTATACGTACGGCTCTCAGTTTTAGCATGTTGATGATCCAGTACACAAGCGTTACATCCACTCCGTGTCGGTGCAGTGCCGTTTTTATGCTGTTGAAGTTGGTTTTGTCAAAAGCTCCTTCAATATCTATGAAGGCCCCCAGGCATAATGCTTTGGTTTGGATGTCTCGTTCAATTCTTGACACAACCTTATGTAAAGCTGATTCTGTTGATTTACCTGAGCTGTAGGCATGTTGTTCTGGATGCATAGGAACTTTGGTTAATATGTTATCTCTAATGTACCTATCGCATAGTCTTTCTAGTGTTTTTAGTAGGCAAGACGTGAGGCTAATTGGTCTGTAGGCCCTAGCGTCTGTGTAGTCGCTTTTACCCGGCTTTGGTATAAATATGACCTTTACCTCTCTCCACCTAAGTGGAATATACTTATATGCTAAGCATGCTCTGAGGATCCGGGTGAGGTTCATATATATTAGAGTTTCTCCCCATTGAAGTAGACCTGGGAAGATACCATCAAAACCGGGAGCTTTGTAAGTAGAGAATGTTCTTATAGCCCATTTTACTCTTTCACTAGTGACCACCGTCTGCGCGACTAGCTTGTCCGCTTCAGTAGGTTCTGTATTAGGGATGTGTTCCCAGTGAACTACCTCGACTAATTTACAACCGGGGAAGTGAGTTTGCAGTAATAGGGCATTTGTTTCTTTTGTTGAGTTAGTGTATGTGTTATCTAGTTTTTTGAGGGAGCCAATTTCTCTGTTAGAGTTGGTTGCTATTATTTTCCTAACTCTATTTGCCTGAGCATTGGACTCAATGTTTGTGCTATAGTTTTTCCATGACCTACGCCGACTAGAACGTAACAATTTTTTGTATACCGACCTGGCTGTCTTGTAGTTGTCCCAGTCGTCGTCACGGTAGGTATTCATGGCTCTGTTAAATAACCTACGTACCTGTTTTCTTTGCTTTTCCAGCGCTTTGGACCAGCGCCGATTGCCTTCCTTACCAGGTTTCGGTTGGGTCAGTGGACAAGCTTGTTCATAACAATTGTTTAGAGTGTCTGTTAGAGCAACTACAGCTAGTTCGATTTCTGCTGTACTGTTGAGTTCGGTTTCCGTACTTACCTGTTGCCCTGACAATTGTAGTGCTCTCACATAAGCTGCCTTGTCAGTTTTGCGTGGGTTGCGCGTTGGCTCAGGTGTGCTGTATTCCAACTCGAGTTCATACCTGATCCATCTGTGATCGGAGCCCGAGACCTCATTGGATACTCTCCAGTTCCGGACTAAGTCAGTATTTCCTGATGTCAAGGTAAGATCTATGATGGTGCGGTATCTGCTGTTTACAAAAGTTGGTTCGGATCCCCTGTTGGCTATAGAGAGATTGGTTGAGAATAAGAACTCTACCATTTCTCTGCCTCGTTTGTTTGACTTTTCCATGCCCCATATAGGATGGTGCGCATTTGTGTCTGCTGATATTATTAGGTTAAGTTTATTTAGTTCACAGTGTCTTACCAGATCCACGACATTCTTTGGCGGGGCATCTTCCTCAGCGGGCATGTAGGCTGATGCGACTACCAGCTCAGTGATCTCGTTGGCGCTTCTGTGCCGGAGTCTGACAGTTGCCAAGTCTCTGGAACAGAACTCTGTTAAGGGCACAGCTATCATATTACGGGGCACATATATACATGCCCTATGATTGTTACACCTGTTATCAAGTATTAACTTACCCTCCAGGTTGTTGAGACCACACACACGCCCAGCCCTAATCCACGGCTCCTGGATTAAGGCTATGGTCTCGTTGCTGTTGTTCTCCAGCACTCTGCGCAGGTTAGCCGTTGCAGTTTCACTGTGCTGGAGATTTGTCTGTAGGACGTGACTACTTGTGGAGTTTCGGGTCACCATCATGCAGGTTACCCTCCTCCTCTGACGAGTCAGTCACGTCTACCCTAGGTACCCTCCAGAATCTTCCTCTAGGCGAGTCGACAGCTTTCTTCCCCTCCATCGGCCTTGAGGTCGACGGTTTGGGGGATGAATGCTGTGGCACCGTAGTGGCTTCCTCTATCGGGTTCTCCAGGGTGATGTCAGTTTCTGCACAACCTAGGTCTCCGCGACCGTTTCCGCCGGCTCCCGTTTTCGGTTCTGCCGTCGTTTCCGATGGCAGCTCCTCCGGTGGCTCATCTTGCAGAGAGCCGTTAGCGGCGTAGAAGCGGACGTAGACGCTCCCCAGGTTGTGTGTGAGTCGTCGTTCTCTTCCCAGCAGCGTCGGCACAATGTCCTCCGGAATTCCGAGTGTCAGGAACAGTGTGCTATCTGACTGCTTGCTGTGAGAGTATATTGTCCAGGAGTTTATTTGGGCCCATTTGTTCTGTTTGTTCAGCACCAGACCTACATCCTCCACGCCTCTCTTGCAGTCTGGGATGAAGAGGGCCGCCCTGATTCTCCTGGCGAGTTCTTTCTGGCGTTTCACAGTTACTTTCATTCCCATGAAGTCTGCTGCGTCCGCGATCATTTCTTTTATCCACTGCAGCGAAGCATCATCCTCGCACCAAAGCTTAAGGGCACCATCAGCGATGATGGGTTTGCCTCTAAAGCCGGGGAAGAAGTCGCTATTGGGGTCCCTGGCTGCATTCAGGATGCACTCTTCCAGGTACCCTTTCACTGCATTGGCCTGCTCCTCTGTCAGCTGTTTATTGTCCACGCCCGTGATTGCTACGCAGAGGTCGTTCTGGACGAGTTCGGCGTAGCTAGCTGGGGTGCGGCGTGAGCTGTCTAGTTTCGCCTTTTTACTGTCACCCCTCGGCGAGACTGTATCATCCATCCGCGACCTTTTACACGGTTCCGTACGGGCTGGTGCCTGCGCGGACCTGGCGATGGCAATTGCCGCGCGTCGTTGTCGGTTCTGGCGGTTGGCGTGTTTCTTATAACCTCCCTTGCCTTTGTACTGGCCATCCTCAGCGGGCACTTTGGCAAGGTCCACTGTCGGATTGGCTTTCGGTGTGGGGGCCGTCTGCTTTCTCTGCTTGTAGTACTCACTGTTTCCAGGAGCACTAGATCTGGGGTCTCCAGCCTTAGGCTTTTGTCCATCCGTACACGCTGTCGGTCTGGGGTCGCCGGTTTTACACTTTTGTCCCACAGGACGCGACTTGCTGGGGCTTCCGGCTGTGGGCCTTTGGCTTACCAGCTGCGGTTCGGGTTTACGGTCTCCAGCTTGAGGCTTTTGTCCTACCAGATTTGCTGTCATGTGTTGTTTTCTCAGTTTTTGATTTAACTTGTGTCTTTGTTTTTTACTCAGTTTATCCCCGGGAGTTTGTTTACTCCCCGGGTTCAGAGTGGTAAGGTGGTCTCCGGCAAGCCTTTGTCCCCTGTACCCTCCTTTTTTACCTTTCGGTCTCACGACCGTCCAGTTAGCAGAACTGGTCTCCGGGGCGGCGAACGCCTCCACGAGATCCCGAACTGCCTCCCCTTGACCCTGGGGGAGGGTTTGCGATGAAAGGTTGGATTTACTAATTTGTTCCATGTTGTTTTGTAATTCGCCTTTCTGGTTCCCCACCCTCCACGGAGCCCGCACCTGGGGATATCAATGTTATTGAATATCAGGGCTACCAGTCCGGTATAGACGCAGGGGTCATGTTGTCTACGAGCCTGAGCGGTGCAAAGAGGACCGCACCAACCCGACGCAGTATTCCGTGCTCCGCCGGCTGCAGACCCCATTAACCCCCGCCTCTCGCCCGGCAGGAGCAGAAGGCTGCCCACCAATGCTGAATTGCCTAGAGTGGCTAGTCCTAGGCCCCCCGTTTAGGATGAAATTCACACCAAAGAGGAGTGTTGCGTTTTTGCGCTCAGCCTCCAGGATTGTTGCATCCACCCATACGGGCCCCCACGTACAGCATCAAAACACGTGGGTGGTCAATCCCCCCTCTTGCCATCCCTTTAATTTCGGATGGTAAGACCCCAGATACTTGACCACAGTTTATCCGGAGCGGATAGGATAGGGTGGAGTAGTGGTAGGAATTACAGTGATAGGATGGGAATCAGTAGGCAGTGCGGATGGGATAGGAGGGTGGGAAGGGGTACATTCCAGTGAGTTTGCGTCTAGTGTTTTTGTTACGTCTGTTCCTGAGGGGATCAGACCAATTAACAGGCGGCACCACGAGAAGGTAACATATTAGACTTGTTATGGATGTCAACGACCTGCGCTCCTTTCCATAACCGTACGCCGAACCTGCTCACCGGACAGGTGGCCAGGTTAGGGTTAGTTACTAAGTGTTTCGTTGTGCCGTTACACTGAACTCAACCCCCCCTATTATTATTGTAGCCCATATTAACCTTCATTATTTACATTAAATTCTGCACTCCAATATAGACAAGTTCTTTGAACAAAAAAATCATATACAAGACCCAAAACCCTTCATTATTTGTTTTAAAGATATAAAAAAATAATACACTATTTTATGATCCGCTGACAAGAATGTGATGTCTATAATAATGAGTAGGTAAAAAAACATGACATTTTTGAATAAATTTAGACTAAATTTAAATATTCTTAGTCATATTATAAATATTGATTTATAACATTATAATTATGTAACTTGAATAGATGCTATATAATGTATATAAAAAACCTTTTGTCTACTTCTTTTTCTAAAAACTAATACTATAATAGTAAAGACATTAGGGTAACAGTCTAGCTGTAAACTGTTAAACAGGTATTGATTTATAATTGTATTATGACTGTTATCTGTGTATGTAAATTAAATAAATAAATAAATTTCCTTATCACACTTGTGCACACTCAAATATAATCAATAAATTCTAACAATGCAATAAACCTAACTAAACCAACTGTACTAACATGAGCTTTTGTTTCAGCCAGAAACTGGATGTTCCGGCTCTTAGCCAGCGATATGCCAATTTGTATGTTCCATCTGATTTCTTCAATGCTCAAGTCAAATGGGGTGAAACATTCCCTCCCCAAACTCCGTTTGCCCTTAATAACCCCTGTGCATATCACATTATGTACAAGGGCATTGAAAGTCCAATCCCTAATGACGCTGTACTGGAACCCCCCGATGCAGATTATAGATACTCTGCAAAGGTAATGCATCTTCAAAAAATCTCTATGTAATTTGTTGCTCAATCAAATGAAGTTTGAAATACCTAAAAAAAATTCTACACATAACTACCTAACAGGTTTTTACAAATAGCCATAAATTGATTTTGAAGGGCAATCATCATAACTTGCTGTTCAATCATCATAACTTGCTGTTATATTTTCAGGTCATGTTAATCAGCTTACCGCCTCTGGAATCTTTATACCAGAAATGTGGTCTTACAAAATCTGAAGAAAGTAAAGACAAAGACAAGCGTTCTAATAATAAAAACCCATTGCATCCGACGCGCTTGATCAAATTCCTTGTGGGACAAAAAGGCAAAAATGGTGAAAACTTTGCGATTGGTGGACCTTGGAGCCCCTCTCTTGATGGTGAAAATCCTCAGTCTGATCCTAAAGTTCTAGTGAAAACTGCAATTCGTACTTGTAAAGCACTCACTGGGGTTGACCTAACTACTTGTACACAATGGTAAGTTTCAAAGATTTGACTATTACTCGAGAACAGTAATACTGTCCTTCTACCTGACTTCTACTGGATGTTAGTTATAAGTTAGACGCATCACCGGCTCAGGTAGGAGTTTCTTTTGTCACAAAAAGTCTATGGTGAGTGACAGAAGAAGCTTCTTTTCTTCTCTTCGTCCATAACATTAGTCATAATATAGTATCAACATAAACGTAAGCAAGATAGTTTGGAGGCGTCAGTACATCACGAAAGGCGCAGTTTGCTGCAGAATCGATGTACCCACCTACCCAAACCGGCATCCGTTGTATCGCATCTGTGAGTATTGGACTATAACTGTATTACCCGCGCAGGTACCGAATGGTGGAGTTTTACTACTGGCGCGAAGGCAGCGGCGGCAAGTCGCGGCTCGAGACCGTCGTGTTGTTCCTGCCCGACGTGTGGTCGGCTCAGCTGTCACGTGTCGAGTGGACCACCATTCAGGAACAATATAAGGCGGCGTGCGAAGCTGCTATAATGAAACTCGACCCTGAGATGGCGCCATCAGTCAAGCAGCCGGCGTCTTCCCCGGCGGCGGTGCAACCGGCCACGGCCGACACTTCTGAGTCGGCGCCGGCAGCAGCGGACAAATCCCAAATTGTTTGTTCCCAGTTTTGTTTCGTTATGGTCCCGGCTACGTGCGCTTCTAAAATGTCGAAGATTCCCCGTTCCAGCGATGTCACCTTCTCACGTGGTTGAGCGGACATTGGACATCTAAATAATCTTCGTACACTACTCATAAGCATTTAAAAATCATCTTTGTTCTAGACAAACTAAAAAAAAACGTTTTTTTATGTATTACAATATGTTGCATGTCCATTTTTGATTTCCCCATGTAATGACAGTGAATATTCAGTGAAACTAAAAGAAAATGTATGAATTTTCAATAAAATCATATATGCTCAGACTCACAAGTTTCCTCACAACTTCTTCAAGTTGTCATAAAAGTAATCATGAATTAACATTTGCAGGAAAAATCAGATGCTAATGACAGTACCATAACTATTGAAGAGAATGAAGATGATGATGAGGAGAAACCTGAACCTACACACTACTCCAAGATTGATCTAAGGACTATAAAAGTTGATCAACTGAGGTTGGAGCTGCGGGCGAGAAATGTGAGCTGCAAAGGTAGGAAAGACAATTTAGAAAACTATTACATCTATTTTCTCACAGGTATACATTATATGTAGTATATACGTTTAATACATAAGTATACAGCTTAAGTTAATCCATGAAGTCAGTTTGTAGACAATATATTACACAGATATCTAAGTCCAAATATGTATATTATGTGGGCTAAAAGTATTCATCAGTACTAATATTATAAATGCGAAAGTAACTGTCTGTCTGTTACGCTTTCACGCCAAAACGACTGGAGCGATTTGAATGAAATTTGGTATGGAAATAGTTTGAGACCTGGGAAAAAGTTTCTATCCAACTGCGCAAAAAGAGGTTAATGTTTTTGCGCCATAACCGACATACGCGCGGGCGGAGCCGCGCCCGGAAAGCTAGTAATATATAGAAATTACGTGTCTCGTTGTTTGTCCGCGATGGACTCCTAAACTATTGAACCAATTTTAAATTTGCTTTACACACCGTGTGCAATTTGATCCAAATTGAAAGATAGGATAGCTTAAATCTCAATTTATAGTCGTAATTAACCGTGCGAAACCGGAGCGGGCCGCTAGTCAGTACTATACTAATATTATAAATGCGAAAGTAACTCTGTCTGTCTGTTACGCTTTCACGCCAAAACTACGGGACCGATTTGAATGAAATTTGGTATGGAAATAGTTTGAGACCCGGGAAAAAACATAGGATAGTTTTATCCAACTGCGCAAAAAGAGGTTAATGTTTTTGCGCGATAACCGACATACGCGCGGGCGGAGCCGCGCCCGGAAAGCTAGTAATATATTATATAGGCTAAAAACATTTTGCCATATCGTGTCTACGAACTGACTTCATGGCTTAACATGAAAAGTTGCATACTTTTGAAGGTATTAGTGACATAGTACAATCTTAAAGAAAGTTTTGTTTTCTTTTAAGCAATTTTACACGTATTTACATTGTGAACACAAACTTATGCAACTCTTCATTAAAGTAGCAATTAAATATGAAAGAACTAACGGACAAATTCTAAGTTACGTATGATGGATTACTACTCAGTAGCTGGAAGTGCCCGGTGCGGGTTCAAATTTTTCAGTCAAGTGAATATGTTTAAAAAATCACTATTAAAGATTTTGTAAGCCTAGTCACTTAGCAGGAGTTAATGCCAAAACATAATATGACATAGGGGTACTATTATAAATCAAGCAAAGCCATACATTTAAAAACATTATAATATGTTTCTAAGTGTTATGATTACAAGCACTATCGCGTGCCAAGCTAAAATCATATTTTACAAATTATTGGAGTACAACATTTTATGTCCCGCCTTGGGCATACAATTTTGTACTCCAATAATTAGCAAAATATCATAATATGTTTTAGACGCTGTAGAGATCCAACCTGCACGTGTGTTAAATTTCTGTCCAGAAAACGTAAGTTCAATATTGTCCTGTTCAACATTTAATTTATTATTTCCTATCCTTATAGGTCTGCGCGCTCAACTTGTATCGCGCCTCTCAAAGCTAATAAAAGCTGAGGAAGAAAATGAAGGCAAGAGCGATGACGTCATGGAAGTGGAAGATGACAATGAAAAAGATGAGAAATCAAAAGAAAAAGCGAATGATAAGTCAACAGTGATTTCCGAGTCAGAAGACAAAAGTGAGTCTCAAGATGACAACGAAGAATTAAAGAAAGAGATTGAGTCTAAAGAAAAAGATGAAGAAAAAGAAATTAAAGAAGAGGAAAAGAAAGAGCCCATAGAAAAGAAGAAGACTGAGCGAGAAATTGAAGAGGATAAAAAGAAGGTAACTTTTCTAAATATGCTAGGAAATAACAAAAAAACGTTTCTTTCTAAGAAAAACTGTTTTGGAAGACAATAACCTTGAAATTGAAAGTAATATTTATCTTGGGAGTATATTATTGATCTACTTTGAACTTTCTTTGTAACAAAAAAAGTTAAATGTAGAAATTATGTTTGATTGTTACTTGGTCCCCAAGACAGAGAAATGAGCATCATATTATTACTTTATACTATTTTACTCTCTTTTTAAACTAGGGCCTGGGTGTAATGCCAATCGATTTTAATCGACAATTCTTCTGGCGCATATTCGCCGACCGAAGCCGTTGTGCGCTCGCTTCTATCTTACAATATATTTTATATCGCGCTATTGTTTAAATAATAAACGTAATGATTAACATAAAAAAATAACTCATATAATTTTAAACGTGCTCATGTATCATGTTACAATGATCAATTAGTTTTATGTGGATCTAATACTTAATATTGTCCCATATTTATATACCGATATATAAATATCCTAATCGTTTTATTGATAAATCACTTCCCTAGTCACACATACGAATATTATTTATATATCGTACCAACAATAAACGGGTGTACGTTTCAAATACAACTTCCATAGATTCTTCTTCATTCGTGTTACGGCGTCTACAACACTATTTTTTTTTTTTACTGGCAACACTATTCCTTCAAATGCGTACTTAGTACAACTTCAAAATGTCAGATGGCGCTGTGCATTGTTAACACACGCAAACGTTTGTCGCGATCGCTGAAGAGGCAACTCAAAACGTCATCCTACCGACTAAGCTAACTTTCGAGTTAGTTTTCAAGTAGAAAATACTTTTTTTATCGCTTGATCGTTTTCAAATGATCAGCGTTGTAAAACTTTGTATTCCATGAGCCTTTAGTTCGGTTTATTTTTTATGAACTGAACTAAATAAATAATAAGAATTAAGAACTAAATAATTTGTTATAAACAGAACTAAGAGCTTAATATTTATTATATAATACATCTCCCACCAGGCTACGGATAATGACCGTGCAGGAACTCGGATTTTTATAAAATGTTTGTGAGATTCCGGTAATTAGGTTATTTTATTTAGGAACGTGTAAAATAGTATGTACGTCAAGTCCAAGACTAGAAAGAAAGCTTACATAGGTAGTAGGTACGTACACGTCTAAGTGACTCTTAGATTTCATATCGTGAGTGCGTCGATTTCTTACCATGTGCCGAAAAATAAAAGCAAAATTTTAAACTCTTATGTATGTGTGGCATATTATGCATTTACTTGTGATTTTAATTAGTAGAAGTATTTTCACTAATATCCTCACACAATATGAGGAATAAATAAGACCATTGCTAGACACGAAAAATATTATTGATAATGGCAAAATAGAAAATCAAAGGTTTATACGACTTGTTCTAGTAAAAAGAAAAGAAGATAAAGAAAAAAAAATGTGGGCGAAATATGCCACTAAACTGACACGCCTTTTGTTAATGTATTATATAATAATCGATTGCACTATGCGTCTAATTTGAGACAGCAGGTTTAAAAAGTTTCAAAATTGGAAATCGTATGTAAATATTAAGAAAGCTGTCTTTTTCATATTTATGTTCGACAAAGATTTGCCCCAATTGGAAAGACTGATTACACTTCTTCACAATAGCTTTGTAGCAGTAGAACTCTTTGTGGGGGTATGTACTGCCACCATTACTGTTTCTACCGGCAAGTAGTTAGTAATGTTCTCATTGCTGTGTTCCGGTTTCCGGTGAAATTACAGGCACATGAGACTGAAGCAATTCGACACTTGTGACGAACTGCATCTGTTATAGGCAGAGGTTACTGCGCAGCTCCAGGAGGGCCTCGTGCTTATTTTTTCACGATTGTGATTGCATATAAAAGCTGTCATTCTCGAAGGATAATACACGCGCGTATTTTGAGTTATACAAACAGTATATGCGGTGGATCACGGTGCACGTGAGCGCTCCGTGCCAATAGCGCTCTGAGCGCATTTCAAGCCAAGCATTGGCTTGAATCTGTGTAAAAGTTCATCTCTCAAGTAATCTATAATGGTTCAAATCCGTTAATGTTTTGGGAACTTAAAGAGGTTCTGCGTATGTTTAGATACATGGATGACGTCATATGCACGGTTTTGCCATATAAACCATACGAATTTAAATACTATGCGACATGCAAAACTAGGTTTTTAATAATTTCTACTGCGAAAAACTTATAAGAGATAAAATTCTTCCCTTATTACCAAGTTCATCTGTCAAATAGCAGTTGTAAAATCTGTCACTACCTATCGGACATGGGACAAAAATATAATTTCGCTGTAATTTTTAGCTGTTTTCAAAGCTTTTCGAACGGCCCAAGAAAACATTTTAAGTACTACAAGTATTACACAGACCATGAAATTGAGAACATCCTACTTTAATGGAATAAAAAAAATAATAAAATTGTACTTGAAAGGCAAACGAAATATGATTTCTCATATATTATTTTTACTCTCGCGTGAAATTGCTCCTTTTTAACCGACTTCAAAAAAGATAACGTGCTCGATTTCAGTTCTATGTTTTTTGTGTGTCCGTATCCTCATAACTCCGTTGATTACTTAATTATCTTTTTATTTAAAATATGCATTGTTTACACATTCAGATTGGTCGCTTAGAAATTGCATCAATATCAGTTCAACAGTTTGATAGTCAAATAAAAAAACTAAAAATAAAACACCTATGTCATACAAGTTCTTCATTCATTGTTTTCAGTATTGGAAATAGATTTTGTTTTTAAGGTTGAACCGGCCGGTCAAGTTTCCATACAAACGTGGAAGGGCGATCGGCAGTCATCACCACAATATTTCAGAATTTTCATATTTTATATTTTTGAAAGTTATGATATGAGTTATAAAAAATATATGAAAACTAGCTTTTCGGGCGCGGCTCCGCCGTATGTCGGTTATCGCGCAAAAACATTAATCTCTTCTTGCGCAGTTGGATAAAAACTATCTTATGTTTTTTCCTGGGTCTCAAACTATTTCCATACCAAATTTCATTCAAATCGGTCTAGTAGTTTTGGCGTGAAAGCGTAACAGACAGACAAAGTTACTTTCTCATTTATAATATTAGTACTGATGTTTTGATGCTTTTAACTCTGAACTAAATTATCTTTTTAATTAAAATGTTTTACGATACAAGCTTAGATAAAGTAGAGACCAATCAATATCATACTTAGTTCTAGACCTAAAATCTCTGATAAGGGAGTGATCTCCCTTCGACGTTTGTATGGAAACATGACTGACCAGTTCAATTAAATATTTACGAGAGGAAAAATTATAGTCATGTGTGGGATTCGAACCCGCGACCATCCACCCCTTTAGCCGGGGTATGCTCTAACCAATTGAGCTAACATGACACAATGACTCATAACTTTAATTCTTGCTCTCGTTCTTCAACCATCGTATCGGGATAGACCGACACCTATAGTTTAACTTGCGTTGTAAAAGTTCAACCTTAAGTTATTATTGGTAATAAGTACATGTTATACAAGGTTTAAAAATAAAAATCTCTGTAGCATAGTAACTCTTAGGTCTGTTTTTATCACTACTATTTTTTTGTACATAATATAATTAACTATATCATTGTTTTCAGTTGGAGAAAGAAAAGCAATTGTTGAGAACACGCTACGAATTCCCCAATACGCCTCATATTATTGTTCACCAATCTGTAACTGCAAAAGGAGGGAAGTTCAACTGCAGTGTGGCTACGCTTTCGCTCTTACTGGACTACCGCTTTACTGATAACAAAGAGCATAGTTTCGAGGTAATGTACCGCTTTTTATCTAATATATAAAATTATCGTGTCACAGTGTTTGTAATAAGACACCTCCGAAACGGTTTGATCGATTCCTATGAAAATTTGTGTGTATATTCAGTAGATCTGAGACAAAAATATTTATTTATTTATTTATATTTGGAAAACCAACAGCTATACTACTATCTATAACAATGAGTGAATACAACAGAAAGCCAATTACAGGTTTTCACTGATAGAAACTAATGGAATTGGTATATGCGAACACTGAAGTCACCATGTTAACCTAAAACCTGCACATTAAAAATATATATATATATAAACTTTTTTTTCATGTTATTTCCTTATATGGCAAAACGGTTGATTATTTTACACATTAAAGATATTTTTTTGGGATTCCATAATCAGTATAGAAATATGATATATGTAGTTAAGACATATCTGTCTGCTTGTATGTCACCAATATAATACAGAGTAGACATCTGATTCCTTAATATAAAGTTTATATTGTGATAGTGTCATAATGTGATACATCACGGTAGTAGGTACTTATGGAAACTTTCACGAAGCTCTATTGAATTAACGCGTTTTTGTATATTTAGTGATCAAATTTTGCATACCTAAGTAAATTTTGTAAGAATACAAAACGCGTATGAAAATCACTATAAAATTACAGAGGACGTTGCTGTCTCGTCATCCAGACCGACCAGATATATTGCTGTACACTAAACAACAAAACAAACATACTAATGAAATACTATGTACTAAATTTTCTGTACTGTGGGAAACAAACCTACCTAAAGACCGCACAATAAATGCAAACAAATATTACGACTTGACAAATGAATTACAGACATTTTTTTTAATATTGTTAAGTTTGCAATGACGCCTGCTAGGCGAATTACATTACAAAATTACAAATTTACGAGAGAAAAAATTATAGTCATGTGCGGGATTCGAACCCGCGTCCATCCACCCCTTTAGGGTTCGAATCCCGCACATGACTATAATTTTTTCTCTCGTAAATTTGTAATTTTGTAATTACAGACATGTTCACACACGAAGGCGAGCCCCTCCACAGTTGGTGAATTCTGTAACAAAAAACGGTTATGCATTTAATTTATATGCTGTAGAAGTTGGCAAATCCATGAAATGCTTAATATTTCATCTCATGATTAATGATGTTCACGTTTTTATCTACAGCTATTCGTGTTCGCCGAGCTGTTCAACGAGATGTTGATGCGAGACTTCGGCTTCTACATTTACAAGACTCTCTACACTCTGCCTGAAAAGGCGGAAGAGATCAAAGAAAAATCCGAAGAGAAGTCAGAACGCAAGGATGAAAAGAAAGACGCTAAGACTGAAGATAAAAAAGATGATAAGGACAAAAAAGATGATAAAGACAAGAAAGATGATAAAGACAAAAAGGATGATAAAAGGATTGAAGAAAGGCGGGATTCGCGTAGGCGTGATGCTAGACGGGTAAGTTTTTAGGTCCAGTTCCTCCCTCATTATTAGTGGTCTTGACAAGGATAAATCCACCGACCACCACCTTGTTGATGCTAACCCAGCCCCAAGCAGCAATGTTTGAGAGAAAGCACTGCTTGTTGACGGATTTTCTACTTTAGTGCGGCCGCCAAGGGGACATTCTCAAAATTCTCCACCACTGTTTATGAAACTCAAGCACGCGGCAGGTTGTAAACCATGGAAACGGCTGTTTATAGCAATTGCCAATGGGCTACCATTTTCCAAATTTTTGTTACAATGTGTTATTTGCTTGAAAAATAGTGTTAGATCTTCATATTTTTGCCTTCTTGAGGAATTTGAGGTACGAGATTCTGACGATCTACGATCGTCTGTTAACGTAAATATCCCAAAATGAAGTTCTAACAATTTCAAATAAATTCAATCTTAACAGTTTGTCAGCTGTTCATTGTGTAATGTCGGCCTAAACCTTATAAAATTTACTTTATTTCAGGATTCTCACAGCGACGACGAGAGGAGTAGTGAGCCTCGTCGCAGAAGCCGTGGCGTCGACCTGCCCTCTGATCCTTACCTACTTCTCTCCCTGGTATACTTCGACACGGCCCGCGGAGGCACCATGAACAAGAAGGACCTTCAAAATCTTTTCATGAGTCTTGGACTACAACTCTCTAGGTCACAAATCAGGACAATATTGGAGAAAGTGTGTGTCAAGGATTCATTTAATTACAAGTGAGTACTTGTTTACTATCGGTACTGTAGCTATATCGTAACAATGCGCTTCATACAAACATACATGTAGTTTCTTTTGAATGAACTGTACAGATTACTCAATTTATAAGCCACCCTCAAGTTGAAAATCTGTCTCCGAGCACCTAACAGTGTGTTCCGGCAGCAATTCTTGAGAGCCAGCAAAGGTAATCATGAAATTGTAGGTACATGAGACTAAAAACTGTATGTCTAATGGTGACGGACTCAGTGCATTTCGCCACTTGTAATGAAATGCATGTGTTATAGGCACAAGTTAGCGCTTTGGATCGGGAGCCTCATGCTTGTTCCAAAATTTGACTTGGTTTAGTTGATAGCTTCACCGAACAAATCAGTTGTTTCAACAGTGCCACAGTGTTTTAGTAGATAATAAAGTTAGGCTATGACTACCAAGTTGACATCTAGTTAGAAGTCTCACCAACAATGAATGAATGAACAGATCCAAGATAGAAGCGAAGAAGAAGAATGCACCCAAGTCACACAAACAGTGGCTCGTCTTTTATTGCTCCTAGTTGAGGAAGGTTTTGTGTACTTTTTTGAGAATGTAAAGGTTAGCCAGAGGTAGCTCTAGTATATTGAAAACAACTGTACTATATACAAAAGTTCTTCACTTTTTTAATTTCATACTGCAGATTATCGTTTCTAGAAATTGATTTCTTCAATGTGTGATTGCTCGTTCTCACAAAGAGTGGAGCAAGAAATCAGTAAAGAAGCCTATAGATCTCTTTTATTGCAGCTCTCTGTGATTCAGTACCTTGTAATTTTTCCCTCTCCCTTTCATCCATTCCAATAAACTGGCACGCTTATGCCTTGGAAATGGTTGATCATGTTTACTTGATTCAAGAAAAGTTATATGCTAATGGGTAGCTTATTAAATCTTATGTTTTCAGACCTTTGATGCAGTCTATCAAGGACATCGCGTCAGGAACGTCAGAGGCAATCCAAGATTTGCCGCTCGACTCAGCAGTTACCACTGAATTGCCGCCTCATGTAAGTATGAAAAGCTATTTTAGTTTCCATTTTTATAATATACTTTAGGTTAAGGTTCATATTTAATATGAGTCCACACATTTCAATTATATTGTTACATTTGTAATGTTTATTACTGGAAATAAAGATTAATATTATGTTATCGTATTTTGAATCAAATAAGTATTTTAGATTGTTTATCTTAGACCATGATCCTAAATGGTTTAGTTATAGAAACATTTAGATAAAAGAATACACATAATCATATATTGAATAAATTACCGTTTGCCTTTTTTTTCCTTTAGGAATACTGTTATAAACGTTATTAAGTTGGTATAATAGGTTAGTGAATTTTACTCTCTTTTGGTTGGCAGTCGTGTTTTTTTCTGTGATTAGAATTCCACCCCTGATATTGTCCTGTGGGTGTTGAAAAAAATGATGATGATAAATTTGCTTGTTTATATAGATTGCAGAGTTGGAGCAGGTGATCGCGACTGGCAACCGCGACTTGTTGCCAGTGTTCAACCGGCCTGGCGAGGACGGTGACTCTAGCAGTCCCACCGAGACAAAGGACGTTAGCAATACTGGTAAGCATTTTATATTGACATGGTACTGAGTTACCAAATCAGGAACAAAGTTTCTTATACAACTATTTTAAAGATTTTCTCTTTGTCTGTGATAAATCTGATTTTTTTCAAGCAAAGTAGTTTCAGTACCTGGGTATATGCTCGCCCCAGATATATTTTGTTCCCTTGTTATACATGGGCGCAAAATATATCTGGCGAAATGTGAATGCTTAGACAATCTGTCTATTCTTTCATGGAATATTAGTTGGACGTATTATTGGTAATTTTAAAATGTTCAAGATTTTGTTAAATTGTGTTTTTTTCTGGACTGCCACAATTTTGTCAATGTCGCGTGGGTAGAGTAGAAAACAAACCAAGGAGTTCAGCCGGTAGTAGGAAGAATGATCGGTATTTGGCAACCTTCCTTGCTTCTAATGTAATGTTAAACGCGGAGCACGCGTATTGCAGAAACAAATATATAAAAAAGATTACATCACAAATTTACGAGAGGAAAAATTATAGTCATGTGTGGGATTCCAAACCGCGTCATCCACCTCTTTAGCCGGGGTATGCTCTAACCGACTGAGCTAATTTCAGAGCCCACGTCATTGCAAAAATAGGGATATTAAAATTTTATTTATTGGTCTGTAATCTATACTATTATTATAAAGAGGATAGATTTATATTTTTGCATTCAACAAATTAACTTAAAAACTACTCGATTTGGAAGAAATTTGGTATGGAAGTTTGAGACCCAGGGAATGACATAGGACTCTAAACTAACAAAATGGATCTCTGTTGTCCGCTAATAAAAACTTTGAATTTGAATAGGATACTTTTTATCCAACTGCGCAAAAAAAGTTTTTTTATATACCACTAAGTTGGCAAACAAGCGTACAGTCTGCCTGATGGTAAGCAGTTACCGTAGCCTATGGACGTAGTTTAATGAATTTACGCGATAACCGAAATACGCGCGGCGGAAAGCTAGCAGTTGTTATGTATGTTGTGTGATTGTGCAGGTATAGTGGTGTACAAGTCCCGCGTGGTGGACGTGGGCGCGCTGGTGGCGGCGGAGGCGCGCGGGGCGGGGGCGCGCGCGCGGCTCGAGAGTGCGCTGGAGGCGGCGCGGGCGCAGGCGCGGGCCGCGCGGCACCACGCCGCCGCCGTGCAGCAGGCGGAGCGCGGCGCCGCCACGCATCTAGCCGACCTCACCAAGGGACTCGCCGCCGCCAGGGCCAGGATCACATCGCTCACGGTACATACACGCACACTCACTATAAGCCCTTCTGGAACACAATGTTGAATTTGCAAAATGTTGAATTCGCAAAAAGTTGATGTTGCGATATGTTGAATCCTAACTGTTAAATCGTCGTCGGCTCACAGCGAGCTGCTGAACGCAGTGTGAAGCGTGACGTGACCGCGGCAGACACTCAACATCCTGAAGAAAGCTTCCGGTAGAAGCCGAAACATTGTCGAGATATAAATAAATAATAATATAATAATAATAATATAAATCATTATATGAGCGTAAGTTTTTATTATATGATTCAAAGAATTTATTACGCCAAGTAAGGAATGTAACACATCGCCCATGGAGCCGCCGTGGTGGAGACCCGCCATTTTGAGACGTGTTCCCGCACAACAAATGGCAGTGTCCAGAACACAGCTAGACCCCATTTTTTTTACTGTGGCGGAAATTCAAAATGTATACCGAATATAAATTTAAAGAGGGTTTTCACGATTTTAGCCAGATTTCGCACCCATTCTTCACGATTATGGTATTCTCGAGTTTAAATTAATATTCATCGTATTATCTTGAACAGTTATTGGACACCAATGCACGTGATTCCACAAATTACCCCTAAAACCTTGGAAAATAATTGGTAATCATTTATTTTTCCTCTCAGAATCTAGCATTATACGTGAAGTACAATAGATAAACAATGAAAAAAAAATTGCAAACCATTAAAATTTTGATTTTATGCCAAAGAAGTTAGCATCGGCTGTAAATCGATTGCATGCGTTCGGCCACAGTTCAGCGATAGCTAGTATTTTTTCACTTTATCCTTACTTAAAAAATGGAAATATAATTCTAAGATTTTGCATCAGAAATCAACACAGTGAGCTCTTTTCTTAGTAATCTAATACTCTTGACATCTTTCTGGATATAAGCAAGTCATTTAAGTAATTGATATGTCCAAAATAAATATTGTTTTTTTTTTATATCGCTATCCCACCGGGAAAGTGATGATGCGGCCGAAGATGTAGAATGCCTTGAAGATACCTATACTCCCAAATTATACTGTTCGGGAAACAAAGACGCGGGCAATGAGTTCCACTCTTTCGCTGTACAGATGATCAATGTGGAAGCGAAACTATTATGTGTTATTATTAATTCATCATCTTCAGTCGGAAGATACCCACTGTTGAACAAATGCACATAAAACGGCTATTAGCCACTAGTCATCCATAAAAAGGCACATTGAACGGCTGTTAGCCATTGGCTCTTACACTGTCGTCATTCCGCTTAGTTCCAACTCTAATTTTGTGTAATTTGTCATCAAACTTTACACTGTAACTTTATCATGAGTTATTATTGTGTAATAAAAAAAAATACGGACACGGTATCGCGGGCTCTGATTGGTCAGATGAGTTGTAATAGAACACACAAGTGGTGCGTTCGTTTTGGCTCGGTTGCGTTTGTAGCAGTTTCAAAAGTGGCATTTGTATCTTAGCGTTCGGAAAGAAGCTTCTGCTATTTTTGACCACCAATGACTGTATGCTATCCGAACGTCTTATACTTATTTTGACAACCGCTAAAAACCAAAATAACGTTTTCTGGAACTGCAGCTAAAGATATAGGTGCAACAACTGAAGCCAAAGATATAGGTCTGTAATTGAATCTTTCGCAGGCATCGCCAGTTCTATTCTTTACGATAGGAACCACAATATTTCTCATAAAATGTTAAGGTTGATATGAATGTCCAAGCTGTCAACAAACGATCACAATGATCCCATGGTAAGACGTGGGTCAAAAATAGCACTTTTCTCTGTCATTTGTAGCGTTTTCAAAGCTATCCGAACGGTGAGCGAAAACGATATAAATGCTCACGAAGTCCCTATACGAACGCCCTGAAGAACTTAATTTATGTCAGCGTTTGAAATATAACTTTCAGGCATAGGATATACAATTTTTTTTTTTTATGGTGCTTTGTGCATAAATAAAATATTATTTAGCTTTTTCTTGTGTAAAACGAAACCGCGATGGGAAATTTAGTTATTTTTTGTGTATTTTGCAGGCAAGCTCCAAAATATTCCATTCAGCGTTGAAGAGCATCCAGGCAAAGGTCGAAGCTGTGGTCAACATCAAGTATGAAGATGACGATGTTGTAGAGGTTGTGAACGGACCGGGTAACCAGTAAGTACTTTCTCATCTCACCTAAGGTCTTGTTAAGTCTAACACTACGGTTTAAATCACGCAAACACGCTGTCGCTGAATACATTACAAATGTTTGGTTCATAGCTTAAGTACGAGAATATGCACAGTTTGCGCGCAAACAATGTGAACCGATTAGCAGCTGCGCTTAAAAAATCTGCTGTCAGTTTGATTCTTTGAAACCCAAAATAACCTTCACTGCAATTATCGACATTAGAAGTATATTTCAAGGCATAATTTTCTGAACAAGATGGTTTTTTTACATATAAAATACTAACCACAGTAAAAAAATATCATATATCTGTCAAATTTGAGTTTGACGTTTGAGCACACGCTGCACTACCTGTTTTCTGTAAGCCGGCAGGGGTCGAGAATGGTCAGTAAAGTCAGTAAAAGTCAGTTTTTTTAACCTCGGTCTGTAAAAGTCAGTTTTTCCTGAAAATTGTCAGTAAAGTCAGTATTTTGGAAGAATTCGAAGAGGGTTTTAGAACAGTGGCCGGCAATAGTTGAATATTTTATACAACGTTTACCGAAGTCTTAAACGCCGCCAACATCTATGGCCAACAAGAATATCCTTAGCTTCCCGAAGAGCACTACAGAAAAATTAAAATGTGCCGTGGACACTACCACGGCACATAGTTTAAGGACATTCATGAAGTTCACTGGATTTTTCCAATGTGTCATCACATTGGAAAAATCCCACCTTTTGTGGGAAGAGTTGACTAGGCTGATTAAAATTCTGCTTCATCGCATATGTGTGACGAAAGTGCCAATTACCACAAAGGCGGAAAATTCATCAGTGTTTGTAGCCTTTTTGTGGAAAAAAATGTTTTTGAAAATCCCATACCAGATGAGCCTGAATGCATTGACAAAGCTGATCGCATAACTTTTTTGCTATGGGGACGGTGGAGGCCAAACAGAAAATAAAATATTCTTTTAGTTAATTTACAACCTGAAAGAGTTGTTTAAGCTTCATAAAGTTGACTTTTACATGCGATGTCTGAAGTCATCTTTTGCGAGTATTAATCTGTCATAAACCCCCTTATTATACATTTCAGAGATTAAAGTTAAGTCAGTAATAGGTCAGTATTTTTTAGTCTTACAGTCAGTAAAATCAGTATATTTGACTGTACAATCAGTTTCGACCCCTGTAAGGGTTTAACATAATTACATCATACTGCTATTATGGTGTCAGTTGAGCACATTATGAACCGAATGTTGGCAATATGCAAACAATGAATAGCAAACAATGCTAATAGCGATATTTGCGTGATTTGAACAATAGAAAATTAAGAAAATTTAAGCACTTAGTCAATCTTCAAGTATAACATGTTATACTTCATTTGTTGTATTGTTGTGCTTACTTTTTCATAATAGGCATACGTGTTTTTTTTTAAATAGATTCAAAAGGTTTCATACTGCCAGTAACTTTTTGTAATTGTCATCTGTTTTCTTTCCTCAGAGCAAAGAAAGAATCTAAAAAGGAAACTGAAGAAGTGAAGCCCGATGTCCAAAATCCTGAAGAAACTGTTAAAACAGAAGAAAATGATGAAAGTAGAGATAGTAAAGATAACATTTCCACCGAGAATATGGATCTTGATGACAAGGAATGAACAACTTGTTATAGTATGATAATATGTAGATCTTAAAGTTAGGTTAACATTAAATTGTAAGCAAAGATTATAATTTGATTCGGATTAAATTGAAAGATTGTGGACTAATCTAGTTTTTTCTTGCCTATTTTATATATGGGTGATGCATTTACGTATGACTATTTCTATGACTAATTAACATAAGAGTTATAGCATTGAATGTGTATGTTTCTTATTACTTAATCAGGAAATGGAGCAACAGAGTTGGGTGCAATTTAAAATGGAGTTACCTTATAACCTAGTTAACACCAACTACTTTTTGATGTTTTCAATTATGGGCTGTGCTCGAGCGTATTAGCGAGTTTGTTGACTTTAGGGATGTTTCAATAAACAGTGAACATTGAATTATAAGAATAAATGCTTTATCTCATTGCTAAGAAATTAAATCGTCGATGGAAGTAAAATTCCTAAACGTCACGCATAAAGAGCAAAACGTTTATGTTGCACACTGTCTAAAATTAAATACCTAAAACACTAATTTGCCTATGAATTTTAGAGGTCTATTATACTTATTGCAAAACGTTAACGTGAGACACGACAAGTGGTTAATCTTATTACACTGCTCGTTTTTTTTTTGGTTTCTGCTTGCTACAGGGTTGTCAGTTGTACGCAACTAACCAAGTAAAATCCTCGCTGTTTACTTCTGCGGATCGAAAGCGGACACTTCAGTTAAAATATGTCTTTAAAAAATATGTTAAACTTTACTTTTGGTAATATGGTTATCTTAGTTCACCCAGTAGATTAAAAATTAAATAAAAATGTTGTATTGTCATTTCAAAAATCCATTTCATTCCATCCATTCTGACTAGTTCTCAAACATACAAATTTACTGTACATAAACGCTGAAAACAAACTGTACTTTTTGGAACAGTCGTGCAATAAGTATTAGTAATCATCCTGAAAAGACCTGTATAAAGGTTAGTAAATTCACGCTTATGTCATTTTATAAAAAAAAAAATAAAAAAATAAAAATAATTTATTTCGGACACAAAATCCATAGTAGTGTTAGTACATTATATTAAAACTAAGTTAGTAAACTAAAAACTAAAATTATATAATAAATACATTATTTAATCCTACCCGTGACTATGCCAACCCAATGCTTTTGGATTGGGCAGTCCAGCCGGGCAGCAATCATTTGCAAAATACTGTTGGAACTACCACGCAAGTGATGGAACATTGAGGCAACCTTTTTTCTTATAATTGCATGGAATCCGTCTACTCCAGCACTGGCAAACATCCCGGATGCACTGCAATGGCGTGGCAGTCCCATCAGCATTCTAAATGCATTATTATACTGCACTCTCAGGGCGTTGTAAGTTCGTTTGGTATACTTCACCCACAGAAAAAAAGAAAAAAAAAAAAAAATTATTAAAGAATAATATTTTTTAAAGAAGTCATTGCCCTATTTAGGCGTATTGCTATAAAGTCGTAATAAAATAGACGGTCTTGGTTCATAGACAATTTGTATTGTTGTTAATGTGATTAAGGCGCAAATAAATAAACTTCATGATTTATATTGAGGTATTTATTAGGATAAATGGATCTCTTTACAATTTAGGTATCAATCTACAAAAACCTAAATTATAATTAGATAATATTGTAGTTAAATATTGTACGTACATATTATTAATATACTTATTCTATAGGTTCTACAAACTAGCTTATAATTAAAGGCGTTTTCTTAAACATGCAGTTTTTTAAATTTATGTCATAAATAGTAAAAATTAGAATTTATAATGAAAATGTACCTATATTTCTTGTATTATTCCGTGAACAAGTTACATTACTTGCGTATGCCTAAGTAGAATAGTGAATAGGTACATAAAGTATTTATTAATATCTTAATAATAGAAATAAAATTGCGCGACGGTATGCATATTACCGATATTAGTAATGTTACCTACGCAAGCACAAGTCATTAGTTGGTACTAAATATTGTACGAGCCGTTGAAAATTTGACATTTGATGCTTTTTTAAGTTTATAATACTCCTAACTAATCAGATATATACAGAAATTCAACATACAGAACTAGCTAAATGATAGTAGTATGTTGAAAGCAGTATATGTAGCCTATATAATCCTGACCACAATTTGTCTGATCGCACATTATTATTACTCTCTCGCTAAAACACAACGCGATGAATGCGCATTTCTTCACGATTGAGGCGTTTAATTGAACGTTTCATAAATGTATACATGGTATTCGGCAAATAGTTAGACAAACTGAAAAGGTAGATCGATCCATTAGGGAGTCATTTAGCTAGTAGGCCCTAAATCTTTTATTTTTTTCCCACTCGACCCTAATAGATGTAAATATAGATCGCCGATCATCCTTCAGCATCAGTTACACAAACTGTAATTGTATGTGGACATTGAAAATACATCTAGCCAAGACCTGAACATTTTGGTTAATTTGTTATATCTATCAGACACCAGGTCGGCTTCGGGAATGTAATGTATTACCCATGTATTTTATCCCAGTTCAACAATTGATATTTCTTACATAAATCTAAATTAAAGCCGACAAAAAAAAGTGCAATACTTACGTGGAATAATACATGAGTTCAAAACTTTATAAAACTGTCTCCAACAATTGCCTCTAACACGATGTGTACTACATACGTTACAAAAACCTATTAACTTGTCCCAAATTTAACGAAAAGGGGGAGACAAAGACAAATAAAGTTATTTAAGTGTTCAATTTAAATAACTTTATTTTTATAAGATAGGGGCAAAGCAATTATTTTTTGTAAGACAAAAATGCTTTTAATATTTTCTACCCATAGGTCTTTTTAGCTACACAATTTTCCAAACAGGTCCATATATTTAGTTTATCTAACCGTCTTCCGAATATCCCTGCATATTATAATCAAATTAAGCGCCCAAATTTAGAAGGCTTTCGAGGCATTTTCCTAAACGCAGGGCTCTACATAGTTTCCTGGGAATAGTCCCGTGACGCCATCCATGACTCCTTCCCACCAACCGTCATCGTTTTTCTTCAGTACATATATGACCGCACTTTCTTGGAATGATAATTCGTCTTCTTTATCAGCGTAGTAATCGTAGATCGCGACCACTGGTAAACAGAAACATACTTCGTAAATTTTCAGGATTTATAAAATTTATTTAGGACATACATTATATCTAATGCCAGATCTCACCACTATCGGGCTAGATTATTTATTTATACATATGTTTTAGACAGACATATAAAAGGTTAGTATGCTCATAGCGATTAATAAATTATTGTTATATACTTTATATACTTATTATTGCTATATTGTTTGAAATATTGCAAAATAGCGAAATAATTAGGTATCCTAAGCGTAACTCCCATTCTATAATTTTCGTTAAATTTATGACTACAACCAAAATCTGCATAAAACTGAGCCATTAAAGTAGATTTAGTTTAAAAGAGTAAAAACTTGGACAAGAAAATGATTATCTTCAGGACGACTAAAGTAAATTACAAACACATTGAGTGTGGACACGTCCTGTGGAGGAATACTAGACAACTAAAGGACTTGAGTATGAATGTGGACGCATGATAGGGGGGTAGAGGGTGGCCGACGAAAGGAAAGACGTTGAGTTGAGTCGGCAGACCGTTTTGAGATACTGACAATTAAGAAGGAATTCTTCAATGATATGTGTACGAAAGTTGTGAGTACTATGGCTCGCGCAAAACTTTACGAGCTCTGACTGAAACACCGCGTGACCCGCGTAGTAGCATAATTCCATATTGTGTAACTGCTTAGGTCACGTTGTGTGTCAGCCAGAGGTCATAAAGTTTTGCGCGAGCAATAAAATGACATGTGATAGAACGGAGTGAAAGAATAATACATGTGCCTATCACATAGCCTGGGATACGGGAGGACGTACGCGACTTTGGCTAAAGCATTCATTCTACTATTCGAGGCTCTCACGTTTTTACCTCCCGCGCGAAGAATTGACCCACCTTATAAACCCTAAAACCCATATTTATAAAGTAAATATACTTCCTAATATTTCAGTCACGTCACGTTGAGTATGGGCTAGTAGTGCAAAGGATCTACATTAAATTCAACGCGTTCATAAGGTTGGAAACCGCACTTAACTGGAAAGAAAGGATTTGGTCTAAATGGAATACTAGGCTCTCCTAAGCATAATATTAAGCTGGAGCCATCATTACTGATAAAATGGGGCAAAAGGCACACAAAGTCGCGTCCTTCGTGTACCTCATTGGTGTCCTTCCGAAGTAGAGGAGTCGTCTATAACTGTGACGGGGCACTCGCATCTACTCGACGAGCGCGGGGGCGAGCCCTCGCGAGAGTGTGGAGCTAGCATAAACAAAAGATAAAGGCTATCTTTGTGATATACCAGAACTTTAAGGAACTTAATCTTCAATGCCTGAAACGTGAATTTTGGAAGATTGATTCGTTCACTGTCACAATCGCCCAGAGTTCTTGGATCATCCGAGTTTATCACAGTTTTAAACGTCAATAAACATATTATGTTCAGGTATTTTTAACTATTTACTACTAAATACGGCTGCCGCTAGCGCAAGTCGATAAGAGCACTTTAACGACTTTCAGGAGCATTCATTTAGAATCGATTTTCATAAAATGTGATTAATACATTTATGACACATAATCTCAACAATTGTTCTTTCAGATTTTATCTGTCTTTCATGTATATTTATATCTCTATGAATCTTAAATGAAGCTATATCCTAATGAAGTACCTAACTTTGCAAATGAAGGATTAGTTATATATTTTTGAGATCATATTATTTCTTGGTTATTTTTGTTAATGTAAATTTGATAAGACCCTTGTTTGGGTAAATAGCTACTAACCTATTAACTGTAACTTTTTGTATATTCGGTTATGTTGTCAGATATATACAGGTGTATTTACAATGATTTCCACCACATTATGAGTATATTATGGACGAAATATCAGTTTTTCCCTTGTGAAAGGTGAATTACCTTTTTCAATGTAATTTTTCGGCACCCACCCTGGCAGGTCCTCTTCATCCGGCACGATAGCTGGCACTGCGTTCGTATACTGTAATTTTGAAATGCAAGGTTTTTTTTATAATGTATTTGGATAGAAGAACACAAAATCTGAAGCATTGCAATTCAACGGGGCAATGCTGCCAGCATGCTGGGCACGCTGCCAACTGGGAGTGGGCTGGAGCATTTGGACTGCCTATGAGTCTGTTATGACTTACAGGTTGTCTAAATGCTTTTATTGTAGTAGCTGTAGTGTTGTATATAGTTCATCGTATTTTGTTTCATAAAGGCATACCGCCGGATAAAAAAAACAGATATTTTATATATCATCGTCGTGTTTTTAGTACTGAACTTTGTAATAATAGATAAATAAGGCGATTCATTTTATGGGTGTGTTAAACTTCAATTTCATTAAAAAAACATCACTTTGGAGGAACCATAGTTTATGACCGATATTTCTCAAACAATTATTGTTAGGGAAATTGAAATTCATTATTAAAGTAGTTTTATGGTACTATAATAGGTAAGGAATTTTCCTGTGAGCAGTTCATCCACATGGTCCCTCCATTCTGGCGTCATATTAAAGGGCCCAAGGATTTTGTTATATAATTATGTATACATAGTTAGCTAAAATTATTGTGTAGGTAGGAAATATAGGATATTAAGCTTTTATGTTTGTAGATTCGAAATCTAAGACATATTCCCTTCATTTTGATGGACACGACGATGCTCATGATGGTAGAATAAATGTTGCAATAAAACAATGTATTTAGTTTTCTCCAAATTGTCTCAATTCTATTTCAAAGAAAAATACAGGATTACTCACAAGATAAGCCAGATAAATCCAACTATAGTTTCGACTTTCGGCCACTGGTGGTCTTCTTCAAGCAGTGTTCGGAACGCTCAATTTTGAGGATTGATTTTAGATGTATCTTAAGTAGGTAAATAATAAATAGAGACGTACCGGAGTGATATTCGTATAATAGTATTTTTATTCAATGTGGGGGCGATAGGTACTGCATTGTCGACTTGCCAGGGAAGTATTGTGCATTTGTGAATCTCTTACAGATATTCTATTTTATAATGAATGTTCGATTTAGAAGATCTAGAACATGTGTGCTGTAGCAGTATACATACGCTCATAGTATGTTGATGCGGACGACCAAAGCCCTCGTGTGCCAGCTCGTCGTCCATGGGCGGCGGCGGCAGCGGCGGCGACACCGACCCGCCGCGGAGAGACCCGCCGCCGGCCGAAGATGACGATGCACGCTTCAACAACAAAACAACACATTCGTATAGGATACTACCTGTTTCGAACGAGGCTACAGAAGCCTCATACTGATTTCCGCGCTTCAATTAACTTTTACGAGGAGAGTTAGTATTCTCGGTTTCTGAACTTTTTTGTTAGTAATGAGGGTAGTTTTTGTCTACACTGAGAAAAAAATGAAATGTAGCGAAGTCTTTTCACAATGTATGTGTAGTTTTATCTAAAATACGTAATCTACAGCCGTAAAAATGTTGGATAATACAAAATAATGTTGAAGCGTATCAACACGTCACTTAGTTACAACATGTTGTGTACTGATCTTGCCGTTAAATACGTACCCGTCTGTCGGGTCCGTCAACAAGACTCAACATACGTAACCGATATAGGCAGATACATTCTAGGAAGTAGTCCATGGATATGACGTCACAGATAGAACATTACATTATGCTGTCGCATCTTTATAAATGTACTCCAACATTAACAGGATGACACAAACGTCTTGACTAAAAAAAATAATGTTTCAAGTAGTTTGCGTCGTGACTATAAGTAGATCGTCTATTTATTGTAAGTATTTTGGAAACAGACTCCTACTGTGAGTACCCAACAACAAGGTATAAGTAGACAATCTCCTATATGTACGTAGCTTGATGCATGATGTAGGTACGTAGAAAACATTATTAGTTACATTTAAGTAGACTGCGCTAAGACTCCTTACTGTACGTAGGCCGATGCACGATATAAGTAAGCGAATTATGCAAGCTCCTTCCAGTACGTAGGCTGATGCATGATTTCGTAAGAAAGATCTTTACCACAGCAGTGAGCAGCTTCAAGGTTGACGTAGAAAAACTATTTACCGTACGTGAATTTATGCTCAATAAATTTACGTAAAATTCATTTAAGTAACCTACTTACTGCGCGTAGGCCTATGCGTGATGAACATAGGGAACATCATTAAACGTTTTTAGACATACTGCATTTGAACATTATTTAAATGTTACGGGCGCAATAATATACTGTTCCCTCGACATTTTAAAGATTGTTTTACGACAGAAGATCAGTGTTGCCAGATGCCGAATAAAAAAATACGAAAGCAATGTTTCATAAACGCTGATTTTCGACCATTGCTTATTTCAATATTTCTTCATTTACAATCAAATTTGCGCTCGTACTCATGTTCGTATAAAATACATACAAATCAATTGTTATACGCGTGCAAATAAATAAAAACTAGTTACTCTGCACTGAAACCCCATATTTCGATTTGGTACTTCTTTAGTTATGTCTATTATGTGCATTTGTACTTTTAGTTTGTGCCTCATTTTTTACATCACATACAACATATATATAACGTTGCTTATATCGGTATCGTTACGTGGTGTTTTCATCATAATAGTTCAATAAGCACAGAAATAATAAAAAGTAATTCATTGATGAGATGATTTATAGTATAGGTACTATTGACTATATAGAATAAAAAATTGATATAAGGTTTTTTTTCTGTTATTTTTAAAAAATATGTTTGGTATATACCTACTGCATCCCGCAGTATCATTCACGTAGGCAATAATGAAAAGTGATGATGGTCATGATGATTATGATAGTAAGAAGTTTGCGTTGTGTTTATCTAAGACCTAAACTATCTATATTTCTATTTATATTTCAGTTTCATCCAAAGTGGTCCAGCAATTTCAGCGTATATATATATATATACAAATATAACAAATATACATTCTCGTCCTTACTTACTAACCTTAGTATTTCTAATGAATCGATTCAGGCGTTACTTTGCGGAAATATAATAATATCAAAAATTTTGAAAATATTAAAAAAAACATTAAATGAATATTTTAACAAAACTCTTAAAAACTATTAAAATATAACTAGTGACGATTTCGCCTAATTTTCCTGTTAAGCCGACGTGACTTCACAAACACGTGAGTCGAGAAGGTGCGATCGTGCACTCGTATAGTCAAGACCTCCTGAGGATGCTTCGTGTAAAAGCGACACGCGTCAAACGGTTTGACTGCGTGTTGTTTGTGACGTCACGTCGGCTTAGCAAGAAAATTAGGCGGAATCGACATTGGATATATTTTTATATTTTTAAGTGTTTTATTAAAACTTAGCATTACTAATGTTACTGTTCTTGACCAGGAAAAATTACATATTTTTTTATTTATAACAGCATTTAGCCACATTCTCACCTGAAGATTTTGGTATTTCCTAATCTAGCCATACTAATTGTAAAACAGAGCTTTTGAGGGTGTAAGGAAGTGTTCAGTTTTTTTTATAAATATTTAATCTAATACTACTAAACATGGATTGTTTTGTCTACATGGATGAAACCGCGGGGAGCAATTGTTATTATAATAGTTTTTGAAAAGTCTAAGCAATGCATCAATGATATCAAAGTTAATATCTAATTGTATTAATATTTAAATATTTTTATGTGAATACTCGGCTGATTTTGATTTACACGCTGGCAATACTGGCTGGAGCGTAATGCAACAGCTATAATATTAGTTTTCTGCGAGACCGTGGCAATCGCGTCACGCGCGCATGTAAATGTTTTCAACAGTGATTATTTATAAAAAATCTTTTATTACAAAGTTTGCAAAATCAATTTATCACCAATCAAATTTGAATAAACGAAAAAGGGGTTCAGTCGCCCCAAAGTGGGTCTGTGTGTATAAAGAAAGGCCAAAGACACAGCCTGGCTATCCGGCAACCAGTGAATTCAAATGCTAAACGGCAACATTCACAGGTAAGCGACTTTGTTGTTTTTTTAAATTCTTTAGTTATAAATGATTTAGTCAAACGTTGAACAAATGCCTCCCTCTATTAAGAAAGGGGGCTATAATTGCAATAATTTTATTTCATTTCATTTGCCATAATGTCCATGCTTGGCAAGCAACTTTGGGAGCTCGTTTGTAAGATGACAGTTCTTCGGAAAAGGCAGCTGTCCAAGTGGTGATATTTTCCCTTTTGTCGCCACTTGCAACTCCCACAGAAAGACATGGATGGTGCAATTTTATCCGGGCATCCCAAGGCCGGTTAAACATAAAACAAATATATTTATGTAAATGAAGTCTACACAATTGTTACAGATGCTACTTTATTAGAAGACAAATTGACTTGGCTAAAAATAATATTAATACCTGACACTGAGTACAAAAATCCTCGAGAAAGACTGCTGATACTGGTGTTAAAGAAATATTATGAGAATAAAGAACACATCTGACTACCTATGACAATCCAACTCTCCGATAACCCCAAGGTATATTTTGGTATGTTAAATTTTCAAACCTACATGATATTTTACTTTCATAATTCATATTTATGTTTCATATTACTTTCATAGTGGAATTATTCGAATGATCTTAATGTTATTGATTGCAGATTTTACAAGATCTCAACCATATATATCAAAAAAATAATGAGGGGCTTTTCTTATAACTCCAGGGACTAGTGCTAGTGGTAAGTACTTTAAATACCCTTAGAATATACCCGACGACTACAAATAAGCTGGAAACGTAACGCTACAAGTGCAGCACAATTAACTATTGTGGTATAGCGAGTGTAGTCTGACATTAATAAGCTATTGTTTCCTAACTTCTTGGTAATACTTTTTAGGGAGTGTCATTTTTATTTCACAAATTTCATAAAATATTTATTTATTCCAGATGGTGAATCTGAAACTGTAACTGTGCGCCGCACTGCTTTGATCCTCGCATACATTGTTGATTCCGCATAGAAAAATAAAATGTATATGGAGACCATGTCGAAGATACATTTTTCAAACTCCGTGAAATGTTGTACGCATGTCTTTTAAGCCTGATATCTGAGGTTTGACAGTTTTCCACCACGTCCTTAATAATGTCATGTACCACCTTAGGCTGGCTACGCTCACCTGTCTTTCAACTTAAATTGATAATTGATAATGGACCTAAATATTTTACGTAAGGTGTTGTCTAGCGGCGGTGTTGTGTGTCGGGTCGCCATCTTCGTTCATTCAATTTTGTATATTGTTTTCAATAAATAGATCACAAATTGATGATAATAAATTTTTATTAACCTTATGAATTTATTTATTTAATATGCTTATTTACTGTCTTATTACAGGTGCAGCCTGCATATAGAATAATTACTTAAATCGTGCATCAGCCTTTGTACAGCTAGGTTGTATACGTAAACCTTGGTGCAGTTTACTAATGGTTTGGATCTTTTCTTCGTATAGAATGCATCAATCTATGTAGAGTAGGGTGCACAAATTGTAATCCAATGCGCATAAATAAACCAGGAGCAACCTTCATATAGTAAAGAGGTTTACCTTTGTATACTACAAATGGTGCTCTTAATAACATCTTAAGTGTAATAATGGTCCAGGTTTATGTACATATGTAATATCCATACTCTACATAGGCGAATGCATGATAAATATATTAAAAATCCTTACTATTAGTAGGTTGTGCCAAAATTGACGTAGGCAACCTCTTTACTATAATACAGCCGATGCATGATACATATGAGGATCATCCCTACAGTAAATGGGCTGCACTACGATTGACGTACGCAACCTCTTTACTGTACGTAGGACGATGCATTATAAATATAAGGAACATCCTTACTATAAGTAGGCTGCATCAATATTAACGTACGCAATCTCCTTACTGTATGTAGGCCACTACATGACAAACGTATGGAACATACTTACCATAAGTAGCCTGCATCAAGATTGGTGTACATAACCTCCTTCCTGTAAGTAGGCTGATACATGAGATACGTAGGGATCATCTTTACTATAAGTAGGCTGCATCAAATTTGACTTACGGTACCTCCTTACTGTACATAGGCCGATACATGACTAACGCAGGGAACATCTTTGCCATAAGTAGGCTGCAACAATATTGACGTAGGCCACCACCTTACTGTACGTAGTTCAATACATGGTAAACGTAGGGAACATCTTTACCATAAATAGGCTGTACCAAAGCTGATGTAGGCAACCTCCTTACAGTACGTAAGCTGACGCATGTTAAACGCCAGAATCACCTTTACCATTAATAGGCTGTAGCAAGTTTGACGTAGACTACCTCCTTATAGTAAACATAATAAACGTAGGAAACATACTTATCGTAAGTAGGCTGCACCAGGATCTACGTAAGTAACATCCTTACTTTGTCAAGATGTTACATACTTATTTGCATGACAGTACCTCATTGAATGAATGAATGAACGAATGATTTTCATACATTATTGTAATGTACAATGCTCGTTACAGCAAGGCCATTATACGTCATGTTGTCTCATCTTTATGTACGCTAGTCACGTTTTAAACAAGAAATACGTATGCTGAGGCTAAAATTACGTATGTCAAAACATGAAATTTTTCTCAGTGTATGGTTTTCTTATGACATTATCCAAGGTGACAATTAGAAAATTTGGTCCTCTTACCATAAAATAGTACGGCTTTTGGTTATTTCGGTAATTTCAAGGAAGCAATGAAAGAAAACAGGCGAAGAAAACTGACCACGGGTGTGTTGCTCCTAGTGACATTTTTTGTTCCCGAAGCTAAAAAAGATACGTGAAATGAAGCAATTTCCGACGATGAAGAACTGAACGCGTCTAGGTCATTTTTCAGAGGATGATGAAAGTTATTTTTGAATGATATTGAAAAGATGAATTCGCGTTGTCAGAAGTGCATTGAGATCGCAGGGAAATATAGACAAAAAAAAATATTTCAATTTTTTCTGCCTTTTCTTTCATATCCATGAAGAAGATACTTTGAAGTCTCCCAGCAACTGACATTTAAATCGTTGTTTCGCTTACTGCTTGTGACAGTATTTAATTCTACATGGAGTTAATTGGCGACTGAATGCATAATAAACTCGACATCTTTTTTTTCTTGTGTTATAATTTTGTAATTATATTACTAATCCTACGCCGTCAGCCTCTATGTCCTACATAACAGCTCTTATTTTTTTTAGAACCGTAACCGGCTACTTCGTTTATGTTTTAACAGGAGGTGGTGGATACTGTATTATATTTAAGACAAAAAACTTTCTAAATCTGTCTTTAAAACGGCAATACATATAAGCGTCAACTATATGTACTATAACACGTAAACTATCTTAGGTCTAACAAGCTCTCAAATTGAAAAAAAAAACGTGAAGGTGTGAAGGATTTTGTTATATAATTATGTATACATAGTTAGCTAAAATTATTGTGTAGGTAGGAAATATAGGATAATAAGCTTTTATGTTTGTAGATTCGAAATCTAAGACATATTCCCTTCATTTTGATGGACACGACGATGCTCATGATGGTAGAATAAATGTTGCAATAAAACATATTTAATTTTCTCCAAATTGGCTCAATTCTATTTCAAAGAAAAATACAGGATTACTCACGAGATTTTATGATTGAAGTCGGTTTTTTTTTGTTAAAATTTTTATGATGTTCACTATACCAACTCACCTGTTGACAAGTGATGATGTGATCTTTTTTATCTTTAATAGTAGCAGGCAAGAACTAGAATGGTAACTGGCTCCCGAGGACAGATAAACTGTTAGATGCTTGGCGACAGAATTTATATTTGAGAGTAGTATCTAAAAATGACAGTCAGCACGCAAAACATCATGCCTCCCTGTTGTGACTCTCAAGCTGATTACGACCGTCTAGTCTCTACGACACAGCTATCACCGCTTCACGGATGTAAGTACTACTGTACTGTAACAGCCGGATCGTCCACTGCTGAACACAGCCTCTCCTATTAAAGGGGTACTTGCCATAATCCCCACGCTTGGCAGGCGTCTTGAGGATCGCAGTATAAGTTGGCAGTTCTTTAGAAGGCGCTGCTGCCTTTCGAGTATTTTTCCTTTTGTAGCCTCTTACGACACCCACGGGATGATATGGGGAGGTGCAATTCTAACCCGGCACCCCACGGGGCTGTATGTACTCAATGAATATTGTTTTCATACCTGTCCAGGTAGACTCATGGAATGTTGGCTGTGCTCTCCATCTGACCCGATTAACGGAGAAGGAGGAGCTGAAATAAAAAATAGTACATTATTGTAAAGGCCATGAAAAGGCAATTGCCATTTACGCTGAGGTATATAAAGTGCTTTTCTCAAAAGAATGCGGGAAAGTAAAGCATACTTTCTTTTGACTTTGCTGAAAGATTTTCCATTGCCAATTTGGCTTCTGATCTTAAATCTGGTTTTAAGTTTATTCGTTACATACAAAAATACAAATCTTTTCTAATATAAGTATATATAGTTTTAATGCTGCTGAAATTTAAATACATTATAAAACAAACAACAAAGCTTATTTAGCTCTTGATAACCACAAACAAAATGAAAATAGATATAAAGAAAACTTACGCGGCATGCTGGAATGAAGATCTTGGGTCGAGTACGTTGTCTGTGCTTGGTGCTGATTGGGCATAACCATGCCGACCTGACAAATAGTAAACTACAATGAGCATCTATGATTACGACAGTAAAGTCCTCTGCACCAAATCAAAGGTTGCGTGAAAGAGATCGCTCTTAATGATAAGGCCGCCTATTGGAACACTCATATTATCTTTCATTTTAACATGTTTCTTTTCTTTCGTATTCTGAAACAATAAAGAGTTGTGCTTCTGTCAAAAACTTTTCTCCCGTGTTTGTACATATCATAAAATGTGTCAACCGTCAATTATAAAATGTTCCGTATTTGTCCAGATCAGTAGACGTACAAGACGTACCTATGTATTTTTATTTATTGCTGATCGCCTTTGACTACTGTCTCCCCTGATGGTAAGTTATGATTTAGTCAGATGTTGTTCAGGCTAACCTAAAACTATCTCTTAAGGACAGTTACTTACAGGAACACACCGATAAGTACTTGGCGACAGATTTTCTACTTGAGAGTGGTAGCTAGCCAGGCGGGCATTTGTGAAATGTCCTACCACTATCCTGTAACGACTGCCATCCTAAGATAACAACTGGCACCGACGGCTTAACGTGCCCTTCGAAGCACGGAAGCGCTCAATAGTAATGTCACTAGCGGTCACCCATCCAAGTCATGACTGCGGCCGACGTTGCTAACTTGGCTGGTCGGTTAAGAACGGCAAAGCAAACTACGCTATGGGCGCTTCAAAAAAACATATTCAATCCAAACGTAAAAAGCAATAATGTACACAGATGATTATCAAAGTTTAGAAAGAATAAAAAATTGCACTCTTTTTGAGAACCGAATTGCAGAAGCCGCAAAAAAAGTTTATATAACAGTTTTAAAACAATATTATAAATGGGCGTTCTTAGTTTTTGTTATAGTCTGGTTTTTTTAACAAACGAGTACTGAGTATGTCTCTCGCACATTTCCGATATTGACAGAGTGAGATGGGTCATTGCCGTCATTGGTCAATGCCTTTGTTCTTGTTTTGAAATTGTTAAGGGCCGTTCATCAGTACTAATATTATAAATGCGAAAGTAACTCTGTCTGTCTGTCTGTCTGTCTGTTACGCTTTCACGCCAAAACTACTGGACCGATTTGAATGAAATTTGGTATGGAGATAGTTTGAGACCCGGGAAAAAACATAGGATAGTTTTATCCGATTGCGCAAAAAGAGGTTAATGTTTTCTCGCGATAACCGACATACGCGCGGGCGGAGCCGCGCCCGGAAAGCTAGTATTGAATACTTCTGAAATTTACTGTAGAACAAAAGTACGTAATTATTTTATGATTTAAATTTGCATACTTAGTATATTCGTAAAAAAATCGGTTCACGTTTATGATATAAAACAATATTGTAATAGTTACATATATTATGCACTTGAACATATAAATCAAATAATTCTACTTCAATTCTTGAAATCTTAAAAATTATCGTCATCTTTCTGATGAACTTTCTGCAGATACGTCAATAATAAATTGCTTAACATATTTTGTACATGATTGAAATATGACCACCATTTTTATCTATCCACTTTAGCTACTCCTCGTAACAAAAGAGTTCTGACTTCTTAAATTTTATAACTTTTGTTATTTTCTGCCATAGTCCTTCACTTGAGACCAAACGAGTTCAATTGTGTTGGGCTCACGGTGATACTTCGGCAAACTTATGACGAGACGATTTTGTTGATTTAGCTACAACATTTTTTCCAAACGATCTTTGTTTGCTTACCCTAATTCAAAAGTTGCAACTTTAGTATTGATTCGTTACAAGCAATATTTTCCGACGCGCAGGTAGTCGAAGACTCAACCGAATGTAACTAGGTCACTACTTGTAACTACAGAGTGGAACGGACTTTATGTTGATTACGCGGGCCAATAGCAACGCAGTAAAATTTTCAGTACTTGTTTGTTAAAAAAAACAGACTATAGCTGATAGGTTAAGAATGGCTAAGCAATCTACGCTATGAGCGCTTTAAAAAAACATATTCAATCCAAACTTAAAAAGCAATAATGTACACAGATGATTATTCAAGTTTAAACTAAATTTTCCATTCAAAGAAAGAACGGTAGATTTTAGTACTATTCAAGAAGCATAATATTATTATTAAAATAACAAAATGCACTCTTTTTGAGAACCACATTGAAAAAGCCGCAAAAAAAGTTTAAATCAGTTTTAAATCTAAGTTATTAATTGGCGTTCTTAGCTTTTGTAAATATAAATATGAAAATACTGTACTGTATCAGCCGGATCGTCCACTGCTGAACACAGCCTCCCCTTTGTAGGGGGTGTTTGCCATAATTCCTACGCTTGGCAGACGGCATGGGGATCGCAGTGCAAGATAGCATAGTTCTTAAGGCGCTGCTGCCCACCTTCTAATAGTATTTATCCCTTAGTCGACTTTTACGACACCCACACGAAATGGGCAGGTGCATAACCCGGCACCCCTAGGCAAAAAAAAATGAACATAATATCCCGTAATTTCAGATTCCTTACTAGGTAGTTTAGTAATTGGGACTGATCCCATATTTACAAATTGACACCATTGACGGCCCCCCATTATTTATAGATTAAAAGATTGAAAAAACTTTTGTGCTGTACGCTCTAGAGTTTAGACAATGATACCCACAGGCTAGGCTGTTTTTTTTAACTTAGCTTGTAGCTAATTTTGGATTACCTTTAATATGAACTTGAGCTTGGAGCCCCCTGAAAATTATTTCAAGTCCAATATTCATCTTTGGGTCTCATTGTGGCAGCAGTCCTTGAAAGCCAGTAAAGTTACAGGCACGTGAGACTTAACAACTGTATGTGTCAGGGTGACGGGCGCAGTGTAATTCGTCACTTATGACGATATGCATCTGTTATAGACAGAGGTTAGTCCGCATAACATCAGGTGAGCATCGTGATTATTCCTTCAAAATCACATAAAAAACTTTTTTGACATCATAAATATTAATATTTCACGTTTGTAATTCATTTTGTATAAAAGCGAGAGACCCATGACATACTCCGACAGACAGATAACAGTCTCATTAAAAGGGCTCTTTTTAGACCTTTGGGTACGAAACACAAAACATGAGAAACGGACGGGTATCTTACTCATATTTGCCAAAGCAAAATGACACAGGACTTGCAGATTCATGAAGGCATATACAAGAACTATCCTTGAAACAGGATGGCTTCAGTTTACCTATGCCAAGAAACCCATTGAATTTGAAGCAATCGTGGCCGAGCGGTAATAGACTGCCACGCCGCAGGTCCATCCCCACGTTTCAATCCCCACCGCTGGCTTGAGCTTCACCGCATGGTAGAAGGGCATTTTGCGAATGCTCGCTTGGCTACCACCTTCAAGTAGAAAATTTGTCGCCAAGCACGTAACAGTGTTTTCCACTAGCAGTCCTTGAGAGCCAGTAAAATAACAGGCACATGATGAGACTTAACAACTATGTCTGTCTCATGGTGATGGCACAGTGCAGCTCGCGACTTGTAACGAAATGCATTTGTTGTAGGCAGAGGTTAGTCCGCTTAACATCAGGTGGGCCACGTGGTTGTTCTGTCACAATAACATAAAAAAACCTGTTACTGTCATGAGGCATCTTCGCTAGTCAATAATGACATGGTACGAGTACTACACATTGGGTCAGTTTAAATTACCGCTGTAAGGAGTAATTATTTTGGTATCATATCATACGAGTTTTAGTGCATATCGAATTTTGCACAAACCAAAACAAATAAATATTGGTATACGCTTACAACCGAGAGCGTTACTTAGTACCATAATAATGTGAGGTAATCGCTAGTATCCCACCTGCGGGCCTTGTGACTGCGCGACGGGTAATGTGGAGTATCCTGGCGGTCGGCGCGGGTAATTGGGCGCGTAGTGCGACGGGACCTGCGGCGGGGCCACGGCCGGGGGCGTGCGGTATTCCCGAGACGATTTACCTGTTAAAAAATACTTCCATCACTCCTGTTCACCCAAGGGCTAATTGCCGTTACCAGACAGTGGGAGTAAAATTAAAATTTGGTTCTTATGGGAGTTTGAGTTTCTCTCTTCTGATGGGTCCACATTCCTGATTCTGATAGACGTTAGTTGTGTAAAATATTTTAATGGTTAAATGATATACTAGCGGGCCGTGCTGGCTTCGGACTTATACATATTTAACAAAAATTGCAAAATAAAAACATATTTTTTGAAAATATTCTATAGCCTATGTTCATCGGGGATAATGTAGGATTTTAATGGTGATCATTACATACAAAAATACAAATCTTTCCACTTTATAATATTATTATAATAGTGAAAATAATGATTATTATCACTACTCTATCTACTGTCTATTTTGTATAGACAATATTATTATTGTGTTATTTACTAGTATTGGATAGGTATTTATTTTTCTCATAGGTAGGGTGAGAAATTGTGTGTGTTATTCTGGACCACAATATTTTGTTTCTCTTTCACACTTCTCTACCCACATTTACATGAATTAATAGGGTGTTACCGCTGCTACACATTAAACACAACAGGGCCTGAGATTGTAAAATTACAATCTAATCACCCAGATAGCTGAAAGTTACCATATAAACAACCGCCCGAGAACAGCAGAGATATGCTGAATAACAACACAGCGATGCTCCTCTCAAAAAGATAACATTGCTGCACAAGCTGAGCATAACCCTATTCCCTTAAAACATTTTTAAATTTGTGATAATTTAGTAATTTGGTAACTTTTAAAGGCAATAAATAGAAATTTTATATTTTTATAAAGATACCTTTTACGAAGAAAGTTGCCATCAGACAGGCAGGACATAAATCTGAAGGTTATTATTCTACAATATAATCTTGTGTGATTTTATGTGTTCTAAAGGCACATATATTTTTAATATTATGTTCTTGTACCATCCCTTAGAATAGCATAGGATGAAAACGCATTTGTAAATGTCTTTGTGTATCAACAAATATACTAATACTTACCATACCTATCTATAGGTTATCAAATGCTGCAAATACTGCATTATATTTACAAGTTTCGCCGATGAGTATATAAGAAGATACGAAAAGTACAAGAGTATGAGTGAGTGAAGTAAAGAGATAGCTATAACACTACACTACTATAATTAATCTGCACTTCAAATGTAGTGCAGGATTGCTCCTAGCACTAAAAGTCAACTTTACTAAGGTTGCAATGCATTTAGACTGCATACACCCTCATTCTCTTATATCATTGCCTAACACATACCTAAAGTGCCTCGTCCCAAAGTGCCCGTGTTCGCGGCAGAGGCAGCCCGGACGGCCGCCGGAGGCGTTGGAGGCTTCGTGGTCGGCGCGGGCAGCGGCGCAGCGGCGGGAGCGGAGCCCGATCGTCGCCCGCGCGGCGTACCACTTGTAGCGGCGTTCCAGCGAGCACCATGGCCAATATCATCTAAGGCTGGAATAAGAAGTATTTTTCTCATCATCTTGCCATCTACATGCATATACAAAAAAAAATTTCAATTTCTTCAATGCCACTGAATTGGCACATGAGACCTAACAAATTTTATGCCATAAATGGCGATTGGATAGCCTACAGTTAACAAAAATAACACCAACAAAAGCTAAAAACTATCCCATTAGGTGTTAGTTTTGGGGTGTTCTAGGCAAAAATATCGTTTTGAATGTTTTCTTACATAATTCGCTTTAAAAACAGCTACAAATAATGTAATTATTGCTATTTTTGACCCATGTCCGAAGATAGGTATTTAGTGATCGTTTTTTGACAACTGCGAGTTTGATAATTGAACTTCATAATAATGCAGAATTTTATCAATTAATTTTCTTAAGTTTTTGCTGTAAAATGTATTCAAAACCTGGTTTACGTGCACCATCCCCTATGACGGTTAAAGAAATACAATTGGAGCACGAAATTTCAGCAGAAATAGCCGACCCCCAGTAGCCAGGCGGTTTAGTCATCCGCCGCGAAATCGGAGGACGCGGGTTCAATACCCACTCGGGGCATTTTGTACTCCAATAATGTGTAAAATATAGTTTTGTATGTCGCATAGCATTAATATTTGCTTTGTTTGCATGGACTGCATTATAATATTTTCATAAATTGAACTATTATATACTAGCGATATTAGTGTTATCAGTTGTTCGATTTGGGATGAATCATTGGTGAGCAAATGTAGCAATATTATCAATAATGGCTTTCCCAACGCTTAGATACAAGTGCCGATTTTCAAACTGCAACAAAGCCTATCATAGCAAAACAAATGCAACTACCTACGTTCCCCACTATCTGGGTACTGAAACAAAAGTAATTTATTAACGTTGTCTTCACCTCAGAGGTTCTAATGCAACAAAATTGTTTATTTTATTGTAAACATAAGGACCAAGAAAATATTCATGCTTTATTGCTAGATTAGTGTTTGTCCTATGTCGGGAAAAAATAAGGTCTTTTCGCCTTTTGCTAGTATAATAAATAAAAATAATACAGTAACCATATTTTTACACAATGGAGTGCTTTCGCAAAAATTATCTAGCACTCACATAACTAAAGTAAGACAATAACTAATAAATGAAAAATTTGCAAATAGATCATAGTTTTTACTGTATGTTACTTTTTATTTTAAGTAAAATAGTATCGTACTTTTGAAATAATTCAAGTTTATCTAAATTATTAAAATTTGTCATTTTGGGTATATAAAGTTTCTGTACTGGAAGGGTTAAAATTATAAATGGTACATTATTTATGAGTACTTGAGTTTTGAGTTAAGCCATAATTTTTGTGCAAATAAAATAAGGATACATTGGGTGTTCTTATCAGTTGGCCAGTTTCATTATACTAAGTTTATTACAAACTCTTTATCTAAACTATAATTAAATAATTAACTACCTATATGAATTAACTCATTTCTACCAACCTGTGTAATCAATGCTCTTTCTCACATACTTGATAGGTTTTTCGGGATTGGCAGGAGCAATGATTTTATAGTTCCTATTGGTTACTTTATTGGCCGTCAGTACACCAATTTCTCTTCGCGCCACTTTTTCCTTGTGAATAGCTACAGTCTGAGCAATATGGTTCATCTGACCTTCCATCTCTGACAGTTGCATAGTTTGTAACTCTAGCAGCTGAAGAAAATTGTATGCCAGTGTGTTGATTTGGTATGCGACACTAGCAAGCGACTGTGTCGTGTAGTTTTTTGTGCTTTCAAGGGCGAGCCGTTTGTTTTCTGATTGAAAATAATTAGCTTCGCAATAATCAGCTACACGCTCTAGATTCGTGTGGCTGTCTGTGAGGTTGTTCCGTCCCTCTGGGATGTCTGTTTGCAGCAATGCCGCTAGCTCGGCCATAGTGATACTGAAAAATTAATCCACTCACGATGAATACGCTAGGTTGAAGCTCATTACATACCGATATGGATCTAAAGTCAATATGTACACTGAGGACTGTGGTAAAGGTATGTTTATGGTATTAAGAAATAAGGCGTGTTATTTATCAGGAAATAATGCGAAAAATGGAACAGAAATTGTTAAATGATTGTCAAGACGTATCTATTTATTAGGTAGTTAAGGTACCAACCTTATATGCTTTAGAGTGCCCGGAAAATATGACTCTTGTTATACGTAAAACAATTTTGATCATGAGAATGATTCAAATGAAATTAATTAAAGTAGATCGTTCTTTTCCTCTTCTTGTTTACAGTTGACAGTGTTGCCAGATCTCGTTTGATAAAAGCATAGAGAAAAGTAATATACCGGGTTAAAAGTAACAAGTAACGTAGGGTAAGTCAGAATTTAGAGTTTTTCAATTTAGTAACGTACATAATCAAGATGAACCAGCCATTGAAGCAGTAAGTACTACGGTTGTACGTAGTACTTATTACTTCCATGGAACCAGCCCAGTTCGCGTTGGAAAATCAAACTGAGGGTTCTGTTCCACAACATAATATTATATAAGAATAAAAATAATAATAATATCTCTATATTTCAGGCAACAGGATTGAATAAACACTGACCCATATAAATATATACCTCATAGACTAACATAAACAATATAATATATTAAAAAACACTTTTGAACAGTTTTGGGATTCATTTTCAGCCTCGCCTCCCTATAGCGCCTGTATACTACGCCTTCCGGTCAGCAGTCGGGAACTAGGAACGCGTCCTTATTCTTCGCTGGAACCCGAAGCACATAACGATTTAAAAGTTTTCACACGGCTGGAAAACCACTGTAGCTTCCAGCCGCTGTAACGCCACTTCAAATGGTACTCAGCGTCTATCACACCTCTCTTTGATGTACTGAAGTACATCGTTCCCGGATGTTGTTGGGTCCAAACGAGAGAGATATATAGAGATTTTAGAGATGGTCGGTTCCACAGCTTGAAGTACAGTTTTCTCTGCGGTGGGCGTAGCTGTACCACGATTGTTGCGCGTCGGTCTAACTCTCGGTTTCTTCTTCACGAGAGTGAATCCTTCAGTATCGATATGGGTGGCGGGCCTCCCCGTACCCTCATTCTTGGTAAGTGGTAGCGTACACTGATAACGATGTGCCGCCTGTGCATATGATTTTTCTGCTTCCCGGATGTTGGTGGTAAGTCGGAAGAAATCACAACTTGAGTGGGAGTCTCCATGATCGAGGTCGGTTAAGAGGTTCGGTCAATGCCCCGCGGTGAACCGGTGATATTTGAGTCCGCGGGACTGCTGAGTCGCGCATTTTGTCGATTAGCGTGTCGCACAGTCACATTTTGTATAGACGCCGGTGACGGCAGTTTTGCCTGCGCAGCGTTATTGCACAAAGCTATGATTTCAGTTTGCAAACTAAACCACAGCATTCGATTTTTCCAATTGTTTCTTCAAATCGGTGACATCGGACTTCAGTCGCATGATATCCTTTAACAGGCAGGTCACATTGATTGAGGAGAAATCTACCGGTGGTGACAAATGGAGCTCCCTGGCGACATAGGTCACTGAAATCTCATCAGGATCTGTTTCCTTGAAATCCCTGAAGATGTTTTGTAGGTATTTCTTGCCGCTTCCATCTTTTTGACGTGTTCCTACACGACACAACGTCTTGGCCGCTAAGACCTTCTTGGCTACGAGGATGTCGGCCTCCTTGTAGCTCGACATATATGCTGCAAACTCAGCTCGTCCATGACGTCCAGCTTGTTCTGCACGAAGGGCAACAACTCGTTGACCACGAGGGTGTCCGAGCGCGTAGATTGCGCCATCATGATATTGCAGCGTTCACGTAAACGCTGCGCTGAGCGGAAAGTAGGTATATAATACATGTATAATATAGTAGAGAAACACTGATAATTTTAGAGGTTGCTAATGTAATATCGTATATAAAGACAATTTTTTGCGCTTTCAATGCAAACCTTGGCTAACTAAACCCTACGAGGAAGATTAAAATAATGTACCGACTACAGTATTGTGCACATTAAAATGTTCTACAAAACAGTCTGCAATGGCATATAAAGACTGTCACTGGTACTAACACTTGTTACGCGTCGAATGAAAGAAAAGTAAGAAAAGGGGTTCCACAAGGAAGCGTGTTGGGCCCACTCCTATTTATCATTTATATAAATGACCAACCTAATGTGACTATTTATTATGACAATTTTTGCTGATGATAGTACTATTTTATTTACTTATGATAATTTGAAAAAATGAATATGACACAAATAATACACTAATCTCCTTAACGCATTCGATGACATTGAATTACTTGATTATTAACTTGACGAAAACATATTTTATTAATTTAATTTCTTATTATCTATTCTGAGCTATCACTGCTTCAATACCCACGTTTTGAAGCTGAATGAAATAAAAACATGTAAAAAAAATGTATTCAATATTTAAATAGTCAACATTCAAAAAATTCTTAGTGTATCTCTCACCCATGGGAGCATGCCTTTATATTCCACTGAGTGACAAATTACGTCCAGTGAGAAATATTTTTCTCAAATATTTCTCAATGGAAGGTAGCGAATTGAAATTCTTCGTTGTTTTTGTTGTTTACGTGTTAATATTAAAAAGTGATAATGTATTTCATATCTAAATTAAACAGTTTGCTGTAGTAGACGAAAACCGGTAACACAAAATTGTAGATAGCTCTAGATCACTATTGCTCAGTGGAATTCCTATTAAAGTCTCAATTTTGAGTCCTAAAACTTTATATCATGTAATTGTATGCGGCTAGCATTGAGGTATTGAAAGGAAACAATATGGATGCCTTGAATAGAGGACAAGAGTTGTCAGGGTAATAAACAGTGGTAATATTGGCAGTAATCTTGTAAAAAAGAAAAACAAATGTAACCCAGTAGGAATTTCCACGTGTTACATATTTTTGTTATCTGAATTTCTCTTTATTTCAATAAAATTATAGTAGCTTTTCCTTCAAAATAAAGAAAGATCGATGCAGAGAGATCACATTAAATGCTCTTTAAAAAGTACGGTGCTACATATGAAAACATTCAAATTATAAAGATTTTACAAACCCAATTTTTCGTCCTTTAAAAAGGTTTTTGTCATATTAAATAATTATTTATCAATAAATCATACCATGCCAAGCAAGGTTATTAAAGTAGTAAATTTTATAAGTCGATTTAACGTTTATTCATACAAAATAATAATTGTATTAAAAAATGTGTAAATTAAATTTGTAAGTCATAAAACAGCCGTAGGATAGAGCAAAAAGTCTAGGTACAAAAAATAAAATAACGCCCAAATACATTTAGCATTTAATATAGATCAATATGGTCCGTTACAGCATGTAGTTTAAATGAATACTTTTAAGATATTACAGATTATTTAGAATCAGCATTGCACCCGTTCAAAACTGGGGTGGTTCGCTACATCGACCCGTATTTCGAGCATATCAGTTGCTTATCATCAGGGCGAGTGCTATGCTGCGTCTACGAGCAGTGCCCGCTTAGGTAGTTAATAGGTATGGTTGGTCAGATGGCCTAACTAGAACTAAACTCGCTAAGTAATATCAATATCAGTAAATCACACATTTAAAAATTTTGACACAGTTTATAAGTGTTCCGTTATATCCCTACCTCGAGCAAATCAAGAAAATGTAACATTAGTAGTCATGAAATAACTATTTCAGTTGGTAGCGTGGTCTTTGTTATTATTAAATGGCTTAAGTTATGATGACGAATGTAACTGTAAGTAACGTCTTATAGGTAGATCATCGTTAAAGCGATATCAGAATGGCTAATAGATCGCCTAAATAGCTATTGGCCGGAATCGAGAGATCATAATATTTAAATTTACTCAGCTGTCAGAAGTCAGAACATACAATATACGCATAACGCCATACAATTATTGCCAAGTAATAGCTTTTGTCATTGCGATATGCGTTATGCATCGAGAAACTAGAGGTTTGTTTCTCGATGGCGTTATGCTACGCGACGCGTGTCGGAATCGGAAGGCACCTTATGTTGACAGACGAGGTTTCTAACTATATGTCAATGTCAATCCGTCAAAAGACAATCAACAATCAATTCAATGAGCAAAAATCTGCCATTTCTCTGTCTGATACAACATTGCAATTTATTGATTTTGAAATGTAAAATCCTCATAGTATTTAACGTTCTTGTACTAGATTATGGGAACTAACGGCAACGGTCGACGAGGAGGCACAAAAATGCCTGACGTCCGCCGCCCCATGGAAGAAGGGGACTGTGTCAACGACATGGAAAGTCCTGAACTCGATTTCGTCTACGATGACTGCGACACTCAAGCTAACGAAATAGCTGAACTTTACAGTTATACTGAACATCCTGAATATCAACACAATGTTAAGGCTTTCGAAGATATTATGGAGGAATTCAACTTTCGACCAAGTTGGCAGCGACTCACAAATAAACAACAGCGCACCGTGATAATGAAACTGTTGGAGCATCTCGACGTCGCAGTGAGTGAAATTCGAATGCGTGCGACTCGGTGTATCCTATATCTTGCTCAGGGATGTTGGGCAGAGATGCAGTCTGATGCAGAGCAAGCTCACTGGGCTCGCGTCAATATCATGACATTGTACGACATGGGAACATTCTCCGCCTTTGTTGAACTACTTAATCTTGAGATTGTACGCAGCAGTTCTGCTATAGCCTCTAGAAAATTGGCAGAATCCTTGGCCGACTCAACAAACTTGCGAGTAATCTTGTCTGTTCTATATTTGATTACAGAACACATGAGAACCGAGAAAGAAAACCCAGACTCAGAATTTAGTTATCTGGTAAAGAATTTCAAAGAAGAGCTTGGCACCCCATTTGGTGAGGAATTACTGCCTGTGAAGTTACTTAGCATGGTGACACATTTATGTGCAGGGACAACTCCTCACTTCCCTATGAAAAAAGTATTGCTCCTTCTATGGAAAGTGCTACTAGTTTACTTAGGAGGCTCAAAAGAGTTGAAAGAACAAAAAGTAAATCTTAGACAAAATCATGGACTTCCACCTTTAACTGAAGACACTATAGAAATAACTAAAAGTATGAGAGCTAGTTCACCACCGCCTAGTGCTGCAGACATGTTGGAAAACCAAAACCCAGGTAATAGAAAATTGAAAGAAAATGAAAGAGCTCTAAGAAGGCAGGCTTTTATGAAACAAACATCTCTTGATGAATCTGATGAACAGTTGTTTGTTGACAAAGAAGAAACTGGTAATGGGTCAGAGGATTACTCTATGGAATTTCAGACAATACCATCTGATGGGTCTCAGTCTAAAAACTGGCCATATTTTATGGATTTCAAACAGTTTGACAGTCCTCCTCCACCTCCACCACTGCCTAGAAGTCTCCCATGGATATCTAAAGTAAGACAAAAAGATATAGACATGTTTTTAGACAATGTCAGGGTAAAGTTTGTAGGTTACTCTCTTCCTGGAGACAGACAGACCATTGCAGGCTTACCTCAGCCTATTCATGAAGGGATTGAAATTTTAAATAAGCACATGTACACAAGCCTCTCTGAATTGCAGGCAGAAAAAGAAATTGAGATAGCAAGAAGTCCTTTGACTAAAGGTGAGAAAGATGTTGAAGAAACAGAAGCAGAAATCTTATACAGAGCAATGTTGCCAAATTTACCACAATACATGATTGCTTTGTTAAAAATTCTACTTGCAGCTGCTCCAACTTCCACTGCCAAAACCTACTCTATCAACATCATGGCTGATTTACTCCCAGAAGAAATGCCCATGACAGTTCTACAATCCTTGAAACTCGGGATAGATGTAAACAGACACAAAGAAATCATTGTCAAAGCTGTTACAGCAATTTTATTACTACTTTTAAAACATTTTAAGTTAAATCATGTGTATCAGTTTGAATTTATGTCTCAACATCTTGTTTATGCAAACTGCATGCCGCTTGTATTGAAATTTTTCAATCAGAACATATTGTCATATGTCGGAGCAAAGAACACAATACCCATCTTTGATTTCCCAGCATGTGTAATTGGGGAGCAACCGGAATTGACAAAAGAATGCTTAGATATTGGAGACACAACAGTGTGGTATTCATGGAGAAATGTATTCTCATGTATCAACCTGCTTAGGATACTAAACAAACTCACAAAATGGAAGAATGCAAGAATAATGATGCTTGTTGTCTTCAAAAGTGCACCAATTCTCAAAAGAACCTTAAAAGTGAGGCATGCTTTAATGCAATTTTATGTGTTAAAGTTACTAAAAATGCAAAGCAAATATCTCGGTAGACAGTGGAGGAAAACAAACATGAAAACTATTAGTGCAATATATTCTAAAGTACGACACCGATTGAATGATGATTGGGCATTTGGTAATGACGTTGATGCTAGGCCATGGGATTTTCAAGATGAAGAATGTGCATTGAGAGTCAGTGTGGATCGTTTCAATAACCGAAGGTATGGCTCAGGGGGAGACCAAGAAATAGATCTGACTCCATTGGAAACTGACATAAACAGTGTTCTTGAAACAAATATTGAACTTGATGAGGAATTTAAAGAAAATTATGAATTATGGCTAGAACAAGAAGTGTACAATAATGAAATAAACTGGGATGTGTTGTTGTCATCCTAACAAATACTTGTTATATTAACTCGCAGGAGTGGCAATTAACAGATATAATCTGAATCATTTTGCTATTGTATTTATATTCTTATTGTATGACATTAAATCTCTTATTTTATATATTTTTGATGTATATCACTGTTCAGCATGTCTTATATTTTCTAAAAGATGTATATTCATAATTGTGTCTTTGTGATAAAGTTGGAGTTACTTTAGTTATATATATATATAGCACCAAATTAAAAGGCTCTAGTGACATGAATTTATCTAGTGACTGGCACATTTCGCTTCTGAAAGGCCAAAAAAATGTGAAGGCTTCATGTCATTAGATCATTTAAACTTTGGTGCCCCAGTGCCGGGGACATGCTTTAGAACCAAAACTCAGGTAATAGAACAGAAAGAAAATGCAAGAGCCCATAAGTCCAAATTTAAACTTTAGGTACTGAATGAAACAATAGTGTCAGCATTCCAACTGCTACAATGGCAAAATTAATATAAATTTATAGTATTTATAGTTCGTATAAGTTGCACACTTCCTTCATTTAACAGTATTACATTCTAAAAACTATCAAAGCATGGATAGGAAAAAATGTGACAATGTAAGTAGGTATATGAAAAAAAAAACTGTAGATTGACTGTAGGATGTTTCAATGTAAAAAATGTGCATGTGATTTTAATTGGGATCTTATAGAAATGAGCAATTCATAGCTGTATCCGATGAACTATACAATGGATAAATTTCTAAAATCATGTAGCTTGAAAGTATTGGAACACAAAACTATGTCCCCACTGTCTCAGGTTTCCTGGGATCACTACCATAGATTGACTAATAGTTTCTATGTGGAGATAATTTGTTTTAGAAGTATGTATTATGTTATCTGTGGTAAGAATCCATGAAATCACAGACCCTGGGAACCTAGCATTAGATGCATACATCAAACTTTGTAAGCCCAAAGGTGTGGAAAGTCAGATTGTATTTGATTGTTGTACAATAATTGATACCAATAAAATGGTATGTACCTACTTATGAAATTGCAATAAAATCTGGTTAAAAGTTTTTAGTATTTTTAAACATACTCATTATAAGTAGATTGTATCTATACTTCCTACGTTTTAATAAAGTTTTGAGTAATCTATTTTTATTATGTTTTAATTGATCGAGCAAAGCAAAGTCCTTGAAACAATAAGGGTCACAGTTAAGGGACAGAATTCTAAAACCAGATGTTAGATTTGGTCCCCACTTCTCCTCGCGTGTTTACTTCGCGGTGTACATGGCGCCACGTCCGCAAGTCAACGGTAATATTTTATTTGGTTAAAAATTTAGAGCGCTCTCTAGTAGAACTAGTAGAAACTATCTTGTCACACACGAATGTGATGTGTGCTGAAGCGCCATCTAGTATGCATACATGATACCAACCATTAGTTGATTGTATGCTGTAAATATCATAGTGTGACACAGTTAACCCTTTGCGATCATAGTTCCCGCGAGCCTAAATTTACCATACCTACAGTAGAACAAGTTTAGTCTTGATTATTACCAACTTGTTTGATTTTGCAGTTTTTGTGTATGTTCATTTTTAATGAACATGAACTATGGTTTTGATGAACATGAACTATGTATCTACTTTGATGCAAGGCGTAAGCTGTTACACAATAGATGGTTTATTTATTACAAAAACAAGTATATTGTGTAAAATTTACACAGAAAATCATAAAAAAACTTTTTTACCCCTGATCAAAATACAAATAGCGGGTTATACTATTGGGTATTTTTAACTGACTTCAAAAAAAGGAGGAGGTTCTTAATTCGTCTGTTTTTTCTTATATGTTTGTTACCTCAGAACATTTGACTGGGTGAATCGATTTAAAAAAATCTTTTATTGTTTGAAAGCTGATACTTGTTGTTTGGTTCCAGTTAAATTTCATCAAAATCGGTCAAGCCGTTTTTGACATACACTCCAATAACTGAAAAATATTTACTTATCTTGATGATATAGTCGTTGACAATGAATGAAGATCGATCCCGTAAGTAGCAAGGGTCATAAAAAGAAGTGTTTTTTTTTTAAATAAAAATGGAAATGACTTCATCACCAAAAAGTGTGAATTAACTTGTCGAAGTCCAACACTAGTACCACGTGCATAATATTGTGATAATAGGTACTTTTGAACTATACTGGTACCGACTTGAACAAGTTATTTCACACTTTTGGGTGTTGGAGTCGGTTCCAATTTTTGTTTTTTTTTTATCAAGTAGCGTAGTTCATTCAGATCCTGGCTTTGTTTCCGCTAACAATCAAGGGTACCTGCTCGTGTCATTACTACAAGTCATATTAAGATTTCACTAACAAAAAATCACATGGAGAATGTAGTAGGTAGGTACAGTTATTGTTTCAATTTGTTAATAATAATAAATACATCTCGTGGATGCTATTGTGTAGATGAGTGGAACAACAAAACTTCTAACAAAATAATACCATTATTGAAATCACCCTAGGAGAAAGATAAGTATTTTGTTTGAAAATGTATTACTTTGTATTACTATTCATACGTAATACCACAATATTACATATCGATTATAAAACCGTGGTATTACTGTTATTAACTGTATTTGTCAAAGATTACGAAAGATACGTTTATGTTTGTAAACGACACCCGTGCCGTCACTTGATGTATGTACTTGTATAGGTAGATTATGTTGCGAAGATGCACCGGAGTGCGACATAAAATCGGACATTCTATGAGAGTAGGGCTGCCATCCGTCCGGGTTTCCCTGGATTTAGCATTTTACCAATAACCCTGCATATTAATAAAAAAATAATCGAAAGGTGAATGTTTCGAGATTTGTCTTAATATACTCTTTGTGTAATAGTGTATATCAACAATGCGTCGTTCTTCTCCTCCATTTTCTATACTAGAAAAATAACAAACTTTTATTGATTTTCAAATAATATTTTTGGTGTCCGATATTAATCGCCGGTTTTCGGTACGCGTGTCAAAATTCAATTCATCTAACAAGCCATCACAATTAACAATCCGCTAACTTTCAACGGGTTTCTGGAACGCATATTAATGAAAAATTACAGAACACCTGATTAAAATGCTTGTTTATCTATGATAACATGAAATTTGAAAATGTCGTTCAAATTCATTCATTCTCTAGTGTTCTGTCTTTTTTTAACACATAGCGTTGTCTCTTCTGTTTTGACATGAAATTAATCCCAAATCATTATTGGCATCACCACCGTTACTATGGTTACCAATTAAATATGACGGATGATCGTAAACGTAAAACAACAAGAGAGAGGAGTTCGAAGCGTTCCTATTTGTCAAAATACAAGCAAATTTCATTAATTTTTATGAATCCAGCAGTGATAGCTCAGTGGCTTTGGCTATGGACTGCCGCGCAGCAGGTCCATGGTTCAAATCCCGCCGCGGGCTTGAGCTTCACCGCATGGTGGAAGGGCATTTTGTGAATGCCCGCCTGGCTAGCGACCACCCTCAAGTAGAAAATCTGTCGCCAAGCACCTAACGGTGTGTTCCGGCCGCTGTCCTTGATAGCCAGAGTAATTCTAGGTTAAGCCTGTTAACACCTTCGACCACATCATCACTTACCATCACGTGAGATTGTGGTCAAAGGCTTACCTATCAGCTATAAAAAATTAAATTAAAAAAAATCCCTTTATCCTCAATACCATCATGATGATTATAAATACTCTTTAATTTTATAGTTATTATGTCAGTAATAGTTTATTGATAGTGAAAGTCACTAGCGTACGTGAAAATGTGCGTGTTTGTCTTCCCTTACTTGTTGCTTTATATCGTAAAAATCGATTAAAATAAAAAAATCATGAGTGGCATTTTTTATTGCTGCTAGGCTACGCTTTGACTATAATCTCACCTGATGGTAAGTGATTGACGTCTGATGATGATGAAGTCAGTAGAGAAGAATAGGCAAGAACAGCCGTCGTAACATACCATTAGATCCTTGGTAATATATTTTCTACTTGAAGGCCAACAACTATCAAGCCTATCAATGATTCTAAAAACTCCCGCCCTCGCATCATGCGGTGAAGTGGAAGACCGCGGCGAGATTCTAACTATGGACCTCCTGCGCATCAATACAAAATAATACCACTTCTAACATCAACGTGAATATGTTGTAGCCGCACATCAGGCGCTAAACAGAGCTTTAAACCATATCTTAACGCCCTCAGCCGAAAGGTGTTTAACCTACTTATCTTGGAAATGCTTTTGTTGGTATTACAATCTACCCAGCTGCGGTTTGTTTAATGGCTGCTATGGTTATGTTATAGCACCCTATTGAGTAACAAATGAGCAGCAACACTATAATCACGTAGTCTTTAGTAATATATTTACGTAGTTCTATAATCGGACTCTTGTTCTATACTCGCTCATCATACACACCGCTAGGGAATGGAACACTCTGCCTGAGTCTGTGTTTCTGGTTAATTACGGGGGGGTTTTCTAAACCGGAGTGAATAGGTATCTTCAGGGTAAGCGAGCTGCATCATCGATGGCATCGTCACTTAACATCAGGCGAGATAGTGGTGAAGTGCTACCCAGTACCTTCGGTATGATTAATAGCAATATGTGTTTTTAGAGTAATCATACTTGATATAATTCTGTTCTTGTTCTATCTTATCAGTTATTAGAGTAAACGTTGTAGGTAGGAATGCTTAAAACTATTTTTATATATTTTTACGATATCAACACGTTAATCTTAGAATAATTGGTCGATTTTGGGCAATTAGAATTAGTCAGTTTAACAAACCGTTAACGTACCGAAAAGCTTTTCAGAAACCCAAAATTGAAATAATTGTCGATTAATTGGAGATTTGACATTAGTGTTGACAAACAGTCACATGAAGTTTTTAGAAACCCAATCTGCGTATGACAATGGATTAACAAGTATTTAAAATAATTTGTCGCTGATTTGCGTTTCAGAAACCGGGGGTAAGAATTTTATTGGTAAGTAAGTTATGGGATAGTATCAATAACCAAGAAGCATCCTCCTATCCAATATATGGGGTTGTTTATATGGCTACCATATGTTGTTTATACAACACAGAAGATGTAACATTTAAAAACATAATGGCTATAATGTGTATAATTTTAACTTTTGTTGAATTACCGGCCGCCCCTTAACACCAAAACGTCCTGGGGAATACTCTCTTTGGTAGTATATCCGCTACACTTTGGTTATTAAGGGCGTTATAGTTAAGTCCTCTATAATGCACCTTACTCGATGTTCTTACGTAAGTATTGGTATGGTGCTAATTATTTCATTTTCTTTTAGTCAGTTCTTAATTCTTATGCTATTCAAGAAAACCATGGAAAGTCTCATTCTAAAGCAGAAGCTTAGGCTTCATCTTTTTGTATTAAGTTTTCATTTCAGAATTTCATTATCTCTATCGCATCAAACGTTTACGGCCATCTTTTTACTACTAATTTATATGTACTAATATATTACGTACTCGATAATACCATGAATATTTCAATAACTTTCCATGTATGAAAGTTTGTGTTTTCTATAGTAGTGGACAGAAGGACGGTGTTTACTCAACATAGCTTTGTAGTAAATTGAAAATGTTGTTCTACTGTAACTATTACGCTGTGGCAACTCGTGTCCATCCAAGACATACTTTTTCGAGATCTATGAAAAAACGTGTTCAGGTAGCTAGATTAGGTAGTACCTATTTAATGTTCACGTTCATTAGATATACTAAACTCTCTAATTATATGAAAACATGGAAACTCGAGATACCTAATAAATTTGCAAGCATTGTAATCGTAAATTGAATACGCGTCAGAAAACTTAATTATACGTAAATATAATACGTATCAAATAAAAAGTAATACAAATAAAAAAGTCACCAAAAAGAATCTAGGTATGTGAGATTCGATCCACGGTACTCGATCTTCTGATTCGACTTCAGTAGTTACACACTATACAATCATTGACCAAGGTGTCGAAAATTACACACATATCGTTTATGCCTTACTGTCAGACACATTATATTGGTCCACGTACATACGTAAAATTATTATTGTATTATTAAGAATTATGTCGTAAAATTAAAATTAGACCAAAAAGAATCTCTTTACGCTGGATTCGATCCACGTGCCTCTCAATTGCGAAGCGATGTCACTTACTATGCGCTATTTGAACGACGATTGATTTGTCGAAAATTATGTACATAACCTGTGTGCCTTATTGTCAGAAACTGTATAAATTAATCATGATCCATCTAAAATAATTACAACACATTCATTACGAAAAATTCTGAATATTGCTTATAATAATTATTTTAGGTAGCTAAAGTTGTACCTATGTCTTGTAAAATGTTTGAAGTGTTTTTTATATTGCGTTAGGGTTCACAATCATATCATAATTTCATTAATATAAGAGATATATACATAGGTACATGGAGAAAGGAAGCCATAGATGCTTACCTTATTATGTCCATCATGCGTTTTTGACGATTTTTTGCATTCCCAAAGCGTTTATTTATAATTTTACCCATGTTTTATTTTAATTGAGATCGCCGAGAAAAGTGACACAGGTCCGACGCATGACGCGGCTGACCGCGATATGAGCGAGGATGATAGCAATATACGTAGATCGCTGGAGTAAATAGTGCGACATGATGTTAACGCTTCTCGGAATGAAAGGGCGTATGTGACATTTTGTAAACAGGCTCAGTACGCATTAACTGTGCTTTTTTTGGATTAAAATAATCAATGAAATTTATTGTACTTAAAAAATCAATATTTTAGAAAAAAAATCCAATTTTTAATACACTAAAATCTGGCGGAAAAAGTAGGAATCCTCTATTTTCAGAGGTGTTTTTGAGATTTTTTTCTATCGAGCCAATTATTAGGAAACATGTTTTGAAATCGATGAAAGTATTACTTATATCCTTGAGTATCGTGTATTTAAATTGCAGTACCATCCGGTACCTGGTTTATGAGATTTTCCATATCATGTTAGCACTATTTCGTAATTTCCGAGCCTTAAGATGCTGTCAAATGCTAACATTTTGTCACCTTCAGACTGCGTAGGAGTGAAAGAGAGGGAGCGATGGTAAATATCAGTTAAGGTTAAATCCGAAAGTAAGCTTATTAAGACAATACTAGTGACGTTAATCGAAAATGTAACTTTTCTTGTCCCTCTTAATAGTTTTGCTAATATATTAATGAAATAATTAATATATTTTATATTTACATATGTAAATAATTAAGATATTTATGTTACAAACGTAATTTAGAATCAACTTCTTTCTTTAACGGAAACGCGTTTCGGACTTTTCTTGGCCTTAGATAATATGATCAAGAATTTGATTACTGCTAAATAAATTTTGTTAAAAATCTGTTCAAGTAAAACTATCTAGCACTTGTCAGCGTCTTAAGGTCTTTATCATAGTGCCATAAGTCACCACTAGTTGAAGACTAGTCTTCCGGCTCTGCGGGATGTTACATTAAAAGATTTCGCGTAATTTTCCGAACGCTGCCTGTCCGAGTTGGATGTTTCGGCAAATTGTTATCAAAATGGATCATTCAGTATGGACACGGCTTTTTAATATTCGCTTCTTGGTTGTCATGATAAGCTCAATTCCATTTTTCTATATAGGTACATACTGCATGCTTATTCATAACATTACATTACATCAGCATTCAGTTCTAAGGCCCGAGTCATAGAAAAAATAAAACAGTCAGCATGCAGCAGTTAAAGAGTAGGTACCTACCTACATTTTCATCTAGGACATAAGTGCCATATGTATGTCCGGTATGCCTATCGATGTATCCAAAATAGATTATAAATACCCAATCATAATTGAAGAGTGTAATTATATTTTTCATCACACTTGTACACGTAACAGTATCTGAACATACAGGTTAACTTGGCCGTAATGCCCCATATAAAACCCCCGAGCTTTCTTTTTGTTATGAAACCCAAGGTAGATAAGTTTTTTTTTAATTTATAGCACAACACACAGGTCTTGCAAGTTCAAGCAAGGGCTTTATTTGTCTTAAAATGTTATCTAAACAGGAATTTCATTGCAGTCTCGGTACATGTTACTTAAATACTCTTCTAATGTTCTTAATAATCGATTTTAATAGTTTTTTGTATCAAAAGGTCGAATTTATTTTATTTTTTTACACTCGCTGCATGGCTGTATACCTACGTAAATATTTACCCCTAACTGAACGAAATAATTGTATAATCTGTGGTGTGAGCAAAAAGCCCGCCATCAGAATAAAAAAAGTGCACGTACCTATTTCGGAATAATAGTTGTGCTGACTTGTGTATTAAAACTATAATTCATGATTATTTACTCGCAAATCAGATGAAAAACATTGTATGTTTCATGGTCGGTACGGGAATTACGAACCTCGACTGAGAAATCCTTCTACTAGAGCCTCGATCGTAATTCCTTACTCACCGCCCTTAATAGGTACACATTGTAATATTACACAAGTCCCGAATAAACTTAACGCTTTCAACTGCAAGTCTACGATTTAATATGATGGTCCCGGAACCTGTACCAAGAACTCATAGAATGCTAAGTAATTATGTAAGTACTTAAACTAAATATTTCGTCAGCCATGAAGCAGTGTTAGCCGAGCAGTACGTACCTAATAGATATGGACTGCCGCGCCGCAGGTCCATTGATCGATTCTCCCCGACGGCTTGATCTTCACCGCATAGTGGAAAGGCATTTTGCGAATGCTCGCCTGGCTAGCTACCACCCTCTAGAATAAAACTGTCCCCAAGCACATAACAGAGTGTTCTGGGACCAGTCTTTAAGAGCCAGTAAGTAATTATGAAATTACAGGTACATGAGACATGTCTAGGGGTGATGGGTGTAGTGCAGTTCGTCATTTGTGACGAAATGCATCTGTTATAGGCAGAGGTTAACTTAGGGAGCTAAACATCAGGTTGGCCTCGTAAGTGTTTCGTCACAATCCTATTAAAAAGTTTCTCTGAAAAATGTATTTCTCTCATACTTCATTTCTGGTTAGTAATGTTGACGTAAACAAAGATGTAAGAAGGCTCTATTCAAGAGTAAGAGAGCGTTCCATCATTGATAGCTGCCGGATTGTACGATTAGGGATAGTGTACGCGTACATTGCGGTAGCAATTTCCGTACATAAATTAAATTTCATAAGATACCTACCTATATAAATACCAGTAGGTAGGAGATACCAATTTAAGCTCCAGAATACTTGGTATTGATACATGAACATAATCAACACGATAAATGGATGATGCTATTATTGTATTATGAACCTTTTTTCAATCGTACCCACTAACTGGTAAGATGTTGCTGATTTAGCATAAAGTCCATTACGGCACAAGTAACTATATGATTACGAATGTACCACATATATATATTCCAAGAAATTGAGGTATTTTCATTTGTTAAAGAGTTATAGGGGATATAAATTTTCGCGAAACAACTCTCAATCTGTTTACAAAACCAGTAAAAAGCTTCCTAATGGACGCGCAATATGGTTTGTTCCCACGTCAGACGTCCTTTCGATGACATCAGAACATTAGTAATGCAACAATGGATCCTTTTACCGCCCCCCAAGTGGGCAGGGCGCGATACCACAGGTACACCTCCCTAATAGGAACATCGACAACCCAGCGGGATCGATTTTAATACTGGACCACCAAGAGAGAAATTTATTTGAAACTTGCGGCCTATTTTTGACTCACTGGGTGAGTGGCGTAGAGCATTGGTTTATGATCTCGAGATCTGAAACCGAACCTGGGTTCAAATGCCAGGTCGAACAGTTGTACTGATACTGAAATATTCAATAGCAGTTTGGAGTCTACATATGCCTTGTAGATACCACCTTTGGGGGATAGGATAGCCTAACCTTTCCCCTTTAAATCTATTATAAATTGCCTATTTAGTGTCTGTTTATAAAATCCAAAGCAGCAATATACTTTTTTCATTTATTAAATTGCCTATTAATTGCCTGTTTATAAAATCCAAAGTAGCAATATTCACACTATATCTACACTACACACACTACTTCCGTGCTTTTGAGGGCACGTTAAGCCGTCGTCGGTCCCGGTTGTCGTCTTAGAATGGCAGTCGTTATAGCATGGTGGTAGGGCATTTTGCGAATGCCCGGCTGGTTAGCTACCACCCTCAAGTAAAAAATCTGTCGTCAAGCACATAACGTGTGTTGCGGCAGCTGTCCTTGAGAGCCAGTAGTTCTAGTTTAGTCTGAACAACATCTTCTACCATATTATCACTTACCATCATGTGAGATAGTGGTAAAAGGCTAGCCTATCAGCAATAAAAAACATATAACGAGTTAAAACATTGAACAGTTAGGTATTTATCTACATATCTAACTGCGGATAAAATCTCAACGCTCAATGCGCTGACATTTTCCGCTTTATAAACCGAATAATGTGCTTTCTACTCACCACACGACACCCATTTCTCGCTTCCATTTCAAACTGACAAGTTTAATCCTCGTTAAAATGTATAGATTTTTATTCATATTTATTGTAAAATTAGCTAACTGCGTACAAATGTTTGACAGTGATCTAAACGTCAATGATATTCTTCGTACAGATTTGATGCCGACGTATTTTATTGAAGAAGGCAATACGAATTATTATCCAGTGGGAAAAAGTGTTGAATATGTTAATGGATCGATCGATGCAGCATTGTCGACTCTTGACTATCACAGGTAGGTTATCTGCTTGTAGACTGTATATAGGATAGATCAATTTGAGTATTGAACGAAGCAGTTTAACTTTAAATTGATAAGGAAATTAAATATAATATCTTAAAGGCTGTAAAAGTATAAGGGAACTCAATCACATAGACACGCCTTATATCTAAAATCCTCATTTCAAATTGGCTCAACTTTTGTTGCAATCTACATGTACAATATATAATATCATAAATAAAAGGATTTGTATCTTTGTATACGTAACGAAAAACTTAAATCTACTGAACCGATTTGAAAAATTCTTTCACTATCAGAATCTTACACTATCTCTGATGAACATAGGCTATAGAATATACAATTAGGGATCCGTATGAAAACTTCGATAATGTAATCCAAAGTGTAAAAAACGACCAAAAAAATGTTATACCGCGTACGCTGTGGAAATTGTTGACAATAGAGCAAAGTGATGTACTACTATTTTATAGAAGACATCAATATCAATTTATTGGAATTAATTAATAATAATTAATAACCTTAATTACCATTCCTAATTATACATATGATTTTATTATTTTAGCAATGGGGCATGCTCTGCGGATTACATTCCAAAATCGTAACGAGAGAAAAATTATAGTCTTGTGCGGGATTCGAGCCCGCGCCATCCTATAGCCAGGGTATGCTCGGACCGCGAAGCCAACGTAATATATCACTCATGACTCTAATTTGTCATTTCGTTCTTAACCATAGTAAAAGGATGGAGCGACACCTATATTTCAACTTACATTGTAACACAACAGACAAAAAAGACTAATATTTGCAATTATCTTAAAACTTGTTAACGAAATTGGGTTCGAATTCCGCACATGACTTTATATTTTTCTCGTTGTAATTTTTGCATATTATGATAGTTGTTGTAACTAACATAGGTATTATGCGCATTAATAAATTAATAAACAAATTTTGAGTAGGTACAGTTTAAAAAAATAATGAACTAAACACTTACGAGTATAGTTTTGCGACGTCAACGAGTGAAGTGAAAAGAAGTGGTTAGGTTAGTATATTCTAGGACAAACGTATTTGTGTATTGCGAAACATTAAAACTGGAAAATCTTGCAATAAACTAATCTTTTTCAGAAAAATGATGAATGAATACCACTGTCGGAACTACCTAGCGGAACAAATCTTGGCAGAAATGGGGAAGAATGGGGTACAGGACCGCCTCGGGAAACCTTTTGCTGTGGGCAAGGACCAAGGTTTGATGAGAAGATCTCAAGATCTCAGGTCGAACTTCATGTTTGACGTGGGATCGGCAAACTATCAGGAATGGTTGACGAAGTAAGTGGCTGCGAGGAAAGATTGCTGCCTATCTGCAGCTAACTTTCACTAACACTGGGCTATCAATGTTTCTAATTTTGATTGATGAATGATGATGTTTTAAACACTTCAAGAGTCTAATCATTTTCCAAAGAAGTGATAGACATTATGCTATAACCTGTAAGGTAGTGATTTTGGGGGATAAGCGTGGAGGCGTGCTCGTCGCATCCCCTGCCAGCCCAGAGGGCTGCAACTCCACTCGAAGAACCACCGTGGTGGTAGGGCCTTAGGGTCCGTCTGGATAACTACCACCCTCCCGTTAAAGTGTAACGCCAAATGTCCATGCCCCAGCTTGGACGTGTTCCGGTACTATTGCGGGAGTACCAGTCCTGTGTGACCTGTACTTGTCCTAACTTTTAGGGCCGTACTGTGAGTGAAGCAACAGTTAACTACTGGACAGTCGTGAAGGGTTGGCGCGGGGTCCAGGGAGACCCGGTGAAACGGCTGACCGCTGGCCGCCCGCGGGTTAGTAGGGGACCCGAACCCGGGGATTGCATTTAATCTCCGCCCGGGGAGGCTGTTCCGCCAACCGGCGCATAATCCTGAGAATCAACTGACGTGCCGGAGTAGGAGACCGGAGTGGATCCCGTCAGTTGGTTCCAGGGGGGACCGGGGGCCCTTCCGTCCCCCGCGCCAGCCACTCACGTCACTGTTTGTTGTTGCTGTTGCAGCTTCAAGTCTGTTATTTTGCCCTATCTTTGGGATTGGTACAAGACACACCACCCAACTCTTATTTTTCACCCAATGCCGAATATAAATAAAAAGAGATGTTCTTCAGCGGCTTTAAATTCCACTTTATCTGTGGACTTCTGCAACATTCGGGGCCTCCACTCCAACCTAGATGCCGTCCATCACCACCTTGAAACGGTTAAGCCGGCCCTTCTCTTTTTAACGGAGACGCAAATAGTAAACACGGCGGATACTTCGTACCTGTTATATCCAGGTTACACGCTCGAGCACACGTTCATTCGTCGTGCTGGGGTCTGTCTTTTCATCCGGGAAGATGTTTGCTGTCGGCGTCTTAATGGTTTCGATGACAAAGACCTATCCATATTGTGGGTTCACGTGGATTTCTGTGGCAAAACTTTGGTTTACGCTTGCCTCTATAGGTCACATAGCGGTGATATGGAGACCACCTATCTTTTCGAGCACCTTGCTAGAGGAGCTGATAAGGTCGGTGAGCAGTACCCTTCGGCGGAACTAGTGGTACTTGGAGATTTCAACGCTCACCATATCGAGTGGTTGGGTTCCAAAGCTACGGATCACGCCGGCCGTACTGCTTTCGATTTTGCTTTGGCGTATGGTCTGTCGCAGTTGGTTAACACACCAACCAGAATACCAGATGTCGAGAACCATACACCTTCTTTGTTGGATCTGATGCTGACTTCTCACCCAGATCACTACCAGGTATCAGTAGAAGCTCCTCTAGGTTCTTCTGATCACTGCCTGGTACGATCTAAGGTAGCGATCGTACGCAACCACCGTAATATTCCTCTCGGGAGTCGTACGGTGTGGCACTACCAGTCAGCGGATTGGGATGGATTGAGAGAATTTTTCTCGTCCTACCCTTGGAGGCAGGTTTGCTTCTCCTCGGAAGATCCAAACGTGTGTGCAGACTCCATCACTGATGTCGTGCTTCAGGGTATGGAATGCTACATTCCTAAATCTGTTGTGCGCGTTGGTGGTCGGAGCCGTCCATGGTTTAATAAGTCTTGCGCTGACTCATCCAGTCAGAAAAACGCTGCTTATAAAACCTGGACCGAAGCACTTACGCGTAAAGATCCGAATACCGCCGAGTTGAAGAAGAAACTAAATGCTGCCTCCAGATCTAATAAGAGGACAATTGCTAAGGCAAGGTCTGAGCACATCAGCAGAATTGGCGACCAGCTAGCAACATTTCCCTCAGGAAGTCGTGCTTTCTGGTCTCTTGCTAAAGCTGCTGAAGGTAATTTCTGCCAGACCTCCTTACCAGCGTTACGTAAGTCGGATGACTCTCTGGCCCACAGTGCCAAAGAGAAAGCCGACCTTTTAGGTACTCTCTTTGCCTCTAACTCGACTCTCGACGATAGGGACGCGACACCTCCGATAATTCACGGATGTGAGAGTTCCATGCCAAATGTACGTTTCTCGCAGAGAGCGGTACGGAAAGAACTCTCCTCCCTTGATGTGCGAAAGTCGAGTGGGCCAGATTGCATCCCGGCTATTGTCCTCAAGTCATGTGCTCCTGAGCTGACTCCGGTGTTAACGCGCCTTTTCCGGCTCTCCTACTCCAAAGGATGCGTGCCGTCTTCGTGGAAGGTTGCTCTCGTACACCCTATTGCCAAAAAGGGTGACCGTACAGACCCATCCAACTATAGGCCTATAGCAATCACTTCTCTACTCTGCAAGGTGATGGAGCGAATAGTCAACGACCAGCTCCTAGGTTACTTAGAGGATCACCAACTGATCAGTGACCGCCAATACGGTTTCCGTCGTGGCAGATCGGCTGGTGATCTTCTGGTTTACCTCACTCATCGTTGGGCTGACGCAGTCGAGAGTAGAGGGGAAGCTTTAGCTGTCAGCTTAGATATTGCTAAGGCTTTCGATCGGGTCTGGCACAGGGCACTTCTTTCGAAGTTACCATCCTACGGTCTTTCCGAGGGGTTCTGCACCTGGGTCGCCAGTTTTTTATCTGGACGGAGCATTCGTGTCGTTGTCGACGGAGCTTGCTCCAATCCCATGCCGATTAATGCTGGCGTCCCTCAGGGATCAGTGTTATCGCCTACGCTATTTATTCTGCATATCAATGATATGTTACAAGTTTGTAACATGCATTGCTATGCGGACGATAGCACGGGCGATGCGCAATATTCTGGCCGTGTTAGTGCCCCTCGCGACGAAGTAGAAAGAAGCAGAACTGGTATTGTGTCTGAAGTCGAGGGTGCATTGGAACTTGTCTCACATTGGGGACAGCAGAACCTTGTCCAATTCAACCACAAAAAAACTCAGACATGCGTTTTCACCGCGAAAAAGACCCCCTTCATCATCGCTCCGCAATTTCAGGGTGTTCCCCTAGAAATCGCAGAGAGTATTGGAGTTCTTGGCGTCGACATTTCCAAAGATGTCCAGTTCCGCTATCACATCGCGAGTAAGGCTGGGTTGGCATCCAGGAAACTTGGTGTGCTTAACAAGGCAAAGCGGTACTTTACGTCGAGCCAGCGACTTTTGCTTTATAAAGCACAAGTTCGCCCTCACATGGAGTACTGCTCTCACCTCTGGAATGGCGCACCAAAGTACCAACTTCAGTCTCTCGATGCTATTCAGCGTCGAGCGGTCCGAATTGTCGACGACCCCGAGCTCTCTGACCACCTTGAGCCACTGAGCCTCCGTAGAGACATCGGTGCGCTCTGTGTATTCTACAGGCTCTATAACGGAGAATGCTCTCAGGAGCTGTTTGATCTTATACCGGCTTCGCGATTCTATCATCGTACCTCGCGTCACCGGTTGAAAGCTCATCCACACATAATCGAGTCCTGGAAGTCTCACACAGCTCGATTTATGCGTTCCTTCTTACCGCATACTTGCAAAATGTGGAATGATCTTCCAGCTAGCGTTTTCCCGCGGAACTACAATATGGATTCCTTCAAAAAGGGTGTTAAAAGAGTCTTACAGGGTCGGCAACGCATTGGTAACGCCCCTGGTGTTGCAAATGTCCATAGGCGACGGTAACCGCTTACCATCAGGTGGGCCGTCTGCTTGTATGCCACTCCATCACATAAAAAAAAAAAAAAAAAAAAAAAAAAAAAGAATATTTGTATATATGTGCATTAGACAGGAAAAAAAATGTTTACCAAAAAATGGAACCGACTTCAACACCCAAAAGTGTGAAATAACTTGTTGAAGTCGGTACCATGATAGTTCAAAAGTACCTATTATCACAAAATTGTGCACATGGTACTGACATCGACAAGTTATTTCAGACTTTTGGGTGTTGAAGTCGGTTCCATTTTTTGGTAAAAAAATTTTTTTCTCTTATTTTAGTGATCCTTGCTACTTACGGGATCGATTCTCATTCATTGTCAACGACTATATCATCAGGTGAATATTTTTCAGTTATTGGAGCGTAACTCAAAAACGGCTTGACCGATTTTGATGAAATTTAAAATGGGACCAAACGACAAGCATCAGCTTTCAAACAAAAAAAGAATTTTGAAAATCGGTTTACCCAGTTAAGAGTTCTGAGGTAACAAACATTAAAAAAAACACACGAATTAACACATAAAAAAAACAACTTTTTAGGAAGTCGGTTAAAAAAACGAAAATGATCACGTGGGGTGCCGGCCCAGACTTGTCCTGCCCTCTTCATATCTTCCTGTGCGTTTTGTAAGAGGCGAAGATAAGATAAAAACGGAAGGTGGGTGGCATTGCCTTTTGAAGAACTGCCATCTTACACTGCGATCCCCAAGATGCCTGCCAAGCTCGGTGTTGAGGAAACCCCCTAATGAGAAAGGCTTTTATTCAACGGTGGTCATAGCGTTCACCATTGAACAAAAGCCTATTAAAGAAGTGCTTATACTCAGTCCCAGAAAAAGAGTAACTATCTAAAATGCATTACAAAATATATGTTCAATTCAAAATCTATCTATGCAATAATAAGCATCATTTGAACTTATATTTATGATGGTATTTGTTTGTCAGAGTGGCAGCTCTTAACGATATCTACCGACACTACAACGTAGCTATGAACACCAACCTGGTCATGGAGAACACCTCAGCCATGTCTCCGGCTCCAACGATCGCAAACAGGGAGGGGTATGAGGTGTACGAGGGGGGCGAAGTGGGATACACTGAGCCGGAGGGGCACGGAGCTCATGTTCAGAGTGGCCCTGGAGTCCATGATATCTCCAAATATAGTAAGTGTAAATAGTAGTTCATGCAACTGTCATATAATAGAGGGTATTAAAACATGAGTGTAGTTTTTTGAAACGAGCCGCAGGCGAGTTTCAAAATAAGATTACACGAGTGTTTTAATACCTAATTATATGCAGTTACATACACTACTTTATTTAATCTCATGGCTATATTATTTTTTTTTACCTGTATTTCAAATCTCTGTGGCTATACGCTTTTCTTGATTTTTCTGGCAAAAAACTATTCGCCAGTTTCGTAGCTGTTTCTAGAATGTCAGGTGGAGTTAAATCATCAGTATCGTGGGTTGACATTTTTGCTACTAAAGTTTTATCCAACAAAATATTACTCAAATTCGTATGTACGAAATAGCGCCAAAATGGAAAGTCTGTTATTGGTCTATTGGCTCGGAACCAGCGCAGCGCGTTGCGCGCGCATCTCGCTCACCATAGATAATAAGTACTTGAATTGAAACCTCCTTGGTAGGGACACATTGTACTTTAATAATTAAAAAATTGTTTTAAAGCATTGTTTTGTTATGATAACAATGCTTTAATTTAACTTATTAATTTTCTTAAAGAAGTATTTGTACATAAAATATGCCAATAAAAGTCTGTATTTAATTTCATAATTAGAATATTACCGAATGAGATTATATAAACATATACTTAGTACCTATGGAAGCTTTATAGTAAACTAGCGCTTGTGTATTTTATTAAAATATACTCAAAAAGCAGTTCGATACAGGCTTATAATTACAAAGGAAATTCTCCGGGAGTTTCGAAAATTAGTATTTTTATAGGTATTGTAATAGGTACAATTTCTATATTACCCTTTTGTCGAATAAATAGGCTAGGTTCTGAACTGAACAAATCAGAACTTAAAATAAAAGCATTAGATGTATTGTTGATAGTTAAAATGGTTTCATTCAAATAAGATTCTCTGAACAAAATCACTGCCTGTAATTAAGGGAATTGTCTTCATAGCGCTTTCCATACAAATGTAGTTGCATCGTATTTTAAATACCATGTTTTAAATTTTGCATGCAGAAAATGCATGCGAAATTTCACCGAGCATATTTTAATTACCAATATTTAAAATATTTCTAAACTACATTTATATGAAAAGAGTTAGGAAGAAACTAGCCTATCATTCAGTGATTTTGTTATCAATAATGAGATGATCATTGTCTTCTCTAAAAGACTGTTGAAAAGACTCATTTATCACATCATTATCAATGATCATATCATAACAAAATATATTAATTTGACACGTCATTATTTAAATATTTTTTTCTGCTGTAAGTCGCGCGTTTTTTGTATCTTCTTTGGTTGGCTATGCCTATTATAGGGCCCAGGTTTTGGTAAAATTAAAAAAAATAATCATATAGAAATAAATGTCTCATAAATATTGCATCACTGCCTCCGACAGATGCAGTGAACATGTAATCTTATTAAATATACAAAGTTGCTTTATGATAGTACTTAAGGCTATAGTGCACTGTATACAAGAATTACTAATAGACAATCAATTAGAAATAAGAATAAATATTAAGAATTCCCATACAAAACGATTTTTCAAATTATTTTCGAAAATTCTTAATATTAAGAAAATCTGGAAAACCAGAAGCATTTTAGGCTCAAGCATAGACAAGTAGGAAAGTTGGCCGAGTATGAACACTTGGTATTTAAAATTTGACTAAACTACTTTTGTATGACAAGCTCTAGTAGTCGATTTTTGGAAATCATATTAATATCTGATAGCATTGACCTATATATACTAGACGCGACATCTCAAACAAGGATAGTCGACCGGTGCAAATATGCTGGCCGGCATACTCTTCCCCACACGTAGCTGGGCACTCGTATAAATTACACGCGCTTTACGTTCGAATATTGTGTATTATCCTTTGTGTATTTTGAATACACCATTTTCGAACGTAAAGCGCATGTAATCTCTACGAGTGCCCAACTGCGTGTGGGGGAGAGTATGCGGGCCAGCATACTTACACTGGTCGACTATCCTCGTTTGAGATAACGCGTCTTGTATATATAGGTCAATGATTGATAGTTATTAAAACTCATTGATTGATTATGTACTTTTGCCAGTGAGAAAATGCAGAAGATATTATGCTGAGCTTGAGTTAGGGATTTGTTGGGGTCGCTTTGTAGGGCTGGTGGACATTTTGAACCTGCGATCATAGAACATATTATAATAATACTACCCTGCGATATAGGATTTTTGATAGGTGTAATAGGAATGATGCTTCCATTTTCAATTACTTGCAACTTAGAGTCATGCGGCATAATATGTCATGTTGGCTTAGCGGTCAGAGTATACCCCAACTATATGGATGGCGCGGGTTCGAATTCCACACATGGCTATATTTTTTGTCCTTTCGTTACTTTTGTAATATAAACTAATTAGTTGACTTAATTCTCCTGTGCACCTAGGTAAATTAAGTAAACTATTAGTAATTAAACAAATTTAAACCGTTCAAAGTTGTTTAATTACTATGTGTAACAATCCCGAAAAGCTAAGACAACATTAAGTAAACTATTTATTATATTTGAAGATACCATAAATCTAATTCACATATACATCTATAAGTAATAAAATATAGTATAAAAATAAATAAGTTATTTATAGGTTAATAACGTAATGATTAAAGTTTACCTACTGATAAGTAGATTTAAATACCCTATGGTACTTGAGAAAAATCCTTCCCCTTTTTTTTATGCAATTACAATATTTTTTTTTAGCGTATTATATTAGGTTTATATTAGGGTAAAGCGCAAGTAGAGATCTATGTTTTCTGTTTTGAGTTAGATAATTATATCCTCCAGTTATTATTCTTTATGAAGTTATTCAATCGCTTAAACATTTTGTACATTATTTGTTAGTTCCACTTATTTTTCTTTTTTTTTTTCATCTTATTTTCTTCCACTTAAAACCGATACAGAGATGAAAGAAAAACTTATTTCATATACAATATCAGCCGGATTGACCACTTCTGAACACAGCCTCCCCCATTATGGGGGGGTATGCCATAATCCCCACGCTTATCAGGCGTCTTGGGGATCGCAGTGTGAGATATCCATTCTTCAGAAAAGCACTGTGCCACCTTCTGGTTACCCTTAGTCGCCCCTTACGACACCCTCGGGTAGAGATGGGGGGGGGGGGGGGGGGGCGTAACTTTCTAGCCTGGCACCCCACGGGCAGCCTGTCATATACATATGGCTAAATCTACTAGAGCTAATTTTGCATGCAAAAATGATTTTTAGAATTCTTCATACTTATCAGGTGGAGGTTATGAGTACTCCATGCCGCCGCCTCCTCCACCACTATACCACCATCAACCGTCCCACCACGCTGTTGAAGAGGAATATGTAGTAGAAGAGCGAGATCACCACGGCCTTGGTCTTGCAGACCTATTCGACATATCACTCACTGGCATAGCATTTCTGTCCTTTGGGATGTTTGTGTTGCAGGTGCTCATGTGCATCACTATGGTAAGTCAAAAGAATTTTCAATATATGGTATTGGTACTGAAATAAGAACTAAACAAAAAAGCGTACGCTCAGAATTCCGCTCCTTCTAGCTGACAGCCTTCTACCAAAACGTAGCCTTCAATCTCTCACCCATATGTACCTATAATAAAGTAAACGAAAAGTGAAGCTGATGTCTCTTTCCATCTCTGCCTTTAAAAAGACCTTAAAACAATGGTTACTGGAATTTTCCTACGACGAAACCGAGGAATTAGTTTAATTAACCGACTTCCAAAAAAGGAGGAGGTTCTCAATTCGTCTGTATTTTTTTTTTTATGTTTGTTACCTCAGATCTCTTGACTGGGTCAACCGATTTTGAAAATTCTTTTTTTGTTTGAAAGCTCATGTTTGTCGTTTGGTCCCATTTTAAATTTCATCAAAATCGGTCAAGCCGTTTTTGAGCTACACTAAAATGATTGAAAAAAAAAAATTACAAAAAATGGAACCGACTTCAACACCCAAAAGTGAGAAATAACTTGTCGAAGTCGGTACCATGCGCACAATATTGTGATAATAGGTACTTTCGAATCATCATGGTACCGACTTCAACAAGTTATTTCACACTTTTGGGTGTTGAAGTCGGTTCCATTTTTTGTAAAAATTTTTTTTATTCACAAAAATATTAACTCACCACGACACATATAACATAAGTATACACAACGCGTATATACAAAGCACATATAATATTATCCACGTCCATTCACACAAGCTCACATTTACTCACAAATAATTACATACCTTTCCTTTTATGATAATATTGTACTCTAATAATCTATTTTCTAAGTCTTCTAGTAATATATTACCTATTATAAGAAATTAACTAGTGTAACCAAATCAGGCAATTTTTTACTTTGCTGTATTGATAAAATCGCCCTCGAGCTCCAAGGCAAAGGGCACGTGCTTAACTTGGGGTTCATTGAGAATCTGTTTTACTCTGTAATCTATTTCAAACAATGTTAACTTTTTCCTGATTAATTTTGGTAGTAATGGTAATAAAGACATCTTGTATCTTGTAACTAAATCCCATGCGGTCTTGCTCTAGAGTCTAGCTAATTAGATATAAGAATAGTACAGTATAGCTCACAGCTTACAGCATGTTTGGGTTAGAGTCATAGTCTGGAGTTGGGTTTAAGTCCCACTTACAGTCTTAATCCTAATGGCAAAAAAAGGGTTAGGAGTTAAATAAGAGAACCTTATTCTTCGGTGTAACAAACAATACTGACATCAATTAACTTTGGTAATGAAATGTCATTGTTTGAAAACTAACTTGATTCTAATACCCACATGATGAAATAACAATTCTGGTATCAGCTGCCGGGTACAAACTGCTAGAGTTCCAAGCTATCTTGATTCTAGCAGGAAAACGTTGCGGTGCGGCGGTAAAGCTGATGATTCAAGAATTGATATTTGTTGTGGTATTTTTAAGAATAACTACACAAACACTTACATAAAATCTAGAAAGTAATGGCTTGGGTTTATATATACCTACATAGTTCACACCAAATACGTACTTTTAGAAATTTAAGATTTTAGTGCATACTTATTAAATAAACGGCATGAAGACCAATCACATTAATTACTCATTGAAATATAACATAATAAAATATCGTAAGCGTGTGCTTACTTGTATAGATTACTTATTCAACCATTGGGATAAATTTTAGAGTCATCAGCAGCCGCAAGTAATGCAGATGGTAGACAATAATGGCGATTCAATGAACGTTGACGAAGTGTTTCGATTTAAACGAGAAGCACCTGAACCTAAAGCTAAGAAGCCAGCACTGAGTTCCGTTAATACCTTAGTCCGATATGCACTCATGGCCATAAAACCACGGTCCACGCCTTGCTTGTATCGAGCTCTATGTGTGGGGAATAAGAGAGCAAGGAGTCTTCAAGATGGAAATCGGTTTTGGTTACCTGTTTGGCAGTAAGTATGTTAAGTATCCTTACCATGTGGCATTAATCCTCGCGTGGCTATACCAAAAAGAGCACTAATACAACCGTCAAGCTACTTTATATTGATGGTTGGATTGAAGGACAGGTTAGCCAGTTAATAGCCAGTGATTGTTAGATATCCCCTCAAGTCAAACAGAAGCTACCACGTGGTGGATATCAGGAAAACAGATTCCGGAAATTCCGGAACAAAGGGACTGATGCGCGTTTCCTCAGTCCAAGCATTATTTTTACTGCTCTTTTTAGAGTTCTGAGCACCATTACTACTTCTAATCCTACTTACCCAAGGAGTAATAGGATTAACTCAGATTTGCTTATACACAATTGTTTGTTTATAAGCAAAGTATACCGAAAATATAACAGCTTTATCTAGAAACGGCTTAAGTTTAAATAGAGCATGATCGGTGCTTACTAGTCTTTTTCATAGTGTTCAATTGTATAATAATACCCAAGGAATACATTTTCTGCCGTTTTAAGTACATTTGCGTGACTGATATTTAATTACCACACTTTTGTCAGCGTCGACAATGAGGAAAAATTTGTCATATGCGGGATTCAAACCCGCACATAACTAATTTGTTGTTTTGTAATATCACCCGCGGGTTTTATTATTGCATGCGTCATTGTCAAAAACAAATATATGTATATAGTCTGTCCATCTAACATGTCGTATTTAACATGTATTAAGAATAATACTGGCCATAGAATAGAGCCTTGAATCTTGATGTAATCTGATATTTAAATCCTCCAAAATTTGATTTAGAGGGAATAAAAAAAAACCAGATGTCCTCTATACTAACTCACCACGGTAACTAAGATCGGCAGAGCATGTCCCGGCCACAGAGAAAGATCATAGCAGATTCAAATCCTGCTCACAGTATAAAAAAATATTTCGTTGAAATTATATGAAATTAATTAAAGTTTTTATATTATTTCAGATAGCATGAAAAGTATATGAATTCAACAATACCTAAACCTTGGCCAGAACGGGCTATTTCGCTATTTGAACAGTGTTTGGCCTTTTGTATTTAAAACGCTTACCATTTATGTTTTCTTTAAATGTTATCTTCTTTATATATTCAGTGCAGGCGTAGCGTGGGCACGTGGGGGAGCCCTGGGCGCAGTGAGAGCAGCAGCGCTTGGATTGGGTGGCGCGGACTGCAACGCTGCTTATCCAACAGCACATTGTGAAGCTTAAAACTCACTATGTTACATATGCTTTTTTGATAACTTCATCGGCAATACGCGTTGGATACTTACCTGGTACGAGGAGAAAGTTCTGTAGCCGTAGTACTACGCCATAGCCGTAGCTACAAAAATGATTGCAATTTCAAAAGAAAGCTGAAATTTACATTGATTGATATACAGCATCCGTTTTCACAATTAACGCCATCTTAACAGCAAAAGTTTTCTTCTATACAAATATATAGAGTTTTTTTACCTGTCCGAAAGGGAACACCCGTAAGAGGTACTGGTAAAATGTGTATAGGCTGGATAGGCCCCTCGTGCAAAGGGTACAAATATTTTGCTGTTTGTGGGATTCTCATACTTTTATGTAATAAGCAAATTACAACTCTAAACAATCTTATGTAACCATGTCATAGATAAAAAGATAGTTTGTACTGGTAAATATTGTGAGCTTTTCAATGGGGTTGATTATTGATTTTTTTCGCGGAAGGCGCTGAATATTGTAAACCCAGCAGAAGTGCTTAATTAACTGGCCTTGTTATTTTTTTCATTATTATTTCGATCTGAAAAAGAATTGCGAAAACGTAGTTCTTCCTTTCAAGTACCTAAAGAAAGCAATTAAAAAGGTTATTTTCGACTTGTTCAGCTTTGTTTCTTTTTAGTTTACCCAATTTTACCCGTTTTCAAAGTACTATATATTTTTTGATATAGAATTTATATTATTATTATCTATATGTTTCCATAAATTCAATTGTTTCAAACTTAGCATGTTGGTCTTGGCAAACCACTAAGGTAAGTGTTGATTTACAAAGTTAGTGAAGTAGTGTTAGTGGTCATGGTAGTGGGGTCTCAATTAATCAGACTATACGCCGTTCTTTTTTCGCTCATCAAAAATTTTAACGAATAAATTTCGTACAATTGTATCTTTGTAATTCATTTACATGTCAAAGTTTTTTTCATAACAAACTATGGTCTATTTTTTTAACAGACGAGTACCGAAAACTTAATTCACTGCGTTGCTATTGGCCCACGTAATCAACATAAAGTTCATTTCACAGGAACTCTGTAGTTACATGTAGGTTTCAGTTCAACATTCAGTTGAGTCTTCGACTACCTGCGCGTCGAAAAATATTACTTGTAACGAATCTATACTAAAGTTGCAACTTTTGAATTAGGGTACGCAAAACAACGATTGTTTTGAAAAAAATGTTGTTGCTTAGGCAGCAAATCATCTCGTCATACGTTTGTCGACGTTTCACAATGAGCTCAACCCAATTGAACTCGTTTGGTATCAAGTGAAAAGCTATGGAGGAAATTACAAAAGTTATAAAATTTATGAAGTCTGAACTCTTTTGTTACAAGGACTTACTCTTTTGTTACTTTACATAGGTTAAGTGGATAGATAAAAATGGTGTTCATGTCTCAATCATGTGATAACCAAGATAGAAACGTCGGAGTCGACAATCATGTACAAAATATGTTAGAGCAATTTAATATTGACGTATCTGCAGAAGGTTCATCAGAAGAATGACGATATTTTTTTAGATTACAAGAGTTGTAGTAGAATTATTTGATTTATATGTTCTAGTGCATAATATATATACTATTACTATATAGTTTTATATCACAAACGCGAACAGATTTTTTTTAACGAATATACTAAGTATGCAAATTTAAATCTTCAAATAATAACGTAATTTTTTCTACAGTCAATATTAGAAGTACTATTCAATATGAACGGCCCTTAACAATTTCAAAACAAGAACAAAGGTTACTTCTTACTTAAGTCTTGTTACCAATGACGGCAATGACCCATCTCACTCTGTCAATATCGAAAATGTGCAAGAGACATACTCAGTACTCGTTTGTTAAAAAAAAATAGACTATAGTACTTCATTTTATAACATTTAACAAACATGTTTAATGGTATACACTTCCTTACTATCAAAAATAATATTATATTTCGATACAGATATACTTTATATGTAATAAAATGTATGTAACAAACATTTAGTGCCATCATGGAACTAACATGATCAGTCAAGATTACATTTTGATACTGCATACAAGTCAGTTCTTTTTGGCATTTATCGATACCCAACATCCCTGTTAAGTATCACCAGTTAATTAGCTGTAACATTTTATTAACTTACTAGCTGTACCCGCGACTTCGTTCGCGATTGCCGTACCTGCACACTAATTATTCACATTTGTGCACTGTTTATCTCATATTAAGCTACACTGTGGTCTGCGGTGAAGCACTCTTATAGTAAACCATAGCTCAGAATGGAGCTTTCTACTTTGGATTTCAAAACTCCCGGGTTGTATTTTCCAGAAGACAGTAGTTAAGTAACTCAGAGAGTTCTTTCCCGGTTCGCACAATAAATGTTGAAGCAAAGTACCTTGGGCGTTTCTTTAGAATTTCAATTTTAAAACGGCGGTTTGTTTGACGGTAGATCGATTTTTTTTTATTTCTCATTCTCGGAAAGTAGTGTTTGTTTGATCTGAGTAGCGGGTGGGAGACGCTCCTTCCCACCTAAGGCCGGGAAAACATTGGTGTAAATAAAGTTATAGTCTAAGATTTTTCGTTGTTAAATATTCTGTTGTTGTAAAACAATTAATAACAACTATGTTTGGCAGGGTAGTAACTAAATATACTTAAGGTAGAAAGTGTAGGTAAAAAAAAAAATTATAACTTTCCCTAACTTTCATTGTTCTAACTCCTAGTGTATCTTTGTATCTTCTACTCATGTTTATTATTTTTAGTAAATATTTAGAAAAACTACTATTTTTTTACCCTCCTCATATTTTAAATGAAAAGTAGAGTGTTCAACACGGATGTAAGTCATCGATTCCTACTTGGACTATAGCCGCATTAATTTTAAAAATATACTGCTCATGTTATTAAAATCAAAATAAAAAATATAAAAAAACATACTATATTTATATCTTTATTCCTTATATTAATAGTGAAAAGCAGAGAGATTCCTATTCGGGCTATAGCCGCCCGTAAATATTCCAAACAAAATTTTACGTAAAATTTCACAAATAGTTCAAACCTCTCAATAAATTTTTAGTAAGTATGTTATTTTATCAATGATTAATTTTTAGAAAAGCTACTTTATTCACTTTCTTTAAATTCGATATGCAAAGTAGAGAGCTGACCGCAGGTGAAAGTTACCCATTCCTTTCAACCCTTGTATAACAATCTACTAAAGTTGTGCACTTCCAACTTTAAACGGATTAAATCACGTATATTTATCATTATTTTTGTCCCGACAGTCACCCCGTGACCACGATCACTACAAAGTGTTTGAAACGTCGGGACAAAAATAATGATAAATATACGCGATTTAAACCGTTTAAAATTGTTTAATTACAAAGTGTAACAATCGCGAAAACCTAAGACAACATTGTGCACTTTCATTGCGCAGTCTCCGAAATGTATCCGTCAAAAGAAAGATAATTATGTTGTTTAAAAAACTGATTGCGGTGAATGTTTTTTTTTTTTTTATTGCTGATAGGCAAGCCTTTGACCACAATCTCACCTGACGGAAGCTCAAGCCAGCGGTGGGATTCGAACCATGGACCTGCTGCGCGGCAGTCCATAGCCAAAGCCACTGAGCTATCACTGCTTCAAATGTACCACATTTTAGGCTGCCTGTGGGCTTAAGATGAGCCGTACGTTCAAGGGTTTCTCAACATTCCGCGGTCCAAGTTATTTAAAACGAAATATTTAGTTTGTGATATCTGTAATTTCTGAACTGCAAAACTGAGGACTGAAATATTTACGGGAAAATAATTAAATAACCACTATTGTAACAAAAACAGAATGATTGAAATCGGACTACGCGTTAATAAATTACAACTAAATGTACTTTTTGACTTTCATCCCCTTTCCCAAGAGAACCGTACTGAATTTCGGGATAAAAGTATCGTATGTCCTTCTTCGTAGTATGAACTCGAATCGTGCTAAGTTTTATTCAAATCCTTTCAGTAGTTTTGGAGTGATGCGAGGCCGGGATACAGACAGACAGCCAGAAAAAAAAAAAACAGTTTTTGCATCAGTATCAGCTACAGATTGCTCTCAAAACATATTTTCAAAATATCTGCAATGTACAGAATTGGACCTGTTACAGTTTTATTATAAGTATAAATAGATAAATGTAAGCGTCTTACCGCTCGCGCTTCCCTACCCGCCTTCTGCAACCTGTTATAGGTATAGATTAGACTGATTGAGCATTGCATGTTATCAGTACTAATATTATAAATGCGAAAGTAACTCTGTCTGTCTGTCTGTTACGCTTTCACGCCAAAACTACTGGACCGATTTGAATGAAATTTGATATGGAGATAGTTTGAGACCCAGGAAAAAACATAGGATAGTTTTTATCCGACTGCACAAAAAGAGGTAAATGTTTTCGCGCGATAACCGACATACGCGCGGGCGGAGCCGCGCCCGGAAAGCTAGTGAAAAATATACGTAGGGAAGTTGTGCTTATCGTAATAATAAAAACTGTATTTTATCGTTTGAAAAATCAGTCTTTTGGAGAGGTCCAATTACAGACCTATCTATTATACCTATACGATAAAGTGCAAACGCCAGCTTAAGATGAGCCGTACGTTAAAAGGTTCCTGTCCATTCGGGGTGTCAAGTTATTTGGAACGTAATATTTAGGTTGTGATGTCTGTAATTTCTGAACTGCAAATCCGATGACTTTGAAATATTTACGTGATAATTTTTAAAGCACCACTATTCTAATTAAAAAAATAGGCCAAGTGCGAGTCGGACTCGCGCACGAAGGGTTCCGTACCATTAGATAAACAACATTAGACTTCATATTTGAACCTTTTTAGGGTTCCGTACCCAAAGGGTAATAACGGGACCCTATTACTAAGACTTCGCTGTCCGTCCGTCCGTCCGTCCATCCACCTGTCACCAGGCTGTATCTCAACGGTGATAGCTAGACAGTTGAAATTTTCACAGATGATGTATTTTTATAGCTGTTATAACAACAAATACTAAAAATAAAATAAATATTTGAGGTACCCCCATACAACAACCTTGATTTTTTTACCGTTTCTTGCTCGATACTAATAACGGTGACTGGTAAACGCTTTAACTATTCACAGAATATTTAGTTTTATCTTTTCTTTAAATATAATTAATTAAATTAGAATAAATAATTAAGGGGGCACCCATGCAATAAAATTTCAGATAATGGTACGGAACCCTTCGTGCGCGAGTCCCATTCGCATTTGGTCGGTTTTTTTGTTTTAACGTGCGCGAGTCCGATTCGCACTTGGCCAAATTTTTGTATTTTTTGTTATAGCGGCAACATAAATATATCATCTGTGAAATTTCCAACTGTCTAGCTATCACCGTTCTTGAGATACAGCCTGGTGATAGACGGACGGACGGATGGACGGACGGACGGCGAAATCTCAGTAATAGGGTCGCGTTTTTACGCTTTGGGTACGGAACCCTAAAAAGAACGTATGAAATCGGACTACGCGTTAATAAATTACAACTAAGTGTATATTTTGACATTCATCCTCACTCCCAAGAGAACCATACTGAATTTCGGTATAAAAAGCATAAATTATCCTACCTCGTAGTATGAACTCAAATCATGCTAAGTTTCATTGAAATCCATTTAGTAGTTTTGGAGTGATGCGCGGCCGGTATACAGACAGACAGACGGACAAAAATAAAAAAAATACAGTTTCGGCATTAGTATCAGCTACAGAGTACTGTAATTTTTTTTTTTCAAAATATCTGCCATGATCAGTATTGGACCTGTTACAGGTATAAATAGATAAATGTAAGCGTCTTACCCCTAGCGCTTCCCTACCCGCCTTCTGCAACCTGTTATAGGTATAGATTAGACTGATTAGAGCATTGCATGTTATGAAAAAATATGCGTAGGGAAGTTGTGCTTATCGTAATGAAAAAACTGTGTTTTATCGTTTGAAAAATCAGGATTTTGGAGAGGTCCGCCTACAGACCTATCTATTATACCTATACGATAAAGTGCAAACGCCAGCTTAAGATGAGCCGTACGTTGAAAGGTTTCTGTACATTTTGGGTGTCAAGTTATTTGGAACGTAATATTTAAGTTGTGATGTCTGTTATTTCTGAACTTCAAACCCGATGACTTTGAAATATTAACGGGATAAATTTTAAAGTACCACTATTCTAACAAAAAAATCGGCCAAGTGCGAGTCGGACTCGCGCACGAAGGGTTCCGTACCATTAGCTATACAATATTAGACTTCATATTTTAACCTTTTTTTGTTTTAACGTGAGCGAGTCCAACTCGCACTTGGCCAACTTTTTGTATTTGTTGTTATAGCGGCAACAGAAATACATCATCTGTGAAAATTTCAACTGTCTAGCTATCACCGTTCTTGAGATACAGCCTGGTGACAGACAGACGGACGGACGGATGGACGGACGGACGGACAGCGGGACAGACTGTTTTTACCCTTTGGGTACGGAACCCTAAAAAGAACGTCTGAAATCGGACTACGCGTTAATAAATTACAACTAAGTGTATATTTTGACTTTCATCCCCTCTCCCAAGGGAACCATGCTGAATTTCGGGATAAAAAGCTAAATTATCCTACCTTGTAGTATGAACTCCAATCATGCTTAGTTTCATTGAAATCCATTCAGTAGTTTTGGAGTGATACGCGGCCGGGATACAGACAGACAGACAGACAGACAGACAGACAGACAGACAGACAAAAATAAAAATAAATATAGTTTCGGCATCAGTATCAGCTACAGAGTACTGTACATTTTTTTTTTCAAAATATCTGCCATGTACAGAATTGGACCTGTTACAGTTTTATTATAAGTATAGATGATGAGTAAATTTTTAAAATAGCCTGGGGCTGCTTTGTATGACTGTTGAATTTATTGTTAAAAAATATAATAAATTTGTTCGCATGCTAGATTCATTTAACTTTATTAAATACTTAGGTATAGTTCTAATAAAGAGTTTTCGATCTATTCATGTTCAACACTTTTCTCTACTCTATATAGGGAAAAATAAACAAACGTGATGTAAATATATTATTATTTTGGCGGCCAATATTTCATTTGTTTTGTAAATAAGCAGTACTTAAAGTAATTAAGAAAAAACATTTTGATCATACTAGGTACATTATCCAGTCACTTGCACAAAATTATGAGTAATTAGTGCCTATTAATAAATGACTTGAATATTCTACATAATACTATGTTCATATACATACGTCACGCCTATTACCCGAATAGGTAGAAAGAGGCTTCCGTTATCCATCATAATATAGGATAGAGCGAGGCTAAAAGTTCCACCATCCGTAACTATTTTACTAATTTTATGCTCCGATAATTAGTAAAATATGATTTTCGCTTAGCACGCGGTAGAGCTTAGAAATACGGTAGACCTGTTTACAAAAGTGTGTCGTAATTAATTAGTTTGATCCTTAAATTTATGTTTGAAAATGTATTAAAACATACTAAATAGTTTAATAATTCAAAACTTACACAATGTAAAATAGATCTAAGCTTTTTACAAATAAACTATCAAATATATGCCTTTAATTATATCTAAATATAATCAGCGGGGTATGAAGAACCACTTGACCTGAAGTTGTATATTGTCAAAAATTTACTCATGGTCTTACTTAGGTTAGGATATACTGGCTACATGAAACTGTTATCTAAAAAAAACTAGGAAACCAATTGCTATAAATTACGTAATTCATTGCAATAATAACATTTTTTCAGAGCCCAAACACGTTAATAATTACAGGGTAATTTTACAGTACCTTTTAGCCCCGTCCTACCCTACATAGAGTCAAATTTACCTACATATTATATCTATTATTATTAGAATTCATCTATTATTGTTGATATCTACATTACAGATACGTATAAGTAGGTAATGGCTAGTTTAGCAATGAAATCTTTTTAATAGAGAAGTATCACACATAAAATCAAAACAAGAAATTGTAATATGTAGGCAAAACATATTTAATTGTGTAAGGAATTTTCTCACGTTATTAATTAATATATGTACAATGACTTGTAATACTTACTTAACTAACGTCTTTGGAGAAGATTAAAAAAACACAGGCTTATATTGTTTTTTTATTGCTGCTTTGACCACTGATAAAAGTGGTCATGCAGTTGAAGATATTGTTCAGGAAAACCTAGAAATAGTGACTCCCAAGGACAGCTGCCGCTACGCCGTTAAGTGCTAGGCGACTCATTTGTACTTGAGTATCGTAGTTGAGGATGGTAGCTAGAGACCGACTTTAAAAAAGGAGGAGGTTATATTTTATTTTTATTTCTAGTGTTATACCTTTACTACTCATATTTTTTACAGGGTGTACCGATGGTTTTTTTAACTGTGATTATTTTTTCTTCCTTATTAATCCTTATGTTGCATAATTAATTGGTTTCGACTACATTGATGATATTCTCATTTTCACTTGTCCATGTGAAATTAAGTAACAAAACGGTACCTATACGATGGTTTATTTATTTTTAGTGCATTTTTTGTTCTAGAATATTTTGTGTTTAATATCGTTTTTTATGTATAAAGTTTCTTTATTTTTATATATGATATCCTTGCTATGACAGGTTACGTGGCATTATCGCAACAGCGATACAACCATTAAAATAAATATAAAAATAAACATTATCTCATTCACATTTACAAATTATAGAACACAAAATTTTCGGTTCGAACTTTTTTAATTCCTGATACGTTACCCTTTGACCACCATCTCACCTGATGGTAAGTGATGATGTGGTTGAAGATGTTGTTCAGACAAACCTAGAATTACTGGCTCTCAAGGACAGCTGCCGGAACACAAGGTTAGGTGCTTGGTGACAGCTTTTCTAGTAGTATCTAGACAGGCGGGCATTTGCAAAATGCCCTACCACCATGCTATAAAGACTGCCATCCTAAGACAACAACCGGGACCGACGGCTTGACGTGTCCTCCGAACCACGGAAGCGCTCAGTAGTAATGTAACCAGCGATCACCCATCCAAATCCTGACCAAGGCGGACGTTGCTTAACTTTGCTGATCGGTCAGAATGGCTAAGCAAACTTCGCTACGAGCGCTTCGCACCGAACCTAACGAAACGTTCGCACTAACGTCAATAAAGAATTTAAGGCATCTATTTTATGTTATATTTAAATCACTGACGGTATGCCATAAACCTTGTTTTAGTCCAGAAGATGTCATTTCAATAACTTATCTCATTATTTAACTTAGTTTACTACTGCTCGCCTGTACGAAATGTAAACTTATAATAACTTAAGTTGCCACTTTTGTCACCTATGTATTAATTGCTGTCCTACTCAAAATATGCTGTCATTCTTTAAGTTGGTAATAAGATCGGTCACGATTTTGTAATATTTAAAATAGTAGTTTATGCAAAGACATGTTTATGATCATTGAGAAGCCATGAGTTAGTCGATATTATTATGTCGCCATCGAAAACAAAATTATCCTTCCACACACAATTATAAAATGTCGCATTTGGAATGGAACTTGCACGGTTTAATATTTATTTAACTTAAAAAGAATTGAAGGCTTTCATAAATATAAAAGAAAAAACAATAACTTAAATATAATATAATACAGATCACAATCAAAGTTTCGGGCGTTGTTGATCAAAAAAGTGTATTAAAACTCGTCTATAGCGAGTAACTCGAAAAGTAGGTATACAATCTGCTTATGGCTATTATGGCTAGATTTGTAAACTATTTTACAGGATCACAAAATTTGCGACTGTATTACTTTTCATTATAATATTACTCACATTATCATGAAAATTTATTGATGAAATTCTGCACAAAATGATTACTTTAATCACTCTGAAACGGTCTAATATGTATAAAACACGTTTACCCGTTGATTATATAATCAGCGGGGTATAAAGAACCACTTGACCTGAAGTTGTATATTGTCAAAATTTTACGCATGGTCTTACTTAGGTTAGGATATACTGGCTACATGAAACTGTTATCTAAAACTAGGAAACCAATTGCTATAAAATAAACCATCGTATGGGTCCAGTTTTATTTCTTAATTTCACATGGACAAGTGAAAATGAGAATATCATCAATGTAGTCGAAGCCAATTAATTATGCAACATAAGGATTAACATGGAAGAAAAAATAATCACAGCTTGTAAAAAATATGAGTAGTAAAGGACTAGACACATAGATATAAAAAATACAGTCAGAATTAGAACCTCCTCCTTTTTTTAAGTCAGTCAAAGATCTTGTTTTAAGATGGAACTGGATATATAAAATGGATGAAAAACTGGAACTATTGAAGCAAAGTGAATGGTCCATGGATCGATTCTTGCAACGAATTTCAGCTTATCCATGGTGGTAGACCATATTGCAAATGTTCGCCTGGCTAGCTACCAGGTACTCAAGCAGAAAATCTGTCGCCAGGCACCTAACAGTGTGTTCAGGCAGCAGTCCTTGAGAGCCAGTAAAAAATACAGGCATATGAGACTCAACAACTGTATGTCTCAGGATGACAAGTGCAGTGTAGTTCTTCACTTGTTACGATCTGTATCTGTTATAGGCAAAGGTTACCGTTTACCATCAGGTGGCCCTAGTGCTTGTGTCGTCACAATAACATAAAGAAAAAACATAAAAGAATTGAGTTGTTTTGGGTTACATATCAACACTGCTTATTTGTTAAGGACATGGACGGAGCCCGTCTTGAAATAATAAAATACATATAAATCTAAATAATTGTTATTAATTAAAGCAAATTATTTGTATGACTTTTTTAGTATACACATGGCACAAGTAACTTTCCTCATTTTTGTTACCTACAAACGTTCCTAAGATATGCATAATCACTTAGCACAATGGTTCTATAATTTTGATACTACGACCAATCACAATTTTAAATTTTATTAAAGAGCCCGTGATGCAAATTATATTTTTAAGGTGGTGTAGACGGTAAAGTCACCGGAGTGAAAACGCAACTAAGCGGCGCATATGCGTATGGGTTTAGAAGTGAATATGTCTGCGGAGCATGTCCAAAAAGTTGACCAGGAAACAGCCCTTGTCTCTGCGCTATCTTCAACCGTGAAGTCAGTTGTTTCTTCCACTTCGTTCTCCTGTTTTGAAACCAAGTTTTTATCTGGACTTCAGTGAGGCCCAAAGCCTTAGACAGCTCCATTCGTTTGGAAACGCTTAAGTATTTATCTAATTTGAACTCTGCCTCGAGTCTCTCGAGTTGTTTGGCGCTGTACGCTTGACGCGGTTTCCTTTCTGGACCCGCTCGCCGTGGTCTTCTGCTCTTGTCATCTGCAGAAAGAAATATCGTATGATTAAAATTACAAATAAACAAAATTATCTTACATTTTATTCTATGTTTAAAGTCGACCTAAGATCAAGTCATAAATCTTCATCTTCGTCAAAGACTTACTATGGTACTGGGTATATCATTGATCTTTACACAAGATTATTTGTTGCAATCTCATTATTACTCGTACTATAGGCAGGATGAAACTCCTTTATAATTTATGCTATATTATTTGTAAATTACCTATCATATCATTTTTGTACATGTTTTTAGAACCACTCGTTGTGTAGTATGCTTAGCCGTTTTTAACCGATCAGCTAAGTTAAGCAACGTCCGCTGCGGTCATGATTGGGTGGGTGAACGCTAGTGACATTACTACTGGGCGCTTCCTTGCTTCGGAGCAGTTAAGCCGTCCATCACGGTTGTTGTCTTAGGATGGCAGTCGTTATAGCATGGTGGAAGGGCATTTAGCAAATTCCCGCCTCGCTAGCTACCACTCTCAAGTAGAAAATCCGTTGCCAAGCACCTAACGGTGTGTTCCGGCAGCTCAGTTAACCTTAACAACGCTACAAATAAAAAAAAAACTATCTTCATGGTTTATCGATAAAACATGACAGTTAGGCTGTTAAAACATTGATTGCATTATTTATTCCGTGCCATCACGAGACTTCAACATAACTCATGAATATTTTAACCAACCAAACGATTATGAACTTTCAAGGCGTTTAAAAGCACGCCCCCATTACAAAGTAGCTGCTCTTGCTAAAGACAAATACACGGTAAAGTTTTTTCGTGTACTAATCGGAATTGTCGCAGACCGTTGTTAAGTGGCTATAAACACAATCAGTGTGTTTGCACCGCGTTCGAGCGAGGAGCGCCTGAGTCGCCTGGCCCGTGTAAACACCCCATTATGCTGTCAGTATGTGCGATGATCGCTAACCGAACACTAAATAGTTGGGCAAGCGCATAACGATGATCTATGTTAATCATTTAAAATTATTGCAGGTTGCGATAAGAAGATGAAAATGTTGAAGTATGTAGCAGATTTTGTATGTGTAATTTGAGGAATTTACTGTTTGTTGAATTTCCTGTCTGATAGAAATTTATTGCGATTTAAACAACTGATAAATAGTTTAAATCGCGTATATTTATTTTTGGTCCGACTTTTGAAACATTTTGCAGTGATCATGGTCACAGCCTCACAGGTCACATGTGACAAAAGATGATCGCGAAAACGTAAGACAACATTAATAAGATTTTTCAAATTTGAATTTTAAATTAGACGTTTTTATTATTTATTTTCAAATAAACATCTAAGTATGTAGTGTTTATTCTATTGACATAATTTTTGCATTAACGTCAGCTGAAGAAATAAACATATAAATAGACAAAAATAATTGCAAACACGAGTCAGGCTTAAATCTGATGTTATCCGTTCCCGGGCCCGGAGAATGCTCTTTCAATTTGAGCTATCGTAGGGTCATTGATCAAGCTTATTCTCCGCTCCGTCCCCGCACTATACTAACGGGACGGATTGTAGCTGGTACGAATAGCGATTGTGGTTAAAAAAATATTTTTGTTGTGCCGCGCCTTGTAAGTAATATCATACTAGAAGTTAATCATCAATCATTTTAATAATGATTAACTTCTAGTATGAATGTGTTAACGAGTACAGTATGGTAAGATAAGGTGGAAACTAAACTATATTCAATGTTCAGTGTAGTAGATATCCACCTTATCTTCACTGGTTTGTTATATTGAAGAAAACCCAATGACGGTGAGTATCGCCTTTCGTGCGCGCTATCCCGTGTTCAAATACTGTCGTTACCTTGAGGTTCATAGCACAGGGTATTTTGTGAATGCTTGCCTGGCTAGCTACACCCGTCCAGTAAAAAAATGTCACCAAGCACACAATGCGTTCCAGGAAGCGACTTCATCAGTTCGAATTCTAAATTTAGCCTGCAACATTGTCACGTACCAATAAAAGAGATAAATGTAAAAAACGAACTATCCAAAAACAGTTTTTTTAAATGTGATTGTGATAAAATGGTTAAGCACGAGGCCCACCTGATGTTGAGAGATCGCCTGTCACCATGAGACATACAGTTGTTAAGGCTCATGTGCCTGTAATTTAACTGGCTCTCAAGAATTGCTCCAGGAACACACTGTTAGGTGTTTGGCGATAGATTTTCTACTTTAGGCTGGTAGGTAGCCAGGTGAGCATTCGCAAAATGCTCTTCCACCATGCGGTAAAGCTCAAGCCGGTGGCGGTGAGAATCGAACCGTGGATCTGCTGCACGGTAGTCGATAGCTTTGCCTCTCGGCTATCATTGCTTAAAATGGTTGGCTGTTTAACAAATTTCCTGAAGATTTGTAAATTTTTATCAAGCACGCATAGAGTCTCTTATACCTACATCAAAAATTCCAAACAGAAGTAAACCACGACTTGAACTTCCGACGCGACGTGCTCAAAAGAGACTCCGTGTTAATTCAGTTTCTGGATAATATCCGATGTGACAGGGCCCGCTAAGGCGGTATGCACACACACCAGCTTTGTTGGTAATTATCGTCGCAGCAGCTGTTTGTCGTCACTTTGGTGTGAAGTCGCGACCACCGACCGCTGCGACATTTCGACGAATGTGTCCTCGACTTTATAACCCAGGCAGCCTCTGTGCCGTGTTAGCCTTTACAATTAGATTGGGCGTAGAACATTTTTCACGTTTAACGCTAATTTTTATGGGTCTTCTTAGAACGTCTGCATTGGCTTTAACAATTTTGTTCCCAGGTTAACTGCGTATACTTTACTCATCTTTTTAGATACATAATAACTTGCAAATTGTGTCAAAATTACAATGGTTACATGAATAAATATTAGGTATGGAATATATAGTACACCTAGTGTGAAATATTTTGTTGTGATGATTTATAGAATATTGTTATTTCTTACAAAATAAGCCATGAAAATTCTTGCATCCATAATTCTATTCATTACGATTGATAAAGGGAATAAGAAAACTACTCAAACCCAGAACCTATTCCCCGAGAGAGTTTCGTTATGTATATACTGGGCTATGAATCGTCAGTGGACTGATAATTGCTATTACTTCTTCTATTCCAGCAATTATCTTACGTTAAGTCGGTTTGACATAATACCGACGAGTGGGTGTTCTTCATTCATTCTACTATATCGTGTCATCTTGCCCTCACATCTATCATACACATATATCATTCATCATTGAAGCGCTCGTACTGAAGTTTGCTTAACCATTCTGAACCGATCAGCAAAGCTAAGCAACGTCCGCCTCGGTCATAAGTTGGATGGGTGACCGCTGGTGACATTACTACTGAGCGCTTCCGTGCTTCGGAGGGCACGTTAAGCCGTCGGTCCCGGTTGTTGTCTTTGGATGGCAGTCGTTATAGCATGGTGGTAGGGCATTTTGCGAATGCCCTCCTGGCTAGCTACCACACTCAAGTAGAAAATCTGTCGCCAAGCACCTAACGGTGTGTTACAGCAACTGTCCTTGAGAGCCTGTAATTCTCTAGGTTAGCCTGAACAACACCTTCGACCACATCATCACTTACCATCAGGCGAGATAGTGGTCAAAGGCTAACCTATCATGCATAAAAACATGCAGTTCATCCATACTTTCTTGAGCCTTCTTCTATCACTATATATGTCTACATTCATATCCGAAACTTTTAAGATTCTTGGTTTTTATTTACCATACTCAGAAAGTTAAGCTAAGTTATGAAGCGCTCGTAGCCAAGTTTGCTTAGCCATTCTGAATCGATCAGCAAAGTTAAGCAACGTCCGCCGCAGTCATGACTTGGATGGGTGACCGCTGGTGACATTACTACTGAGCGCTTCCGTGCTTCTGAGGGCACGTTAAGCCGTCGGTCCTGGTTGTTGTCTTAGGATAGCAGTCGTTACAGCATGGTGGTAGGGCATTTTGCAAATGCCCGCCTGGCTAGCTACCACCCTCAAGTAGAAAATCTGTCGCCAAGCACCTAACGGTGTGTTCCAGCAGCTGTCCTTGAGAGCCAGTAAATCTAGGTTAGTCTGAACAACATCCTCGACCACATCATCACTTACCATCAGGTGAGATAGTGGTCAAAGGCTAACCTATCAGGCATAAAAAAAAGTATAGTACCTATTCGTAAGATCCAAGTAACAGGAGGAAGACGCTGCTTCCCACCTTAGGGCGGCAAAGACTCGTATTAATTGCTTCCCTATCTAGGGTGGAAATGTGTTGGAAATTGCTTTGTAATCAAACAGAGGGGCACGGAAGGCAGTCCGGAAGATGTCCAGCAGTGCCAGCGTGGGGATAATGGCAAAACCCTCCCATAATGGGGGCGGCTGTGTTCAGCAGTGGACAATCCGGCTGATATAGTACACAGTGCCACAAATGTATGGTATGTTATAGTATACTCTGTTGTAAAATAAAACAAATTGTGGGACATATGTTTATTAATAAACGCTGTAAGAACTAGTTTATAAGAGAATTAATGTGACTTTCTCAGTGTATTTTGTAGTTAGTGTAGTATGCTAATTTATTTATTTATGCTAACCTCGGTATGGGTTACATATTTGAACCGTTTGGTGTAGAGACGTTGGGTCCGTGGGGAGACCGGGAGCTCATCGTATTTTTCAAAACTTATCTAAGCGCTTGGTCGACGCGACTGGTGACCATAATGATGCACCCTGCCAACTGGTAGTGGGCTGGACTGCCTGTGAGTCTGCAATAACTTATAGGTTGTCTAAATACTTTCATTGTAGTAGCTGTAGAGTTCCATATAGTTCGTAGTATTTTGGTAATAAAGGCACACCACTGGTTAAAAAAAAGCAAGTGCAGTTGTCACTAATTCTGTTTATGAGTTAGAGAGCCAATGTGTCTAGGAATGGGTTAGGACAAGAGAGTAATAACAGATACAAAGAAAAGCCTCTCCTCAGCAGTGGCCAATAATGGACTGGTATTGACTATAGTAAGAAGTATTTATTACACGTACTGTTGGGAAATTGACATAGAAAGTCGTTATATCCGGACGTGTCACGCTCACACTAATCTATAGCCACCGTGCTGTTGTTTTAACGAAGGTGACAAATCTATGTAAACAAGTTTCCTTGTTTATTCAGTTTCGTCACCTGTTTGCGTTTATGACTGGGGGATAACAGAGGAGGGAAAGGTTAGACAGAGTTGTCTAAACATTTAAATTTCGCTAGAAAATATGTTTTGGGCGAAAAAGGAACGAGCCATTTTGTGATCTTTCAAAAGCATTCGATTGTCTAGAGCACTGCATTGGTAACTTTGACACTATGATATTCGAGGATAGCTCTGAAGCTTATAGTAAATTAGTCATATCTGTCGGACAGGCTACATAATGCATTGAGCTAATAATATATATATGTCAATGACAGAATGTTGGAATAAAATAAAAATAGAAGTACCGTAAGGACCTATTTTAGGTCCTTTTCTGTTTCTAACGTATATTGACGACCTGCTTGGCATGGCGAAATATTTATGCGTTATGGTTTTGTTCGCATATGATTGGTATCATATGCGAACAAAACCATTTTTTTTTTAAAGTAAGTATTACAGATAGCGATCTACAATCCTTAATTGGTAAATAGTTTTCTTTATCAAATGTTACTTATGTTGTTACAAACAATAAGCTTGCCCTAGATATAATAGATATAACTTTACTGACCATGGGACAGTTTTGCTGGGAATCAAAATGTATTCAACACAGTGGGATTCAGCTGCTGCTAAGATATGAGAGAATCTTTATCTTACAAAAGCATGCATGAACAACTGCTACATTATGTGCATTAAAATATTTAATATGATCCCTTTTGAGCCTTATATTATAAATATTTTAAATGTAACCCCTAAATTGTACATGCATTTTCTAAGTTTTTCAGCCCTCGACGGTTTTTAGTACCCAGTTGTTTTCTATTACCTAAATATGTTACCCTGATACCCACATACCCTAATATATTAGCTGCACAACACAAAAATTACATTTTCTTCAATTAGTTTTTGAGTAGACAAAACAGCGAAATGTATTATTTTTTCTGATATTGAGGTTTTTTTGTTTTTATCGAGTTTATTTTATGCAATTATATCCACTCGTGGGTCTCAGAAGAGGCAACTAAGGGTAATAGACCAGAATATGGTCAGCATCGCCTTCTGAAGAACTGCTTTCTTAACTGCGATCCCCAAGCCCCCTGCCTAGCTTGGGGATTATGGAAATATAGGGAGGTGTGTGGAAGATGCAGCAGATACGGTATATGATGATGCATTCAAAACGGAAGCGCTCAGAGTGAACTAGCCACCCAACTCTCGAAGCACACTGTTGTTCCCACCGTGGCCAATCGCATCGCCTCCCTAAGCTCCCTCCCCTTGGCTATCTTTTTAGCTTCTTTTTAGCAGACTTTGGCTTAGCGGCAAGGGCTTGCGCAACAAGGACAGGCACAGGAGTGGCAGAAGAGGAGGATTTCCCTTTGCCCTTTCCTTTGCCCTTGCGCACCACCGTCGCCCAGGTTCTTTCTTGAGGTTCAAGCACAAGGCCCACCTGTTATATTAGCGGACTAACCTCTGTCTATAAGAGATGCACGAATTGCACTGCGCCCGTCACCCTGAGCCATGCTGTTGTTAATTCTCATGTGCCTGTACTTTTATTGTCTCTCAAGGACTGCTGCCGGCGGCAAATTTTGCGAAAAAAAATAGCCAGGCGAGAATTTGCAAAATGCTGTTCCACTATGCGGTGAAGCTCAAGCTGGCGGTGGGGATCGAACCATGGATCTGCGGCAGGAGAGTCCATAGCTATCCACTCGGCCATCATTGCTTCAAAATTAAAAACTGCCTGTTTACCATCATCAGCTGTATCAAATGTAAATAAATGGCTAAACTATTGAAATGTATGTTAACAAAGACCAACCTCTTTGTTAGCTTATTTGCTTAGCCTGCAGTGAAAGAATAAGAATATTAACATGCAACAAGCATTTTAATATTCTTCATCATACAAACTGTTCTGCAGTGGAGTTCCAATCGGATAACCCGACACATTCTCGAAACAAGTAATTAATATCAATAAAAACAATCCAATCATAAACGGTGTTCGCATTGAGCGAATGTAGGGGTTGGTTGCGTGTCAGCGCGTGTGAACATTTGCACCCGGATGCTCATCACGCCATTGCGTCACGAATGGCCAGCATATTGCGAGGGGATTGGCAATTAAAATGAGTTTTTTCGAGATTTATTTCTTCTGTCATTGTGATTTTCCTTATTCTTGGCCTTATCCTAATGTATTCTCTATCAAAACAAAGGACTATAAGTGCGCGCGGAGCTATTGGCCGCGCCTTAGGTATGTGAGCGGTTGGACGGAGAGGCGGGGGCGCTTCTCAGTGTACGTATCTGTGGTGTTTGATATATACATGATAAGTCCAAAATTAGCATCACCCATACTCAATATTTTTTTTTATTTCGTTTGGTCTATCATAGGTAAGTCTACTCCTTCTAGAAATACAAATAAAAGTATGATCTACGACTGATAAGTCTTAAAAAAGTAATTTTCGTTTGATTAATTTATGTTAAAATAACTTACCCATGACTAAGAAACCCAAAATGCGTGATGAGTAAGTGATCCATTGCATATAAGTGTACTTATCCCTTTTAGATCAAACATTCTTACTAACAAAATTTGCTGCATTAATGATAAGTCCCACTTAACATATCCGTGTCAAATAAAATACTTACAAACAATTGTGGGCATAACAACGTTTTCTTTAAGATAAGTGTCATATATCATATTTGAGTCAAACGCATTTTATAATAAACGATTTCTTGCAAACTATAATATCAAAATTTATCCTTAAATAATCTATTCAACTCAAATTTTCGCGCGATCAAAGACTGTTTTTAGTTGGGTCGTGATTTGTTGAACTATTGAATTGTCATTTAGAAGCCGGTTACAACTTGTATCGCGTAATTCAAAGATCTGTTTGGTGTAACTATTTTGGAAAATTAAAAGATTTTGACACAAAATGAGTGCCAGACAATCAAGGATTGAAAAATTGGTTAGAATTGCACGTGGAGAAGAAGAACGTCCAGCCAATCCTCGCCAAGTAAGTTACTAATCTTTCAAATCAAAATCATTTATTCAATTCAATTTTTGCCTGGAGATGTTCATGAACTCATATTGTATTCCGTTACGTGTCCTGGACTAAATAGAAACAATATTTTACCAGTTATGTTTGTGGTGGCACTAGAACGTAAAACGTCTCAAGAAAATCCATCACAAATTTCTTGTATCGGGGCATACCCATTGAGAATGCGATACGGATCACGCTGCTATTGAAAGATTTGTTAAAAAACGGAATAGTACTCTTTCAGTACCCCAAGATTGGGTTTCTGTGATCAAAATGACGAGTAGCTGCTAAGACGTACAATTTATGAGACAGTCAGAGTTCTTTGGATTTTCAAAACTTTTGACCACTTACTTTATCAAAAGAAATATTGCAGTAGATAAAAAGTCTTTTGCGTGGAACAGTATTTTTTGCCTAAGTTATGAAAGGTCTACTAAAGGTCGCTGACGTCGGCTTCAAATACACTTTGAGCGAAGAGGAACTGTTTCGGTATTTTTCTATACAGAGAAGAGGGAAATCGACAATTTCCTTAGCTGAAATCGAATTGCTTTTAGCATACAACGAACCTGTTAACATTGATATACTAAAATACAAAGACATCCAGGATCTTCTGCCATTTATCGATCCGATATATCATGATTTTTACAAATCATTGCAACACACTCAATCAAGAGCAACTCTTCAAAATATGAGTGACAGTGAGGACGATTTCAGCGTAATTCGATTATTTTATAATTAGTTATAATTAGTTATAGATGCTTATAAGAATATAATAAAAGATTATAACATTTGAACTGATGAACAATAAGAATGATTAACATTAAGAATAAGCAGAAATATAAAAGGTGTAAATATGCTGATAAGAGAGTGACTTGTAGCGTAATAATATTTTTTTATTATAATTTATTGACTGATTAATAATGTAAGTAATAAAACCTCAATAATATAGGGAGAAAGCAGAAAGTGAAGGTTTGATGTTTCATCAAATGTTGATATGTACATAATCTAAATTAAAAAAAATAATCCTCTTTGGTACAAAGTAGATAAGTAACACTAATTAATAAACCATAACATATTATAATATTCTTTTTTGTGGGTTAAAAACTTAGATACAGTTAATATATAAATGTCATAAATTCGTTTTATTATGTCTTCATTCCAATTTGTAGCAATTTTTTGAAGTTTAAAATGCTCATACTGTAAAATCTGATTTTTGGACTTAACATATATATACCAGACACCACAGGTATATTTTCAGTGTTTGTGTACTCAGCGTTGCGAGCAGTAGGATACCCGCCCCCTCACCCCTGTAGCCACCTAAGGCGCGGCCAACTAGTTCCGCGCGCACTATAATCAATATTACGATGTCCAAAGGAGAATATGGAATCGTCTTCTATGGAATATTCTTAAGCGAGCATAATACCAGAAACAAATCTAAGGCCTAGCCTCAGCGATGGCCAACAATGCGCTGGTACTGTTGATTATTAGAAGTACGAAGGAGGCGTGAAAGGTTCAGTTGCGCTTTGATCTGCCTAATGATATCGCGGTTCAGTATTGACTCGAACACTTTACCTAGGGCCAACAAAACCGCTATATGTCTATAGTTTTCCATCTTATACCTATAGATCCATCCTTGGGTACTGGAGTGACCCTGGACATCTTCCACTGAGACGGGTACGTTGCGGTGCTTAGTTCTAAATTTAATATATTTAACAGTGGGGCTTTAAATATATCATAGTAATCTTTAACGATATGCCGTCCGGTCCAACAGAAGAGTAAGCCTTTAGCCGCCTAATCAAGAATAAAAGATAAAAAAGTCCAAAATTTTTTAATTTCTTAAAATGTTTACTGTTGATCAGCAGTTTTTAATAAAAGCCTATATGCACATAAAACAATTATATACCTATTAAATAATTATGGATCTACTGTGCCGTATCTACTTACAACATTATAGCTAGGCTCGGCTAGACGATAGAGATTATAAGTATAAAATTATCGGTGTCACATAGTATACTACAAGCTTCTGTAAGCTATCTAAAACAAAATGCTGCTAAATAAGCTGCATTGTGCTAGCCTCATGTATGCACTCTTTGCACATTGCTAGGGATAGACAACGAATCTAATGACTTTATTGGGATGAACTTTATAAGACCTTACCCCCAATTAGTATTGAATACGAAATAGCGTTTTCAGTGACGAATTTTATCCAAACTAATATTATATCTGATTGTTTATTGTTATAATATATAATAAATATTTGATTATTTGTTGGAATATTAAAAAAAATAAGAAAAAGTGCCAAAAAATATAAATAAAATTAAGTTGATTAAAAAGTTACTGTTTCACGATGATTCATTATAATAAAATAGGTATATTAATTCAGTCTAAAACAATATTACATGGAAAATATATTTTTTCTGTGTTTTTAACATTTATAGTGAAATACCGGTATTCCGGTATTAAAAATATTGATACCGATATACTACCGGTATTGCCAATAAGTCCAATACCGCCATGCCCTATCCACAACCATACCAAAATGAAAAATGCTGCATGACGAAACCCGTGCGTCGTTGATATCCTACAAAAAAACTTGATAAAAAAAAGTAATTTGTTAATAATATGCTGACTCCCTACCAAAATTTAACCAAATCTCTTCATTCCTTGTGCTACATGAATAAAGAACCGTACAGAAGGAAAGCTTCCAAAGTCCAAAATTCTTACTTTTTACATAGTGCTGCAGTTAATGAAAATTAAAAACTGGGCTACTTTTTAAATTTTTCATCAAGCGAGTTAGGATTCGTAAATGAGGGCAGGCGAGCTAACGGGCGACATGACAGAGGTCGAAGTGACAGGCGATGACGTATTCCTCGATTTTAGTTACATATATGTATACCAAATATTCTCAAAACTACTAGGACATGGGTCTTAGATGTGACAGATATCAAATTGTGGTAGTAGTAGTGCCTAGTAATTTTTTGAATGTTTATAATGCAAATTATAAAAGTAAATTGAAAAATATGACTTCATGTATCTCTTTGACATCAGTCACATCTAAGACCTATGACCTAGTTTTTTTTAAATATTACTACCTAATACATGAAATGCAAAGCCTAGTAGCTAGGCCCTATATCCAAAAATATTTTAAATCATTTGCAATCCACATTTTAAATCAAAATTGGAAAACATGACTTCAAGTGTCGCTTTGGCGTCTCTCTCATCTAAATTTCCTAGTAATTTTCCGAATATTTGCTAGCCAAATATCAAATTGAAGTCCTTAAATGATATTTAAATGTGTACCTGAAAGTCTTTTTTTTTAAATATTTTTTTAACCATTATATCATGCAATTAAAAACGTGCATTATGACATCAAGTATCACATTTGACAGTTGTCACATCAACATCTGGCATATCTTTATTGAAATATATTAATTTCGTAAAAATTACTCGTTAATGCTCTTTCTTCGTAGCACGAACAAAAATACAAATAATGAATTTAATTTAAATAAATGCAAAGCGAAGGGAATATTTAGTCTGACGATTCAATGGTACCACGGTTAATAGAAAACAGCAGATCCCAAGTTACCTTCAAAGATACCATGTAATTGTATCACGACTAATGAACGAAAGATCGGACTGACCGATGGCCGAGAATAAGTAAGGTCACGTTTACCAGTTCAGAACCCTTAAAGAGAAATCTCTTTCGCTTCCCCACAATTATTTGAACAAACAATACTTACAACGGTTTGCCATTTTTAAGAACAATATTAAACCAAAAATGGGATAAAAAGTAATTGTTTTTGGTTTTATTATGGTTTATGATCCAATATTGTAGTATGAAAATAATATGAGTTAGATATTCTACAGGCAGCATCAAGACCAGAATCAAGTTAAATTTTAACTATGTGTATTTAATATGTACTAATGGCTACAAAAACTATAAGCGAATAAAATATAGTTGCAATATTATATATAAATAATAATATCGTATTGTGTAACATATAGCGTGTTGCCAGTGACGACTTATATCACTGAGTGAGACGGTCCATAACTGTTTTTACTATGGATAAGCTCTAATTTCTCTGGAACTATACTTGTAGTTTCTTATCTATATTAAATTTAATAGAGGAAATTTGTTGAAGAACCAAAAACACCGACATATCTTTCAGAATTTGCATGTTGAAGTGGTAATGGACAGGCCGCATTGCTCGATGAACAGTTAACCAAACAGCTAGACGGTATAAAGGGTTATCAAGCTAGTTTCTACATCTAATCACTTGTCTTTTATGAATGATCTTTTGATGTATAAATAAATCGGTTAGAATGCATTATGCCTCTCTAGCATATGAGACGTTGCGATAATAAGTTTTATTTAGAATGTAACAAATAGATTATAATATGTACTGCTTAGAATTAATGATTAACTAACGAGTACTTATGAGTAAATATATAAATTCCTGTCATATACCTACTAATAATTGGATGCAATGATTTAGGGTGAATTTTTGTATCGGATGAACTTTTTTTTTTATGGTTAGTTGAATCCGTGGATTCATTAGTATTTTGACTAGAAATCATAATAACATAATTAAATAAATATATAATGTCCGCATGTTATAGTAAACATTTATTTTTTATCACTATTTGTTTTTATACCCATCAGTGCAAAAACAAAAAAAAACATGCTTGTTTTGTGCATGTGGACTGAGTGACCACATTATTTTTAGTTTATTTTTGTCTATTTAGTAACTTCAAGATTTAGTAAAGTTATAAAATAATTTGTAAAATGTATTTTGTAATTTGTAAAGAATTAATAATGAAGTTATGATTCCTAAACTGTGGTCACTCAGCCCACACACACATCTTGATTTGTGAACCTTCGAGATTGGTACAAAGCTTCTTTTACAAAAAAATATTGGTGATTCACACTGCGTTCCAAATGGCTCCAGCGAAAAAACCCGTCTTAGAAACGCCCAACTAAAAGAGAGCCTAAGGGCAATTCATACCACGGTGCAAGCCACGCATATTATGAATCGCCCCAATACCCTTTTGGTCGCAACGTTTTCAGCTCACAAAGGAACTACCAATACGTATGCAAAATGCAGGATATAACTACACCGTTATTGTAAATAATATATTTTAAAACTTACCAAAGAACGTAGTGGAGGGTTGTTGTGTAGCTAGCCAGTGTGCGTACGCATGTCCTGCCAAGATCCCAGCGTCGCTCAACGCGTTCAGGTCAGGGCAGGTTGACGTCGATGACACTGGCAAAAAAAAAAAAGTTTAAATTATTACTTTGGGTATCCATTTTTATTGTTGTTTTATTTAATAGTGACTGAACAAGCACGATGCCCACCTTATGTTAAGGGGACTAACCACTGCCTATAACAGATTAATTTCGTCCGAAAGAGTCACAGTGCGCCCGTCACACTGAGGCATACAGTTGTTAAGTTTCATTGTGCCTGTAATTTAAGCTATTACCGCTTGGCCATCGTTGCTTCGAATAGGATACATTTTGGTTTAGGTATCTCATAACGTTTACGATTCCATGTCATGCTGTATGTTGATATTCAACGATTAAAATATGTACCAAGTAAAGCGGTTTAAAATTAATGAATTTCCCCGTGGGCATTGCTGACGAGACTTCAGTAACGCCCAGGTTTCGATTGAGTCGAAGGCATTTAATAGTCTACAAATGCTAGACATAGTTACCGATTATACCCTTTCATTCTATTTACAGAGGTAGCAGAAATATGCCTCCATAATGCTTATGACCGTACGGCCCAAGATTTAGAAATTATAATTTCTAAACTTTGGGCAGTAGCGCTGCAACTGTAATACGATGAGACATAGTTTGAGGTCATGAGCTCTTATTGAGGGGTTTAATTATTCGAAGTGAGCTCTCGTGGTCTTGTGTGTTTTTTTAAAATAATGTTTGGAAATTAATCCTCTGAAGGGATGGGACTGGGGTTCAAAAGTACGAAAATTGAGACATACAAAGTAAAAATTTGTCTTAACATTGCTACTTTTTTTTCAGTTAAAAGTTAGACTAGTACTTTTACATTTTGCCATTCGTCAAGAAAAATATATTTCAATACACTTGTGAAGAAAATTATTCTAAAAATCATTTAATTTCAACAGTGAAAACGAGTTGTGAAAAAAAAATCGAAATGGTGAGAAAACTTCATCAGTTTTCCTATGCACGCGCATGGTGATCGGCCATAGACTAAATAATGAGTTTTTTGGCTTTTCGCGGATAGCGTTATAGCCACGTACAATATGGGGCATTTAAAGTTTTCTTTATTACAGAGAAAATAAAAGTTATATAGAGAGCAAAAGTTTTATTTTTGTATAAGTTGAAATTATCTATTTAAATAGGAAGTTGTATGAAATTAGCAAACAATAGGTAAATTAATTTATTTGTACTATTGAACATGATCTTTTTTGTATCGAAACTTTTTTTAGAATAATGGAACTCAATCAATAATATAAAAAAAACTCTATAACTCACTTGTGAATAATAGCAATTAAAAAGTCACAGTTTAATCCAGGTGACATTATATACTGAATTGAGGTGAATTTAGAGCCACTTTATAAGCATGTGAATAATATATAAAAATGGTCATGGTGAGGTTTCAGTCATGTAGAAAACTTATTAAAAGTCAGTTGTATTGAGGTCTTATTAATGTGAAGGTGTCATATTAATATAAACCGTTGATTATACAATTTAAAACTATTCAATTAAAATATGTACAGAAAAAATATTTTTAAATAAGTATAATGTTATTGTCATTATAGTGACCAATTGAGCAATCATATTAGTATGTCACTAAGGTGTGACTGGGTAAAATTACCAAAATTATCATGACAACATAGATTTTGTACATTTTAGATATAGCCGAACAAAGGAGTAGTTCCAGTAGCGTCAAACTCTACCCCGGGGGTAAATAGTTATGTTATAAGCCATGGATTTTTTTGTTAATAATATGACATGATTTTTTGAGAGCTTGCCATGGCAGGGTTTTATCTTGAATTTTAAATAAATCATATGATTACTTTAGCAAATCTTCAGTTTCTTCGGGTTTAAAGTTCTCAACCAGTTGTTTATTTCCATTATAGCTTGCCTGGTCGTGTGTGTTCTCAGATTAGTAATGACTTTACTTGTTTTGTTATATACTTATTGGCCAAGAAAACTCTGATGACGGTGTGCCAGTTATGTGTTGAATCTTTTAGGCCCCGTTTCAGATTGTCCTTATAAAGTTTCGGGTTGCAATGCATAACACATAAAATAACTGAATGATAAAAAATACAGTTAACATACACCACGTTTTAAGCTGTAACCGATGGATAGGCTAAATCGATCACTGTGAAATGCAAAGATAGTGTTTTATTTATTAAATATGTTCTGGTCAGTAAAACCGGAACTTACTCGAACATTCTGAAACAAGCCCTTAGAGTTGTTTGTTTTTGTTTAACTAATAGGAGATTAAGTATATTTGGCGAACATTTAGCATTGCGCAACCTTTGTATAACTTTTATCGGATATCTAAATGCAAAGCAAATGCGGAAGCGACTTCCAACTTACTGATGGTAAGTGATTATGTGGTTGAAGATGTTGTTCAGGCTAACCTGGAATTACTAGTTGTCAAGGAAAGCTGCTTGAATATACCATTAGGTGCACGACGATAGATTTTCTACTTGAGGGTGGTAGATATAGCCAGCTGGGCATGTGCAAGGGCTCTTTAACGACTTTCTTAACTTTCCCTCCAAAGCACGGAAACACGCAATAGTAATTGCTAGTAGCACTATGTTGCTTAAATTAGTTGATCGATTAAGAACAACTAGACAAGCTCTGTGGGCGCGTTTAAATTATAGGTATATTTGATTAATTACGCCTTGTCTACATATTTTCAGTGTGTTTGTCTTCCTTTCCTGTATACTGCGGTGTTCATCACACAGTTGGGTTTGTTTTGGTTTCTACTTTAAAATATTTATTAGGTTTTTTATCTTTCGTGTGAATATTTTTTACTGTTTTATTAATTATTTATGAAGTAATTTATTTTTTAAATTCGTATATGAGTTGCATCGGACCGTGGGATGTTGAAAAATTCTATATATGGCATATTTATAAAATTCGTGATACATATATCACAATCCAAATTAAAATTCAAATTATTTATTTGGAACTTAAGCAATATCATAAATTAAAGAAAAAACGATGGTAACCGCGATAGTTTTTTTTTAGTAACTATGGTACCTTAAAAACTATGGTACATTTAGTTCCTTATTATTTAATAAACAAGTGGTTGAGAACTCTCGACCCCGATGAAACTGAAGATTTGATAAAAGTTATCATATGATTTATTTAAAATTCAAGTTAGCTTTACACTATATATTCACACAAAGCTTTATATTCATTGCACTTCATGCATACAAACAAACACACCCCCTCACACACAATAATATTATATTTATTCAAACATATGCGAAATTTTATACAGCCATATAATTTAATTAGCAAACCTCAATCTTAAATGTATTAGAAAAGAAGGCGGAGCAGACTCCCACGACACAAGATTTTTTTGTTAGTGTGGGATCTGCATGATTTTACTGTTAGAAAAATCTTTACAATTTAGTGTTCCACTTATAATAAAGTCAAGAATAACAATTTGTAACTGCATATTATGAAATAAATTATTATTATTATGCAGTGTAAACGTATATAGTGTAAACGTATTATGTGTAAAAATAGGTACAAAATGATGACCAATACTGAAAATGACAAATCGTAATGTAACTGCTAAGCTGTGATTAAACCCGCAACAACTTGTTTTTCTCTCAGGGTAGAAATAGTTCCCTAATAAAGACAGGCCCAACTCGGACTAGGCCGGTTTTTTTGAGAGAGAAAAATATATTTTACGAAAGTTCATGAAGTGGTACATCTGTTCCTTGTTTCGTATACACGACAAAATTTTATTTGTCATTGGACACGTGTTTTTTATTCATGCGTTTGTTTTATTATAATTTTCCGGTCGTCATCAAGATTCTCCGGATATCATTCCCATTCACAATTCCGAGAGCCATTCAAGACGCGTGCCAATTCTTTATTAAGATATGGAAGTAGTCAATTATTTTAATTTTCTGTTGATGCTTTATAACTACCTACTTGGGTCCTTTGATCAAATCAAGGAGAGCAATGTTGCAACTATATTTACCAACATACCTGCAGTAAAGCGTTTGAAGCGCTCGTAGCGTAGTTTGCTTAGCCTTTCTTAACCGATCAATTTATTTAAGCAATATCCACCGCGGTTTTGAATTAGATGGGCTAGTGGCATTACTACTGAGCGTTTCTGTGCTTTGGCGGCCACGTTAAATCGTGATTCCCGGTTATAGTATTAGGATGGCAGTCGCTATAGCATGTATTAGGATAGCAGTGGTAGGGCATTTTGCGAATGCTCACCTGGGTTACTACCGCCCTCAAGTAGTAAATCTGTCGCTAAGCACCTAGCAGTGTGTTCTGGCAGCTGTCTTTGAAAGCTAGATTAGATTAGCCTTAACAACATCTTTGACCACATCATCATGTGAGATAGTGGTCAAAGGCTAGCTATAAAAAAGTATTCTTAGGAGTTTCTAATCTAATATTCGCTATCTAATAAACTACCGAAGGTTTTGAAGTTACGAGACGCAAAATAACTTTGCTATCGAGCGCAATTTTTTCACCTCACTACAGCGAAGGAAATGATTTTTTCTAGTACCTTTGTGGATAAAGTAAAGTTCCGTAAATTTATGGTAAAAATAAAAAGTAGTTTTACTAAAAATTTGTAATGTTTAAAGTATATTCATTTTCTGCAACTTCCATACAGGTTCAGATTTCAAAAACGTTTTCTACCCTAGCGGATAAAAAGAACTTTTCCATTTTTTGAGGCAAAAATATATTTTTTACTTCTCATGCTCGTTATGTTCTTGTTTATCCCCGGTGAAAGCGGAACAAAATGGGCTTTTTAAGCATAAAAGTCGAGTCGATCGATAGATCAGGAGTATTATAAAAGACCCAGACATAAATATTGTAGAAACAATGATTCTCAACATAGAGGATTGTACAAATGTCGATAAAAACAGTTTAAATAAGATTTATTACTTACAATAACGTTGTTTGCATTTCCTGGCAATTGAAGTGAAAACCCGAGTGTAATAATTAGTGCATAAACCCCATTTCAGTCTCGAGCATACATGATAAATTAAAATGACTTGTTTTATCCACTATATAGTTGTAAGATGTTACAAATGTATATTAAATACCAGATTTAGTATTTAATATACTATTGTCTAATAAAACATTTTTATTACTTTACAGACAACTGTTAAAGTGTTCTATTTAAGACCAATTTTGTTACGCGGTCTATCTCAGGAACTAAACTATAGTCTGTTTTTTTAACAAACGAGTACTGAGTATGTCTCTCGCACATTTCCGATATTGACAGAGTGAGACGGGTCATTGGCGTCATTGGAAAAAAATACGTTATTACCTATTTTATGATTTATATTTGCATACTTAGTATAATCGTAAAAAAATCTGTTCGCGTTTATTATATAAAACAATATTGTTATCGTATATATATTATGCACTAGAACACATAAATCAAATAATTTTACTACAATTGTACATAATCTTAAAAAATATTCTGATGAACTTTCTGCAGATAGGTATGACAATCATAAATTACTCTAATATATTTTGTAAATTTTTGTTTCTATCTTGTTTATCACATGATTGAGACATGGCCACCATTTGTATCACTTTAGCTACTCCTTGTAACAAAAGAGATCAGTCTTCATAACTTTTATAACTTTTGTAATTTCCTGCCATAGCCCTTCACTTGAGACCAAACGAGTTCAATTGGGTTGAACTCACAATGATACGTCGGCAAACGTATGACGAGAAGATTTGAATCAGCTTACTAACATTTTTTTTTCAAAAAGATGTTTGTTTTGCTTACCCTAATTAAAAAAAAAAGTTGCAACTTTAGTATTGATTCGATACAAGAAATATTTTTCTACGCGCAGGTAGTCAAAGATTCAACTGAATGTACCTACATATAACTACAGAGTTTGTGTGGAACGGACTTTACGTTGATTACGTGGGCCAATAGAAACGCAGTAAAATTTTCAGTACTCGTTTGTTAAAAAAAACAGACTATAGTTAGGAATACTTGTTTAGTTTTTGACAACTATGGATATTTCTAATCTAATTTTGCATAAAAACTTAATGCTTAACATACTACACATGTTTTTGAATTTTTGTAATTAGAAAGTTTATATACAAGGTTTTATGGAGGTTCTAACTGGCAACAAATATAATGTATGGCAAAAAAATCAAATTTAATAACCAATTTATTTGAGTTTTGATCAATTAACTTTATTAATATGAAACGAATATTCGTTTCATACTAATAATAGACTATCTAAGGAGGCAATTCTTAAAACATTTCAACCACCTTTTCAAACTTGGCATCGAAAAATCTCAAAAAAATATTTTGATACTTTGTAGGTTAAAAGTCGGTATATGTATATTATGTATATATAATTCTCATTACTTATAATAAATTCTATTTAATTTATTACTCTTGGTAAGTTATGATTAGTCGAAGATATTGCTCAGCATAAGCTTAGTCTGCTAACTGGGCACTAAACTTATTATGGTATTTGGGGCTTACTTTTACTCTGCTTTAGTAAAAATAAGTTTAATAGAAAATATTTCAATAAACGTTACAATAAAAAGTTTATCACCATGTCTTAATATCCCTGAAGAGGAAGGTAGAGGTATTTTAACACCCTCGATTCTTCAGATTATGTTCTGTTCCCATGTTACCTACCGGTTCAAATACAATTATACAAATAAAAAAATGGCTTTATGAATACTGGTGGGCAACATACCATATGTTTAATTTTTTTTGTATTTTTTTTCATTCCGGCGCCGGCTGTATGCCTTTATTTAACAAAATACTACGAACTATATACAACACTACAGCTACTACAATAAAAGCATTTGGGCAACCTATAAGTCATTGCAGACTCATAGGCAGACCAAATGCTCCAGCCTGTTTAATTAATAGTAAATATCAAATACAATAATTACACCATATTAACATTTAATAAAAGCCTGCAGCAATTGATGCAGGAACTACTATAATGTGAAGTATAATTGTATGTCAAAGTTTATCAAAATGTAACAGCCGGATCGTCCACTGCTGAACACAGCCTCCCCTATTAGGGGGTATTTGCCATAATCCCCACGCTTGGCAGGCGTCTTGAGGATCGCAGTGTAAGTTGGCAGTTCCTTAGAAGGCGCTGCTGTCCACCTTCCAGTATTTTTCCCTTAGTCGCCTCTTACGACACCCACGGGATGATATGGGGAGGTGCAATTCTAACCCGGCACCCCACGTGATGCCGGGTGATGTATTAATACCATCATTTTCGCATTTAGTATAGGCAGCAAATTGTTCATATTTCACCGCTAGTACACTCGTAATTCGAAAGCGACAATTTTAGCCACTCGACAAACTAGTATTTTTATCTGCATGTATTTGTGACTGCATTGCTATTTTAGCACAGCTTTTGCAGTTACAATATTTAGTATAATTTCAATCACTCTGTATTTATTAGTAATTCCATTCTATGTTTGATCAAAATTAATTGCTTGGCGCTCATTTGGCCAGTAAGGTGTATTAGGGTAAGAAAAGGTGGATAACTTTTGTTTAGCAATAATTAAAGTCTATTTTACTTTACCTACTAGAGTAAAATTTTATTGTATAAAATAAAATAGCTTAAAACATAAAATAAAATAAGTGTCCTGTTCCGTTCAAATGCAGACATTTTTGTAATTCTGTTATCGAAGGATCAAATTTGATAATTTTCAGATTTTTAAAACCCATTATATACAAAAAGGAAATTATGAATATTTTTTTTCTATAAACTAATAAGAGAGCGCAATATTTTCATTGAGAAGACACGGATATATACTCCGGCTGAGGTGAAAATTGTGCGCCTGAAATCTATAATCTACCATTGTGATGTTGTTAAGTATTTTGACTTCTGCGTATTATTTATTAAGTTCAGGTAAAAGCAGATAGGTAATGTTTTTGTAGTAGTTATATATACCCATTTTATTGAAAGTTTGAGGTGAAAAAACGATTAAAATCAAAGTTAATAGGTCCTGGGTGCGTAAACACTACTAATTCCTCTATACGATATTTCTTTAAAATAATTATGGCATCCTAATTTAAAACCCATCGGTACAAAAATTAATCTCAAAAATTATTATATAAAACGCACACACGTGTTTTTGAATCTCCTTGTTAATTCTTACTACCGTATTTTTTTTTGTTATCTCGCGATAAAAGACAGAATCACCGAAACCGACAGACAATTTAACACTTCTTAACCAACTTCTAAAAAGGAGGAGGTTCTCAATTCAACTGTATTTTCTTTTCTGTACCTTGCCTCGTAACTCGTATTTGATGTTTTTTTTTCATATTTGAAAGCTGTTGCTGGTCATGTGGTTCCATTTAAATTTGAGTGATATCTGACGTGTAGAGTTTGAATTATCCCTAATAATACTGTTAAAAGTCAGTTTTATTTGTGAAAATTTTAATTATTTCAGCTTCTGATACTTGTTCTTACCGTTTCGCTCATCCGCCGTTTCTTCAAAACTATCAGCATCATTGTTTAAAGACACATCAGCCTCAGAATCACTACTTTTGTTATTTCCTAAAATACTGTCTATAAGAAAAGTTTTACTTCTACCATTTATAGAATTTTTAGAACTCTGCGTAGGCTCACTGTCACAAACACTTGCGTTCACCAATGATTTATTAGGAAATATCTCCCCATCTTGTTCAAAAAAGAACAGTTTACCTGAAGTATAATTATTAGTTAGTTTACAATTTTTATCAATCACTTTATTCACTGAATGTTCACTGTTTTCACAAATATCTATAGATTCATTATCGCTGGTAAAATCTGAATCGCAGTCTTCGTGGTAATCTTTTTCAATACACGTATTGTTTCTGTTTATCCCATCACTTTCGCACGTGCTCGATATATCGTTTACATCCATCTTGCTGACACGTTTTATGATTTACATTTTTGAAAGTGTTCCGTATACAGGCGAGCGTCAAAGCAGTCGCTAAATCTCTGAGCGTGAGTTGTTCGGAAGCTGTTAATTGCTTCCGAAAATAGGTGTTTCCGTGTGATCTCCCGCCGTGGCTATAGGTATGACTAAGATGCGTGCCTCTCGTGCTACTGGCTGGTTACTTAATGGAGGGGGCATCGCCATCTTAAGTGGGAGGGGCCACTCCAACCGCCTGGTAAAATTCACACCTTTCTTTTATTTGATAACGCGTTATGTCAGGGCTCTTTAGCTCACAAAGGATCTCTAAAAGCTTATGATGAGAGGATCCAATTTCCAACGGTTATTGTTTGATTAATGTCGCGGATTTAAGTGATTTATTGTAACTGATCTGTGGTCTAAATGGAGTGCTTTAAGAATGTTCTATAATTTAAATGGAATGTTCATTAATATATCCGGCAAAAGATTGATAGCTAGGCAAAATTAATAATTTCAATCAGATATATTTAAAACAAATAAAAAATGTATAAGCTAGCGCCGTCAGTACAAGGCACCAAAACATTCCTGGACAACGTGGGTGCTCAGACATTTCCGACCCATTCAGGGATATAATGGCATTATGACATGTTTAGAAATATGTAACTTAATTTGCGCACTGTGATCTCTGCAAGATAGCTGCCGTAACACACCGTTAGGTGCTTGGCGACAGCTTTTCTACTTGATGGCGGTAGCAAGTCAGGTGAAGGTTTTTAAGGTACAGAAGCGGTGTATCCGAGTCATAAATAGGGCTTGGTTTCTTAACAGCTGCAAACCACTATTTAAAAACAATAATATACTTTCCCTGCCTTGTATGTATATAAGAGACTTGTGTATCTTTGTAAAGGCAAATCCAACCTATTTTCAAAAAAGAAGTGATGTTATTCCAAGACAAAAAAGATCGAAGTATAAAAGTCAAAGTCAAAGTCAAAGTCAAAATCATTTATTCAATTTAGGCGTCTACGACGCTCTTATGAAGGTCAATTACAAATTTTAATATTGAAATATACTACATTGTACTGCCACGTTCAGCAAACAAAAGTTATAGAGCCACTGCGAGAAGAACGGGCAAGAAACTCGGGGCCATTCTTTTAAACGTTTTTTAAAAATGTGTTAAGTACATACTATATAATAAAATTATTACAATACTTAATTTACATTACGTAGGTGTTGGGCGCTAGCTTGGCAGAGGCGAACCAGTCCAGGCATTTTTGTCGTTTAAGTAATCACAAACTGTGTAGTAAGATTTCTTTATCAAAATATTCTTCACATGCAACTTGAATTTTCTTTCTGTGAGCGTTGTAATATGTTTGGGCAATTTATTATAAAACCGCACACAATTTCCTAAGAAGGACCTTTTATTTGTCTTTGCTAATCTAAAACCTGGCACCGCTATTTTATCTTTATTCCTAGTGTTATAATCGTGAGTGTCACTGTTTGATTTAAATTTGCTCAAATTTTTACGAACATACATAATATTTTCAAATATATACAGACTTGGTAAAGTTAAAATATCAATTTCTTTAAAAATATCTCTCAGGGATTCCCTAGGATCCATTTCATATATGGCTCGAATTGCACGCTTTTGTAAGATAAAGATTGTCTCTATCTCAGCAGCAGCTCCCCACAGCAATATACCATAAGACATAATACTGTGGAAGTACGCGAAATAAACGAGCCTAGCAGTAGCTACGTCTGTTAGCTGTCTTATCTTACGAACTGCATATGCAGCAGAACTAAGTCTTCCAGATAGATCATGTATATGTGGATTCCACTGTAAAGTTGAATCCATTTTAATTCCCAGGAAGACTGTCGCATTGTCAAAAGAGAGTTTTTCTAGGCCAAGCTTAATGTTTGGTTCAACATAAGTAACATTTGGTAAAGAAAACTTTAAACATTTGGTCTTTTTTGAATTTAAGAGAAGATTATTAGCCGCGAACCACTTAGAGATCATAGATAACACATTATTTACATGAATAAGTTCACTTTCCCTCCTATCTACTTTAAAAATTAGGGAGGTATCATCTGCGAATAAAACTATATCGCAGAAATTTTTAACCATGCAAGGCAGATCATTTATATATGCTAGAAACAGAAAAGGTCCTAAAATTGATCCTTGCGGTACGCCTATTCTTACCAAAGACCCGGAAGAAGTATTGCCATTTATTCTAACCTTCTGTAGCCTGTCTGACAGATATGACTTTATAAGATCCAGAGCTTTTCCACGAATACCATAATGTGAAAGTTTTCGAATCAGAGTGCGGTGCTCTACACAGTCAAATGCCTTAGAAAGGTCACAGAATACGGCAATAGCATCCTGTGAACTCTCCCAGGCTTCAAGTATATGTGACATCAATTGAGCACCTGCATCTGTTGTGGATCTGCTCTTTGTGAAACCAAACTGATTCTCATTCAATATATTATGCTCATTAAAATGGGATAGAAGTTGTTTGAGCATAATTTTTTCGAATACTTTACTCAGAACAGGTAAGATAGAAATAGGTCTGTAATTGCAAGGGTCAGATGTAGCCCCCGACTTCAGAATTGGAGTGATTTTACTTTGTTTCATTAAGTCGGGGAAGTTTCCTTTATCAATACAAAGATTGAATATTGTTTTTAAATATGGTGCAATAATGCATATTATAGACTCTGCCACTTTAACTGACATACCCCACAAGTCTTCGGTGCTCTTAACATTTAAATTTTTAAATGTCTTTATAATTTCAAATATTGTTGTGTGTCTGAAAGAAAAGTCCGGTGATTTGCAGGGGAAATTATGTATTAGCAGAGTTTCTGCTACATCGGGACATGCATCCAATGACTTAGTGACTTCTAGGGGTAAGTAAGAAAAAAAATTGTCAAATATATTTGCCACTTGTATTGGATCAGATATTTGATTTTTATCAACATTTAAGACATATGTAGAATCTCTAGGTTTATTTTTTCCGGTCTCAGTATTTATAGTATTCCAAATGGTTTTTATTTTATTTTTAGACTTGCTAATTTTATTTCTAATCAAAAGAGATTTAGCACACAAGCAAACAGACTTAAACATTTTTGAATAGTTCCTAACATAATCACGAAACTGCTTGCAGGATGTCAAATTCTTCCTGCGATACAGATCATACAAATAATCTCTACTTTTTCGAATACCTGTAGTTGCCCAATCACCGAACTTCAACTTTCCATTTACTTGTTTCTTTATTTTTGGACAAACTTTTTGAAACTCAGTATTTACTAGAGAGAATAAACTATTATAAATGTCATTCGGGTCACTATGAGAAAAACTTGTAATGGCAAGCTTAGCTTCTATATTGGTACTGAGTATTTCTAGCCGACTGGTTGTTAACGGCCTATGTTCAATTTCATACCTTGCTGTTTCTCTGCTTCCATCAAATCTAATTGCCAGGCCCTCATGATCAGATCTAACACCCTTCATTATTGACTTTTGTTTAGTCTTACAGTTCGAGTATATATTGTCTATACAGGTAGCTGAAGTATCTGTTATTCTAGTGGGCTCACAGAATAGAAATTTCAAATTAAATGACTTAAACAATGAAATAAGATCAGTCTTATTTTTAGATTTCAATAACATATCTACATTAAAATCACCACATACAAATATGGGTTTTTTACATTTAGAAAAAACTTATTATACCGCATAGTATATATGCCAAAAAGTTATTCATGAAAAAAATGTTTATAATATGGCTATTACTGTTTATAGCATATTACCGGAAAACTTAAAAACTTTGACCGGAAACAGCTTCAAAACTAAACTGCACAATTGGTTATTTGACAATTGTTTTTTGAGCATGACAGACAATTTTAATGTATAATAATTTTAAGTATTTTACTGTTTAAAAAAATAACTATATTTTTACGAATAAATACTAATATTTGTACGCCTGCTTGCAGGTTGAATGCATTGCTAAATATTTTTCTAACATCTGAAATTGTATAGATTGTGTATAATGACAAATAAATGATTGATTGATTGCACGCAACATTCCCTTGCCGGCGTTGGGTTGGGGATCGAACCAAGGATTGCAGCACGGCAGTACATAGCTATTCCCGCTCGGCTTAAGCGGCGATGCTTAAAAACCTGCTTGTTATGAATGCTATGTAGGTATATTTTTCAATAAGTGGTTTACGGTTTCATGCGTTTTCCCATTTTCAGCAGTCGCTGCCTCTTTGCATACCTAAAATGCTCTAAGATATTTAGCGAAATTGTAGATTGTATAACGAGTGCAACAAACAAGAGGTTTTAGCCTTTTGTTTTAGCTTCACCTATAGCCCAGGCCATAGGTGAAGCTGATATTAAGTCGAGGCTAAGTTGTATGCAAGAGTTATACATGTATATTTTCACTTCAATTGCGAGTAAATTAAACAATATATTGTTAGTAAAACACATATATTTAATTTATATTTAAACAGCTATTTAAACAATGTTCTACATAGAGTGCCGTTGTTAAAGAAAAACATATTTGGGTCTATAATAATACAGATGATCTATTGTTATATTATAAAAGACCCAGGCAACATTCTAACACGAATTAAATTGATCAACTCAAATGTTTTGATGATTAAAAATAAATAATCTCTTTTATAAAAATCTGCCTATAAACAGGTTATTATACAATAGAGGCTAAAATTCCTAAACAAGAACTTTATGAGTATATACAAGAAGTGAAAAAGAGTTTTTTTATGTATGGAATACTGGCCAGTTATCATAAGAACAATATTATTTATGTACGAGAAAAAGTTTCAAATCCAAATTATCTTTTACTTGTCATCACAGTACAAACATATAACTTTTTTTTCTACTGTGTCTATAGGGAGTAGGGGCATGAAAGAGCCATGTTTTGAAACAGCCACTTGCTATATAACCGATGTTTATGAACGAATATTGTTACAACTTTTTTTTGGTATGGCAACATTGTACATCTGCCGCCCACAGAGATTTGACAGTTCACGGATACCTAATGGCAAAGCTGGGCTTGTTTTGAATTATCGGTACAAAAAAGTAAATTTTTAGCTATGTTTTCTTTATTTTTTATGATTATTGGTAATTAACATAACGAGGAAATGATTATGCAATTCACTTGTGTATTTATTTAGCTTATATTTATACAATCAAAGTAATACCGATCCGACAATTTATCCCAAATTTGTAATGTTATAAATTATTTTGCCGATATGTTATGAAAGAGCCAGCTCTTAGTGTGATGAATAAGCCGGCTCTTTCATACCTGGCTCTTTCATGACAATATATTTATATTAATGTTTTATTTTTCTTATAGCCATACAATGTCATCGGAAATCCGAAGTACCTACATCAATAAAAAAACGCAGAAGGCCAAGTTCCGTAGATATAGAAAAGGCTGTAAATGAAGTAGTATCTACTGGACAATCAATAAACAAAACTGCGGAGGCATTTAACATTTCAAGAGCCTATCTTACAAAGATTGTAAAAAAAATTAAGGCATCTGGTGAACTAGACTACAAACATTGCCCTCATATAGGCAACAAGCGAATTTTTACCATAGATCAGGAATCTAAGTTGGCAGATTACTGCAAATATGGGTTGTCTAGACATCAAATTAAAAAACTGGCTTATCAATATTTCGAAGATTTTATTATGATTTTTGATAGGTTTAGGTTTAAAGATATTTATTTATTCTCATAACAAGACAGTGCAGTCACTTACATGAGAACATTAATTAAAAATAATATTAGGTACATCGTCGTCATTATGAAGGTACTCATTCAACGTATTTATTTTGTTGTTCTAAAATGTAGTCCTGCAATTTAGATTTAAATACATTGAATGAGTGTACATTTTTAATGTGAGTGGGTATTTTATTATAAAGCTTTGCTCCATCGTACGTTATTGTTTTCCGACCATAGTTCGTGCGGATCCTTGGCAAGACTAAGAAACTAGCTCGTCGGGAACTGCGTTTAGTTATATTTTTTATCTTTACGAAATTTGTGTCCGTATGTATGTTTTAAATTTTTTCTGATTAAAATGCAAGTGTTATATGTATATAATTGGTTAATATTCATTAGCTTTGTGTCGGTAAATATCTTATGTGTAGGTGTTAGGTACGGATAGTTGAAAAGCATTTTAATTAATTTGTTTTGTTTAATTTGGAGCTTTGCTAGATTTGTTTTTGCGGCGTTACCCCAAATTTCAACCAAATAAAGCAAATGTGGTTTAACTAGAGTGTTGTAAATGTTTAATCGTAAACTGCGTGGTATGGATCGAACTATGTGGCGGAGTGAGCCTATGACTGATGACAGTTTACTTTTTATGTGTTCCAGGTGAATATTCCATGTTAGTTTCGAGTCTTTACATATAGACTACCCTACTAGCCCAGATATTTTTCATAAGATATGTAGTCGTTGTTTATATTATTTACAGAAGCAGAAACTATTTTCTGATTGTGCTTATCAATAATTAAGTTATTGTAAAGTCTGAAAGTCATTTAAAGTCTGATTATTATACTAGATTGTATTGTTGTTATTAGATGTAAGTGTAACATAATAACATATATTTATAAAATATTTTACGATATCATTACATTAAGAATTAATTACATTATTAACATTATTTTAAGAAAACATAAAAAAATATATAGTTTCTTTTTTATAAACAGATAATTTCTCTTTTACATGAAGCATCTACAAGTCTTTACCTCCAAGTGATTGAAATTTCAAGTCCTCCTGAAGATGCTTATGTGTAAAGTGATACACATGGAGAATTCTTCCGACTGGACTACGTGGCGCTTATGTCGTTACGTTGATCTATTATAGTAATTTAGGCGGAATCGTCACTAACAAATTCTTTTTGTTGTTTTATAAAAATATTAATGTAATGTTTTTGTTAAAATATTTTTTTAATGTTTGTTTTTATAAATTTTCACCTGATTCTATTAATTATAACAACTGTAAGATAACATTATATTTTTTTTCTATTATAAACTAATTATTAATTACATTTAATGTGAGTCACATTTACTTTTAGAGGAAAATTCCATTTACCTACAATGTGGCTCTTATTTTACATAGCACGAGTGTCATGAAAAAGCTGATATTATTTTTTTCCTGAATATTTTTTTGAATGTCCTAATGTTTAAATTACTTTTAATTTGAAGATAAATGACCAAATTATAATATTAAGCTCTCAACATTTTCTTTACTTATATTTTAAATAGTTCTATTAACCAGGATAAGAAACTGGCTCTTTCAAGGCACTTCTCCATAAAGCGTTTATCCACAATCGCTGTCAATAAAGGATATTATGGTACAAAATATACCGACATTTTAGATTCCTTATAACTATTGGTTTTGAGAGAGGCTCCGGAAAAATACTCTAAAATTGTCTACTATGTCGGCACCTTATTATGCTGAATTTTTTTATTTATTTATTTATTTATTAGGCACATAGAACAGGACAGTGTCAATTAAATTACAACAGTTTACAATATGTATAAAGTTTTGGACAGGACAATGTCCCTAAACTATGTGTACACAGCATGACTACATATATAAAACAGTTTAAAACAAATTTTGAAAAACAGTTACTTTAAATTGATAAAATTACATGATATCGTTATTGTTACATAAAGTGTCAAGTCACATCAGACTGCGACTTCCTCCGGTGTCCTCTCGGTAGAGAGGATGGCCAAAATATATTTTTTAAATTTAAAATAATCACGATTGAAAATATCCACATCATTGTTGTGATTTTCAAGAATTTCGTTATATTGGCGACACATACGGACAGTGGGATTATAGTAAGATGTATTATTAGTATATACTTGTAAAACAAATACATTTAAGTGAGGATGGCGCAATCTAGGTTTAATATTCAGGCTAATAAGGGAAGGCAGGGAAGGTGAGTCAATAAATGAGTGTAATATCTTATACAAGATTGTAAAGTCGTAATAAGCTCGTCTCGTCTTAAGAGATAGCATATTAAACTTACGAAGTTTGTCATCATATGACGGAAGAGTCCGTTGTAATCCATACTTGTAACATACCATACTGAGACACTTTTTTTGCACCCTCTCTATTCGGTCAGAGTGGACAGTATAAAATGGAGACCAAATGGAAGTGTTGTATTCTATAATACTGCGGACTAACGTAAAGTATAAATATAAGAAACTGCTGGGTCGTTTGAAATTTCGTGTAGATCTAAATAAAAAGCCTAAAAGTTGATTACACCTGTTAATTATATAATCATAATGCTCTCTAAATGACAGTTTTCTATCAAATAGAATTCCTAAATCTTTAACAGTGTTTTTTCTGTCTAATGTTTGGCCTTTCAATGTGTAATCATACAAAATTTTATTCGTTTTGTTTGTGAATGATATAACACAACATTTTTCAACGTTTAAGTACATTCTGTTTTCAGAGCACCATTTATCAACTGTATTAAGATCAAATTGGAGAGAATCAACGTCAGCCAAGGTGTTGACGATGGTATAAATTTTTAAATCGTCTGCATAAAGCAGGCACGGGGATGTAAGTTTATCAACTAAGTCATTAATAAAAGTTATGAAGAAGAGCGGGCTAAGATGTGATCCTTGAGGTACGCCCGAAGTAACTTTAATCATATTTGATACAAATCCCTTGACTGCTACAAGCTGACTTCTCTTACTAAGATATGACTCTATCCAGCGCAGTAAGTTACCATGTATTCCAAACGTGAAAGCTAACTTGCGGCAAAGAATTTGGTGGTTAACTTTGTCAAATGCCTTAGAAAAATCAGTATATACACTATCCACCTGAGATGTTTTGGCAAAAGCACATAAATAGTGTTTGTATTCTAGTAAATTAGATATTGTTGATCTTTTTCTAATAAAACCATGTTGTTTAGGAGACAACAGGGGTTCAACATGATAGTATAAAGAATCATAGACTAATGACTCAAACAACTTTCCTAAACAAGACAATATGCTAACGGGCCTGTAGTTTTCACAGAGTGATTTGTCGCCAGACTTAAAAAACTTTTTGTCACTCTCAGACTGCGTAGGAGTGAAAGAGAATCAGTGTTGGTAAAATCACGGTCAATTTGGTTGAAAAACGAAAGTACGTTTATCAGCACAAAACTGGTAACTTAAATCGATAATATAACTTATCCCAATTGATAAAGATTTGCTATTTTATTGTTATATTTTTATACACATATACATAAATAATTAAGATATTTACGTTATAAGCATTTAGTCAGCTTTGAAATTTTATTCTATAGAGAAAGTTTTAGGGAAATGTGTTTCGGAGTTCACTTGGCTTTAGAAAATATAATCAAGAATAACATATTTTTCTTACTACTACAAACTTAATTTTTTGCTAAAATCTATTCAAGTAAAAATTTAGCACTTGTCAGCGCCTTAATTTATCATATATATATTTTTTTTTTACTGTAGTGAATACAAACGTGCAACCCACGTGCTAGGGTGCGGTAATGGTGCCAATGGGTGTTTTTCGGCTACCCTCTCATGTATTAGAGAACATTATTTACCTAATTGAATTTCTAGTCCAATATTCAACTTTGGGTACAGCATGGTGGTAGGCATTTTGCGAGTGCTCGCCTGGCTGGCTACCACCCTTGAGTCTGTCGCAAGCACCTAACGATGTGTTCTGGCATCATCTTGAGGGCCAGTCATTCTTGGTTAGCCGGTGAAAGGCTAGACTATCAGCTATAAATGAAATCATGGTGATAGAGTATTTTGCGAATGCTCGATTTGCTAGCTGTACACTCAAGAAGACTACACAGTCTGGCTAACAAACTAATCTTGATTTTTCTCCATATCTTACTAGCTCATTACTTTTAATCCATGCGTATTATCTATAATAATAAAAATTGAATTTTATTCATAAGTGGGCGATATCGGTTGCGCGGGATACCTACGTAAGGGACAAGAGTTTCTAAGGTGTCCAGTTATTGGATCTGTATCTAGCATTTCTACTAAACAAGGAATTAAAAAGTTTCTTACCTTCAAAGGCTCCGATTTTTTTTTCATAATTTAACTATTTTCACTCACTCTCGGAGGACGCGGGTGCAATTCCCGCCCGGGCAAACAATTTTGTGCTCCAATAATTTGTATAAAATATTTTCACTCAGTTTCAATTCCCTTGAATTAGTTTTTACATCATTCTAACCAGATAGGAAATTAAGTCAAACTTGATAATTTCGTCTTGGTCAACTACTTGTTGAATTACTAAATTGCATTATTAATGACTTCAACACATCAGACGCTTATATTACGATTTCTTTGGGCATTGGAATCTCAGTATGAAAAGAATGAAATTGTTACCTTATTTAGTTATGACGTGAAATTCTTACCTTTTCATTAAGTGAAATACCGATAAAAAGTTTTTATTGAACTTTTTACCCATTTCCTCCTTCAGGATTACTTAGGAAATTGTAAACTCTTATTGCTCGACATTCGGTACTACACAACAACCCTGACTTGATATAAATAAAGTAAACTTAAAAAAATATCAAATATTTCCGTACAAATTAACCTTTTCTATGTAATACACAACACTACTTAGCGCCATCTGGGTGGAACTAACTTGACAGTGGGCTACCCCCACACATTGTGAAAGTAACGCGGCTCATCTCAACAACAATTACTTCGGTATGGCCTCTTTACAGTAAATGTAAGAGGTAAGATACATTTCTTATTTATGGTGAAGAAGGTAAACATTACACATTTACACATAACATACCTTTCAAGGGCAATAGTAATCACCCTATCGGAAAACCGTATAACTTTTGCAAATGGCGACAAATGTCAATTCGGTTTTGACATTAATTGTGGATTAAACAAACGCAGAATACAAATCAACAAGCCATGAATCGGTTTGCTCCGCAAGGCGACTGTGGGCGGCGCGCGCTACAGAGCCATGATTAACGAAATTTTTCTTCCTCAATTGGACGAATTGAGACTGGTGAACATATTGTGGTTGCATCCTGCAACTATATATATTTTAATGGATTAAATAAACAAACTTCAAATGGAGAAACAAAGTTTTTAAAAAAAAATACAGCAAAAGAACTTTTGCCTCACTTGGTACTTTCACAATGGTAAATTAAGGTAAGGTACCTTTTAATCGCTTAATATACTACCGCCATTAATAAAATAACTTTGACGGAGCGAGATGTACATTTTCAAACGTACCTCGTAAAATCGTTATAAAAAATAATGGGCATTACCTCAAAATAATTAACACTCATGTTAACTTTCGTTAAATTTAAACCGCTTGGCGCCATAACTGCAACAGATCGACGGGTTTTGGCGGCAAATCTAACAAATTTCACGTATAGCGACATATTAGTTACATCCATAGGTATACAATTGGGTTACTGATACAGAAAGCCCATGAAATATGCTGCGGCAAAACTAACAAATTTCACGTATAGCGACATTAGTTACGTCCATAGGTATACAATTGGGTTACTGATACAGAAAGCCCATGAAATATGCTGCGGCAAAACTAACAAATTTCACGTATAACGACATATTAGTTACATCCATAGGTATACTTGGGTTACTGATACAGAAAGCCCATGAAATATGCTGCGGCAAAACTAACAAATTTCACGTATAGCGACATATTAGTTACATCCATAGGTATACAATTGGGTTACTGATACAGAAAGCCCATGAAATATGCTGCGGCAAAACTAACAAATTTCACGTATAGCGACATTAGTTACGTCCATAGGTATACAATTGGGTTACTGATACAGAAAGCCCATGAAATATGCTGCGGCAAAACTAACAAATTTCACGTATAGCGACATATTAGTTACATCCATAGGTATACAATTGGGTTACTGATACAGAAAGCCCATGAAATATGCTGCGGCAAAACTAACAAATTTCACGTATAGCGACATATTAGTTACATCCATAGGTATACAATTGGGTTACTGATACAGAAAGCCCATGAAATATGCTGCGGCAAAACTAACAAATTTCACGTATAGCGACATATTAGTTACATCCATAGGTATACAATTGGGTTACTGATACAGAAAGCCCATGAAATATGCTGCGGCAAAACTAACAAATTTCACGTATAGCGACATATTAGTTACATCCATAGGTATACAATTGGGTTACTGATACAGAAAGACCATGAAATATGCTGCGGCAAAACTAACAAATTTCACGTATAGCGACATATTAGTTACATCCATAGGTATACAATTGGGTTACTGATACAGAAAGCCCATGAAATATGCTGCGGCAAAACTAACAAATTTCACGTATAGCGACATATTAGTTACATCCATAGGTATACAATTGGGTTACTGATACAGAAAGCCCATGAAATATGCTGCGGCAAAACTAACAAATTTCACGTATAGCGACATATTAGTTACATCCATAGGTATACAATTGGGTTACTGATACAGAAAGCCCATGAAATATGCTGCGGCAAAACTAACAAATTTCACGTATAGCGACATATTCGTTACATCCATAGGTATACAATTGGGTTACTGATACAGAAAGCCCATGAAATATGCTGCGGCAAAACTAACAAATTTCACGTATAGCGACATATTAGTTACATCCATAGGTATACAATTGGGTTACTGATACAGAAAGCCCATGAAATATGCTGCGGCAAAACTAACAAATTTCACGTATAGCGACATATTAGTTACATCCATAGGTATACAATTGGGTTACTGATACAGAAAGCCCATGAAATATGCTGCGGCAAAACTAACAAATTTCACGTATAGCGACATATTAGTTACATCCATAGGTATACAATTGGGTTACTGATACAGAAAGCCCATGAAATATGCTGCGGCAAATCTAACAAATTTCACGTATAACGACATATTAGTTACATCCATAGGTATACAATTGGGTTACTGATACAGAAAGCCCATGAAATATGCTGCGGCAAAACTAACAAATTTCACGTATAGCGACATATTAGTTACATCCATAGGTATACAATTGGGTTACTGATACAGAAAGCCCATGAAATATGCTGCGGCAAAACTAACAAATTTCACGTATAGCGACATATTAGTTACATCCATAGGTATACAATTGGGTTACTGATACAGAAAGCCCATGAAATAAGCTATAAGACTACCTATAGATATTTTATGTTTTGTTTTTAGGTAATGGTGTGCAAACTGTATTTTTTACCTAGCTATTTATACTTGAGCCTTTATACCACCCCAGCTTGAGATACAGTATTTTATAAGTGAATTTTTGCTAAATGTTTTAGATATTTTCTTGGCCCTTTTCTATATAATATAATAAACAAGTACAAACCTATACATAATTTAAACTAATTTATAATGTAAAATGGCTAAGTACTAAAAAATGGTTAAAAGGATATGTTTATGGCGGAACAGAAGCACTGTTCCATATTCCTAAATAACAAATAATAGAAACAAAAATATGTATTACTCTTACTACATTACCTTAATGTTTTTCTATTTGTTAATTATTATCTAAAATATAAGTTAATTATATAAAATGTGATTAGATTAAATTGATATACATACATATTAAAATAAGGATAGGATAACTGTATCTGTTTATAAAACTCCACTACCAATTTCATTGCATTTTTAATCAAGTTGGGAAGGGAATTAATGATTTTCATAACAAGGGGAAACCTAGTTTGAATATCAGCTATTAACTAGCATATTTAATAACAAGTACTATACTATACTAGTTCAACTTGCCTTGTACTACAAACAAGACAAATTTTGCAATTAGCTTTAAACTTGTTAATGATGACCCAACCCCATAATTTTATTTTTTTATCGCATGCTCTGCGGATTACATTACAAAATTACAAAAATATTAAAAACTAATTACCTTATTGAAAATTATATATGGTACAAAAATTTGCTGTAACTCTGTCTTTTGTTTCTAGTAAAAGTTGTGTTACACAAGGCAGATTGCTTATAAGAAACTACAGAAATTGCTCGAGTTGGTCGCAACGTAATGTACTAGCACTTGACCCCATCGTTTGTCGCTTACCCCTTGAATCAAATAGTATCTACCGCATGCCACACTGAGTCCATAAAGCCATCTTTTCGTAGTCGAACACGGCAAAGGGGAGCCCTTACAAACTTACTTTTTTTCGCAGATTCGGTTCTGTCTGCGATCATGCGTGCCTCGTGATTGACTACGTCTGCGGCTGCGGCTGCGATTCAGACCGCGCGGTGGATGGTCACGTACACTTCTTGAGGTCCTGCTATGGATGTGTCGAATAGGGTGTGTGTGTGTCCTAGCACCTAACGGTGTATTACGAGCAGCATTTCTTGAGAGCCAGTATTTCTGGGTTAGCCTGAACAACATTTTCGACCACATCATCACTTACCATCGGTAAGATAGCGGTCAAAAGATAACCTATCAAGCATAAAAACAAAACACAAACATACATACAAGAACCCTGAAAACACAACTCCTTCTTTGGGCAGTCGTATGTGCCTCCGATTGGCGCGTATCGTCAAGTGTGATTATTCATACAAATACAGGCATTATCATCACTGAAAACAGTATGTACATTCCTACGAGTATGATATTATAAGAAATAAATATTTAACTTACAAAATTAAAAACCAGACTGTATTAAAAAGATCGAAACAAGATTGAGAATTCCGCATTAAGTCATTGGCCTATATATAGGTACATACTTTAAGTGTATATAGGTCAACGCATTAAGTATAATTGGTTCCCATCTGCTGTCTTCATTGACTGCCTGCGGTTTCCATACAAACTTAGTTTCGTCATATTTTAAATACTACGTGAACAAAATTGTTGAAATTTTGCATGCATGACCTTAAGCATAAAATACTTGCTTCTGGTTTGTTCGCTGTGCTCATGACTTTGGTGGGTGACAGCTAGGCGCATTAGGTACTATTCTTATATTACTTCCAAGCCTCGGAGGGTACGTTATGCTGTCGGTCCCGGATGTTGTCTTATAGGATGGCAGTTGCTATAGCCTGGAGGTAGGTGCGAATGTCCACCTGGCTAGCTTATCACCCTCAAATATTATTATGTCATAAACCGAACGGTGTTTTCCGGTAGCCGTCCTTGAGAGCCAGTAAGTAATTCTAGGTTAGCCTGAATAATATCTTCGACCACATCATTTCTTAACATCAGACGAGAAGGCTATCCGGATTAAGTAAAATTTTAAAACAAGTCAATAACTACAAAAATAGCAAGCAATCTACTGATACTGAATGACTGGTTTTATGTTACTGATGTACTAAGCTTATTTTCTTTAAAATCACTAAAGCTAACAATATTATTTTGAAACTACTAACGCCTTCTTTATTTTCCTCAGTGAAAACAAGTACAGTTCAGAGGAAAACCTTTACCTGAACCTTTCAGTTCCAAACTTAGGCATCTGTAAGAACCACGGGTGGTAAAACCCCTTGCAGCAAAGTGCAAACGCGTTGCATAGATGTCGTTGTCTGTGGAAATTCGTTTTTCGATAGGTGGAGCTTTATGAAAAATATTTTTGTCACAAACGCTGCCTTACGGCTTATTAATTTTAGGTACTGTTGTAAGATGGCGCTGTACGAATGTTTCCATTTTTGCGTCTTTCTAATAGATGGCTCTAGTGCTAGCTACATGTAAGCATAGAACATAAATAATAATACTTGATGTAAGTAAAAGAAAGTGTTTATGGTTCTTCCGGGTTATTAGGGATTTAAGTGCTTTAATCATTCATATTTTTCTTTACTTCGCTTTAGTAAAAATTGAAAATGTGTACTTTGACAAATAAAAACAAAATATATGGGGAGATTTAGCTTCAAACCACAGAAATTATACTTAAGGATTTTGAAAATATTGTTGTGTCGTGTTTCGGAATTTATCTAATAACCATACAAGGGTGAATTGTATTGAGAAGGTTATCTAAAAAAGTTTTTTTAATAGCAAAATATATGTAGGTACCTATACCATATAGGTAGTAAAACTTCGACCAAATACTAGGTAAGCAATGTTGTATTAGATAGCAAAGACTATAATAAGTAGAAGTAGAATATCTGTCACTGCGATGGTACCTACACATATAGACTGACTTTGCTGAAATTACCTACCTATCTTTTTATTTTGAAGTTCTTTGAAAACTGCGCCAAATTATTGTGGATTCTGTATTTCTAAAATTATGTTAATCCAGTCCAGTGTGTGGATTGCCACATGGTAGATGTCTGCCTCGAAGATGAAGAAGTAAAAACACTGCTGTGTACACACGCTGCTGTGTTAGGCACGGAATAAAAAGTTAAGGCTTATCGGGCACTGTAGCAAGTACCTACAATAACTCAGCGAACAATACGAAAGAACTAGGTATATCTTGGAGTGATGAGCACAGTATAGTGTCAACTTTTATGAGCAGACGTGCCACTTGCACTGCCACTTTATGTGCAGACAGACGAATTGTCCGTCGCGTCACTTAATAAATAAAATGAATAAAAAACCTTTAATGAATAAGTATAAGTAATACTTATTCATGTAGTTATTAATTGATGAATATTGAAATAATCTGAAAGGATTTCAGTTTAGGCATTCAGCTTCCTACTATATAGGTACTTAGTGTCCTCAAATTAGTATATCGGGCTTGATATTGAAAGCGATCTACTTCATATTAATAAATTAAGGTAATGTAAAAGGAATACACTGAGATAAGTCAGTAGTCAATGTATCTCCCCGACGGTTCCCGTCTTGTTGTGGTAGAGTGGGGCTTAGTAGCCGTGGCTTGGTCAACCACGGTGAAGCGAAGAGGAACCAGGGGCCGTGCCAGCTTGGGCCGTCGGCTGGCCCCAGAGGGGCTGCTCCACTGGGCTTTGACTCTAAGTCCAGTATGTAGCGGCAAGGGGTAGGATGCGGTGCTGTATGGGCAGCACTGCATTGGACACCACACCACAGCTGAAGGTGAGGGGCCACGGCGGGAGAGGAGTGGCGGATAACGGTGCGCCGCTCTCCCTTCCTTCCGTGGCCACGGTGGGGCCGCCACCGTTGGTTGTCGGACGCGGAGGGGCCGCAGGGGAAGAGGAGTGTCGGCATAGCGAGGCGCCGCTCTCCCTATCCTCTGCGGCTGAAGAAGCAGGCGACGGGGCTACTTATCTGACCCGTAGCAGGGGGACCTCGGGTGTCAGAAGCGGGGTTGTCTGACGTCCATTTGCAAGCTTGGTCACCGGGTGGTAGCCATGTGTTCTGGTGCGTCGTGAGGGGTAGCACCCCAGGTGAGGTCCGGCACCGGACAACCGTTTCGTGTTCGAGTGAAAGCGTCCCTGCGGCCCGCCGAGAAGCGGTAGAGTTGGAGCACCGTGTGTTATTTAGTCGGTAGGGGTACTTGCTGCTGTGGGAGTAGTTAGTGTCGAGCCCGACATATCTGCGTAAATGCATTTTCCACACTTAGATTTAAAAAACTATTAAAAAAGTAGTCAATGTGTAATTGGCCGGTAGAGGCAATTATTGTAGAGTAAAAAAAAATTGTCAAATTAAGTTTCGTTTAAAGACATTATGTACCTTAAGTAAGCACTGGCATACTTATTGTATTGTAACATACACTTACAACGAACACACAGTCACCAGTAGAAAATAGGTCTAGATAAAAATTTATATATTTAATATATTTTGTAGATTCGCGTTTGTTTATTTCATGATTAAATTATTCATTAACAAAATTCAGTCAATTAAATATAAATACAAATATAATAAATTAAACATTTTTAAGTAATTATTTAAATTTTAAATTGTTTAATAAATTAACATAAAATACGTATGTACTGTTTGTGTAAACAGTACAAATTTAAATGATCAAATAAGTAATAAGTTTTGCAACACCATCAACCTTAGAACACGATTTTTATGTCAAGTGCAAAATGTACTACATATCAACAAAATAAATACTATACCTACTTGCATAATAAATAAATACTGATGATATTGTATTACATGAAGCGCTCGTAGCGAAACCTGCTTAGCCGTTCTGATACGATCAGCAAAGTTAAGCAACGTCCGCCTCGGTCATGAGTTGGATGGATGACCGCTGGTGTCATTACTACTGAACGCTTCCGTGCTTCGGAGGGCACGTTAAGCCATCGGTCCCGGTTGTTGTCTTAGGATAGCAGTCGTTATAGCATGGTGGTAGAGCATTTTGCGAATGCCCGCCTGGTTAGCTACCACCCTCAAGTAGAAAATCTGTCGCCAAGCACATAATAATGTGTTCCGGCAGCTGTCCTTGAGAGCCAGTAATTCTAGGTTAACCTGAACAACATCTTCAACCACATCATCACTTACCATCAGGTGAGATAGTAGTAACCTATAGGCATAAAAAAACATATCTACATAGTAGTTTTATGGTTACTTATTAGTTATCCGATTAAAACTAGTGGGTATGCCATTCATTATTGTCAAGAAATTAATTCAGATGCAGATCTAAAAACAAATATAATTGGCACAACGAATAGGTTGCTCGCGCTTACCAATTCTTCCCCGTGTGGTAGCCGGCAAGAGTAGAATCTCAATTCTCACAGAAGATATATTATCTTCCTATGAAAGTCGTAAGAGGCGACTTGGACGAAGGGAATAATATCAAAAGGAGGGCAGCAACACCTGAAAAGCACCCTTCCTACACTGTGGTAATTTTGGCTGTGTTCAGCGGTGGATGTATTTGCTAATACAGTACTGTGTAGCGCTCACCAATTGTAAACTAAACTTTTACAGTCGCATAAACGTTAAATGTATCAACAATTCACGACTTTATAAGAGAAAAGGCAAGCTTGAATTAATTTATTATTAGCATCTAATTAACATTGTAAGCACCTACCGTAAAGCCGCAAAGTTCCTCTACCTACGGCAAATTGTTTTACTTGGTTTTGAAATGTGTGCTCGGTATTTTATCATAAGCTGTAGCTGCTTAGGCAGATGTTTCACCCACATAACTCTTTGGATTTTGCTTCGGTTACTTTTCGTGCCCTTGATATACTTCTTTGAACATTTTTAGCGTATAAAAAGGGTTTTCGATTGTGGGCGGTTAGACTTCATTGAAAAAGTGCTAAGCTGTATTACCTACGAAACTTATATGTATTTTTATAGTAAGAGATGATTAAAATAGGAGTTTTCTTTTGTCGTTTTTTTGCATAACCTCTGCCAAGCAATTGAGCTTGCAAAACAATGGGTAAAGTCTTCATTGAAAAAGTGCTAAGCTGACTACGTTTATAGTAAGGGATTCTTAAAATAGTTTTTATTTTTAAAGTCGTTATAGCGCCTAGCTAGCTACCACAATAGCATTATTAAACTGTTAGTATTACTTTCATGTAAAGAATCTGTTATGATACGGCAGTTTCCTTGAGAGCCAGTAATTCTAGAATAGCCTGAACTATATACATCTTCAACCAAATCATGAATTGTATCTCTAGTGATGGTTTCGATTCATGATTTGGTTGATGAGTAGTTCAGACTTTCAGAAAAGTGAAAGGCTAGCCACAGCTAGCTAGTCATATAAAATAAAGGAAAACGCTACGTGCGTTTTACGTACTATTATAAATTGGTTATGTTATATTATATAGTAGGCAAATGTCCATTATTTAAACTATATCCAATCAAGAAAAAATCCAATTTTATTCAGGTTACCAATTTCTTGTGCGGATACATAAGCTGATAGCGTAGCCGACTATCATTCGAAAATAAATTTCTGTAACTAAATTGGTTTAGGATTGGCTAATTATTGATATAAGCAATAGTTTAGTACATAGTTACACGAAGAAAAAATCAGAGCTAAAATATATTTTGTAGAATCAGATTTTGTTTTTTTTCATAATGGCGAAATATTATGGGGATTCAATATGTAATGAATAATAGGTTGATATACAAGGGTCTAAAGGTTGAAATTCCCATACGAGGTATTTATTTTCTAGATTCAGGTTTTTTTTTCATAATGGTGCAATATCAGGGTTCAATATGTAATGAATAATAGATTGTTATATAAACAAGATTACATTTTAAAGGTATCAATTTCCATACGAGTTTTTTAGACGCCCGAGCCTAGGTAATATCATCTATTAAATGAATCATTATCAAATTAATTGAGAGGATGGGACTAATTAAACAACTTTAAACGGTTTAAATCTCGTATATCTATCATTATATTGTCCCGACGTTTCAAACACTTTGCAGTGATCGTGGTCACGGGGTGACTAATTTATTTTATTTATCACATGATATATTAAGAAATTATTTGGTCTACCGTCAGAAATTTTTATATTAATCATAACGTTCCCTATTCACGCAGTATTCGCTCACAGTGTCCAGAGGTCTTGCAGATTTGTGTCGTCCATGGGGTTTAAATTTGATATCCCAAGCCGGTGGTACTTGCCAACCATCATCTCTATTGAAATTTGGGTACTTTTTGAATTCAATAGCTACGCGTAACATTCTTGGCATAAACCGGGTCTCTCTGGCGAGGATTTGTGGCTTGTCGAACCGTAGTGGTTGGGATTGTCCTGGGCACGTTCACAAACCGCAGACTTGGTCGAGCGTCTGTTCTTCATGTTAGCAATGTGTTCTTTTACCCGGGTAAAAGAACACTTTCTACAATCTTAGCAGATTGTAAAAAGAAATCCTTTGGTCCCAGATATACTCGTAACGAGCGATGTGTGGTGTGAGTGATATTTCAAAAATTTTATTTACGACAATCAATATTATATACTACGATAAATATTGTTATTATAACAGATGATAACCATAACTTTAATGAGTAGTACACACAACTCATTTATTTTATATTGCAATGGTTGTGGAAATGATTCTCACTGTCACAAATAGAAGAATTATTGTAGAGAAGATGAGAATTATTGTAACGTTTACCAGAATTCAGCAATAGTAACCAGTTTTTTCTCAGTGTAGCCGGTAGGTAGAAATTCCTATTCAGATTACTCTTGACCAAAAAAATTATTGAACTCCCTCAATTTCACGAGAATCGGTTGAGAAATTCGACCTGTAGAGAACAATCGGAAATCCAGAATCTGCATTCCAAAGCGCATTTTGTTGAAGTTGAAGCGGAGACGCTTCGCTCGCGCTACGTGTTCCAGCAATTTAGCGGTGACCACAATATTTTATTATCCACCTAAATTCTTGTATATTGTAGCTCACAATTTTTCTCCGTGTAACTTAGACTATTGGTAATAACAACATAACCAATCCTAAACTAATTTAGCTACAGATATTGAGTCTCAATTGATACTCGCTGCTGCCGCAATCAGCTTACGTATCCACCTAGAAATAGGAAACCTGAATAAAAGTCGAGAAAATTGGTATTATGGTGTCATTACTACTGAACGCTTCCGTGCTTCGGAGGGCACGTTAAGCCATCGGTCCGGGTTGTTGTCTTAGGATAGCAGTCGTTATAGCATGGTGGTAGAGCATTTTGCGAATGCCCGCCTGGTTAGCTACCACCCTCAAGTAGAAAATCTGTCGCCAAGCACATAATAATGTGTTCCGGCAGCTGTCCTTGAGAGCCAGTAATTCTAGGTTAACCTGAACAACATCTTCAACCACATCATCACTTACCATCAGGTGAGATAGTGGTAACCTATAGGCATAAAAAAACATATCTACATAGTAGTTTTATGGTTACTTATTAGTTATCCGATTAAAACTAGTGGGTATGCCATTCATTATTGTCAAGAAATTAATTCAGATGCAGATCTAAAAACAAATATAATTGGCACAACGAATAGGTTGCTCGCGCTTACCAATTCTTCCCCGTGTGGTAGCCGGCAAGAGTAGAATCTCAATTCTCACAGAAGATATATTATCTTCCTATGAAAGTCGTAAGAGGCGACTTGGACGAAGGGAATAATATCAAAAGGAGGGCAGCAACACCTGAAAAGCACCCTTCCTACACTGTGGTAATTTTGGCTGTGTTCAGCGGTGGATGTATTTGCTAATACAGTACTGTGTAGCGCTCACCAATTGTAAACTAAACTTTTACAGTCGCATAAACGTTAAATGTATCAACAATTCACGACTTTATAAGAGAAAAGGCAAGCTTGAATTAATTTATTATTAGCATCTAATTAACATTGCATTAGCATTATTAAACTGTTAGTATTACTTTCATGTAAAGAATCTGTTATGATACGGCAGTTTCCTTGAGAGCCAGTAATTCTAGAATAGCCTGAACTATATACATCTTCAACCAAATCATGAATTGTATCTCTAGTGATGGTTTCGATTCATGATTTGGTTGATGAGTAGTTCAGCCTTTCAGAAAAGTGAAAGGCTAGCCACAGCTAGCTAGTCATATAAAATAAAGGAAAACGCTACGTGCGTTTTACGTACTATTATAAATTGGTTATGTTATATTATATAGTAGGCAAATGTCCATTATTTAAACTATATCCAATCAAGAAAAAATCCAATTTTATTCAGGTTACCAATTTCTTGTGCGGATACATAAGCTGATAGCGTAGCCGACTATCATTCGAAAATAAATTTCTGTAACTAAATTGGTTTAGGATTGGCTAATTATTGATATAAGCAATAGTTTAGTACATAGTTACACGAAGAAAAAATCAGAGCTAAAATATATTTTGTAGAATCAGATTTTGTTTTTTTTCATAATGGCGAAATATTATGGGGATTCAATATGTAATTAATAATAGGTTGTTATACAAGGGTCTAAAGGTTGAAATTCCCATACGAGGTATTTATTTTCTAGATTCAGGTTTTTTTTCTCATAATGGTGCAATATCAGGGTTCACTATGTAATGAATAATAGATTGTTATATATACAAGATTACATTTTAAAGGTATCAATTTCCATACGAGTTTTTTAGACGCCCGAGCCTAGGTAATATCATCTATTAAATGAATCATTATCAAATTAATTGAGAGGATGGGACTAATTAAACAACTTTAAACGGTTTAAATCTCGTATATCTATCATTATATTGTCCCGACGTTTCAAGCACTTTGCAGTGATCGTGGTCACGGGGTGACTAATTTATTTTATTTGTCACATGAGATATTAAGAAATTATTTGGTCTACCGTCAGAAATTTTTATATTAATCATAACGTTCCCTATTCACGCAGTATTCGCTCACAGTGTCCAGAGGTCTTGCAGATTTGTGTCGTCCATGGGGTTTAAATTTGATATGGTGGTACTTGCCAACCATTATCTCTATTGAAATTTGGGTACTTTTTGATTTCAATAGCCTCGCGTAACATTCTTGGCATAAACCGGGTCTCTTTGGCGAGGATTTTTGGCTTGTCGAACCGTAGTGGTTGGGATTGTTCTGGGCACGTTCACAAACCGCAGACTTGGTCGAGCGTCTATTCTTCATGTCAGCAATGTGTTCTTTTACCCGGGTAAAAGAACACTTTCAACAATCTTAGCAGATTGTAAAAAGAAATCAAACGGTCCCAGATATACTCGTAACGAGCGATGTGTGGTGTGAGTGATATTTCAAAAAATATTTTACTTACGACAATCAATATTATATACTACGATAAATATTGTTATTATAACAGATGATAACCATAACTTTAATGAGTAGTACACACAACTCATTTATTTTGTATTGCAATGGTTGTGGAAACGATTCTCACTGTCACAAATAGAAGAATTATTGTAGAGAAGATGAGAATTATTGTAACGTTTACCAGAATTCAGCAATAGTAACCAGTTTTTTCTCAGTGTAGCCGGTAGGTAGACATCCTATTAAGATTATTCTTGACCCTATATCCTATAATTTCACGAGAATCGGTTGAGAAATGCGACCTGTAGAGAACAATCGGAAATCCAGAATCTGCATTCCAAAGCGCATTTTGCTGAAGCTGAAGCGGAGACGCTTCGCTACCTCTACGTGGTCCAGCAATTTAGCGGTGACCACAATATTTTATTACCCACCTAAATTCTCAGAAAATCTTACACTTGAAATCCATCCTCATACTAGTTCGTTCTATAGCAAATCTTTCACCATTCAGGCTGCTCGCTTGTGGAATTCTCTTCCTGTATCTATCAGACAAGCACTGACTCTCAGAATGTTCAAGGATCAAGTTAAAAAGTTTTATTTGTCCAATTAATTTTGCACTACATTTTTGTCAATGTCTAGGCTTTGTATGGGATACTATTATGATATGTATGTATCTTTATATAATTTATTTATATATATATATGTATATATATATCATTATCTATTTATGTATGTTGATATGTGTATATATTTATTTATGCGTATATATATTATGTATTTATTTATTTTAAAAACTTACATCCTATTTTTATACATTTGTTTAGAAACTATAGTAAAATTCGTTTTATTTTTAAAATATTTTTATGAATTTGTACTTTTTTTCATTGTTAATTGTTAGACTACACCCGCCCCAACTGTTTTGTTAATTCAACTCTATCCTAAGGTTGCCTGGTAGAGATCACTTTTAGTGATAAGGCCGCCCATTGTAACACTATGTTATTATTATTTAATTAAATGTTATGATGTAAACATTAATATTTTATATGTGGTGTAACAATAAAGAGTTTTCTATCTACTATCTATCTAAATTCTTGTATATTGTAGGTCACAATTTTTCTCCGTGTAACTTAGACTATTGGTAATAACAACATAACCAATCCTAAACTAATTTAGCTACAGATATTGAGTCTCAATTGATACTCGCTGCTGCCGCAATCAGCTTACGTATCCACCTAGAAATAGGAAACCTGAATAAAAGTCGAGCAAATTGGATTTTTTTCGATTAAATACAGTTTACATGATGGACATTTACTATAACAAGATATTACAAGATATTTTATAAGACCTGATAACCTGTTCAAAGTGCGCTAAACGCACAATTCGCTTTTCTTTGTTTTATTGCTGAAGGACTTGCCTTTCGCTATTATCTCTCCTGATGGTACCTAAGCCATGATGCAGTCTAAGATGGTGTTCAGGTTTACCTAGAATTGGCGTCAGATTCTCCATATGTAGGAAAATCAGTATAATAATAATGCTGTCGTGGTGTAGCCTGGCGCTATAACGATTCTATCCACAGATCAGAGAAATAGAGAGATTTGTCTTCAGTCCAGTGCCTTCAGTATGTGAACAAACACATAAAAAAGTCGCCGCGTCTCCCGCACCCATTTCACTCTCACATCAATAAGAACAATAAGTATGGCATACATACGCAAATTTTGCCACGCACACCATAATTTCCGCTGCAAACTAATACACTAACTAATTGTTAACATGCAAAAATGGGTTATGCTTCAGCTTGTTGTAGCTACACGGTCACTAGTTACACTCACAGATACATCTATTAAGCCATTGATCCATTGCGTCATCGGAAGAACTGATTCGTTTGTTGATTTTTACTTAGGGGTTGGTGTTCTGCAATGGTTTTTTGAAGCGCTCGTAGCTAAGTTTGCTTAGCCATTCTGAATTAAATTTCAATTAAATTAAATTAAATTTAATTTCAATCAGCAAAGTTAAGCAACGTCCGCCGCGGTCATGAGTTGGATGGGTGACCGCTGGTGACATTACTACTGAGCGCTTCCGTGCTTCGGAGGGCACGTTAAGCCGTCGGTCCCGGTTGTTATCTAAGGATGGCAGTCGTTAAAGCATGGTGGTAGGGCACTTTGCAAATGCCCGCCTGGCTAGCTACCACCCTCAAGTTGAAAATCTGTCGCCAAGCACCTAACGGTGTGTTCCGGCAGCTGTCCTTGAGAGCCAGTAATTCTAGGTTAGCCTGTACAACATCTTCGACCACATCATCACTTACCATCAGGTGAGATAGTGGTCAAAGGCTAACCTATCAAGCATAAAAAAAAAAAAGAAGCCTGATTTCGGCCACATGTGTTCGCACATGCAACGCCTCCATTACCTATCTCCCTTGTTTCTTAATCTGAGATTCTATTATAAGAGGACAATCGGGACCGACGAAGCACGGAAGCGCTTAATATGAAATGCCAGTGGCGACCATCCTAACCAAGTACGCAGCGAACAACCTACAATCGTTCTTTTTATATTAGTTGTGTATACATTTATTATTAAATTAGTATCTGATGAATGATGATTAAATAACCGGGCATAAAAGTATAAAAATTGAAATAAAATGTACTGTACATTTTAACTGATTATTTCCTCTATATAACAACTTTGCTCTAAATCATCGCGATCATTTTTTTACAATTAAAATTGAAATTTCGACAAAATTTTCATTATTTTTATGAACCGTTTGCAAAGCCCGTGAAATGACCCCAAAGTTGAAAACTTGGATTTTTAATAAGGGCCGCTATCTGTATAGCATATTCAAAAAATGGCGGATTCCTGACCTTTTGCAAGGTAAAATAATTTACTCAACTATATATGAATAGAAATATAAACGTAGTATAATATATAGATGACATAGGTATACTACTCTGTCAAGAAAGTACCGGGAAAAGATCAATAATACTCAAAATGTTTACTATTCATTCAAATTCATTTTATAACCATCAAAGTTACTCGTTCAGAAACGATACACTTACGCCAACGAAGAATCCAATCATCAAAACATTTTAAACGCTTTTTCCCGAATTGAGTTCAGTTCTCGCTGCAAATTCTCCTTTATGTCAAGTCTCGAAGCGCTCGTAGCGAAGTTTAATTGGCCGTACTTAACCGATCAGCTAAGTTAAGCAACGTCAGCCGCGGTCATGAGTTGGATGGGTGACCGTTAATGACATTACTACTGAGAGCTTCCGTGTTTCAGAGAGCACCGGCCCGGTTGTAGTCTTAGGACGGCGTTCGTTATAACATGGTAGTAGGGCATTTTGTGAATGCCCGCCTGGATAACTACCACCCTCAAGTAGAAAATCTGTCGCCAGGCCCCTAACGGTGTGTACCGGAAGCTGTCCTTGAGATCTAGTATTTCTAGGTTGGCCTGGAACAACATCTTCGACTACATCATCACTTACCATTAGGTGATATTTTGGTCAAACTTATCACGCAAAAAAAGTCTTCTACCGAATGGAAACGGGTGCCACGAAGTGGTATTTTAGGAAAAAGAAAGAAGTCGGCTGGAAAATTACCTGGTTAATAAGGTGGTTCATCATCATCATCGTCATCATTTCAGCCGCAGGAAATCTACTGCTGGATATACGCCTCCCCCATAGATATGGGGGAGGCTTCTTTCTTTTTTCTAAAATACCACTTCGTGGCACCCGTTTCCATTTGGTAGAAGACTTTTTTAAAATATTATATGGAAATCTTTCCAAATGACTTCCACCTGTGTTAAAAACACTGCTTTTCACTACGAATATAAGAAAAATATAAGGTTATAACAAATATTTTTATAAGTATCTTAAGAAAACATTAAATAATATTTTAATAAAACATTTAAAAAAGTATAAAAAAATATATCTAGTGACAATTCACAAGAAAATATAAGGATTGTAGTTTTTAATAATTATTTCATTTCATTTTGATTATAATAACATTATTAGTACCTATTTAAAATTAATGCGGCTATCTCCAAGTAGGAATCAATGACTTACATCCATGTTAAACACTCAACTTTTCATTTAAAGTATGAGGAGTGTTTTATATAAATACCCTGCCAAATAATAAACTTTATTTTTTGGCAATATGTGACATAATGATTCTCCCTCAGTGGACGTTTTTTAATTCAGAATGCTCATAAACAGAATTGGTGACTAAAATTTTGATATAACATACACTAACTTCACAACGTCACATTAGTTATGTTATAAACTAGTTTTTTTAGCTTTTACGTAAACACACACGTAGTTGTTATTATTTCTTTCATAAAAACATAGTATTTTACAACGAACAAACTTAGACATATAATTTGGTTTACACTAATGGTTACCATGGTTACAAGTCATGCCGGCCCTTGAGAAGGAAGCATTTACTATGAGTTTTTCCCACTCTTAAGTGGGAAGCATCGTTATCCACCCGCTACTCGAATCAAACAAACACTACTTTCCGATTATGAGAATTAAAAAAATATATGCAGCGTATTGAATACTTGCCACCATTTATTTGGAAGTCAGTTACAAATAAATTCCACTTAACATACACTACAGTTACCTGTCCTAAAAAATACAAAGAGGAGAAACACCTCTGTGAATAAAACGACCCTTTAATGCACCCATCAGTTATAAACGTTTGCGTTGAATAGATGATCCACAGGCACAAATTGTAACCTATACATCTGTCTCAGCACCTGGGGTGAGTCGCGGGCTCCCGTTACCCCTTTGTCATTGAAACCTGTCAGATTGCGTTACTCTAATAGAAAATGCTCGTGTTTTCGTGTAGAAATACTCGTATATGCGCTAGAATACGAACTTCGAAGGAATGAAAAATTCCACGAGGTTTATATATTCGCGCTAGTATCAATGCTATTCCATTTTCATGCTTTACTGTTTTTTTTATGATTTCGTTACCCATTGTGCAAAACGGTGCTCTATTAACAAAATGACGCTGTATGTATATAAGTCCGTATGTCATGAGCTCATGAATGGAGTTTTATACATTGGAAAGTAAGATATTTTGCAGAGATTGTCGATCCAAACCAAATATTCAAATCAAAATCAAATCAAAGTGTTTATTTCGCACAAAATAAATCCATACACTACACCTATAACCTTAATAATACACCTATTGATAAAGTTGCTGCAGTGTGTCACCTTGGAGTTATATTGGATAATAAGCTAACTATGACCGAACATATAGGTACCATAGTGAGTAAAGTTTATAAAGCCTTGGGTTTGTCATTCAAACTTGGAAACCATTCTCTGATTTAATTGCATTAGAGATGTATATAACGCATCCGTTCGTAGTGTAGTAGAATACGCCAGCAGTATTTGGTCTCTACATTATATTACTCAGGAGCAATGTATTGAAAAATCCAGGCAAAATTTGTGAAACATCTAAATTATAGATCTCGTACCTGCTCCGAATATGACGCAAGATGCGGCCGTCATTAGCTTATACTTTTAGAAGATAGACGAACCACATTGGACATTATGTTTTTATACAACATATTAAATTGACATCTAGATCGCCAGCCCCCTCCCTTGCTATACCTTGCTGGTGGCAATAAATTTCAATATACCAAAAGACGTACAATACATACTTCATTGCTTTCGCTTACATTTTGTCATACCTAATATGCAAAAAATGCACCAATCACTCGGATAATCCATACGTATAATCATAGTTTTTCTGACTTAGACCTCTTCCATATGTCTAAAGATATCTTCAACGGAAAAGTATTGCAACGCTTGATACTCGGCAAATAATATTTAGGTACTTATTATTTGTATAAAATTTGTTTTGTACTAAATTATTATATATATATATATATAACAATTTAGTAATAATTTAGGGAGACCTGTAATTGGCTGTATTACCTAACTGTAATGTATTCGTTCCAAATAAATATTGTAGTGCTGTTGGTCTTCCTTAAATAAATATATATAAAACTCAAAAACTATCATTATCAATACTAAGCTCGAAGATTGTTACAAACAACGGTAACGTTTTGTCATGAAATATACCTACGAGGTATTCCGTTCCAGTATGGACTGTTTTAACCTGTAGTGTGATCAAATCTAAATATGGTCTATCCTTTGAAGGTCTGTTAAAATCTAAGATAATCGTTGCAGCTAGTATTCAAATAAAATTCTAGCAAGCAGCACAAGCAATAGTTACTACTAGTTTCTACACTCGTAGAATTTACAGGTATACAACTGATAAACCTGTCGTATACTGTTACTTATACTGCAGTAATACACCGACATCCCCCGAGAAAGTAAACGCAAATACACGCGTCACATAGTACCGTGAAATATTGCTCCGCGTTTTATGCGACACTATTTTTAAATTTATACCCACGCCATGCCACTTTGACGGTATTGGTTACGGATATTGGCAATATTTGCTACGTCGATGTTATTGACTTTTACTATGCTTTACTACATCATACTTATTTTTAAGTATCTATTTAAGTACATGCTGTGTTGTATGTTATATATGTTGCCGGAGATGTATGAAGCCCAAAAGTTGTGTTAAATTTGAAATATATACAACGCCAAGCTAATTTCGGAAATCTTAAAAATAATCTGTCAGTTTCATGATTTTTTTACGAAATGTATCTATTACCCAGACATTGAGCTGTATGAAAAATAAAAAATATGCAGTAGATTAATATTATATTAAGTCAAAGCAAAGTCCCATGCGACGAAGAGCGAGGCGAGCGAACCCAGTATGCCGCGGCAACGGCCATATTAACTTATACTTAAGTTATCCGCAACTGTATGTAGTGAAGTTTCTGCCACGCTCCTCTTAACCCGCTGTAACCAATTAACATCCAGATTTTTTCCGATTGCCCTTTAGGAAATGAACTAGAATTGCTAACATTATTTTATTTACCACATTTCCTATCGGTTTTAGGCATTATAATAATGATGGATTACAAACGTGTTAAACTAATTTATGTTTATACTTAGAGTGTAGTGATATTATGACCTGGTCGGCCAATATGGCCAATTACTGTTTTACATACCATTCGAGTGTTGGTTTATTGCAGATTTCACGTTGGCACAACCGTGTCCCCATCTCCTCAGTGAATCCGTGCGAAGCGGCGGCGGAAGCAATTCCGGTAATTTATTAATTTTGATATATTTTTTGGTAATTTTCAATAATTTCAGATACTCATAATGTATTTTTTTATGCCTGACAGACTATCTCAATTTGACCACTATCTCACCTGATGGTAAGTGATGATGTGGTCGAAGATGTTGTTCAGGCTAACCTAGAATTTATAGCACAGAGGCTGTCCTTTGCCCCTATCTCACCTGATAATTTCTAAACCTGTATGTGATGATGTAGTCGAAAATGTTAATCAGGATAACCTAGAATTACCGGCTCTCAAGGACAGCTGCTGGAACACAGTGTTAGGTGCTTGGCGACACATTTTCCACTTGAGGGTTTTAGTTAGCTATGCGGGCATTCGCTAAATGTCCTACCACAATGCAAAACACTGTTGTGTACCTTTTTTCGTAAGCATATATTTTACTTATTTTTTAAGCTAATTCAAACTGGCCAAAACCTTTTGGCAGCTCATATGGTTCTCCAGGTAGAGGACCAATAAATTATCACTTATGTCATGGGCTACCTATTCGTAGCTATCAGCTCATAAATTGCTCAGAAGTTTAAAGTAATATATATAATATGTGAATTTTGCTGCTTCTCAAAACGATCTGATGTTTGTTATATTTGGTGGAAAATGTGCTTTATTATATCAACGGCCAATATGGCTTAAGGTATTTTATCCACCTATGTTTAGTTCTAGGCGATTGTTTATGTTTATGAAAAAATCGGTTCTTAGTTATTAAGTTATGTTGATAAGTCCAACAACCGAAATAACCAATGAAGACTGTTTGATCTCATACACTTCAAGTTTTATTATAAAGGCTTATAGTGTGCCATAATACCCGAAACTACTCTATATACCTACACAATTGTTACTTAAACCTGGGTTTTAATGATTTTCTGATTTTCGTACATTTTAAAGCAGTCTCGTTGGACTCCAGGTGTCACACTCTTCAAAAAACACTATCTAGTTCTTCAGTAGTAGTCGCCTCAATGGCGGTAGGTCTCCCCTAATTCTCTTCATACGTCCCTTTCTCTTGCCTTCCTCATCCATTCTGGGCAGCACCGTTCCGTAAAAATGTCACTCCATCTCTTTCTTGGTCTTCCTTATTTCCGTTTTCCTTCCAGACCCTCTTATAAAATCACAGCCATTCTAAGGCTCTAAGAGCTGGCCTTCAGGGCTGTAAAAGGGCCTTCGACCAAAGTCCGGTGAAGTTGAACAAATGACAGCAGCATTCAACATCTTTGTTCTTACTTAAATATAGTGTGCCATCGAAAATGCTTGTTTGGATAAAATCACATCTGATGACGATGTTATCAAATAAATTGTTTATAGCCGCGAAATGCTTGTACCTACTTTAAATGAAAACACAACTTTAACCAAAAGAAAAAGGATGTTACAAAAGCACGCTGTTTTCTGTCTGTTTCTCTGTGACATCGTAGCTCGGAATGATTGCTCCGATTTCAAAGCACAATTTTTGGAACGTTTTGCAGATTTGTTTATTTGAATTTATTTCATAATTTCAAGAACCTTTTTTTTATTCTCGATAGGTTAGCCTTTGACCACTATCTCACCTGATGGTAAGTGATGATGTGGTCGAAGATGTTGTTCAGGCTAACCTAGAATTACTGGCTCTCAAGGACAGCTGCCCGAACACACCGTTAGGTGCTTGGCGACAGATTTTCTACTTGAGGGTGGTAGCTAGCCATGCCTGTTGTTTATTCATTGCATACAAAAATACAAATCTTTCCTCTTTATAATATTAGTATATAGAAGTATAGATATAGATGTATACTTCTTTGTGTTATCTTGATATAATTATATATTAAAAAAATAATAGTAGATCTTTGTATAGATCCGTAAAGAAACTATATAGATGTAATCTTCATTTCCTTGTGAAATTTTTTGAATATATTTTTACAAGGCCCATCTAGTGTTAAGCTGTAACCTCTCTTTATTCCTTCGAACCGGGACACAGTAATGGGAAAATTACTGCTTGGCGGTAGAATTAGGTACAGTTGCAGTACTTCCCTGGATGAACTCGCCCAAAGAGTTTTACTGCTACTAAAAGTTGCTTGGTATTGTGCAAGAGTTCATTATTAAGTTGATAAATCAGTTACAAGGTATTGTACCAGCTGCCCTAACAGAACTTTAACAAATGTTAGCTAGGTCATGTTTTTAATAAGTGATAGGCTAGCTTCTGATCATTATATCACCTGTTGATAAGTACATAATGTGCTCGAAAATAGTAGGACTAGAGTAGGGACTGGTATTTAAAAGGCCGATGCCGGAATACAGAGTTGTTCAATTATTAAGAGTTAAATAAATACGTACTTTCCATGAGATGTCCACGCTAGAATCGCTTCTTTAGCACTTTTATCCCTGATACAGCGTTTTCTATCTAGCTGCCAACTCCAAGACATGTGCCAAGCGTGGGATTTATAAATTAAACTTCCTCTTAGTACAACTAGACTGCACATAAATAAGTTTAAATCAAAAATAATAAGATTCCTAGAATCCAATTAACCCATTTTATTCACTAAACGAATATATGACGATGCGCCTGACTGAATCCTCGTTTTCACATGAAGTATATTACATAATTTAATATATTTAATAATAATTTAATATATTATATAATTTAATAATTTTATTTAATAAATTTTTATAATTTATATATGACGACTGATTGTGTAGATAATTAATGTAAATCTGTAATTTATCTTTGGATTTAATAGTAAATATTGAATTCTGAAAGATGTATAACGTAAAATCTATAACCCAGTTTAATTATTTCACAAGACATATTGTATTGTATCCAATATTTAAATAATGAATATCATAATTAAAAATTCTAAATAATAGACTAAATGTAATGGAATTGCCATGTATAACATTCAGTTATATGGTGAATAAATATTTCTAACTAACTCTTGAAGATGTTAGTATCTCTATTGATGTTCCAGCTGACGCAGCCTTATTAAGTATAAGATTATTTATTAAAAGCACATGGAAAGTCGCGACACAAACCCTTACATGCGAACGTCCAGTCGCTTATCGACATTCAAAATCACAGCAAGTAGAATAGTTGGTATATCACGTCACAACAACGTAATTTTTGAAACTAAGTCAAGTTATTCCTGGCTCTTGTTACTGTCGCATTGTTGAGCTCTCGTTTCACGATATTCGGCATATCTGCATTTGTGAAATAAGGCTTTTGTGGATGTACTAGCTTACGATTTTTAGAAAATATAGGGACTTTAATTTCGTAAAAAGTATTTCAGTTAATTGGAATAACAGATATTTTTGTATTTTAGACGTTCTATTTTAATGAAATATTTTATACGTGAGTTTGCTTGCCTAACTTCTAGCGAATCTAGGTAGGTATATCGCACTCTCTCGCGAACTACTTAGTGAATCGCAATATTATGTATCATATGTGCAGTTATAGGATTCAGGAAAAAGCATTGAAAAATTTGGCTCAAAAAATTTCAAAAAGTGATTAGAGGTATATAAGTGACCAATCCAAGCTTAGAATCCACCAAAAGTACTTCATGTACCTACTTTGGTACCTAAAGTTATTGTGTTTTAGTATCCGTTGATGATTATGTGTGAATATACCTATTTACAGAATAACAATAAATTTATCTTGCTTTGAATCACTTAATATATAGGGTTTAAGCCATTATTGGAGGCTTATATATAAAATACCGTCACAGTAACTCCCAAAAGAGAGATGATGGCGTGTTTCAAATATATTATAAACAACACAAATGATATTAAACATGAATTAATAGCAAAATATCCTGTGTTTTGAATAAACACAATATTTTTAATATAAACATCTGCTACTATAACATCTTTAATACCTAATTCCATAATATATACTTCTCGTATCACTCGAATCACAACACTCATATCTCGAGTGTCTCTTACGTCGAGCGTTGTATCTTGAATACATTATAATAAGGTTCATCTCTAAACATTCAGAACAAAATTCTCATATCTCTAACATACTTTAAGGAGGTATATCTTATAAGTCGACCGTTGTATCTTGCATAGATTATAATAAGTTTCATCTCGAATCACTCGAGACAGAACACTGGAGTAAGTAGGTAAGTACATGTATTCGTATGTCTATATTACGCTGAGCGTTGTATCTTGCATAGAGTATCATCAGTGATTCTCGCGAATACTGTATTATTAGCATTTACGTAGTTTATCCATCAGTTTCAGATCACTCACACGGCTTGTATTTACAAGAACATATCACGCGGTTTACGAGCGCCATAATAACACGTCCTAGTTTCGCTAGTTCGGCTACTCTCGTGTCAAAATATACATTTGTGTAAACAATGTTATTTTGAAATCCTTCATTGAACCTGTACCGATTTGTTCTGTAACTTTGGCTTAGGATTGAGGAATTTGTGGGTTGATTCAAGAATAGATATACCTATTACTACACAGCTAGCTTTTCATTGAATAGAAAATTGAGTCCGTAGCTACTTTAGGTCGCATGAAGATTCATAGATATAAAATATACGGCACAGACTGAATAATTTTAAAACTTTTTGTATAAATTATCCTTTATTATACCTAACATACATATCAAATCCTACCTACCAGACTATCACTAATGTAGAAAAATACACGTACATTTTCTAATACGGATTTTTATGCGCCTTACTAAACCAAACAAATTTTTTTCTTTTTTTTTATTGCTGATAGGTAAGCCTTTGACTACAATTTTACCTGATAGTAGCTGTTGATGTGGTTAACAGGTTTAACCTAGAATTACTGACTCTCAAGGACAGCTGCCGGTGTGTTCCGGCATGTAACATCTGTATCTGTTAACGAAAATAAGCGAGTGGTTGTAATATCGACAACGAACGACGTTACTTCCAGTATAACTCAGATGGTTACAGCATGTAGACATAGTATCTAGTTTTCGAGTCCTACTCATAATTGTAAGGTGGTGGTCACTACCATAGGTATTTTCAGTAAGAATGGGTATCACCGCAATGTCAGGTATTTTGCCTCGAAGCAGTTATGCCCAAACACTACTGTTTTTGGTGTGAAGGGCACTGTAGAAAGTGAAATTAGTAGGCGAAGAAGTAAAGACTCAGGTGACGAGTGTAGTTCTAGTTTCTACGTCATGCAGAATGGCCACTTCTACTTGATGGAGGCTGCTTGATAGACTAGCATGTTAAGAGCATTACCACTATGCTGTGAGCTCAAGCCTGGGGTAAGATTCGAAGTTAGGACAACGTGATCAGTGGCTGCCATTCATAACAATGCAGTCGTTCAAATTACAAAAAAAAACAGTGTCAACGGTTTTTTTACATCAGATAAATAAATCAGATCGATTTTTACCAGCCCAATTTAAAAGAAATAATTATTACAACCAATTTTGTTTCTTATTTTAAGTATTAGTTATATATGCATTTATTCTTACGAGAAGTATGTAACCACCTGAAAATTCGTCGTGGGGTTAGAATGTCAACTCTCATTTCTTTCCGTTAGTGTCTTATGAGGCAAATAGAAAAAATACCAGAAGGTGGGGATCAGCGCCTTCTGAAGAACTAATATCTTCTACTGTGATCCCCACGACGCATTCCAAGAATGGGAATTATGACAGATCCTTCAATGGGAGAGACATTGTTCAACGGTGGACGTTTCAGTTGATTTGATGACCTGAAAATGAAAAAATCGGACCTTAAGGCGCTCCTGGCCAGAAAACGCCATACAAGAATTAACTTTTCTCAAAGAAAAAACTCGGTTATTAAACTAAAAAAAATATATGTTATTTTTTAGCATATTCTTGAGTTAATTCATAAATCTGATACACATAAAAAATAACTTCACTCGATAGAAAAAAATCCTAAAGTTACCTCTATTTCGAATTTAAAAACGATTTTTGTCTCCCTTTTTACCAATCTTTAATTTTAATTTATTTTTTAATGCATTACTAATCAATAAAAGAAATTAAATCATAAATAAAAATGTTAAAAAGTTATCATGTTAATTTTATATGATTTTTTATCATGAATTCATGGTATCAGAGCTCGCTCACTTGACCGCCAGTGCGCTCGCAGAGCTCGTCGACGTTGGACCTGTGTCAATTTTTGCGACCTACGCAGCGCCACACAGAAAAAGATCAAAATGAATATCAAACACAACAAAATAAAATATGCTCAGGGCTAACTTTTAGAAAATCGACTCGTTACGCTTATCTTGATGACTTCCTGATTGACGGTGAATGACAATAGATTTCGTAAGTAGTGAAAGTTAGTATGGTGAAAGTTATAGTATGTGTGTTAATATTAGGAAAATGGTGTTTTTTTTACAAATAAATGGAACCGAGTTCAACATTGAAATCTTTGAAATAACTTGTCGAACTCGATACCGTGATGGTTCCAAAGAACCTATTATCACAATATTGTGCGCATGGTAACAACTTCAACAAGTTATTTTGGACTTTTGGGTGTAGAAGTCGGTTCCATTTTTTGGTATTATTTTAATGTTTAAATTTTTTTTTAATTAATCTAGCTGAATGCCTATTATTTCGTACCCAGTGTCTAAGACAATGAAGTTAATAATCAAAGCCCAGTGTATAGGTACACACTGGGCTTTAATTATTAACTTCATTACTATTATATAATCAAAACTATGCTAGGTATATTATTTTCATTATAGATTTACTCCACCCTTTTCTAGCTTTGATATGATAAAAATAATATAAATTATAAATTAGAAAGTTAGTATGTGTGTTATTAACCGATTAAAAAAAAATACCTAAAAATGGAACCGACTTCAACACCCAAAAGTATAAAATAACTTGTTGAAGTCGGTACCATGATAGTTCCAAAGTACCTATTGTCACAATATTGTGCGTATGGTACCGAGTTCGACGAGTTATTTCGTACTTTTGGGTGTTGAAGTTGGTTCCATTTTTTGGTAAAAAAAATTTTTATCTTTTTAGTGACCCTTGGTACTCACGGGATCGATTGTGATTCATTATCAACGACTATATTATCATGATAGGTCAATATGTTTCAGTTATTGGTGTGTAACTCAAAAACGACTTGACCGATTTTGATAAAATTTAAATGAGACTAGACGACAAGCATCAGCTTTCAGAAAAACATATTTTTTGAAATCGGTCCACCCAGTCAAGAGTTACGGAGGTAACAAACATAAAAAGAAACAGACGAATCGAGAACCTCCTCCTTTCTTGGAAGTTGGTTAAAAGGGGGGAGGTTCTCAATTTGTCCGTTTTTTATGTTTGTTACCTCAGAACTTTTTACTGGTGAACCGATTTTGATGATTTATTTTATTTGAATGTTGATACTTGTCGTGTGATCCCATTTAAATTTCATCAAGATCGATCAAGCCGTTTTTTGAGTTACACTCCAATAACTGAAATGTTTTTTCTTATCTTGATGATATAGTCATTGCCAATGGATGACAATCGGTCCCGCAAGTAGCAAGGGACACTAAAACGTGTGAAGATTTTTTTTTACCGAACCTACTTCAACACCCAAAAGCGTGAAATAACTTGTCGAAGTCGGGAACATGCGCACAATATTGTGATAATAGGTACTTTTGAACTATCACAGTGACTTCAACAAGTTATTTCGCACTTTTGAGTGTTGAAGTCAAGCCCATTTTTCGGTAAAAAAAAATTTTGTGCGACATTACATGAATTTGTTAGTAAATTTGAGTAGTCTTTTTTTATGATTATAGAAATAATAAGTGACATTAAGCGATTTTTTAAACTGGATGGATATAAATTAAATTATAAGTAAAAACATAAATCTGGCTGTATGGAAAATCATGTCACGTCACGACCATGGTACGCGATGTCACACCTGTGATGTGAACAAGTATTTTTGATATTTTTCTAGGTTCAATAAGCTTGCTAAAGTGCAATGAAATTATTGTTTTTATATCTAGTTTTAGCCGAATGTCTAGTATTTCGTACCCAGGGTCTAAGATAATGAAGTTAATAATCAAATCTGTACTATATTATTTTTAGTATAGATTTACTCCACCCTTGTTTATTATATGATAATAATAATATATATTATAAATTTGAAAGTAAGTATGTGTGTTAGCTTCTTAACCGACTTCAAAAAAGGAGAAGGTTTTGAATTCGTCTATTTTTTTAAATGTTTGTTACCTCAGAACTTTTACTGATAAACCGATTTATATGTTTTTTTTTATTTGAATGTTTGTGGTGTGGTCCCATTTAAATTTCATCAAAATCGGTCACGCCGTTTTTTGAGTTACACTCCAATAACTGAAAGGTATTTTCCTATCTTGATTTTAAATTTAAATTGTTATCACTATTGTTAGGTCCAATGCCAAAAAATATGAGTTTAATTTATTCTGTTGTATTTCTTTATATTTGTTATCTGGGTAATCCTCAACTCAACTGTAATAAAATATATATTTAGATTTTTTTATGTATATCATTATCACACATAAAAACCCTTTACATTTTTGCAAGCTCATTGAACCTAGGAAAATATTAAAATACTAGTTCAAAGTCTCAGGTGTGATATTGAGCAACATAGTCGTGATGTGACATGAGTTTCCATTCAGCCGGATTTACGTTTTTTACCCATAATTCAATTTATATCCATCCAGTATTAAAAATCACTTAATGTTACATATTATTTCTATAATAATAAAAAAATACTACACAAATTTACTAACAAATCGAATACTTATGCAATGTCTCAATATAAAAAAAATGTTTACCGAAAAATGAAACCGACATCAACACTCAAAAGTGTGAAATAACTTGTTGAAGTCGGTACCATAATAGTTCAAAAGTACCTAGTATAACAATATTTTGCGCGTGGAACCGACTTCGACAGGTTATTTCACACTTTTGAGTGTTGAAGTTGGTTCCATTTTTTGGTTTACATTTATTAAAAAAAATTTCAGTGATTCTTGCTACTTACTGGATCGATTATCATTCACTGTCAAAGACTATATCATCAAAATAGGAAAATATTTTTCAGTTATTGGAGTGTACAACTGATTTTAAAGAAATTGATACTTTTCGTTCGAATTCATTTAGAAATCAAACGACAAGTATCAGCTTTTAAATAAAAAAAGTATTATAGAAATCGGTTCACCTTGTCAAAAGTTCTGAGGTAACACACATAATAAAAATATAGACGAATTGCGAACCCCCTACTTTTTGAAATCGGTTAATAAGCTTTGCTATTATGAACTGAATTTATTAGAAATTTGTTAAAAACCTTACCTTACAATTTTCATAAACTATTTTTTATATAGTAACTTAAAATTAATTTATCAATTTTTAATTCCAAATAACATTTTGATTTATTATAGTGCGCGTATAGACTCATTATATCTAAATATAGTATCTGTTGCCCTGTTTTATGACATTTTTTTTAATTTTACGGCATATGGTTCTACTGTATCTTCAATAATAGACACTATCTGGCAAATTTTATTTTTATTTCTGGCCAATTTCGCTAGAAGGCACATATCTGCCTGAAGAAGGTTGCCTTGATGAGCGATGATTATGAAGTAAGAATTTGTACTCATTGACTTTGAATTGAGCACTCTGTAAAGGACAGCTTTATGAAATTTATTACAATGGGGCTCCTGTCACAACCAAGACAATTGATACATATTTTTAGTTTCAAAAATGCTCTCTATAAGCGCTCAACTTAACACGTATCGTTTTGGATAATATCTTTTTTATAAAACTTGCAAAACGGTACATTAGAATGAGCTAAAATGATATCCAAAAATATTGTGGAATTTGGTTTATTTTAAACGCACGACATAATTCTTTGAGATTTGTTATTATGTTGAATACATGGTCTGAAAATAATAATTTAAAAAAACTTAACTAAAACTAAACGATTCTGTCTCGACCATGGGCCTTAGGCCATGAAAACCACGGTTGTGACGTCCATGTACGTGAAATGTTCGCATCATGCTATAACCACAAAGATTAAACAAAAATATCCATCTTAAAACAATCACTAGATTCATTGTTATTAAACACACCATATTAATATTAATCTGCGTAGACATATTCATAAATACATATTTTAAGAGTCACGGTCTTGACAGCATAAGGGTACTCGTTTTACAAAATAACTAATATATAACTTATTCTTACGAAGCTATATCACTCGACGCCATTAGTTAATAGGACAACTGTGACACACAGACTTGTTACTGAGTTCTGGGAATCTCACATGACATGGTTGTGACATTTAATGTTTTCTTTTGATGAAGTTTATATATATATATATATTTATTTGAAATATAATAATATTACCAAATTACCATTTGTGAATAGGTGCATTAAACGGCTTTCTCTATACTAAAAATATAATAGAACCTTAATATATTAATTTAATGTAGTTCTCACAAATAAAATGTTTTTCTAAAGAATAATAATTTACCCATCTAAAATAACCGTAGGTACACAATGACCCTAACATCCTGTATAGATATATAAACACTACTGTACTGACCGAACCCCTACAGGACCCTATTATTTTTCCGGCGTATGTACCAATACACGACAAAAGTTAATTCCATTCTAAAATGTCATAGGTACTGACGTGATCTCCGTACGTAGGTAGGACTGTACTGTACCTTACCTGGAAAGCTAAAAGCGTGCGCGCGGCGCATCGCACACAACTTTGTGTCGCGTAAATGAATACGTCGCGCTCGAATAAAATACCTAAAGTCCGTGGAAAGCCTCGCCTTAAGACATGTTTTATTAATTATCTGATAAAAAATATCAGAGTAATAAAATGTTAACTGGCCATAGTTAAAACATTTCTTTTAAACAAACAACATTCGTTCAATATGTATTGGTCGGGTAAAAGTTTATTCTTGTTGATAAAAGTTACTATCTGATGATTGAAAACTGGACTTAAAACTGATACTGTATACTCGTATCTCAGTACAATAACTAACTACAAGCAGACCGCCCAACGTAGAATACTTACATAGGTTTTAATTTTTCAAGCTGCGGTCACTACGAGTATAATCCGGCATCTACATCCGTTAGAAAACAAAATTACATTCTAAATCTGTTGCGCATAATGACGGACTTAAATGTAAGTAAATTGAAACTGACCTCCAAATTGAGAAAAACTTCAAAGAAATAAATTTTATATTTATGAATTTGAATGTTTGGAAGTAAATAGGCTCTGCCGAACAGGGAATGCTATAGTGGGAAATCTATTGATTTGACAAATAAATACATTCACATTATATAAAAAGAAAAGAAACACAAAAATGTATAAATAATGTGACTATCTATCCCCGTGGGGCGCTGGGTTAGAATTGCACCTTCCTATATCACCCCGTGGGTCTCGTAATAGGCGACTATGGGGAAAATACTGGATGATGGGCAGCAGCACCTTCTAAAGAACTGCCAACTTACACTGCGATCCCCAAGACGCCTGCCAAGCCTGGGGATTATGGCAAATACCCTCTTAATAGTGGAGGCTGTGTTCAGCAGTCGACGATTCGGCTGTTACAGTATATAGAAATAATGAAGGGGATTCCATATAAATAGTTGAGCAACAGTTTGAATATTGCTGCTTGGCGGCTGAATTCATGTATACTACGACAGTGGTCCTTCTCCGTCTTTCTCAGCAGAAATCCTACGCCCTGTAGAATTTGCCTTATCAGTTAGCTATTATCTACAAATTACTGAATTGTGTTAGTCCAGAATTCCAGATACACTCGAGAGCAATGAATCCGGGTCACTTAAAGAATGTTAAAAATCTCGGAAACTAAAAATGATAGGTTAATGCAATAAACTGTATTTAATAGACAATGTAATACTCCTTAAATGAAAGTAAAAAAAATATGAGTCACCATACATTTTATTAACACAAAATTACATAAAGAAAAAAACTGCTGATCTCTCCTTAAAACAAAAATAGGAAACATGAAATTTTTGAACTTTATTACGATTTTCTTGAATTTTAATACTTCGTATTGCCTCCTCGTGCTTCCATTACTGCGTTTACGCGGTTTGGCATGCTGTACACCAAGTTCCTTATACGATTTTGGGGAATATTCTCCCATTCCTCTGTGAGAGCAATTTTGAGCTCACGAAGCGTGATTGGGGGAGGGTTTCGTTGTTTTACGCATCTGCCTAGCTCGTCCCAAGCATGCTCGATCGGGTTGATATCCGGGCTGCGCGCTGGCCACTCCATACGAGTAATGTTCATCTCTTGAAGGTAGTCATTCACAATCCTACCTGTATGAGGTCGGGCATTGTCATGCATAAATATAGCATCCTCACCTAAATTGACCATAAATGGACCAACGTGATCATTGAGGATTTCTTCCACATATCTTACGCTAGTTAAAGAGCCGTTTTCTATGATCACCAGCTCTGTGCGACTTTCAGAAGAAATTCCGGCCCACACAAGTACAGACCCACCACCGTAGGCTACTTTTTCTTCGATGCATGCTTGCTTGAATCTTTCCCCTGGTCTTCGATACACTCTGTGTCTTCCATCGTGCTTGTAGAGCATAAATTTTGATTCGTCGGAGAACATAACTTTTGACCAATCTTCAATACTCCAATTTACGTGGCTCTGGGCATATCTTAGTCTCGAAATACGATGCCCACGCTCCAGTTTAGGGCCGTTTGCAGGTCTAAGGGGTTTTAAGTTAGATTCAGCAAGCCGACGTCTTACTGTCCATGCACTTGGGTTACTTCCTCCGAGGCGTCGAAACTGATTGGTGAGTTCAGTTCCTGTGAGAAAGCGATTTCGAAGCATGGTGTTCACCAAGTATCGGTCTTCTCGTGCTGTGGTACACCTGGTTCTGCCCGTTCCTGGTCTGCGTAGGTTAGAACCAGTTTCTTCGTAACGTCGGAGAACTCTTTGTACTGTTGACAGCGACACACCGACAGTCCTGGCTGTATCGCGCTGACTCCGGCCGGTTTCCAGCATTGTAAGTATTCTGGTGCATTCTTCAGGCGTAAGCGACATCATTTCAGCTTGAATAATGAATATAGAGCACTATCAACATGGTTTATGTACCCATATAAATGACAGATTACAAACAAAAGTAAAACCAAATGCTGTAATTTCGTAGTTCCATCTTCGAAAGTGGCCCTTTTTCAAATTTGATTTTTTTATGATATAACTTTACAATAACTAAGAAGTTTTAATACCTTCATTTAAAGAGTATTACATTGTCTATTAAATACAATTTATTGCATTAACCTAGCATTTTTAGTTTCCGAGATTTTTAGGATTCTTTAAGTGACCCGGATTCATTGCTCTCGAGTGTAGCTTTACATTTCAGCATTAAAACAAAAATGTTGCACAAACATTTAATATCCGAATGGCGTGGCGCCGGCTCCAAGGATCGCCTGCAGTAATGGAATTTATTTTTCCTAAATGATTTATTGTAACAGAGGTTTGCCGTGCGCTGCCCGGAAAGCCCTGTCTAGTGTAATACTACCATCCTTTTTTAAGACGGCTAACTTTGTCTAGAACAGGTGTTTTTAAGTCTTATGAGTAGATTTTATTCAACCTTGTAGACAGTTGTTGTTAATTGGTCTTCGTTATAAGAATTGCTGCAACAGCACTTTGGAGACCCGGGTAGCAAAACTTGCATAAGTATTAGAGTTGGAATCTTAGAAAATCAAAGGTGGTCAAACTTACTTGGATTTTTGCAGTAGAATTCAAAGTGTTCAGTCCGTTTTGTTTTCAAAGGTCAATGTATGTTTAGATGAAGAAATGAAACGCGTAAAAATGTCCATTTACAATCCAAAGCTAAAAGTACATTTAGAGCAGTTCTAGAATACTGTTCTAAATTTATTTTTATACCACCTCCTAGAAAATAAGGCTTGAATAGTGAGATAATAGTTTTCCACACTAATTTTCTAAATTATGATAATCAGAAGAGGATTTTATTCTTGGATACTTCTGTATACATAGAGAAAAACAGAAGACTGTCACAATTTAGAAAATTATCATGTGTATAATTGTTATTGAAAGCGAATGTACATACTTTTTTTTAATTCCAAATTATGATCCTCTATAGAATATCAGGTAATCGCCCCCTTGATACATAAAATATACTCTTACATATGTACACATTAACACGTTTGAATATTACAAATCTAAAATTTACGTGTGGAAAACTATAGTCATGTACGGGATATACGAATGAATATTTTCTAACAAGGATAGGTAATGATTTTGTAAACAAACACTAAAACGGTATTTACGTATTCGAGGCATACTTACACCTTATCGGCTGGCACTCGCCGTCCTTTCTGTCCTCAATCTTTTCTGATCTAACAAATTTACTCAAACATAATAGCATATTCGTTCACACCCCGACACTAGCAGCCATACCCAAATCAACTTCAGCATGACATTTTACACATAGGAAAAATACTTCGTAAGATACTTATATAAACAGATTACTTCGAAGAGAACTCTGCATTCTTGTCTACGTTCTTTCTTATTTATATTCAACGCATGTAATATAAGGCAACTGAATTAAATAGCGACTTACATTATCTTAGTTTTATGTAGATTATGTCCCGTGGGGTCCCGGGCTAGGATTAAAACTCTCTATCAATTCCTGTGGGTGTCGTAAGTGGTCACTACTGTGTCAGCCGAATCGTCCACTGCTGAACACAGCCTCCCCTATGTAGGGGGTATTTGCCATAATCCCCACTCTTGGCAGGCGGCTTGAGGATCGCAGATGGCATAGTTCTTAAGAAAGCGCTGCTGCCTACCTTCTAGTATTTTTCCCTTAGTCGACTTTAACGACACCCACATGGGAAGCAATGGGGAGATGCAATTCTAACCCGGCACCCCGCTAAGGGGTGCTAATAATAAAAGTCAGGCAGCAGCGCCTTCTGAGGAACTGTTCTTGCACTGCGGTCACCAAGACGCATGTCTGGGTGGCCAAGCGTGGGGATTTTTGTAAATCTTAGTGGTGGGGAGGGGGGGAGGCTGTGTTCAACAGTGGACAATCCGGCTGATAAAGTAGTATTATGTAGTGCTCTAATTGTGATGTGTGAACAGTAGTACTCGCTTAAGATCGACTTTACTTTCCTTTTAATAAATAATGCTTCTACTCCCGCTCAACCTTCCGTTTGTCCCTGTCCTCGCTACTCGTTGTAGGATAAACGGAAAATTTAGTACCTAAGACTTTAGTATAGTGCATTGTTCAATGATAGGAGGGCGCGCTGCGTATATTTTTATGTTAACATTATTGGATGTACAAAACGAAATTCGTTATCGTGAGCTACTGGCGAATCGGGGTAGGAAGACACTTGTAGGTATAAGAAACTTAATAACTTTGTGAGTGCTTAAATTTAGATTGAATATTCGTGAAAAGTCAAAAATGTATCACATTAATAAAAACATGTGAGTCATCAGTACTAATATTATAAATGTGAAAGTAACTCTGTCTGTCTGTATGTCTGTCTGTCTGTCTGTTACGCTTTCACGCCCAAACTACTGGACCGATTTGAATGAAATTTGGTATGGAAATAGTTTGAGACCCGGGAAAAAACATAGGATAGTTTTTATCCGACTGCGCAAAAAGAGGTTAATGTTTTTGCGCGATAACCGATTACGCGCGGGCGGAGCCGCGCCCGGAAAGCTAGTACATTATAATTTATAATAATATAATGTTCATACAGAATTATTAATTACTAGCTGTACCCGCGACTTCGTTCGCGATTGCCGTACCTGCAGACTAATGATTCACATTTGAGCACTGTTAAGAAAATATGTTAAGTTGTGCTCTTCCATAGCGCAGTCTCCGAAATGTATCAGGCAAAAAAAAGATAGGTATGTAGTAAAAAAAACTGATTGTAGCAAATGTTTCAGAGTTTAGAATTTTATCGTAGCAAGCTTGCAAAACTAAATAAGGGTTCCGGGCTATCAGTGGGGTGCCAGGCTGCCAATGGGGTGCTCGGGTCCCCGTGGGGTGCCGAGATGCCCGTGGGGTGCCCGGCTGCCTATGGTGTGCCGGGCTGCCCATGGGGTGATGGGCTCTCCATGGGGTGCCGGGCTGGCCGTGGGGTGTTTTATGTACCATGGTTAATGTACCACTATTCTTACAAAAAAATGATTGAAATCGGACTACGCGTTAATGAATTACAACTAAGTGCACATTTTGACTTTCATCCCCTTTCCCAAGAGAACGGTGCTGTATTTTGGGATAAAAAGTATCCCATGTCCTTCTTCGTAGTATGAACTCAGATCGTGCTAAGTTTCAATTAAAACCATTCAGTAGTTTTGAAGTTATGCGCGGCCGGGATACAGACATACAGACAGATGGACAGACAAAAATAAAAAACAAACAGTTTTGGCATCAGTATCAGCTACAGAGTGGTGTCAAAAATTATTTTCAAAATATCTTCAACGTACAGAATTGGACCTGTTACAGTTTTATTATAATATAATTATTAAATTATTATAAAAAATATTTATTATAAAATATTATAATATAAATAAAATATACATTACTTAACAGCTTATTATTTTGGCGTTTTTACCGTCGTTGCTTGTTCAACCTCGCAGCGAAATGGCACTGCCAGAGACGCTACTGGAAGACCTCTCCTCAAGGCAAGGTACTAAAACACTGGCATGCGGGTGCTACCATTATAATATGTTCTATGCTGCTACTGAAGCACTCTACCATAGAAAATATAATAATACTACGACTCTACTATGTTAATGTATGTCGCCCTAAGAGTATAACGCTTATTTATAAGATTCAGACTTGAGTATTTAGTAAAGTGATAAAATTAGAATATATATAAATCAAGGTTAGTAAAGTTGATTTTTATTAAGTGGAATTCAGCAGTTTCAAAAAGCTTTTTTTGTTGAATTGTTTGTAGAATAACCCTATTTATCTCTTAAACTGTTTTAGCTATATAATATAATATATCATAAGTTTATGACATTTGAAAATAATATGTAATGACATTATCCACTCAGCTTTATCTTATATAGACACTACTAGCTTTCCGGGCGTGGCTCCGCCCGCGTGTATGTCGGTTATCACGCGAAAACATTAACCTCTTTTTGCGCAGTCGGATAAAAACTATCCTATGTTTTTTCCCGGGTCTCAAACTATCTCCATACCAAATTTCATTCAAATCGGTCCAGTAGTTTTGGCGTGAAAGCGTAACAGACAGACAGACAGAGTTACTTTCGCATTTATAATATTATAGTACTGATTAGCACGGTAATGTTATCTATACAGTATTTCCACCGCAGTGACGAATGTACGGTGTGTTATTTTTTTAACAATAAACGCGCAATATTTTCTCTAAAAATAAGTTTATGCATATTACATATTTAATATGACGTGAAGGATATATTGTGCTGTTTTTGGTTGCATGAATTCGTCTAAAACGCATCCAGAGATAACTTGGAAACTGAAAGGTACTATAAAATAATTTTACTTGCTAGTACTAAGTAATGAACAAGTATTTCCTTTAATCCCCCGAAAAAAATGTCTCGATTGATAAAAAAAGTGAATAGAGTAATGGAAAGTGAAATAGCACGAGTGGAATAGATAGTTATAATCTATATAAAAGAATGCGGATTTTTTATCCTCTAAAATTTAATAATAAAGCATTTCGTATCTCACAAATAATTTTCGGTCGCAAATTTTTAAGACTGATTTTTATTCAAATATAAACATGTATTTTTTATTAAATCTATCTACTAGTCAAAAAACAACACGCATTTTTAGTGAACACTTCCCGTTCATTTCACAAAGAATTTTATTTGTTTATATAAAAAAAGTATATTTACAATCACAAAACTAAATGGAAATACAAAGTAGGCAAATGTAATTAAATTACTGGAGGCGGGTAGCCCTATCGCATGTTTACGTACAGCGCGGCTGTAGGTAGTTATGTCCACGACAGAGCCGAGTTAAGATAGTGTATAGATAACATTACCGTGCTATGAGACACCAGTAGTGTAGTATTAAAACTCGAAAAGCATTGAGGTGTGTCGTTATACCTAATCTATGAACCCAAACGAGCCAATAAATCATCCTTATATGCCAATTTACTTGCCTGACTTGTAAAAACTTGTAATTGGACTGATAAAACTGGTAAAAATAGATGACTTACAAAAGTACCATTACCTTTCTACCATTATTTCGATTATGTAGGGTCATCGAGAACATATTGTACAAAAGTTTTCGTTTCAGTTTTATGGATGTTTACTTTTCTGAAGACCATAGAGAATGTCCTTGTTATTAGTATTCCGGCTACCGTTCGGTTCATGAGGGCGTCAAGTGCACTGCTGTGCCTCTTATGCAGCAACACAATGCTGTGTACTGAGCCCGCTCTATCCCTTGATTACCTTACGTGATCGAACTTGAGGATATGTAAAGCTCCTATATTATTTCTTATATGTCAGGAAATGTACATAGCCGGAAAGTGACATTCAAACTCGGCACCCCACGGGGAAATTGTTAATTGTAATTCACTTAACTATAAATTTCCATGAGCCTAACTTTTAGTTCTACCCTACACATAAAAAAGAACTATATACATTAATCAATTCCGTTGCTTTATGATTATTTATAAAAAATACACGCAAAATATTGACATCAAAGAAGGCGACATCGTTAGGCAAATAAAAATACCAACATCCTCCCCTTCTTTAATTTACGGTCGCGATCATATAAATAATATGATACACGACATCGGATTACGTTACTCATTGATTTACGAGCCTGCCATGGATCGAATGTACCGAAAGACAATGGAAAAACGATTTTTCTCGTCATATGATTCTTTGAAATGGGGCTTAGCTTACCATGGGGCTTACCCATTTCCAGTTACTCTTGCGCGCGTCTTTGCTCATGTGTACTTCAATTTTTTTTAATGTGTTTGTGACGGAACAATCTGGAGTCCCTCTTGATGTTAAGTATAAACCTTGGCCTATAACAGACGCATTGCGTCACAAGTCACGAGTTGCACTGCGCCCGTCACCTTGAGACATAGTTGTTAAGTCTCATGTGCATGTACCTTCACTGGCTCCCAAAGATTGCTGCCGGAACACACCGTTAGGTGCTTGCGACAGATTTTCTACTTGAGGGTGATGGCTACCCAGGCGATGCCCCTTCAACCTGTGGTAAAGCTCAAGCCCGCGGCGGGATTCAAACCATGGACCTACTGCGCGGCAGTCAATAGCCATTGCCGCTGAGCCATCACTGCTTTAAATATTACGGTCCCTTAAGAACTACTCTATTGTTCAATAATAAAACTGCATATGCGTATTAACAACAGATGTGAGAAGAAGCTGAGCTGCTTTGGGACTGTGTAACTAAGCGGTGCAAGGATTTCTAGTGGACTTTAATCAGTTGTGCAAGTTCAGGCCTGTTCAGTCACGAAGGTTCGCCCCTCCACAGTTAATGCTTGATGCGAATTTGTACGGCTAGACCTCGTTTGTTACGCTATTAGTGTGATAGTGGTCAAAGGCTAAACTATAAGTCAAAAAAAGTTCAAAATCGATAAAATGGCATGCATATCCCTAATCCTAATATCTAATCTCCTGGTTTTTCGATTTATTTTATATTTTTATGTTTGAATAAAACTAAATTTTATGGTAAAGCCGAAGCATAGTAATACTAAATATGATTACAAATACTATCGCGTACTGAGTGAAAATCACATTTACTAATTATTGGACGGTGCGATTGGAGCACAAAGTTTCAGCTCGAAAGAGTAAGATTCGTGTTGCCTAGTGGAAAAGGCATCTGGCGCGAACTCGGAAGACGTGGATTCAATTCCCGCCCGGAACGAAAAAAATGTTGTGCACAAAATATTTGTCTCGGTGCTTAGGAGGCCACATTAAGCTGTCGGTCTCGGTTGTTATGCTAGGATGGTAGTCGTTATAGCATGGTGGTAGGGCATTTAAACAAATTAACATTCAGTAATTAAAGTATTTAAAAGATAAATATATATTTAAGGACAGAAAATTCTTTGCTTATGCACTACGACAACGCGCCATCGCACAAGGTACATGATTGTGAAAGAATGTTTGACAAAAAACTCAAGAAATTCCGAGGAACACCCACCGTATTCACCGGATATGACTTAGGTCGATTTTTCCTCTTTCCGAATCCAAATTTCCACTATGAGGCACCCATTTTCAGTCGATAGAATACATAAAAGAGAATTCGCTTCGAGAACTGAATTCATTCCCGGAAGTTTTTTTTCATAATTGGATTATTCGTTGGTGTAAGTATGTTATTTCGGAAAACTCTACTTTGAATGCGATACAATAAACATGGTCAATCTTCTGGTAAGGACTTACTTTATTTTAAGGTCCTACTATATTATTATGGTATGCTTTATTATGTACGATTTCACTAAAACTAATGTTATATAATTCCTAATCTAAGTGGTCCTTTATGTAAACAATTACCTTTGCACTAGCACTGCATATACTGTCTTAGATTAAGTAAGTTTTGTTTTGTAAACTTTTTGTTTGCTCTAGTTATTGTAAACGATATATTCTAGTACAAATAAATAAATTATTATTATTATTATTATTATTATGATACAACTTATTGTGCAATTTATTTGGAGCAAGGGGACGCTTAGTTAATAATTAGATAATTGTAAATAATGTGCAAGTCAGTTTAGAAAATTCTGTTTGAAATATTAATTCATTGTATAAATATAATACATTTAATAATTAAGAGAATTATAAATAAAAATATAAATTTAGAGACTACACTCTAGAATTGATTCCAATACTTACTATGTATAGGGTGCTATAAAAAATGAACACTTATTGAATTTAAATAATTAATATTAATGACACTTCAAAAAGGATTTAAATAACCATAGCATATATATATTGCCATGATGTGTTTGTTTACTTCTTACTGCATGTATGTAGCAAACAGCTTGGGTAAGCTGTTTGCTACATACATGCAGTCGGGTGACAGAAAGATCTTTAACTCACAAACAACATTGAAGCCATACGCAGTAAACGAGTTTCGAAGCAAGACGCTCGAGATAATAGTGAAAACCGAACGAATGGTGGAAGAAATACCTAGATTGACATCGAGCGGGTGAAAACAGCAAACTATTGCGATAGCTCCTCCACAAAACCAGTACTCGTTCAGAAATGTGCTTTAGAAATCCCCGTATTGAAAGTTTGTATGTTTGTCTCTATTCTCCGCAACAGCTGAACAAGGCTTTGTGTCTTGATTTTTTAATTGTTCTGGAAAGTGCGCGACATAGCCGTATTTCCACGAAGATAACGCCACGGGGAGCAATATTGGTACCATACGGTTATAATTTGTATAATGAACATTAGAACGTAATACTTTATTGTCTGTGTGCTTAAATGAGATTAAAGTATGAGATTATGTAAGTTAGTGGCTTACAGTCGAGATCGAACTCATTGGCGACCCACAACGTGGTCGGTGAAGCGGCACTGATCCATCGGTCGAGCGGAACTACCCACAATGCCTCAATCAATACAACATAATGTCTGATCGACCTGCATGCATTATTTAAATTAATGTACATATTGTGATGGTACAGAAATGATTTTACATTGTTTTGCATTGAAATATTGTATATTGTATATTCAACATAATTATTTTGATTTTTTAGCTAATTAGAGAAACTATGGTAATTTGCAAGATTCGGCACATTTTAGTCATATTAGGAACCCAACGAATCTCCCGTATGAGAAGGTTTGTATATTTGGCAAAACGACGTAAAAGAGGGCAGAACGGCGTAGAAGCAAAATTACGTACTGGTTAAAAATCTGGAACGTTGAATGGCCGTGTTAGTGAAACGTCTGTCATTTGCAGTCGTCATTACATGTAAGAATGGAGCAGTCGAAAATGTAAAGAGCCTAGGCCCTTAAAATATTTCCTTTGATTTCTGTAACGTATTTAAAGAAACGGATTAAGTAACAAAAATTAAATCATTTCTCATTCACATTGTTTACGCGTATAATCGTATTTTTCTTTATTTTAGACGGTTTTAGGGTTGTCTGAAGTTATCGCGCTCATTATTGTTCAGTATATTTATATCATACTAGCTTTCCGGGCGATGCTCCGCCCGCGCGTATGTAGGTTATCGCGCAAAAACATTAACCTCTTTTTGCGCAGTCGGATGAAAACTATCCTATGTTTTTTCCCGGGTCTCAAACTATCTCCATACCAAATTTCATTCAAATCGGTCCAGTAGCTTTGGCGTGAAAGCGTAACAGACAGACAGACAGACAGACAGAGTTACTTTCACATTTATAATATTAGTACTGATAGTACTGATTACTATGGGCCATATTCTTATAATGTCGCAAATTGCATGAACATTTAAGTTAATTGTATCAAAAGTGAAAAAAATGTTAAAAATGATGAATATTCCGCCACTGACGTACGTTTCCGCCTGAATGATAAGGTTAAAGGGATTCCTATCAAAGGTGCTTCATTATCCCACGTATGGTGTTGTAAACTTTCTGTAATTGTAACTTTATGATGTTATACTAAATCATTTCTCACGGTTTCTATTAAAATAAATATTTTAGAATGGATCCACAGTAAAAACACAAATGGGAATATAATGTGCAAAAGACATACTTAACCGACAATGTAGTCATGATACAATAACACGAATGACTATAAATTAAATTTATTAGTTTTAATTTAATAGTTAATTATATATATAAATTAGTTTACTATAACGAGACATTGATGACAATGGCTTACTATTATTATAGTAGTATATTCAAATAGGTACTGGCTTAAGAAAATTCATGAAGAAAATTTCATATAACTAATCGCTTACATGCATAGGGCTGACCGATATCTATTTGACTTGCAAATTAGATACATGAATATTAAACTCAATGTGCACTTTAAAATGGAGCTGCTGAATTTGAGTATACTATGCAGAAATTGTTTTACAAGGATACTTCAATATGTTCTCATAGGTTATGGTGTATTAACACCTGCTAAGCGAATGTTTCAAACTAAGATGAACAGAGTAAATTGCGGCCCTAAGGACGAAGAGTCGTGGGCTTAAACCCCACCCCCAGCCCTAGGTTTTTTAATGTATAAACCTAAAGTAAGTTTGAGGCTTGACCTCCTCATTATAGAAGCTGCGATTCTCATTAAAAAGCTACGATCCTCATTATAAAACGTGGTCCTACCTACCCTCTCTAATCTTACGGAACACTATCTACAGAACAGCCTGCGTGTTAGTGGATTATCACCTCTAGTAGCAGTAGTTCGTTTGTTAGTCCGGTAACAGAACCATGAAGTTCAACTTTTTAGTAGCTATAGTGTGTTACCTCTTATTCGTAGTACTCGTGCGTGTGCGAGTGTAAGAAAGAGTACTGTACTGTACTGTTTCAGCCAAATCGTTCACTGCTGAACACAGCCTCCCCTATTAAGGGGGTATTTGCCATAATCCCCATGCTTGGCAAGCAGCTTGGGGATCGCAGTGTAAGATGGCAGTTCTTTAGAAGGCGCTGCTGCCCACCTTCCAGTATTTTTCCCTTAATCGCCTTTTATAACACCCACGGGATCATATGGGGAGGTGCAATTCTAACCCGGCACCCCACGGGGGGTGAAAGAAAGAGTACAGTAGCACAATATTTTACTTTTCAATGTTACTTGTTAGACAATATTATCAAATTTTGTGCATTTACTATTACATGACTTGGATGGATAAAACTGTGATTTATGGATACGGCTTGTTGTGAATGACAGTCAGTTACTTATTAAATAACAGTCAGATACCTACCAACTATGAAGTTGATTTAAATACCTATTTTATAAAAAGAAACCGACCACCACCACTGAGGACAATGAGAAGAAGTATGAAATGCGCAATTATGTATTCTTTGAAATATTTTGCAGTTATTTTCATTTAACAACCAAACTACCGATTATGATAAAATGTATATGGGATTAACCCAAAATAAAACTGCTACCAAATAAAAAAAACCTTCAAGATCGGTTTATAAATAAAACAGTGATGAGGTAACGTACATAAAAAAATACAAACGATTGAAAACCTCCTCATTTGAAAGTCAGTCAACGATTTCGGTTTCAAATACCATCATAAATTATTTATGAAATAATTAATATATGTAATAATAATGGTTATAATTTTAACAACAGTAACAAAATATTATACTTAATAGCTTATAATTTTTCAAAACTTTTGATTAACGACAATACGTTTCAATTGGGATCGAGTACTATTCTTTAAATAGTTTTATATACTATTCGTTATATATAGTTCTAGTAACTTGTAGAGTAAACTTGACAAGTAAAGTCACATTTAGGTATTTAAAACCATATTAAAAATCCAATTTGCTTCGAATTTAAAGGTTGTTAATTTATTTTAAATAATAATGCACTGGGTTAATTTTTACAGCAGCCACTCTACCACAGTCCTTTAAATATCTATCTACTGAAATGAAAATAATGATTTAGTGACATCTAGCAACTACTACTCACCGTTATACTTCAATGCAACATTAGAATGAGTCTTTTTTTTTAGCTTGTAGTCAAACCTTTTCAATACTATTTACATCTCTTACCATCAGGCTAAATAGTGGTGAAAACGTTTGATGATGTGGTCGAAGATGTTGTTAAGGCTAACCCAGAATTACTGGCTCTCAAGGACTGCTGCCGAAACACACGGTTAGGTGCTTGGCGATAGATTTTCTACTTGAGGGTGGTCGCTAGCCAGGCGCGCATTCGGGAAATGCCATACCACCATGCTGTAACGACTGCCATTGGAAGGAAGACAACTACCGGGGCCGACCGCTTAACATGCACTCCGAAGTACGGAAGCGCTCAGTAGTAATGCCACTAACGGTCACCTATCCAACCCCTGACCGCGGCGGACGTTGCATAACTTAGCTGATCGATTAAGAACGGCTGAGAAAACATCGCTATGAACGCTTCAAATCTCAACACACTTATAAAAAAATCTTTTAATATATGAGTATTTCACATATTGTAACGTTCACTAAAAGATGTATTATATATCAGCATAAATAGAAACAGTAACGCCACCAACCAGCCGTAAATACTGTTGCTTAAGTCTCTATCAGACAAAGTAGATCGTTAAAGCGCATAATTGAGCGGAAAATTGTTTAACTAACCGTCAGCGTACACTAGTAAGCAAGCCCACCCCTTGTTCAAGGACAACTAACACATCTATACGTGCATAATGCTGTAACATTGTTCCGACTTAAACATTTTTAATATAGGTATATTTTTGTTCGGAAAATGGGTCATTTGTTATCCGATATGCGGGGAACTTGCATTTGCCTCCATTGTTGAAGATTTTAATATTGAACCGTACTTTTCCCTTTCTAAGTTTCCTTTCTTTTTAAATAAAACCTTGTTAATACGAGTATATACTTTAGAAGGTTTTTAACTAAAATTTAGTTGACATAAAATTTGCTCGTATAAATAAGTATCGTATATATGAATGAAAAATAAACTGCTGAAGTGCGAATCGGGCCTGGCTCATTTAAGCTTCAGATGACACACAAACGGATGGACAGACAGATAGCGATTTCTTATTAATATAATAGGGCTTCGTTTCGTCCTTTGGGTACAGAACCTAAAAGTACCAATAGTCAAACTGTAAGTTAGAGCAGAGTACTAGAACTGCGAATATATGTGTGTAAGTTCATTAGAACTTCTGAAAGACCAGCCTTTGGTCACAATCTGACCTAATGGTAAGTGGTGATATGGTCGAAGGTGGTAAATATGAAGGTGGGCAACAGCACCTTTTGAAGAACTGCCACCATACACTGTGATCCCCAAGACGCCTGCCAAGTGTGGGGATTATGGCAAACCCTCTTCCGCCAAAGCGGGAGGCATTTGTTCAACAGTGGACGCTTAACAGCTGTTGACTACGAATAAATACATTATTTATTCGTGGGCTGTTGATGATGAATTGATGATATGTAATTTTCATGTCCTCATGCTGTGAAATTACAGACACACAAGACTTAAAAACTTTGATTCAGGGCGATGGGCGCAGTGCAATACGTTACTTGTGACAAAATTCATCTGTTGAGGTTAGTCCGCTGAACATCAGATGGTCCTCGTGCTTGTTCCGCCAATCATATAAAAAAATGGGTAAAGTACTTGTTACTTCGACTTTAATAGCCGTAGTAATGTTATACATTTACATGTATGAAATTAAACACCAGCTTCTCACATAATACCCACAATATACATTTTAAGTAAATATATTGTTATAGACTACATTTTAAGTTTTATTTTACAAATTCAACATCCTAACACCTTTCGAACTAAATTTATTAAGAGGAAACTATACGACGAAAGTTGAGTTCTACGAAGTGTCTACGAGGCTCTACGAAGCTCCACGCTGCTACGAAAATTGGAACTAGGTTACGGAGGTCTTGAATTTTTGAACAATTCCTTATACAGCCTTTTACCCATGCAAAGTATGTTAAACGAACTTTAAGGTTGGGTTCCTTATGTTACCACATTGCAAATTAATAAATTAAAGGGTTTGTGATGCTAACCATTTTTTATAAGACGCAGCAGACCCTTTGCTATGAAAAGCTACATCAATATTTTCACGCCTGTTCCTTACACAAATCCATTTAGCGTTAGAGACTTATAGAGTTCCCATTTAATAAGGGGTGAGCCTATTGTCATTAATCGATAACCGTATCAGACTCTAGACAATTAATGTAAAGGCTTTTTTAAACTTAATATAAGTCTAGAAATTATATAACGGACATTCGGGAATGATATATTAATTAATTGAAAAAATTGTTGGCGCCGTTTTTGGTAATAAAAAAATCAGACAACATATTTATTTTACCTTTTGAAGCGCTCGTAGCCAAGTTTGCTTAGCCATTCTGAATCAATCAGCAAAGTTAAGCAACGTCCGCCGCGGTCAAGACTTGGATGGGTGACCGCTGGTTGGGCATTACTGCTGAGCGCTTCCGTGCTTCGGAGGGCACGTTAAGCCGTCGGTCCCGGATGTTGTCTTAGGATAGCAGTCGTTACAGCATGGTGGTAGGGCACTTTGCAAATGCCCGCCTGGCTAGCTACCACCCTCAAGTTGAAAATCTGTCGCCAAGCACCTAACGGTGTGTTCCGGCAGCTGTCCTTGAGAGCCAGTAACTCTAGGTTAGTCTGAACAACATCCTCGACCACATCATCACTTACCGTCAGGTGAGATAGTGGTCAAAGGCTAACCTATCAGGCATAAAAAAAAAAAAAAAAAAACCTTAGTTCAACTATACTAACGTGTTAACTGAACTGAAAATATAGGTATAATTTCTTGCGACTGTACATCTTTGAGTACCATTGTTGAGACTGGTTCATGAATAAAGTTGCATTCTATTTTATTTTACTTGCTACGAAGAATAGTTTTTAGTTTTAGCTAGATGATAATCAAATAGCGAATGCTTTATGCTCTCGACAGTATAGAGCGAAGAAGAATTAATTGATTGTTATGAATACTAATTTTAGAATGAAAGCAAGTATAAATTTATTAAAAAAGTAAAAAAAAAACAACTGCAGATTATTCATTATCGTTAAACGTTTTATTGTTCCATAATTAAAAAGAAATTAAAACTGTTATATATATGTGGCATTGTTGAGCCCTTCATTTTGATATTCGATCGAATGGGACGATGGGTTTGCAATCAAAATATATATCTCAAAATATGTAGTCTCAGATGCGACAGTTTTATTTTGTTTATGTACCTGATATCACTTGCGCTATCGTGGCGTTAGAATCTAACGATATCTTCCACATCACAATCGGATGAGCCGTTAAAAAGATATGGAATAAAGAAACTCACAAGCATATATTCATGAACCCTGAAAACATAACTTTTTTTGGGTAGTAGTGTGACAAGCCTAGTATGATCTATAAAACTAAATCTTAGTTTTTGCCACAATTGTTATCATATAGTAAATTAACAATGCCGGCGGCAACACCGATCTGTAGTCAGAACCAAGTACAAATCGCAAACATATTTTGGCTTCAGTAATTTATTTTTTATTGGTAGCGTTTCGCCGCTAAGGTTTCCCAATGGTGACGTGAAGGAGCGTTGACGTGGCTACAGTGGCCATCTTGTCTTTGTGAAACGAGTTCCAAGCAGATATTAAATAAAAAATAATTGTAATAATTTAAATAATTACAATATTATATTAATCAAACTATATAAAGATTTTTGATAATATTGACTACTGTCAAATAAAAGTTTAGAGAGAGCAATGCGTCCGACAACAAGTAAGAATACAGTTCACCATATTTTAAAGCCTCCAAGACTATGGTAAAAGGTAGGCGTAGAATAATATTGTAGAGAAAGTAGTTGTTCCTACCTACTAGCATATGAATAATACGTGGCGACGCCAGTAACATGAATAACAGTTGTATTCAGGCGCGCTAATAGCAATATCACTTTTTAAATTTATGCGTACAATCAAATAACATTCCATAAAGCTCAACGTCAAGTATAACACTATTAACCATAGATATATACGTGTTGGTATACCTAAAAGTATTGCATTACATTACATTCACCTAACACATGAACATCAGGAATAGAGGAACTGAATGAAAGCTACGAAAACTTTGCCCGCTTACTGAGCTAGTTCAAACCAGTCCCGCACACAAGAGGTTGCCTCTGTGGCCGTGCAAACCCGCGCGTCTTGCTAGTGATCAGTGGCTAGTTACGCACACATAGCTGTGCGTGTAGTAGTGAAGCTTTCATTCTATACTATTCCTTTTTTTTTTTTTTTTTTTTTTCTTTGTACGTGGGGAAATGCTGTTACGCATTCCCGCCTACTGGGGGAGCAGACGGGGTATGACGGACTCGGCAAAAGGCGCCCATACCGTCTAAAACCCCACGGTGTTCCAGCGTCTTCGACTGATGACGGGGGGCGCGGGACCGCTAGTATTCTACCGCAGCCCCCGTCGACGCCGCTGCCCGCTGTAAAGTGGCGGGCTCTCCTCGGTGAGGGGTGTCAATAGGAACACCCCTACTCCTCGTGTGATGCCCCCCGAACACGGAGGGGGCATCAACATCACGAGAGGACCTATCTCTGAGGGGTGCCGGATGCCCCCGCATCCGACGGCCCAGGCCCTCTCAGCGGAGATGGAGTGCGGGCTCGGTTAGCCCGCCTCCGTGTCCGCGCTCTCCGGAGCGGAAGAGAGAGAGGGTCTCTCTCTCTCTCCCGCTCCGCCACCTCCCTCTGCGAGACAATAACTTCGCAGAAGGAGGCTACTGCCTCCCAACATCTCCCATTGGCGACCATCCCGGCGAGGATGGTTGGCAATGAGAGGTCCGTCCCAATGACCGCGACCAGAGCCTGTCGCGGTTCAGCTCCTCCTGGGCATGCCTCCAGCGCGTGCTGGGCGGTGTCTACCGCGTAGCCGCACTGATGGCATGCCGGGGAGGCTTCTCTTCGGGCGATGCGATGCAGGTAACTCCCGAAACAACCATGTCCCGAGAGCACCTGCGTCAGCCTAAGAGAGAGCCTCCCATGCTTCCGATCGATCCACACTCGGAGAACGGGCTGGATAGCGTCAAGGAGTCGTCGACTGCTATCCCCCCTCTGAGTGGACCCGTCGAGGAGCCGTCCCTCCCACCTCGCAAGAGCCAACGCCCTGGCGTTGTTGCGCCAATGCGCTAACTCTCGCGGCGCCGGTCGCTCGTCCCGCTCCCGCGCACGCACTCTGCGGCGGTAGACTGAGGCCAAGACTTCGGCCTCAAGGTCCCAGGGGAGCAGGCCAGCGAGGGCGCACGCCACCTCGTATGAGAGTGTCCGATACCCCCGGCACACTCTCACCGCCATGATCCGTTGGGCTGCAATCAGCAGGGCGGTCTCCCGCCGATCGAGCCCCCCGGACCATATGGGGGCTCCGTATAGGGCCATGGAGCTGACCACCGCTGTATAGAGGCGGCGGCAGCTGCCCTCTCCACCCCCAATGTTAGGGAGGAGGCGACTTAGAGCGCCGGCTGCCCCCAACAATTTGGGGGACAGTCGCCGCTTGTGCGCCTCGAACTTCCACCGGCTATCAAGGACGACGCCGAGATATTTCAACGTCGTCCTGACGGGGATGGAGGTTCCTCCCACCACTATGGATGAGTCTGCAGGTGGCGCCCGTCGGGGACCATGGAAACAAATGGCCTCCGACTTGTGGAGCGCCACCTCCAGACCCAGCCTCCTGATCCTGGCCACGACCATCGCGACTCCGGCCGTGGCGAGGATTGCCGCCTCCCTGTAGGTACCACCCCGGGCGGTGACTAGCGTGTCGTCGGCGTAACAAACCACGCCAACGCCATGAAGATCACCGCTGCGGAGGGCCCAATCGTACCCGACGTTCCACAGCAGGGGCCTTAAAACTGACCCCTGAGGGACGCCGCGCGCCATGGGGCTCCGACCCACCCCATTCATCGTGGGGAAGACCACCTCTCTATAGGAGAGGTAGTCCTCGACGAGTCGGCGCAGGTACTGCGGCACTCGGTGGTATTCCAGACCACCAAGTATCGTGGTCCAGGGCAGCGTGTTGAAGGCGTTGGCGATGTCTAAAGACACCGCCAACATCACGCCACCACTGGAGCACGCCTCCTCGGAGAGATCGCGGACGCAGGAGATGGCGTCCAGCGTGGAACGACCTCTCCGGAACCCGAACTGGGTGGGCGCCAAGTCCGGTCCGAACGTCTCGAGGTGCTCGACAAGGCGGGCAGCAATTCTATACTATTCCTTATTCATGTGCTCCTAGCATACAACAAAGCCTCTACGCTGTGAATACCTACGCTTAGTATGTATTATTAGTAATTATATATTATTATTATTTTGTAACTATTTAATCTCAGTACTATTTCGCCTTGTATTTTACCTTAATTAGGTGAAAATAAGGTTTTATTACCAGTAGAACTCTTTGTATGAATTCGTCCGCAAAAATACTGCCATTAGCCTATTTCTATGGCTAATTAACGTTTGCATTACTGTGTTCCGGTTTTAACGGTACAGGTCAGTGAAATTACAGGCACACAAATCTTTACTAGTTTTATGTCTTGAGGTGATGGGCACAGTGCAGCTCGCCACTTCTGACGAACTGCACTGTTATAGGTCAACGTTTCCGCTTTAGACCTCGCGCTTGTTCCATCACTATAGCATAAAAAATGTTAATGGGTTTCATAATGCTGTAAAGTTCAAGCCCGTAGCAGAAGGATTAACGCATGGGCCTTGCCTGTAAATGTGTGCAGTCTGCAATATCAAAATTTAAATAGAGATATACAGTTTATACTATGTATTTATTTGTTCTACTTAAAGACTTTGGTCCTTTAGAAACATATCAAACTGAATTATTAATAGTGAGTTCAAAGATATATTAAACCAATATATTTGTGTTAGGTACCTATTCGCTTCGACTGTGACTAGACATAGGTTCTGCTTCGCTACGCGTGAGATACCTGTTGTGTGCGAAATCTCTGGAAATTGGATCGATTTCAGATATATACGATTACATGCAAGACTGCAATTTAATTCATCGAATTTGGTAGACAGACGAAAATACGATTGAAAACTTGACTAATTAAACATGTTTGTTAGCTATAACAAATAATATGTCGCTTCAACTGGTGGAAGCTTGTTCTGGCCAAGGTTTATATAATGTTTGACTGAAAATATTTTTATGCCCAATCTAAGAATAAATACCTTCATATATATTCGTAGTGCTGAATGCAAGGTTATTAATTATAATGTTAAACTAAATCATATTTATTGATTTAATCATTATAAGCCTTTGTTTATACAAAGAAAACGAATTGTACTGATGTTCTCTTAAAACGGTTAGCGGTCCCCAAGACACTTGTCAAGCGTCGGGATTATGGCAAACCGCTTTTAATGGGTCGATTCAAATCAATTAGGCTTGTAACGGAAAATAAAATAAAACATGAATTAAATGAAAGTCAATCTCAATGGGCGCAGCGCGCAGCGGCTACGGCCTTTTGTTTGTCAAACATGCGCGAAAATTAGAGTAAATTGGAAGCGGCGCGGCTGTCCTATTTAAAAATGTTCAACACGAATTCGTTAGGTATATAGTTGGTCATATTTTTGGAGTAATTTTGTTTTGAAAATTCATTACCGTTGTCCTCAACGGGCATTGACTTTCAGTTTTAATATTGAGAAATTTAGAGTTCCAAATAGTAATTTTAAAACAGCTGCCTCAATTGTTCATACCAACTAATCAAGATGATATAAATAAATACCTTCAACATGGGTTTGTTGCCAAAACGTCAGTACATAATATATTTTTTTTCTGAATTTAAATAATCATCCTTTGAAGAGGAGTTTACCTTTGAAGTGACCAAAATCAAGGAATCACCCCCTTAAATAAAAAAGGGCCTTTGTCCATTGTTCGATGTTACGACTGTTGATGTGTTATATGATTTTATTTAAGATTTGTGTTCGAAAACAATTGTCCGCCATGGGCATGATGACAATGGTCTCTAAAGTGACTTTAAAGTTATAATTTTATATACTACACATTACCGTAGATAAATGATATAAGCGGAGTGAAGGAAGAATAACGTGTTGTGCCGATTCCAAGAAGAACTCCTAGCGAAGTTTGCTTAGCCGTTCTTAACTGATCATCTAAGTTAAGCAACGTCCACCGCAGTCATGACTTGGATGGGTTACCGCTTACTTTACTACTGAGCGCTTCCGTGCTTCGGAAGGCAGGTTAAGCCGTCGGTCCCTGTTGTTGTCGTAAGCATGGGGGTAGGGCATTTTGAGAATGCCCACCTGGCTAGCCTCAAGTTGAAAACCTGTCGCCCAACACTTAACGGTGTGTTCCGGCAGCAGTCTTTAAGTGCCAGTAATTCTAGGTTAGCCTGAATGAACTCTTTGACCACATCGTCATTAAACATCAGGTCAGATAGTTGTCAAACGAAAACGTATCAGCTATAAATTAAAAAAAACGGCAGGTATAAGAAGAGCAATATTATAAAATTTCTTTTAATCGGGATCTAAGTGAATGTGTGACATTCGAGCCTCATTGCGAAAACATCGCGAAGGTTTTACATCCTTTTCCCGTTTCAAAACAAAGAAAAACTTTATCAACTCCGCACTGAAATATGCAACAAATGTTTTATACGTCTCTCCTCAGTTTAGCGCTGTACTGCGGGAACGTGGGCCTAAAAGATAAGCGGATTTACCTCTCGACACTGGCGACATCAAAAAGGTCGTGTGAAGGATTTAATTGTTATTAATTACACGCTCTAAATACACTAATTAACTCGAGGAATTAACTTAATCCTTCGGTGCCTTTGTTTTATATTTCACTTAACAACCGTTCATTTGAGATAGTCTAATCATCTACTGAAAAAGGTAGTACTTTAAATATGTCAAGTTTGTTATTTCGCTTTGGTTAAGTGCAAGACTTGACTCGTATTAACAAAATTCCTCACCTCACATATATCCTCTTATGTAAATTGACTTACACATGGCTACATTACATTAAACAAGAGGTAAAACTAATTACCTAACGAAACGGTGGCCGAAAATAAGACTGAAATAAAAGCATCAAATTACATACGAAGTATAAAGAGAAAGTTCATTTACAGATGGATGAATTTTAGGCAAATTAAGACTGACGTTTATTTCATGGTTCGCTTTAGGCTAATGTAAAACTAGAGTTGGACATGTTAGAAAAGATAACTTTGGCTAATTACGTTCATCAAAAGAAGTTACGAGTAACGTGACCACCGTATTAAATGTTCTTATCAGTCGCTTTTTTTCTTAGAATTAAAGATATGTAATCATCGGTAATGATACATTTATTATTATGTTGCAAATTGCTATGTAAGCAAAGTACAATTAAGAAAAAAACTGCTTTCAGATGCTCCCCAAAAATAATCATATTTCTAGGTGATATCGCCTGACAAACGATTTCTTCAACCAGTAACTGATCCACCCACTTTAGAAAATAACCTCTCACTGGTATGAAAGTACCAACAATGTGTAGAATCATTCGGATCTATTTATATAGCGTTAGAAAGACGGGTTTTAAATGTACGTAATGGCTACAAAATAGCACGTCTTTGTAGCATTTCTAGCAGCTTGCGTTTGTCGCATCTATTTTTGTGAAATACTGCCATATATTTAATCCTGGCGGTTCCATTTTACCTTAATCGGTATATACAGATTACTTTAAGGCAAAAAAATATAAATTATATAATTAATATTCAAAACAAACGATGACCTAAAAATTTGTAGTTACACGGCGGCACAAATATGTTAGTTTTTTTCTGTTTGACAAAGACAAACAAGCAAGGCTGCCTACCGCGCAAAATGGAAAGGTGCGTTCAGAAACATACCAACACACAGTTGTACTAAAAGTTGCATACCTTAATCACCGCATACCTAGTACCATTACGAGTATTTCTGAGCGATACCTACTTGTTAACCGGTTCCGAAGTATCGGTTCAAAGGTGTACTTGTAATGACTCATTTCCTATAACCCCTAATATAGACATATAATTTAACATTTAGAACATTTCTGAAAATATAATTTTAGAAATTCGAACTTATACTTACTTACTAGTTAAAGCCTTAGTATCAGCACTAACATATTATGATGGTCCTAACATTAAATTTTTTGCTTTTACGCCTGCTCAGCGAATAAACTAACAAAATTACAAGTTCCGTCCGTAAGACGGTAGGAACAAAAGGATTAATTTGAGCTATGACTCACTCACTATGCTATAGTAATGTAAAAAGCATCGCGTTTATAGTCCATGACGTTGAAAACGCACTTGCTTGTCAACGTCACAAAACTTCACTGTCAACTTACGTGTGTCAAATGTCACTTTGACATTCATAAAGCGGTTGGCCATAATTATTCATTCTACAACTAACTAAAATATTACTTGCTCAGTGCAACAAACCTTCGTCGAGCTAGGTTAGTGATGTCACTGAACAATTTGTTAATTTGATCTTGTGATGCGACATATTATATTGATGCTCATTGCCTACCTGTGTTGATTATTGGTTTCCTTCTGAGATGCCCTATCATCAGTGTAAGAATGTAATAGGTAGAGCATGTCCCGGTTATAGGCACAGATAGTCACGAGTTCAAATTTCGCATTGTAATTAAAATTTTCCTTTCATTGTAATTTTGTGAATATGTTATCATAGGTTTGGTAGTACGTAGAAATCGCGAAAAATTACACAACTTTTTAAACAATTAGTTAAACCGATTTGTCTACCGTTAATCAGTCGGGTTTGATCACGACTTGTTTCGTGATTTTCAGAGGCTTCACAATCTTCTTGACCGCGCCCTCGCATGCGGAGCGCACGCACCTGCTCTATGATGATCAACTACTCGGTTGAAATAAGTTAAGTTGGTTTAAATAATTACTTAAATGTGTGTACGTCTTACAAACGTTTTAACCATATATTATTATTTATTTAAAAAAAAAAAGACTTCTTTACGTTCACTGAAATCCTAAATTTGTTCCGCAGCATTTTTGTATCCAGTCTATTAGGTATCTGAATCATGAAACCAGTTTCGAAACAGGTATATAACATATCCAGCTCGTACGCTGTTATGGATATTGAATATAATTCTTATTAAAGCTTATAACCAGTTTCTAAACATGCATAGAAAATACCCAGACTGAAGCCGGTAATGAATCGGCAATATATTACCCAATTCGTAACTTATTCATAACAAGTTGTCATACGGGAATAGATATATCTTGTAACCAGTTACGAATAGGGAATGAGTTGACGTATAAAATTATACTTGATCGTCCAAATTAATTAGAAACTTACATAATGCAATATATATTGACTAGCACACATGGAGTCTATGGTTGATAAATCTATATAGAATATCCTGTTGCGTCATTTTAAAAATCGCCCGTCAAGCGCTTAACAGAATGTTTAATACTTTTATTTTTGCAAGAATGCGTTATTACTGAACTAAAAATATTAGAAACTGCTCTGCGGATTACTTTGCAAATTTACGAGAGATTTTTTTAAAGTCATGTGCGCTATTCGGATCCTCGTCCACCCCTTTAGCCGGGGTATGCTCTGACCGACTGAGCTAACGTAACAATGAGTCATGACTCAAATTATTCCTATTGTACTAATAATGAATTAATAAGTAATTTTTAAAATTAGTCTGGCAGGTATCCTTGAGTGTAAGGTACACAGTTTGAGTTGAGAGCTAGTCAGTTCTTTTATCCTGTACAACATTTAGGATAGTGGTAAAAGAATAGCCTATTAGTATAAAAAAAAACTGGCCAAGGGCGATTAAGGCTTCGTTCTTGCCCGTAAAAGGAAAAAAGTTTGTTGATTTTGATCATACTTTAAATCAAATTTTTTAGTTGTTATTTAAAGTATTTGTTGGTTAAATAGAGGATAATATCTTACATAATACCTACGTGTACCGATATTTCAAATTCTCAACTAGTCTAGTTATTGAGAAAGACCTAGCAAAACATTGCTAAAAGTTCAAACATGGCTATGTAACTTTTGTTGGTTAGAGTTAGTGTATAACCCCTAAGTTGTTATATTTAAATTTCATTGAAGTAGTTTTTATGTTACACTTAATTAACTGAAATAGTAATTGCCAATATCCCTATTACGTGGATGACTTTATGATGATATTATTTATGGCACCTCCTTCGAAGGAGACCATTATTGTGGGCAAGTAACACAATCGAACGTGTAAGCAGTAAGCATCACTAAAAAATGAATAAAAATATTGCCGACTACTAACATTGGAAAGTATGAAATAACCGTGGAAGTCGAACCATCAAAATGAGAACTTAGAATTGTTTCAAACAGCATGGTACTGAATTTTACGATTGCTTATCTGGATAGCTACCTTCTTTAAGTAGAAAATCTGTCGCTAAGCAGTTTCCTATCGCAGAAAGCCAGTGTCCTTTCCAGCTGATCAACTTTTAACAATTGAAGTTCAGTCTTACAAATAAAAGAACAGAAATGCTAACTTGTAAACAAATTGTCTTATTTACACGTAGGTGTAAAATGTTGTGTGAGCAGGCCTAATTAAATATAATCAGATGTATTTTGTGGGCGCAGAAAGGACCACGGTGTGTGGTTGGACACAAAGGAAGTTTTTGCTGCGGGGATTATGCTGTTGTTACGTGGACTGCTTGTAAACTATTTTAAGGTTCAACAAAATAAACTGGTAAAATGTTGTGCTTTCTTTAACAAAACTAAATCATGTTTTCATTAAATACGCATGAAATAAAACGAAATATCTTAAAGTCTCGTTGGTAATCTAATCTATTAAACATTATATAAGGGTCCAACACAAGGTTTTATGTTGTGCGAATAATATATACTTAGCAACATTACATTGAAAAGTTCTATGCTGGATTCGGCTTTTGAGATCATACACTGCCAGGATACGGGAGTTTTGATTTTTAAGCCTGGGTATGTTTTAATAGCTTGTCCCAAATCTATATATTAACTATATTTATATATAAACAGCCATAATTAAATTTTCCTTACCACAGGTTAACAATGACTGCGCCACAGAATCTTCAGCATGAAAGTATTTTTGAGCCCTTTGGTGCTTTACAGTATTTGTAGCGGAGTTTGTCTAGACTGAGCTGTTACTTGGGCGGGTGATGCTAGTTGCATTTATAACTGATGCTTCAGAAGGCACTTTAAATTATCTATAAGGCAGTCGTTACAGCTTGCTGGTAGAGCTTTTTGCGAATGTCCGATCGGCTAGCTACTACCCTCAATAAGAAGTCTGTCGCCAAACATCCAACAGTGTGCTCCGCCAGCTGCTTTTGAAAATCAGTTCTAGCAGAAATTGAAAAAGAAAACAAGCTATCACTAAGTTTTATTCTTATCCTCATTTGAGTACTGTCAAACCTGCAGCCACTTGTTAGTTGTTAACTGTTTTATTTATGGTACCTATTATCTACTGAAGGTTTCATAATAATAAAATTCAATATTAATATTGAAGAAAATAGTTGCCGAGTCTGGCTGTAGAAGAAGTTATGGATAGACTCCTTGAGGAATGTACCTAAAATGTAACTACGAAAAGTAAAAATACAGAGTGTGTACCATAAGAACATTATATACACTCTGTTTAATACTAAATAGGGCAAGAAAACGTCTGGTTGATGAAGAAAATTGTAATCAGCTTGTAAGACGCTTGAAGGCAATAATACTATCTTAGTAATAACACTAGTAAAGAAGTAGCTCTACTAGTAAGGAAGTATGCCCGTAAGAAAGCCAAAGTTGGCCTTTGTTAGATGAGACCTAAAACATCGGTAATGGCGCAGAAGGAGGCCGCGGAACGGGTCAGGGAGGATAATATCCATGCTGCCCCGCTCCGGCGCAGACGACCGGGAGCGAGGAGGCGGCATTTCGCCCGCCTCCTCCCTTCTCCGTAGTGGGGCCACTGGTGGAGAGTTGGGGGATCCTCCACCAGCTTGCACGGCCCTACACATTTGGGGGGTGGCCTTGGTGAGCCGGGTCGCCCCTCTACAGGCGCAGAGGCTCGATCGAGTTCAGGCCTACCGCTGGGGATCGCAAGGTAGTGACTGCTAAGGCGACCCTATCTTGCCCCACCTCGGCGGAGGACAGCTCACGGGGAGGTTTTAATGGGTTCAAGTCCCACACATCACCTTCCACCACCTCCATGGTGGAGGGCTAGTGCGAAGGCATTTCCCCCCCTCAAAAAAAAACGACCTAAAATATCTGATGAATGAGACTGGGCATACTTTATGCTTATTATATAATTTTAAAGTCCTCAAATTCATTGCTTAACTTTGCGAATCCCTTACATTCCTGTTCTTGAAATCCAAGGTTAATTTCATATCCGTTCCCGACTTAAAACCAGGCTCTCGACTTCGCAGCCAATTTTCTTAAGAACACTCGTAATTCGAGAATGTCAATCACTCAATTCAGATACGAATTTGGAAATGTCAAGATTTATGTGTGAGTTTTATTAAACTTTTAATTTAGAAGACAAGTTTTTGATTATTATTTCAAAAACTTTCTGTGCATGCGTTGTGTTTCGTCACCAGAGAAAATGGTATTTAATTATAGATACCTGTTTCAAAAAATAAACAAAGAAAAGCAAATATTACTGCTGCGATTCGGTATATTCGAGTACTTTGCATTATTGTGTTTATTTATATATATTATAGCAATGTTAGAAGAGCGAATGTTTGCTTTTGGGATACCACTACGCAGACGTTTTAACTGCTTTAAAGTTTGAAATGATCTCTTAGATATTAATATTATTTTTTATTGTGGTCATATGAAAAGTCCTTACTAATTTTGCTTAAAGTTCCTGAATGAGCGCGTTCTAACCGAAGTCAACTCGTGCGAAACCATGGACAAATGCCACTAACTAATAATATAAAGGATTAAATCAAGTATCTAAAACCGGGTTACCTCCAGCTTGTAATCTATTATTTTATTTTGGATAAAAACTTGCAATAGTATTCAAAGTATTTCATGTTATTTAATCAATTGACAACCTTCTTTCTTCCTTTAGAAGCCTGTTAAAGTCATTAACTTATGTTTTCTCTAACAACACAAAGGTCGACATAAAGACTTTCTGCCTTCAGTTAAGCCCGCAACCTGCCTGAGGCCAACCCTCTTTCAGATTACTAGTACACATACCACGCCTTGCGTAAATGGTTAAGTGCTGTAATATGTCTTATGTATAGAGCATTTCTTTGCCTTAGTCGCCTTTGCAACATAAAACTGTAGAATATGGAATGGTCATTATATTTTTTTATATATCTTTCTCCTATATAGGTATAATCTACATAAATTAGCCTCTTTATATCTCAAATTTAAGATTTATATTACCTATATTTACAATTTTCAAACGGCATCTGTCTATATTTATTCTTCTGTTTAGCGATAGTAAACTCAAATCTGTGGCTACGGCTGAGACAAAACAAATAAAATAAGGGTGAATGTAAACAAGTTTATAGTTGAGTAGAGAAAAGAGAGGTTATAAAGGTGAGGGGTACATTCCACTGGAGACAAGTATGCGGGTATGCCGATGCCTCTGTTAGGGAGCTTGTTGCTACAACAATTTGTGTCGCGCGCCGCTCCGCTGCTGTCTCTTCATATACCGACAGAAAGTTGCTGCCAAAAACGATGAACGCAGTTCACAGAATTTGTTCTCTATGTAGATGATAATAAGGGACATGTGTTGAAATAGATAAGTGCTTTAGCTATCAATATCGTGGATGGCTGGGAATTCTTAAACATAACCTACCATTTTCCTATAAATGTCAATCTATCCATCGATCTTTCCGTATGTCTAGGTATCTGTAGCTCATAAACAACCTGTGTTCACCCAATATAAAATGCAAAACGCAATCTTATGACGTTTTTTAAATGTAATCAGTATAAATTATTATTTTTCAGCGCTTCTAGCAAAGTTCTTAACCGATCAGCTAAGTTAAGCAACGTCCGACGCAGTCATGATTTGGACGGATGACGGCTAGTGACATTACTACTGAGCACTTCCGAGCTTCGGAGGGCAAGTTCCAAGGTCCAAGTTGCTGTCTTAGGGTGGCAGTCGTTACAGCATGGTGGTAGGGCATTTTGTGAATGCCCGCCTAGCTACCACCCTCAAGCTGTCGTTATGCTTCTTAGTCGATAAAAGTTTAAGGTAAATATTTACATAGAAGTTTTGATTTCTAGGCAACATGATCAAAAAGCTCGCCAAGCACCTAACGGTGAGTTTCGGTAGCTGTACCGGAACAACATCTTCGACCACATCATCGCTTACCATCATGTGAGATAGTGGTCAAAGGTTTAGCCCATCAGCTATAAATTAAATATACTTATATTACATTTTTACTTTCATTGAGGATCGAGTCGCACTAAGCTGTTTTTTTTATTGTTTTCTATAAAAATAAGCTGAAAAGCTTCGATTGCGATCTGTCTTACCCGGGTGGGTTTTATTTGTTCGGTAATTAATTGTAATTTAATTAATAATTAATTAATAATGAATTAATCTTGCATATTTTATTTTTATCATTCACTGGATTGAATTGACTGTTGTCAATGAACAGTTTATATAATTATATTTGATATTCGATTAATTTGATCTAAAGTCTAGAGACTACGCATATTGGATATATCAGTTAACTGAATCTATCATATCAGAGTTTATGGGTAAACGCTGTCAGCAATCAAAAAAACATTATCACGTACCAGAACAGCAGGCAAGTTATTAATTAAAGAGTGGAAGAGCATTTCGCAAATAATCGACATCTATCAATCACTCCCCTTTAATTAAATTCTGTTGCCAAGCACCTCAGAGTGCATTAATGAGTACCTGTTCCCTTTTTAAGATCCTCGAACAGTCATTACATATCAACAGATGACACTATGTTTGACCTCTATTCGAAAAGATCACCAATTTTATATTTTAGTGACAAAATCGTTGCCTTGTGAACTCTTGGTTCTGTGTATGATCTTTGGGTTGTATAGTTAATTGGTATTCCTAACAAAGAAAATCACTTAATTACCACTTACCAGGTGAGTTTAATCAAAATGAGATAGGTGGATGGCTATAGGCTCACTCTCTTTTACATGGGACCTAAATATCTTGATATCTCTGGTTCCTTATATGGTGGCCTGTATTCCTCGAATTCTTTCGGTGACGTGACAAAATGTATGTTTTGATTTGTTTATTATTCGTAAACAAAACAAAACTATGTATTTCTACATTTATCTTATCCTAGTAAATGTAAAAGTTTGGTTTCTGATATGTGCGTGTTGTTTTTAACCCTCACTTCTGTAACGACAACACAGCCTTGATTAATTTAGGGTGTGTCCCAGAGCCAGTGGTAAGATTAGTCTCATCAGCAGGAATATAGCAGATGAAGTCTAGTAGTCTGGTTGATGGCCACGTACCGTCCCCTATGACGGTTTAAGAAATACGATTGGAGTACGAAATTTCGGCGACACAGCCGTACCCCCGGTAGCTTAATAGATAAAGCATCCGGCGCGAAATCGGATGGACGCGGGTTTAATTCCCGCCCGGGGCAAAACATTTTGTATTCCAATAATTTGTAAATTTAGGAATATAGTCTATTTTATTGCCTATACTTAGATAGGTTCTGAAAAATACTTATACTTATTTATTTCTCAGTTGGTTTCAATTATTTGCGGACTGATGCTGAATCATTATCTCATACTTTCCTTTTTCTTTTAAACAATGTATGTGTTTTTTTTAAATTCGCAACATGGTATCTGTTCCGGGAGTAGGTCAGTACACTTGTTATTTTTATTATTTCGTGCTCCCCTAGTAGTAGCCCTTATTTCTGGACAGAGGCACAAACAGAGTATGTCTTTGTTTGGACTTTCTATAGACAGTTGATATACAGTCCATACAAAGACATATACGGTGCCTCTGTCCAGAAATAAGGACTACCTGGTCTAACCATCAATCTGATCACTGCAGAAAATAGCACAATTTAGAATCGAGAGTACTATGTGAGCTCGATAAATGGACATGGGATTAAGGTTGCTGCTGTACTGCGCTTCCACAGGTCGCTTGTACGCTAGGGTGACACACTGAAGCTCGACATCACTCTAATGCGCCACTAAACACTAAAAATTTATATTGAAAATCTCTCGCCAAGCACCTAACGGTGTGTTCCGGCTGCTGTCCTTGAAAGCCAGAAATTCTAGGTTAAGCCTATTAATACCGACCACATCATCACTTAACATCAGGTGAGAATATGGTCAAAGGCTTACCTATCACCAATTAAATAAAAATGTCATGGTCCAACAGAAAATGTACCTACCATAAAGTTGAGCTGATGTTTTTTTATGTAGCTGATATGCTGCCTTTAAACCAGCATCTTACTCACCTGATACTGGTAATTTGATTGAAAATAGAACAGAGTAGACTTAGAATACACCGACTCTCAGGAACAACTTTACTGCCCCCCCACCGTGCTGTGAAGGTCATACAGTATCATTGCTTCTAAAAGCTGTTTCAGAATGTGCAATTTACAATCTTATTCTACATTAGAACATATAGTAGTCATTGTTAATTTACCCTGTGCAGCCAAACATGACTTATACATACAAGAGTGCCAAATTTTACTTTACTCGTAGAGACCTAGAAGAACGAAATAATAATTAGCTGACGTGTAGGTGGTAGTTATCTTACAGGTTTTTTTTTTTTTACCTTGTTTTATTTAGAAAGTATTTTACAGCTCATCAAATATTCACCTAGAATTAAGCTAACCATGCATAGAGCATTTGGACTGTCTGTAATAAAAATAAGGGCCTGCAGTTTGTAGTTTGCAGCCAGTTTGTAGTGGGTTGTTAATAATAGCATATAAAAAAGGCTAACCATCAGCTATCATACCCTTAATGTTACCCTTCTAAATAGGCACAGAAAAACAAAACTAGTTCTCTCTTACAGACATAAAAAATGCCCATAAAATATAAGAGCGTGTGATGTGGCCCACTTTCACGGTCAGATATGTCGAAGGAATAAAAAAATCTATAAACATTTATATTGGTACTTGCCCACACGTGTGTTACCTCGTTACATTATTTTGTCTGGAAACGTGTCAAGAAATGAAGCAACATAATATTTTATAAAGATATTTTATTAAACATTTTTCTGTAAAATAGATTAATTAAAACCGACATTTACAACAAACAACTATAAAATTCTTTGTTTTCCATCAATTCTAACACTAATTACGTTAATAGGTCCTGTTTATGTTGGGAATTGATCTTCAGTATAGCCGAATGAATGCATTGACAGTTCTCGCTCAAGCGACGTACAGGCTACTACATAAATATAATATGTTAACACTTCTGTATGCATGTAATTACATACATATATTATAGCACAGATTTTGGAGGCATTTTTTAAAATTAGACATGAAATAGGTCCCAATTTGTAGAGAAGTATTTGTCAACCTAAAAAGCAGAATGCCGAAAGTTCAGATCTGCAGACATTGCCCGGTCACTTTTGGTTACAAGTTATCTAGTTTTAAAAAACAAGCTACCTTATTAAATACCCATTAATACATAATTATGTCAAGATGTTTAGGTTACATTTTACATGTAGAGTGCGTAGGTAGACTTTGAAATAAAAGATGGTGAAATACATTGTAAAAGCATACAGAGGTGTCAACTTATTCGTGTAGTTTGCCATATAATATTCTTAAAGACGAACATATGAACACGTAGCATCGTATCACACGAGGATGGGAGGGGATGCGATTATATCATATTACATATTATTACACATTTAATTGTCAATCAATCAATACACATATATTCATAACTATTTATTAATATTTAGATACATTCTAGTTCATGATAATGATTGATGAAAAAAATAACATTTTAAATCGGTATGTTGCAAATTTTATATAAAAGAATAACAGAAAATAATTTACTCTGTGATTAAATTAAATACTGAAGACAGGTGTTGTATTGAGAAAGAGTAAAGGGTAACGAATAATGTATGTGGAACGAACTAACGTAATCATACCTATACATCCAATATTTGTTAAACTTCAATGTTCAGTGTTTTCCAACGATGATGACTGTGTAAAACTGTATCCAAATAAAAAAATTTAACAAAACATGGAACCGACTTCTACACCCAAAAGTGTGAAATAACTTGTTGAAGTCGGTACCATGATGGTACAAAAGTACCTATTATCACAATATTGTGCGCATGGTACCGACTTCGACAAGTTATTTCACACTTTTGGGTGTAGAAGTCGGTTCCATTTTTTGTTCAATTTTTTTTTTCTATCTTTTTAGTGTAACTCAAAAATGGCTTGACCGATTTTGATAAAATTTAAAATGGGACCAAACGACAAGCATCAGCTTTCAAACAAAAAAAGAATTTTCAAAATCGGTTCACCCAGTCAAGAGATCTGAGGTAACAAACATAAAAAAAAAAAAGAAAAAAAAAGAACAGACGAATTGAGAACCTCCTCCTTTTTTGGAAGTCGGTTAAAAAGTCAATAGAATTGCTTTAGTCTGTATATTTATTCTACTTACTTTTATGAGTCGATACTAGCACATTAATAAACTAAAATGACGTGCCTAGTAGCTCATTTTGGTGAATCACGTTAGATTTGACCGAGAACTTGGGCTTTGAAAAGAGGTACAAATGTCTGTAATAAGTTACAGACAATAGAGTTTCGACACAAACTCAAGTTCTTCTCAAAAGCGTGCCTAAACAAAAGTAAAATAACATCATATTTTTTGGGAAATTTCCTATTTATATTCATAAGTATAAAATCAGTGTAAAAAGAATAAGTACTATTAAAAGTGATTGTTGGTTTTGGTGTCAGTGCGACCTCGGTTTTTACAAGATCTAATTTATTTTGATCTAATTCAAGAAGTGCGTGGTCCCCTTTGACTTATAGTAGTAACTTATTTTAGGAGATTTGAAATTAACAAACAGGTATCTCATTTGTAATATAGAACTTGACTTTGATTGTGAATAAATTTTGTGTTAAATGTGAAACTGTGGGTATTTGACTGTATTGAAGAAAGCTTGCATAAAAAAGCGAAGTAACAAAAAATCGGAAACTTGATCTCGATCTGAATAAGTATGTAAGAGATGATACTAACTTAAGCATTTCTAGATTATATTAATAAAAAACAAAAAGAACAATAATAAGTTATTCAGTTAGTTCTTAATATAATGCGAATAAATTAATTCATGAATATTTGTAATGTCATGATATTTTGTTTTTCAGAGATACTCCATTACAAAAATGTTACTTAATAAAAATAAAGGCCTAATTACATAATTGTAATTTGGTAAATAACACTAATAAACATAATTTTACAAAGAAAAACTACTTAATTGCACAGTAAAATAGTTTTACAGCAGTTGTTAGAGTACAAAAGGTAATACCTACCTATCGTTTCCACGTTCGAATACCAAAAATAATAGACACAGACTAATAGAAAACTAAACAAAATAACAACTTCTATTTTGACAAGACAGATGAATAAAATAAAAGTAAAATTCAGTAACTATGATTTTTATCGATAAATATACCTATCTACAACTTTTACGTAAAACAAAAGACTTACAAAACACAAAACCTTGTATGAATTTAATACACAGTGTTCATAGCAGGAAAACACTACGGAAATTCTTGCTACTTCATAAAACCTAAGGCCTCACACACATTAGCAGGGCAACACGACAGCGACAAGACTTTAGACCGAACAAACCTAAACTTTTCTGTCAAATTAGGCATAATTGACTTGATTTGACGATAAATCTTAAACGTTTAACCCTGAAATAATATAGCCACAGTGAGATATATTTTTTCACTCAAATTTCTATAGACTGAACATTTTGACAGATTTATCGAAAGCCAATTATTTTTTATTTATGCATTTGTTACTCCGTAATTTTTCAGAAGTAAAATTTACTACAAATAATGAGTGTTATAAAAAAAAGTGTTTATTGGGACTCAAAATGTAAGCTATTGTTTTCCTACGAAAACAATTTATATTTGTTGATATTATATATAAACCTGACCTAGAAACTGATTCAGACGTCAGAAAACGGTCTAAATCAGATCGTGAACCTAGAGGGAAAATATTTTTTCTTGTACCAATATTATAAGTAAGTTTTTTTTATATATATAGTTACAAAAAATTACATAAAAATATTATTTGTGGAAATTTGAAATATTGATTTAAAACAAGAGCTATTTAAAATCTGGTCTTTACAAATATGGCAATAGTCATTTCAATAAATAAAAAAAATGTACAATTATTGTAAAAATGTTCGGTCCATACAGTAGAATTTTGTAAATAATAGGATCGTTTATTATAAACGATCCAACGTTCTTTGTAAATAATAATCACAGATACAAAATTCTACTGTATGGACCTGAAGGTAATCTGAATGTTAGACAATTTTTAATGTAACTTATAAACACATTAGTAATATTATTTTATCTTTGACATACGCTAGCTAGAAGATTTATGTACTGCCACGTTAAATTATGGGTTTATTAATCCAAAGTTACTACTACAAAATATGGCAAGCAAATTATGATTGAAAATAACAAATGAAGCTCTCGAGCGGTGTAGAAAGTTCCTCCGCCATATTCTCACGAATTGCGTAGGTAACATGATACACGTTAAACTTATTGAATTACTAACAGACCTGTCAGCCAGCGCGTTGGAGTATGTGTTTTGCTTGTCGCGTCGCTTACAATTAATATTTGCGGTATAGGCCTTATTAATATACGTTCTTACAAGAAAACATTTCGGTTGAACTGTTTATAATCTAACACTTTGTAATAATGCATATATTTATATCTTAACTTATCCTTTAACATCGCGTTCTGAAGTCAATGTCCGAATACAATGTAACCACCGGTTCGAGAATCTTCGCATTTGTTTTTTTACAGACAAGAATAACATTCTCCTTTCACCACACTTTATCTACAACAACTACTATACAAAAGCTCTTATATTTTAACAGATTATCAAGCAGTTTAAAAGCTCCTTGGATAAGACTCTGAATAATTGGATTCTAAAAAATAGTAACTCAACATTATTGTGCTCAAGCGTCAGATGACTTAGTTTATATCATAATTAACATACATCATATCATAATTAACACATATTATATTTTTTAGAATATCATCGTTAACATTGTGTATATCTACAAAGACTGTGTTGGTAAATAAAACAATATAGTGCTTTTAAAAAGGCATTTAAATAATTTGTTAGTCAAGTAGTACAGTTTATAGTTTACATATATAAACTTAGTTTATTTACGTCTGATAGCTAAAGAACTATATAAATATAACTAAAATATTTAATAACATTTTGGGCATCGTAATTTTACATGAGTTGTGCATACAATCGCACATTTATAACATTACATTAATAAAAATTACAGGAAGAAATGTAACTCGCGTCCATTGTTCTAGAACATTCTGTTAATAGAAATGCTCGCGGCACATGAAACTTTTCCTGTTTACGTACAGGAAATAAACTACTGCACATTCTCGTATGGAGCAAACTCTTGCTAAATTTATATTTGATCCTAAGCGAGCTGTATTTTCTTCCGAGTATAAATATTGACAGCTTTCGCATGCCTATATCTTTATCACCCTTATTTCACCTGGTCTTATAAGCTTTCCGATCTATTAGTCACGTTAAAATTTCATCGAATTATATTTCTCCCTCTAGTTAGACTTAACAGTACGAAATTACCATTACAACTATCTTGGATATTGACTTTCTGTCTTTTACATCCTTACCGGTACAATTCAACAATGAACATTTTCAATCTTTACTCACAATTTCACATTAGCTACCTACACGTCCAACGCGTCACTTTCAATTCGCGTACGGGCTAACAGTATCAATTATTTTCTCAGTTCACACCGTGTCACAGTGTAAGCATTGTGCGTTCACATCCGTGGCTCAGAGTGTGTAGCGAAGGCTCACGATGGACTCGAAGGCTCGGGGGAGATGGTCGTACTCACCGAGCGAGTCGAGAGCCGTAGAGGGCGCTGTGATGTTGGTAAGGAGCCAGAGAGAGCGTTGACGAGCGGTTCGGCAACCGGCTCGGTGGCAGGCACCGGATCATACTCTGGTGGCTCTTCAGGCGGCGCGGCGGCCGGTCGGATGTTATCGAGACGAGGGCGCGGCGAGTAGCGCGGCGTCAGCGCAATCCCCCCAACGACTGGGTGCGATTTAAGACTCCCGCCTGCAGGACGTCTTGCATCATGCGCTCGTTCTCCTGCCGAACTGCGAACAAGCATACCAGCTTAATCATTGTTACCACCGATTTAATAGGGGTGGACTTTGCAGGGGACCTAGGGTGACTTGCAAATCCTTTCACTATGGGCGCGCTAATATTTGGTTAGGATGTAACATCTAAGGGCGAGATTCTGATTGAAGTAAGTTCATTGTGAGCAAACCCTTGTAAGTGGGCAGGTAATTCTAATGGAATGTAAATTCTATGTAAATGATAATTGTACAGACGGGATTCAATCTCTTCATGTAATGGGATGCTGTATCTAAAGAGGCTTATTACTTTAATCTACTTGTGTTTCAAGTATTAAAACTGGTGTTAATCAAGTACAACATTGTTATTCATTTGTTAGTTATAAGATTGCGATAAAGTTAATTAATTGGGTCTAGTTAGTATTCACATAATCACATTAGTTAAATTATATTATAACAATAACAAAAAATAATACAAATGCATTCAGTAAAAGTTTTGGACATTTATGGTAATTTTCGTTCACGTCGTGTCGGTGCATAAAAAGATTTTGTATCTGCCAGATTTATCGTATTGAATAACCGACGACGTATTCTGTATCTTTATAAAATACTATAGCAATACATATGTCAAATAGCAAAACAGTTTGTCGCCTGTGTTAATTCCGATTAAACATTTGTGATCTTGACATACAATTTCACATTAGATACATGTACATATATAATTCTCTCTCTTCAAACCGTGTCACACGACTTGTATTTACACGTCAAAAAATTGACAAATATTAAGCAAGCATATTATATTAATATTGTTCTTTAGTCGTTTATCCTATCCCACGCCTATGCTCACAGCAAAATACATCTACGCTGATAAAACAAAGCCACAATATTTCAAGAATATCTAAAAGCAAAAACTAAGCGAGTAATTTTTCCTCATAATGCAAGCATCTACAAATCTTGACTGATTGATAAATGAATACAGCCGACTATCGCTCTTCATGATGTACCATTATCTACCAGCGGGTAAGCGTAAATTCCCTAAACACCGATTCATCTTTAATCTTCTCAACCATTACAGTAATGTATGAAACGTGATTGATTTCTTATGTCAATACGCAGTAGTAAACAATGATTTCGACGACAAAGGTCCCATTCTGGCCCCGTATAACCTTTGTTACTTTAGTGACGTGTCGAATAATGACGAGGTTAATACAAATAGACGTATGCGTGCCCTATGACTATGATTAAAATTGATTGTGGCTGTCATATCGTACTTACGCTATTATATTGAAGATATTTCTAAAAAAACTAACTAGTGCTGACCATGAAGGGGATTAAAGATGATATATTCTTTAAAATACAATTACAAATACTATCGCGTGCTGAGCGAAGTATTTAGAAATATAGCAGGGTAGCGACATCATTGCGAGAATTAAGTGTTTAAAAAAGCAGTACTTTCGATCAAATGAAGTCTAGTAGTCTGGTTGATGACCGCGCACCGTCCCCTATGACGGTTAAAGTAGGGAAATTATTTAGGTACAAAGTTTTGGCTCGAAAGAGTATGGTTCCGGTGGTCGAGTGGTTTAGCCATCTGGCACAAAATCGGAGGGCGCAGCCTCGATTCCCATCCGGAATAAAACATTTTGTGCTCCAATAATTTGTAAATTAATACATAGGTACTTAATAATTAGTACCTAACGCTGTATTCCGAGCCCTGTTCTTTTAGATTTATCTTCTACCATATTTTTACCTACCCTATGTGAGAGAATGGACTTGCCATCATTTGTTGCAAAAATTAAGAATGTGTTGAGAATTATGTAAATTGTCCAGTATTATACCGTAAATAATTGTAGTGCCTATTCATTAAATTTAATAATAATGTCGATTAAGGAAATTAAATTATTTTAAGTAAGCACACGACTATGAGACCGTTAGGGCCTGTTTCAGAATGCTCGAGTAAGTTCGGGTTTTACTACCCAGAACATATTTAATAAACAAAACACTATCTTTGCGTTCCACAGTCATCGATTTAGCCTATCCATCGGTTAAAGCTTGAAACGGGCCGCATGTTAACTGTCATTTTTATCATTCAGTTATTTTATGTGTTGCATAGCAACCCGAAACTATATTAGGACATTCTGAAACGGGTCCTTAGTTTAATAAATGTACATAGACATCTACGCATTTTATATCGGGATAAAAGTCAGGAATTTTAACTGTATAGTAAGTGAAATTAATGATAACCTACATCTCTATACATCGTATACCTATCTACATGTTCTTTCATGTTCATAGTATATTTTATTTGGACATTTGTGGAGCTCATTTTCAATTCTGATTGTAATCTTGTTGTAAATGTAACTCCTCCACTTTTATGTGTATACATCACTTTTTTTTTAAATATACATATCGGGATAAACGTCAGGAATTTTAACTGTATAAGTGAAATTACTAATAAACTACATCTCTATACATCGTATACCTATCTAAATGTTCTTTCATGTTCATAGTATATTTTATTTGGACATTTGTGGAGGTCATTTTCAATTCTGATTGTAATCTGTTGTTAATGTAACTCCTCCACTTTTATGTGTATTTAACATCACATTATTTAATTATTTTTTTTAAATATACAGTGATATTATTTCTACCTTGAGCTTCTGCGCTCGACTACCCAATGGTCTCTAGAACGTTTATACCGTGTACTATATAGTTTCGAAGTGAACTTCGAGGTATTTCTTCTATGACACGATATGGAGTTGTTTAAACAGGGCGTCCTAAAATCGTCCATAGGAGACTGTGACCACTTTCCATCAGGTTGACCGGCAGCCAGTGGCCATAATCCAATAAAAAAAAATGCGTTGGTTTACATCATCAGCATCATCACTTCAACCGTAACCATAGTAGTCCGCCTTTGAACATTTTCTCCCTCATTGGGGGGACGTGCCGAATCCCCAAGCTTGGCAGGCTTCTTATTAGTTGCAGTGGAAGTTTTCGCTTCTTTAGCAGGCAACACCAACGGGAAGAAATGAGGGGTGGTATTCTGACCCTACGGATTTTTTAAATATATATCTCTTTACCACAAGTTAACTTACAATTTAGCTAAATATTAGTAAACTAAATGTTAGATTAAATGTGAATGTACAGTCGCCTGCAATAAGAAGTATGTGGCGGCGCACCTTGAAATCCAAAACATAATTTCAATAAGCAACTGTGTACCTACATTTTGGATATTTATTCATCAACTACCACCATGATATTCCTAATATTGTACTTGTACATGAAATTCAGTGGTTTATATGAATTCTATCATAGCTCAAAAGGGCTTATAACGCATAACTATCACCATTACATAAAGTTACCTTCATAATTAAAGAGTTCCTCTTACATACTACTGACATATTAATTTAAAACTCTTTATAATGGATAAACCAATTTATTAAGTATGTAAAATCTTAACGCCCTGAAATTGAATAAAACACAATGCGGACGTTTCTATATTATATACAAAGAAAATAAAATATCGAAAGTCAGTGCTTAATAATTTTAGTTGGTATGCGTTGGAATGTTTTAAAGCGCTCGTTAAGTTAAGCAACGTCTGCCGCGGTCAGAAGTTGGATGGATGACCGATAGTGACATTACTACCACATGAATAAAGAACCGTAATTTATTCATGTGTTACTACTGAGCGCTTCCGTGCTTCGGATGGCATGTTAAGCCGTTGGTCCCGGATGTTATCTAACGATGAAAGTCGTTACAGCATGGTGGTAGGAAATTTTGCGAATGCCCGCCTGGCTAGTTACCACCCTCAAGTAGAAACTCGGTCGCCAAGCACCTAACGTTGTGTTGTGTTGCGGCAGCTGTCTTTGAGAGCCAGTAATTCTAGGCTAGCCTGAACAACATCTTTGACCACATCATCCCTTACCATCAGGTGAGATAGTGGTCGAAGGCTAGCCTGTAGCTAGGCTACTTTTTTTATATATATGCTATATGTAAAAAATAAGTATATAAATAAATAGATTCGTGACATTAAAAGATAATTATCTAAAAATGTCACGAATAAGATACGTGATTATGCTCTGAAGGCTCTATTTTTTTAATTTAGAGCATATCACGTTGCAAAAGCAAGTTTCATAGCAGCGAAACATGCTTAAACTTAAGCAGTTTACAAGAGTAAGTATTTCAACCACCTTATATAGATAGCAAACGACAGGGCACGTCGTGGCAATTCCGTTATACCGGATTTTGGATAACCACGTTAAAACTCTCTGAAACAGCTAACGGGTTAAGGGAATTAGAATTCCGTTTTGCCTCCCACTTTCTGTATATTTTATTTAATAAACGTTGTTACCGTTTTTGCGAACTTCAAAGGATGCCTTTATTCTTTTAATGAAAAGTTTATATGAGAGCTCCTAATACAATAAGACGTGGAATTTATCTTATGAAGGTATGTGTACGAATTCCGTCCGAATAAAGAAGTAGAATATAGAATAAACGAATCTTGGAATTAAATTATTTGATTATTCAAAGGTTATGTTAGTTTGTTTTGCCGAATAGGTATTGACTGAATTGCAAAACTTATTATAACTCTCGTAGGAAATCACAAACAAACAAATAAATTCATGAAATGTTCGATTTTTATAGTTTGTTATTGTAGAGTTGAATTGTAGTCCGAATATTAGTAAACGGATTTATTTTGAAACGAAATGTTCACAATTAAGAATTCGGCGTTGAAAATAGTTAAGATAATAAGTAAATATTTACTACACGCCAACGAGAATATTGCCGAAGTATTTAAGTTTTTATTTCAGAAAAAGAAAAAATATTGTTCAACAGTTTTCATCTTTAGTTCAATTTAAAATGTTTACCGCATTAAAAAGCCTTTTTTAGACTAATCCATAAGTTGTTGTGTTGAAATCAATGTACTGTGCTTGCATACCATTTTTATAGTATAATATTTTTCATTCACCTATTTTAATTCCACGTATATAAGAACGGTATAAAAAGTTTTCCGTAACAACACAAAGGAAGACATAAGAATATACTGTTCGATGTTTGGGTTTTATGGCTGCCTTACCTGTCGTCACCACACATTGGAATGCTCTTGTTGTTTTGTTCCTTTCAGTTACTGAGAGCGTTAAGAAGGTATAGTCCTGTTTTACGGCTAATGTGCAGCAACACATCTTGCTCACAATGACGTGAGTTATTTGAGCTTATTCAGTGTATTTATTCCTGCAGCCTTTTACTACACTCGAGAGCAATGAATCCGGGTCACTTAAAGAATCCTAAAAATCTCGGAAACTAAAAATGCTAGGTTAATGCAATAAATTGTATTTAATAGACAATGTAATACTCCTTAAATGAAGGTATTAAAACTTCTTAGTTATTGTAAAGTTATATCATAAAAAAATCAAATTTGAAAAAGGGCCACTTTCGAAGATGGAACTACGAAATTACAGCATTTGGTTTTGCTTTTGTTTGTAATCTGTCATTTATGTGGGTACATAAACCATGTTGATAGTGCTCTATATTCATTATTCAAGCTGAAATTATGTCGCTTACGCCTGAAGAATGCACCAGAATACTTACAATGCTGGAAACCGGCCGGAGTCAGCGCGATACAGCCAGGACTGTCGGTGTGTCGCTGTCAACAGTACAAAGAGTTCTCCGACGTTACGAAGAAACTGGTTCTAACCTACGCAGACCAGGAACGGGCAGAACCAGGTGTACCACAGCACGAGAAGACCGATACTTGGTGAACACCATGCTTCGAAATCGCTTTTTCACAGGAACTGAACTCACCAATCAGTTTCGACGCCTCGGAGGAAGTAACCCAAGTGCATGGACAGTAAGACGTCGGCTTGCTGAATCTAACTTAAAACCCCTTAGACCTGCAAACGGCCCTAAACTGGAGCGTGGGCATCGTATTTCGAGACTAAGATATGCTCAGAGCCACGTAAATTGGAGTATTGAAGATTGGTCAAAAGTTATGTTCTCCGACGAATCAAAATTTATGCTCTACAAGCACGATGGAAGACACAGAGTGTATCGAAGACCAGGGGAAAGATTCAAGCAAGCATGCATCGAAGAAAAAGTAGCCTACGGTGGTGGGTCTGTACTTGTGTGGGCCGGAATTTCTTCTGAAAGTCGCACAGAGCTGGTGATCATAGAAAACGGCTCTTTAACTAGCGTAAGATATGTGGAAGAAATCCTCAATGATCACGTTGGTCCATTTATGGTCAATTTAGGTGAGGATGCTATATTTATGCATGACAATGCCCGACCTCATACAGGTAGGATTGTGAATGACTACCTTCAAGAGATGAACATTACTCGTATGGAGTGGCCAGCGCGCAGCCCGGATATCAACCCGATCGAGCATGCTTGGGACGAGCTAGGCAGATGCGTAAAACAACGAAACCCTCCCCCAATCACGCTTCGTGAGCTCAAAATTGCTCTCACAGAGGAATGGGAGAATATTCCCCAAAATCGTATAAGGAACTTGGTGTACAGCATGCCAAACCGCGTAAACGCAGTAATGGAAGCACGAGGAGGCAATACGAAGTATTAAAATTCAAGAAAATCGTAATAAAGTTCAAAAATTTAATGTTTCCTATTTTTGTTTTAAGGAGAGATCAGCAGTTTTTTTCTTTATGTAATTTTGTGTTAATAAAATGTATGGTGACTCATATTTTTTTTACTTTCATTTAAGGAGTATTACATTGTCTATTAAATACAATTTATTGCATTAACCTATCATTTTTAGTTTCCGAGATTTTTAACATTCTTTAAGTGACCCGGATTCATTGCTCTCGAGTGTATTTTCAACAGAACGCTTTGAAACAGTCACAGAATTTACCAGAATATAGTATTTTTTTCAAATATCGAGATTCTTAGCGGGAGTCTTTCTTTGCCGGTTTTTATTATTTGATTGTTATACGTAAAATATTTGACTATTGTCATACCAAGTTTTACGCTTGCGGTTTCACTATAGAGCAAAAACTTCAAGGGCTCTTCTGTCAACAAATCAATATATTAGCATTTGTCACGTTTTATTAAGGGGCACCGAGCTTTTTAGGCGCGCCGCGTATGTGTGCGTAAGTAAGGCACGCCAACAGCATCCGTCCCCGTCCGACGGCCGAAGAATTACTAAAGCGCATAGGGACAAAGAATCGCGGCTCTGACTAAAATGGGCCGAACATGCGTGAGTTTGAGTATTTCCTTCGTATAATAAAAACAAATACCTATTTGAAAAATGTAATGTGTATACGTTATAGAAAACATATTGTTTATATTAATTACATAACTCAAAATTAAGAAATAAAGATACAGCAAGGGATCAAACGAACCACAATTACGTATCGCTGCCTCGGTGCAGGCTTAAGGTGATCACCGTAGTGAAACGCGCACTTTTGGAATCTTCTTTTACCGAAACTATTCGTTCAAAAAGTGCGAAAAAAATATATCATATTATTTAATTCTTTATTGAGTGAATTAGTTGATTAGTTTTTACTAAAACTTATTAGTTCTTCTGTAATAAATTGTAATCGGCGACCCTTTTTAGACTGTTTTTTATTAATTTAAGAGGCATTATTGATGTAATCGCAACGTTTCTTTTTTTAAAAAATAGCTAATACTATACTCTAATGAACTACTTAACAACTTGTGTTGAAAACATTTTTATGAATTTTTGGCACAAAATTGCGTGATCGCGAGAAGAAATCTCAACGAAAATCAGTCTGCCCGCAGCGCTCGGGCCGTTTGGACGTGGGATCTGTGCCGTTCGTTACGCCATCATTTTTGTGCATTTATTTTACTAAATATACAATATTTTTTTACCATACGTTAATTTGCAAGTCATAAATTATTGAAACTCAAGTAAAAAAAATATTGGATAAGTACTTTTCTTAATATTGATTTATAAAATCTTTCTAACAACGAGTTGATTAAAGTTCAGACACGGCATTGTTAATTTCTATTTTAGTAGGTATCTAGATTTTTAACCCTTAGTAAAATATTTCATTTTGTTATTTATAAGCTACTGTAAAATTAAACGAGAACTAATTTCTAATGCACTTAACACACTTTCCGAGACGACCAACTACTTTCTAGGAATTTAGATATTCAATCATTCAAATAAAGGGAAGTTATATATTTATTATAACTTTGACTGAAATTTGTGTTACTCTCTTCTTTCGTCCTACCTATAAAGACATGTGCCCGTAACTTTTGAACCGTAACTTCTGTAGATGTTATCAATAATTCTGTAGATTCTTTCAAAGGTGATGCTTGTCGTTTGGTCCCATTTTATATTTCATCATAATCGGTCAAGCCGTTTTTGAGTTACTCTAAAATACCTGAAAAATATTTACCTATCTTGATGATATAGTTGTTAAAAATGAATGATAATCGATCCCGTAAGTGGTAGGTAGGTAGTAAGGTGGCAAGGGTCACTAAAAAGTGTGAAAAAAAAATTTAAGCAAAAAAATGGAACCAACCTCAACACCCAAAAGTGTGAAACAACTTGTCGAAGTCGGTACCATACGCAAAGTTTTGTGATATTAGGTACTTTTTAACTGTCATGGTACCGACTTTAACAAGTTATTTCACACTTTTGGGTGTTGAAGTCGGTTCCATTTTTTTGCTTAAATTTTTTTTTATTATAATTATTATTATAATAAGTGGGGTTCCTTAGGAAAAGTGACTAAGAACCCCGGTACGATTCTTCCCGTATACTTTTAATGGCAGCAGTCGAATGAGACTTGTCAAAAACCGAAATGACGGATTCAAGATGGCAGGCAAAATTCAAGATGCCCTGATCCGGCTGAAAATAAACGCCCTGAGCAACCCAGATAGGGTTGCTTAGAGCGTCGTTATTCGGAATTAAGAAATTATTTCTGTGTGTAATGTAATTTTTCAAGATGGCCGCCATACATAGATGTTTTGAAACCATTGGCTTAAATTGTTCAATGGGAAGGAGTCATGGGGAAAGAAAGTATTCTAAACCGAAAATAACAAAGTGATTTTCATGATATAGAAATAATGGGAAATCATAAAATGACGTCTGCCAAGTGAAGATAGATGACGTATCTCGTAAACAGTTACAGATAAGTAAAGAAGTTTTGAACAAATGTCATAGGGAATCGAGAGAGCACTCAAATGACACGCAACAAAAATCCAAAATAGCAGAATTCATACAAAGTGCTGAAGTGCGATCCCGCTGAAGTAAGGTTGAGCTTCAGTGTGGTCGGAGTACGTTATGGTGGCTATCTTGAATTACATCATTCTGGATTTGCCATTTTGCTCTTCTTATTTATCATATTGCATTTAGAGCACGGATGGTGCGTGAGTTCGAAGGGCGAGTGCAAGGTGAGGGTGCAGTCTAAGCCGAGCAGGAACTTGCAAGGCCGAAGGCTGAGAAGTTGGGAGTATTTTCCGTATTTCCAAATGTCAAAATCCAATTTCCAAATCTCCAATGTCTCCATGATGAATGGCCGCGATAACCGAAGCACCTACGAGTGGGGTTCTTTAACCAATGTGACTCAGAAACTTGGTGCGATTCTGCCTGTAGCACTTTTAGTAGCGGTAGGGTGAATCTTATATGGTGGTTTCATTAAGGTTATCTTTTGTATTGAGCATTGCATTGGGATAATACTTCTATAAACATTTTGAACTTTTATCATATTATTATTAACATAGCTACAGCTATGTTATTTCATACTGCATAAAAATAAATGACACACTGCCTGATAAACTTGTTAGCATATAAGTACATAACAAATAATTAAAAAGTTATGGTTACATAAGAAACGTAATTGTATTTTTTTTTAGATTTGTAATACAATGGGGAATAAACGAAAGTACAAAGTGCTCCATTAACGTCTTGTAGTAACACAAACTGTGAACGAGTTCTTGAGTTCAGTGAGTTATAAATCTCGTAAATAAACTTTAAAATTGCATAATGACTTTCTATAACTGAAATTATACCTATACATTACATTTATTCACCTATAGATTTAAAGAAATATGATAAGGTAAAATTGTAAGTTACTGTTTTAGAGTTGGTAAGTATATTACAGTAAGCCAAAACACAAATTATTTGACAGTTTTTTGTAAACAAGGTTATTTAAAATTAAATACACATTCTCACCATTTTCCCTTCAGTCTACACAATTCTTTCTGCTTACCAAAACACTGACACACTTTTTTCGCTTTTTCTACATGAGCGTTATCATACATAATAATAATAATGAATAATAATAATTTTATTTCAAAAAACGTTTAACATGTTGGAGCAGTAAGGAACACATAATGTATACATAGAACTATGAATAAGAACAACAAAACACATGTGTAGGTACAATGTAAGTCCTACAGGCACAAATATGCTCCAGGACGTTATCCGCACCAACCCGGTGGTTGGTTGAATGTCTTCTTTCATACCGCTTTCGTACCGCTTCATGAAATCGAACTACTTTTTTGAGCACAATACTGACTTTTGAACTAACACGGTACCAACTTTGACAAGTAATTTCACACTTATCAGGAACATAAGTCGGTTCCATTTTTGTTTTTAAAATGGATCTCATAATCTCTACTAACCACCAAACAATTAAAACTTTTACTTACAAATTATGTTGATATGGAAGATAGGCACCTTTCTAACAAAATTTCAAGAAGATCGGATCAGGGAATCGAGATAATGACTGAGAAATATACACTGCTCAGACCTCCACCGAGTCACGCTTCGCTTAGTCTATTAAATATTTCTATACTTACAAGCGATGATATTTTTTACCGTATAGGTTCGCAGTAACTGCAGATAAAATGTTGTTATGTACACTTCTGTAGCCCTAGCACGAATAACTTGCGAGAACGTAAACGTTCCGTTAACGTATCGAAATGTCACCATTTTGTATAGGATTTGATCAGCGCCTCTACAGTGCGTAAAAGGAACTAAATTTTGGCAGAAAAAGAGGATTTGACAACTAACGTGTCCAATTTTTTAACGTGAACGTTTCATCACGTAAATAGTTTTGTATGAAATCGCGAGCACGAACCTAAATGTAACGTAAGCTCGAAGGCTGGCTATCGTGAGTCTGTCAAAAGTCAACGAATGTTTGTCATTGAGAAGTTTTCATTGAGATGGTTGACGTAACGTATTTGTAATAAAAACATCGAAATTTCATGTTTTTAATGTGTTTTTTCATTCATATTTCAACTATGAAAAGAGTTACAAACGTGGCAGCATGATTACAAGTTGAAATGTACCATTTCGTTTATCAGAAACAAAGTAAGTGTTAATTAATTTAAATGGCACTGGAGGGAAGTGATGCTAATTAATGTACGATGGGCCCAAATCAGGACATTTTCTAAAACTCTGCATCAAACAGCCTCTAAATTCCACCGTTCCAGCCCACATTTACACCAACTTCGCTCTTTGGATATGTCTCGCGGCGCTGCAATGTTGTTATGAAAGTCTTCATTGTGCATGGTCAAATCGAAAACAATAAAGCTCTCAGCAGATCGCCCATCATTTAGATCAACTAAGGCTGTCAACAAATGCACCAGAAGAAGGCAGCGATACTAAAGGAATACCAACGGCTCGTCAGACTAACTACCTATAACTCTGAGGTGATGACCATGCTCAAGCCAACAGTCTAACCACTACGAAGAGAAGATTTTAATATGATGCAGAAGCTGTGATATTGGACTTAAGGTTCTTAATAAAAGTAAACGAAGTGCATTTGTGCGTTTTATTTATTGGTAATCGAAAAGTTCTTGGCTTATGAATTTAAGGATTATTCAATATCCTCTTGTAGGATGACGTGAAAGGCGACTAAGATAAGGATACGTGACGGCTCGCAACTACTCAGGTTGGTGTGAATGGGGTGTTGCTACGCATTGGGCGTACGACAGTGCTGATGAAATGGATCAGTGTGCGCTCTTAATGGTTGGCGCACACTGTTCCATCCGACGCCATTCGCTTTAACCTTCAGTATTTTTCGTATGGTGGGTACTTCAAACTGCAACGCGCATATAACTATTCAACGCTTCGACTAGGAAGACGGTCGCTATATACAGCTATCTTAACACTAGCATCCGTGAGTAGGTCAATATAGGTACCACAACCTCATCTACAAATTGCAGTGCTGTGTGATTAAAGATTAGCCAGTGAAATTACCTACAGACACATGTATAAAAGACTATTGGGTGGCGAACTCATAGTAGAAGCATTTTTCTTCCCCCTCTCATCGTGCTATGGGCCTGGGTTTACCTGATATCACGCTCTTTTTGCCACACTATTACTTAAAAATACAGAAAAGGAGATGGATAAAAACAAAGCTACACCAACAGTAGTAATTACTTTATTTTTGGCAAAGTAATAACACACACAAAATTATAATCCAACCATAAGCTGACTCATACAAAATAAACACGTATAGGTCCTAAAATTATTATATTTTCAAAACAACACTATCACTCCTGTTGCAAGTCACAGCATTCCCGATTTTTTGTAACGGTGCATTCATGGAATGCCAAGTGGTTTGTATTTGCGAAACTATTAGGTATATTACTATATACTCGCTCCAGTTTGTCACAGTATTCTTCTTTCCCAGAACAGACGGTAAAAATACCGCTGGGGACCAAAATTCTATCAGAAATCTCCTTCAGTGAACATTTAGAACCAAGAGAGTACACTGCTTGAACTCAGTAGCCTTTTTCTGCTAAAACACCATCAAATTTAGTACAAGCTACTCTTCACGACGGCTGACGACCCTTCAGGGTTTCATGAGACTCCTCCCTCTGATTAAAGGCGTAGATTCTGATAGTAGTTGTTTGTAATTAATATATAGTAGGTAAATTATCAGTGGCACAGATTCTAGGCTTGAGAATTCCTGGCTCAAAACTATTTATATATCACATTTTATATTAAATACCTATAAAGATGTTTTATTACAGATTAGTTTTCACCAAATAAAACGCCAAAATTGACAAATAGCAATCATAGAGGACTTTGTATAGGCTGAAAACGTAGAAAGAATAAAGTAATAGAAGCGCTATGAGCGTATATCTAAGGGATAGCAATAGTTTATGATGTTGTTTATGGAAATGCCAGTTGAAAGATTTAACCATATTGATGGGGTAAAAAGCAGCACCAGATTTAATTATATTATGATAAACATTAATACCGGCCCGACCTATAACCTATCATCACATACTCAAGTTGTTGCCAATCTACAATCACTATAAAACCTAAGTTATTGGTTTTGGATTTTTATGATTGTTTATAGAATTTAAACTAAAGTTGTAAATATATTTTACAACCGAAGATATGTTTTTCTTTTGGCTTTGCTATCATAGTCTAAATATGGGAAATTATTACAATCACGTCATCTAAACAACACCCAGTAAACTGGAAGTATAGAACTTAGAGGAATAAATAGTGTTGGAATTGGGTCCGTTCTAAAATAAGTTAGGTACATTACTTATGTGTTGTCTTGCGAAAGCAATGAGATTCAAAATGTTCGGAGCATATTCGAGCATTCCTTTTTTTGCCTCCGGTAAGCAAAATCCATATAATTATCTGGTATAAATTATTTTTTTAACTGGCAACATTGAAATAACGTAATTTTTATGTACATAATATTATATTAAGGTAAGTACGAAAGTTATGACAGAATTTTTTATGTTGCACCATTGTATTATTACTAAAATTTGCGTATTCTCGAATAACCATAAATTTCTAGACAACATGCGAGTGAGAAATGCAGTTAATCTTTACTTACCTTGTTGCCTAAGCTTCTAGTAATGATGATGATTTTGACCTGACTGTGACAGATTTTGACTGTTTCAGCACAGTCATGACTTAATTTACTATAATAAATAATAATACTTCAACACTTTTTATACTTGTTTTAAAAAGACAAAATGTAGGGAGTCAAAACATTAAAAATGTAAACCATTGTAAGTAATCTAAATAACGGTTTAAATGTATTTTTAATGCTACAGTAAACTTGGACTGGAACAATAAAAATGGTTTCAAAATAAAAATAAATTTAAATCCGTTATTTTCCGTAGGATAAACTAAGTATAAACTTGTCGAATATATTATCGGATGTGGTTTTCGTGAGATAAATAAATAAATTAGTATTTTTATGGGAACACTACTTTCTGGGTAATAGTTTACTAAATAGTTTCTAACTCGATGAAAACCCTAATAATTAATGAAGATGCATGAAAATATTGGGGTCACGTGTAAGCCAAGACTATCTTCTCTAGTCGGTTTATAAATGAAAAAAATGGCAACATTCACATAGATTAAGTAGGGTAGGGGAACCGGTCCACCGGCCGGCACCTATCCATCGGCCATTCCTGATCCTCTTGCAGTATTATTTAGATATTAGCTACTTACTATTGCAATATAGGAACGAAAGTCTTGTAAATACTCTTTGATTGAATCGCCTGATACCCTAAAACATTATTCGGTTGGGTTACTATAGCAAACGATTCTTAAAGAATTGTTTAATTTCACGTTGGCAGATGAGAAAGAGTTAAGCACGCAAATACAAAAAAAAAATAGTGACTCGCCTCTCGTTCAACCGTAAGTTTTTTACTGTTGTATAACAGTAAAAACTAAGTAAATGTTGATTGTTGAGATGTTGAGTGTCGGTAGTGGGGTCTCTATCAAACCCGAGCCTGACATCACCCAACTACTCCCCGACGGTTGGGTATGCCTAAAAGCATTCACCCCATGACAAAAAAAAGTATAAGATAGATATGATTGTACAGTTTCACTTAGACGGATAAAAATAATTTATAGTGAATTATAGCTGATAGGCTAGCCCATATCACCTAATAGTAAATTATGACGTGGGCGAAGATGTTGTTCAGGCCACCCTAGAATTACTAGTATTACTATTAAAGTGTAACAAATTAAATCAAACATTAAAGTATAGTTTTATGTATGTACTGCCAAAACTATGAGGATGTTGGAATAAATGTGTGTTGGGCTAGTAGGATATTTTAAATGGATACATACATATTTTTTAAATTTATTGTATGGATACATTAATTTTAAATCAATATTAAATGTTCCGACCGAAAACTGGGTACTGCTGACCGAAAACTAAAAAAAATGGCCGAAAACCGGCGATTTCGCTATATTTGGATTTATATATTTTTCTATAAATAAGGAAGCACTTGACTTTCTATTAAATATTAAATACGTAAACTACATTATATTGGGTACATATATCAATAAACAGCGCAGGGCTCAATCTGTATAATTTTTTCTAGCGTCTTAAGGTTGAATGTGCCACTAAATGGCCGAAAACTGAGTATTCTACCCTACGCATCTTGCATCTGTTGGGAGCCAGGGACCACTGGCTCCCAACAGATAAAGGGGTAGGTATACGCGAAAAGGATAAACAATATTGATATCTGTCTCGCTCATTATTATTGCGGTTATGGTATGTGCATCCTTCTCTAATAATTAGTACAATTCATTACGCCGATTCTATTACTATACTCTTTCTACGCCTAAAAAAGAATTCAAACCTCTTTTGGAATGAATCATTAGCTCTAAGAAAGAAGGTACAATTAATTTGATTTACGCCGGATGACGTCACTTTCGTAAACCTATCGAGTTCACGTTAGTCAAGAAACGGTGCGTTGTGCTGTCAACCATCACCTCCTGCGTAAACGTACTGTAAACTCGATACGTTTACGTTACGGACTATCGAAATGTTCGTGCTTGGGCTACTGTTCTGCCGCTTCTAATAGCGCACGAAACTCTACAATTTTAGCGATGCTATCCGTGGTACGGCGACTAGTGCCGCCGTGCGACTGAATATTTTTATGAGTTGAAAGTTAACGCCTATTTCTTTTAGCTCCGCCCGAATTAGAAATTATTTTGACTACTGTCTTGCCCTTAAAAGACAATATTTATAATGCCTTTTTTTAACTTTTCGGTAGTACCTTCTGTAGTTTCTTGTACTTTCAATAGAATATACCTTGAATGGTACCCGACGATATATCTTTGAATATGATATTATTTTGAAGGTCGATCATAAAATCTATGACATTCTATTCTAACCCCTAAGGGCAATTTTAAGGCTCCCTTGCCCATAAGTCAATGTGTTAGCATATATCACATTTCGTAAAAAGAGATTCTTTATAATTAAACTATATCCATCGCCTTTCAACCTCCACGATAAAGAAACGGTAGTAAGTTAGACCCAACGACGCGATCCAAAGTGGTTTTAACTTAACATTTACCGGAAGGGCTATCTAAAGCTAATATACGCGGACACGTAATCCGATTCAATCGGGTTTCAGCAGTGTAGTGTGGATTTTCAGGTCGGAACGTGAAGAATTTTCAATTCAGTTGTGTTGATTCGTCTATGTTCACTTTTCTCGTATTGAAGTTCAAAAAATACTTATTAAAAAGGGGAATGTTGAATATAATTACATCGTGATCATAACCGTTACATTGATAGGTACCTAAAACTGTTTCTGCTGTCGGGTGTCAAATTATGTATTAAGCTAGTGTAATATTTATATTGTTTAATCGTGGTGCGCTACCAGGGACGTAACTTTTGGTATGTTACACGCTATAGTACGTCATGGATTTAATTTTGTTAATATCCGAATGTATGGAGAATAATTTAGTATATGTAAAATTCAGTAATTTGCTTATATTTTAAAAACGATTGCATCGTACGCGCTCGAAAAAAATGGGGAACGATAGGGGATCGTGGCCCGCGTGTCTTAATGACTTGACGCTACTCTTGTTAGACTTGACATGCCACTGGCCCAAGGGGTAGCTTCCTAAAAAAAAAGGAACCTATTTTTCAAAAAATCTTATCCGATACCAAAAATTCATTAGTGTTTTTCCTATCGTACACTATCCAAACATATATTGTGGACGAAAGTGCTAAGTTACTAAACTGAACTCAGACACTTGGAAAAACCAATTTATGGAAACATGTAGGTATCAATTTAAATAAAAGGTAAAGGCTAGCATAATCGTAAAAGAGGTAAGTAATAATGTTTTTTGCGTTTATATCTTTTTGGACTCATTAGGAGACGGTATAAGCCGAACTAAGAATACTTAGAAAAGCAAAATATGAGGTATTATTTCAAATAAAAGGTACTAGACGAGCATAATCGTGAAAGAGGTATATCATAGATTTTTTTCTGCGAATTTCTTTTTGTAGTTACTTATCATAAGAAGGTACAAAGAGAATCTTTATTTTGTTTTCATCACAACACAGAATTTCTTAGTGACTCTCTGCATATTACTTAATTAGCGTAAAATTCCGGAATTTACCTTTGACGAGGTTGAATAGTATTTTTAACCGACTTCCAAAAAAGGAGGAGGTTCTCAGTTCGTCTGTTTTTTTTACGTTTGTTACCTCAGATCTCTTGACTGGGTGAACCGATTTTGAAAATTCTTTTTTGTTTGAAAGCTGATGCTTGTCGTTTGGTTTCATTTTAAATTGCATCAAAATCGGTCAAGCCGTTTTTGAGTTACACTAAAAAGATTGAAAAAAAATTTTTTAACAAAAAATGGAACCGACTTCAACACCCAAAAGTGTGAAATAACTTGTCGAAGTCGGTACCATGCGCACAATATTGTGATAATAGGTACTTTTGAACCATCATGGTACCGACTTCAACAAGTTATTTCACACTTTTGAGTGATGAAGTCGGTTCCATTTTTTGTTAAAAAAATTTACGAAAACATGATAAGATTTGCCTAGAGTTTTTAGCTAGTATTTGGTCATTTGTGGCTAAGATCTAGGTCAGAAAATTCTAGACTCTATGCTTTTGTTGAAGATGCTATTCTTAACATTCCAAAAATATGCTCTATCGGCATTGATTCGTTGTTTTTTTACTTGATTTCGATGGGAATGCTAAATAATATTTTTTGAGTACCGTTTAGGTTTCGTTCAATCGCAAGAAATATTCAGTGGGATGTGTTATATGATAGGACCTACTCAGCGTAATATACTAATACTCCTTGTATTAGTAAAATAAAAATAATCAACGTGATTAATTTTAATAAGCTTTCATTGTAGCATAGCGGCTTTGATCACAATCTTTAACCGCAGACTTAATCTAGAATGGTAACTAGCTCTCAAGGACATTATTTTGTCAGACGTCCAAATGTCGGAGATTTCATGTCACTCGAATTCCTCCAACATTTATATCTATCCTAAGACAATAACCGGGACGGAGACGGCTTATAACGTGCACTCTGAACCACGGAAGCACTCAGTAGCAATCTATCCAAGTAGTAACCGCAGCGCGTTCACATTATTTAATTTAGTGAATCAGTTAAGTGGGGTGCCGAGTTAGAATTGCACCTCCCCATATCATCCCGTGGGTGTCGTAAGAGGGGACTTAGGGAAAAAACTGGAAGGTGGGCAGCAGCGCCTTCTAAAGAAACGTCAACTTACACTGCGATCCCCAAGACGCCTGCCTGGCTGTGTTCAGCAGCGGATGATACGGCTGGTACAGTACAGTACCTACAGTAATCAGTTAAGAACGACAACACAAGCCTCTCTACGATAGCATAAAAATATATGTAAAACGTGCACCGTTAGATGTAAGAAGTTATATTCGAAGTTAACCGTTTTATTACTGTCATTGTAACGGAAAGGAATTACTCTGTAGTGAGCGTCTAGATGGTCCAATACAGCACAAATTTCCTTGTTATTTCTTTCTGGGAAGAGCAATATTTTTCTTTATATTGAAACTAGTTCCCAAGGGATCATTTTATAACGATATATTTGATAAAGTGACGGTAAGTACTGCTATTTTGAACAGGAAGCTTTAGAAACTTTTTGTGTAATTGTAATATACTCGTATGTCTCACAAGAGAAAAAAATGCACAATTTGCTTAAAACATGTTTTTGAATATAATGGGAAAATTTTATCTCATCTCGATTGACCGGAGTCTTATATGGCAAATCAAAGGATTTGCCGTGTTAGATCCCGACGCGACCCCGACCAATCAAGGGGTTCAAATATCATACAAGGAAATAAATGTATATTGACTCATTTTATTATCCAAACGTCAAATATAAGATGCGAAAAGACTTTACTATCCACAAGTCACTACTTTTGACGTAAAAGTTGAGCGTTTTTTGTTTTTTTTCTCACTAGGTAATTATTATAGAATAGTACAATCACGTTGACTGTGTCTGTAACAGAAACAAACGTTGATAAACGTGATTTTTATCACGTAGACAGTAAAAGAGCTGGAGCAGTATAGGCATTCAATTTAATTGTTAACGAAGTACATATAGTTCAACCTAAAAATAATTCCCCCATTTTTTTTTATTGCTGATAGGTAAGCCTTTGACCACAATCTCACATGATGGTAAGTGATGATGTGGTCGAAGGTGTTAACAGGCTTAACCTAGAATTATTATACCATATTATACCATTGCCAAATTTGAACTTTTATATTCCAAAATTGAACTTTTAGAAACATCAATGGAACTCCGTAGAGACAAAATCTTTTTAAGAAGAAGCAGGTTACTATAAAACATAAATGTTTCCATTTGGAGAGAAATAATTTCTAGTTTAAAGTTAGAAGCAATCCTGGTTAACATGACAGCGCTGGCTGAGTTCCAAACTTAGCCAGCAGGTTTGCTTTCCAAAGGATTCCAATTAAACTCTATTACCTACTGAAAGTTTTTCACAAAATAAGCAATTCTGAGGTAAGAATTAATTCTAAAATTGTGGTCATGAGAACTTTTGAATATCGGGTTTTCTATACTTAACTGGTGTTTGAAAATGTTTGCCAACTAAGTTTAAAAATGAGAACTAGCTGTTAAGGGGAGCTGTTGGAATACACATTAGATACTGGATGAGAATTCGCCAAATACCCTTCCACTAAGAGGTGAATCACAAGTGGAGGTAGGATTGGAATCAGTGACTGCTTGCTTGTCAGACGACAGCCCCTGACCCTGAAGCTATAACCATCCCAAAAACTTTCAAAATAATTTACTTGATCTTATAATATTCATAAGTAGAAGGTAGCCAGTGCTAAGCGAAACGTCACAACTTGTTTTTATTGATGATACATTTTGACTTTGACTTTAATAATAGCTGACTGAGATCGAGAGAGTATTCGAAGGTGTTAAACATGCTTAACCTAGAATTACTGGCTCTCTAGGTAGGTCAGTATTATGTCGTATGGTGTATTGCTGTTGGGAGCTGCTGCTGAGATAGAGACAATCTTAATTTACAAAAGTGTGCAATTCGAGCCATATTATATGAAATGGATCCTAGGGGATCTTTTTAATCTTTTTAATTAAATCTAAGGGATCTTTTTAAAGAAATTGATTACCGATTGATATATTAACTTTACCGAGTTGTATATAATTGAAAATATTATGTATGTTCGGAAAAAATTTAAATGACAACCACGACTACAACACTAAAAATAAATATAAAATAGCGGTACCAGGTTTTAGACCAGCAAAGACAAATAAAAGGTCATTATTAGGTAATTGTGTGCGATTTTATAATAAACTTCCCAAACATATTACAATGCTCACAGAAGGAAAATTCAAGTTGCATGTGAAATACATTTTGATTAGGAAATCCTACTTCATAGTTTCTGATTACTTAAACGACAAAAATGCTTGGAAAGTTCCGCCTCTGCTAAGCTATCACCTGTCAACTACGTAATTTAAACAAATATTGTTATAATTGTATTATAATGTATATAATACATTGTTAAAAGACGTTTAAAAGAATGGCCCCGAGTTTCTTGCCCGATCTTCTCGCAGTGGCTCTATAATTTTTTTTGCTGAACGTGGTACAATGTAGAATATTTAAATATTATAATTTGTAATTGACCTTCATAAGAGCGTCGTAGACGCCTAAATTGAATAAATGATTTCGAATTTAGGACTAACATGATATCAATACATTTGCAAATTATTGGAGCACAAAATATTTTGCTCCGGACGGGAATCGAACCCGCGTACTACGATATCGCGCCGGATGCCTATTCGTCTCGGCCACCGGAACCTTGCTCTTTCGAGCCGAAACTTTGTGCTACAATTGCATTACTATAACCGTCATAGGGGACGGTGCACGATTCCCGTCCGGAACAAAAAAAACACTTCAATAATTTATAAATGTGATTTTCGCTCAGCACGCGATAGTGCTTGTAATCATATTTAGAAATTATATCAATAATTTATTTTTTTTGCAAAATAACCAAGATTATACTTCTGGTCTATCAGTGTTCAATATAGTATATATACACTACCAGTAAATCCCAACGTAAAGGAGTTTGTTAGTGTGTATTGTTACAAACACTGTAAATCGATAATTATATTACAGAAGATTAATTTCATGCAGGTAGATATTGTGTGCTATCGTAGCGTGAGCTGCGACATGTGACAATATGGGACTCATCTGATCCTAGAATATATTTCAGCAATTTCATTTCCACCAGAAAGAGCGTTGCATTGTCCAGGAACCCTTCTGTTGCTGTAATATGAAGGATGGGTGTGAAGGTGAAGGCAGTCTACAAGAAGCAGGCGCTGAAAAGCCGTTACAACCCTTGGTTCACGATTTGACAGGAATTGGCGACTGGATTGACTCAACGGCATCGCTTTGCTATGAACCATTGCTTGGATTTATTGGATTATTTTGGTAAATCAGACCTATGGATGATTACGATGGTTAATGTTTTTTGAATCTGAATTAAAACATATTTTTATCATGTTACGCGGATGAGTGAATCGTAGGGAAGTTTTAAATTCACAGTATCATTCAAGTGTGGAAAGTTGGAAAACCATCTCACTAACGAGCATTCTAACTTCTATTATTCTCAAGTGTATGTAACAGTATGCACACAGTAAGTTAAATTGGATAAATTAGTTTAGACGTTTATAACGATCATTTTAATGTATATAAAAGATGACAAGTAAAGTATATATAAAGCACTCTTGTACGCATAATTAGCAGTCATATCTTATTGTAACCTAGACGTGAATAACGGATTGTTACTCATTTGGTGCTTTATTTCTTTTAATCAGCTTTTACGAACATGTAATAGAAGCCCATTTTCAGGAATAGAAAGTGCTCCTTATCTGTACGTTGCTTTTCAGTCATTCCAAAATAGTATTGTTTTGCAAATAGTATTTGGTTTATAAGGTGAATATAATCAAATAGCAAACTTTAGATCATGTCATTAATTGTCTGAACATCTGGCAAAGTTCAGTTGTACTAAATACAATCTCGTAGTGCAATCGTAACGACTAGTTTGATGCACAAACAAACAAACCAAACAGAGGGAACGTTGTTTGTATAAACTAACTATAGTCTTTAAAACAAGTAAGTAGGTAGTTTCGTCTACAAGACTTCTCTTGTACTGTTTTATGTTTTATAATATACAATGAGTTTGTTTGTAATTTGATTTCACTATGATTGATATGTAACCTAAATCGGACATTATATTATAATATACCGTCATATAACAACAACAAAAAACATGGAGGGCCGTAAATACCATTTCTCCTTATCCCTCTAGAGTGGAGGGAGGCGGTGGGGGGAGGGGCACTAGTACAGTACCAACCTTAATATTGAGATTTTTTCATGTTATCCTCCTAATTGTGTGTCTCAAAAGCTGACTATGATAAAATAATAGAGGTGTTATATTCGGATCGTATATTCGTATTCCTATTATCGAATTTAACACTTAGCCAATATTATGATATCTAACCTATTACTGGGTAATAGTCAAATAATAATGAGAACTTATCATATTATTCGTTCATATAAGACGCGTAATTTAACCGTTATTGGTAAAAATATTATGTGTAATTAAAATTAATTGTTGAAAAATCGCTCACGTTATTGATATACGTGATTTCCTTTACCTTCATACTTAAACAGTCTTAGACTGTGAACGAAATAGTTGGTGTAATAATTTTTATGTTTTTTTTATATATTTTATGTATTATTTTTAATATATTTTAAGAATAGTATGTAATAGGCAGCCTTAAAATAATAGGTTTACTTAAAATAACCCATAACATTGCAAAATTTTAATAATCTATCGATATCCATTGCATGGTCTCATTCTGATTATCCACGAAGCTCCTATACAAAAAGCGACATGTATTACAACACATTCAATAACTTCACCGAACGCCTCCGCGCACAACCGGACCGCGAGGATACATTGCACATTGGAATGTCGGTGTCGCATTCTTTCGTGACGAGTGAGAGTACGATGGCAAGTCACTGGCAACTGTAAGGAAGAATAGCGTTACTCAGTCGCCGTCACGTCGCTCACTATTATTTGATTAACCTATTACGACAAAAGTCATATTACCTAATATTAAACTTCTGTCTTGAACCTATTACACATACCTAATACGAATATATTAGTCACACCTCTATAAAATAATCAGTCCATCAACGGCCACTTTGCCGGCCGTGCGGTGGTAAAACTCATATTGTTACTATTTTCTCCTAATTTTCTTGTATTATTTATGTTTTAAATAAATATTTATATCACAAAGCATGTATTCATATAAAATTAAATCACTCTCTTGCACTGACCATACTGCAATAACTTTTTAAATCCGAGCTCCGTTGAATGAAAACAAATTATTATTTAATCCTTTTTTGAGAATCGTTTTATTATTTTGTTTAATTTGTATGGCTTGCACTGCATATTTTGATTTATGCGTCAATGTATTGAAAATAGTTATACTAAATTCTCGTCGCAATAATTGTATATTTATTTTTTATTGTAGGTCTTGCAAACAAGATATAACCAAAGTTATGTTATATATATAACCACAGTTGTATGTGGCCAGCCCAAGATCTAATCTTTATTGATCAAAATATACATCACATAAATTTATTTACGAACCTCCCAGTACCTATAAAGTTAAATCTTCAAAAAATTTAATATTTTTCCGAAATTCAATCCCTCTTTTTAATCTCCTTTGAGATTGAATTTAAGATTGTATATTCTATATTATGTTTTCTTAAATCAATATTACACAGAATGAAACATCTATACCATTTATGATTTGGCTTTTGCTTTTTTTTTACAGCCCTGCGTTTTGCCTTATCACTTTGAGCCTTCATAACATCCCCTAAACTTTCCATAGAAAAAGTCTAAAGCACAACATATGAAGGCTCAAAGTGAATAAAGAGAAAAAATATTTAAAATTCACGACAGACAGTTTTCTTTCGGTTTATAATTTGCAATAGCGTTATGCCCCGCCTGCTACTAAAGTTAATGCGAGATTCTCAATATTGTTTCGGACTTTTTAGTACAGTTGGGTTTTTAATTTTTAACTATTTATTTTAAGACAGAATTTTTAGTGTCCCATCAAATGTAAACATACAACTCATGTGTTTTTGTAATCCCCTTTTAATATTCTTTCTTTTCCATAGTCTACTCGAAATGTATAGTTAATTATTTTTTATTAACGCAGTATTATTACCCTGTGGGTTGCCGGGTTAGAATGACACACCCCATTTCTTCCCGTGAGTGTCGAGGCGACTAATGGAAAAAAAGCAGAGTGGGGAGCAGCATCTTCTAAAGAACTAACATCTTCTCCTGCGATTTTTTTAAACACATATATATATATATATATACAATCTAAGTACACCTGGGTTTTAAACCAATTATAACGATACCTTAACTGTCGAAATCCATGGAGTCGTTTGAAAGATACGCATTTATAAGAAGTTTAAAAACAAATATACTTATATACAAGATACGCGAAAAACATGACACTTCCTTGGCATTTGGTTAACAAGTAAATAAAGCATTTTAACGTACCTAGGTTTTATAGATAAACATTAAACATATCATCATCAATTTCGGGTTTCGAACTTTAAAAAAATTTAACAAAAAATGGAACCGACTTCAACAGCCAAAAGTGTGAAATAACTTGTTGAAGTCGGTACCATGATAGTTCAAAAGTACCTATTATCACAATATTGTGGGCATGGTACCGACTTCGACAAGTTATTTCACACTTTTGGCTGTTGAAGTCGGTTCCATTTTTTGTTAAATTTTTTTTTTCAATCTTTTTAGTGTAACTCAAAAACGGCTTGACCGATTTTGATGAAATTTAAAATGGGACCAAACGACAACCATCAGCTTTCAAACAAAAAAGAATTTTCAAAATCGGTTCACCCAGTCAAGAGATCTGAGGTAACAAACATAAAAAAAAAAAAAATACAGACGAACTGAGAACCTCCTCCTTTTTTGGAAGTCGGTTAAAAATTTTCAAACATACGTATATACTCTATATCCAAAAAATATGCGAAAATTATAAAAGGTGCACACTAGAACGTTTATTCTCCGGCAGAGCTTAGACGCCGCTGATATTCATCGACTTTACCCGAATCGGTAACAAATATTTCGTGTCTCATAAACGACAAGGCTCAACGGCTCATAAATAGCTGCTGACAGTTGCGATACCGTTAAAGCTTTCACACAGTGAGTAAATACAAATGATATTTTCATGTTGATGGGTTGAGGCGGCGGTGGCAAGGGAGGGCGAGCGGAAGGCCTGTTGCTTCTTTTATTATAATGTTCTCAGGGTTGCGGAAGCACTGGAGGAAATTGCACTTTCAACTAAAAACTTTGCAGAATACTGAAAGCTCATTTGAGATGGACGCTGGTAGATTTGGGTACAGAAAACTGATGCTTAGTTTGTAATGCTTCAGAGATATCATTGACTTAATTATCTGAAGCAATATTTGATGAAACGTTACTTATAGCAATTTAGTCTCGAATGTATTGTTTTTACATGGATCTGTTCGGAGCATTTAATTACCAGAGTTGATTAACATCGAAATGAATAATCACCGTTTACACAAGAAACCAGTCGTCGTTTTATTCCAACGATGATGTTATGTAAAGTGAGGCTCAAAGGTACTTTCTGTTTGCCGCACCAAGTTCGCCTCACATTGCCCTACTTATTTTTGTTCATTTAGAACTTTGCATTGTTTTTTTGTTCGTAATTGTATCCGAATAAGTTTACTGGTATAAGCTAGGATCTCTTTCGGTAGGATAGTGATATAACTTAACTTCTTGTTTCATTTGTATGATACTTGCTTATTTTAAATGTGAGTAAAAATTCTATGCCAATTATGAGTTACTGCAATAGGTCTAATGAATAATATATCACAATATTTAGACATTCAGCGTCGGGAATGGGCAGTGTTTTCGGAAAATTTGTGTAAAAATTTGGTGCGTCGAGTTGCTTCAAGAACCAATTAATATAAAAGTTTTAAAAATATACTTGACAAGTGTTCTGTGAAAATAAACTTAATAGTGAAAGAGGAACAGTAGTGATTTAATATTCGGGTAAATATATGTTATAAACAGTTTTGGACCAACACACACCAACCTAGACATCACCTATGGCTACTCGCCAATTATTCAATAATAATAAATATAAATAGGTTCCATCCATGGTTAAAGTTGATTCATGCATATGCATTGCTTATGCATTGATAAGGTCAAAATGAGTTTCGTTTCGATTACCATTCTAGTTAGGCAATAAGGATGCGGAAAGGATTGTACTTGATACACGGGTGTTACGTAGCATCTTCTGTTCTCTTAGATATACTTACGTTTTTTAAAATTACAAGTTACTAAAATTGAGAAGCTGCAGCCCGTCATACGATAATTTTCCCTTCATCGCCTCCTACGACTTCCACAGGATGATAGGGGTGGTGCTTCTAGCCTAGCAGCATGCTATTATTTACTAGTTAGGGTAACTACTGCGTTATACTGTTCAAAATAAACCCTCATAAGGAGGAAAAAAATCCGTGCTTATGTTATCAACATGAACTGTTGTGATTATGTAGGTAATTAATTCAAACACATCAAATAGCGAGGAGATATTATTTTGTGATTGCCGCCTATAGGGCCTTGAGGGTGGTCGCTAGCCAGGCGGGTATTCGCAAAAATGCCCTTCCACCATGCGGTGAAGCTCAAGCCCGCGGCGGGATTCGAACCATGGACCTGCTGCGCGGCAGTCCATAGCCTAAGCCACTGAGCTATCACTGCTTACAGAAAATGATTCAATTTCAACATTATTGTATTCCTACGCGTAAAACACATGTGTGCTCCATACAATATGGTCTCCCGACATAACAACACATGTTGTAAATATTTGTCTTTGGCTTTGTATCATACGCCTGTCGGAAGAAACAATAAACATTACAAATGATAATGCCCCCACATAAAATGAACACAAAAACTCTACAAAAAACATTAGCAAGTTTTAAATAACCTGTTTCATTATGAAAACTGTAAAAGAAATCTGTAAACAGCAGCTAACTGTCAAAACTTTCTAAATGTAATTAATCTCCTTCCAAGCACGTATACGTAATCCACGTCAGTTATACTCAGAAATTCATTTGTAACTCTTCCTTGAACAATTTTTAATCACGACTTCGGGAATTTTAAACGGCTGTCAAGTTATTCAAATCGATTTTCTGAGAGCTAAACAAAACAGTCATGAGTTCCTACTTTAAAAAACCGATCGCTCTTTAATAACACGATTTGATGAAATTGATATAATTCCTAATAGGTCTTAGTTGTACATCCATAATACTTTTGGGAATTGTAAGTATTTTTGTTTGATATTATTTATATGGCACACAAGTAATTTGGTATTTCATTGATATGAGCTCATTGACGTACCTGTTAACAAACAATAGCTAATATAATTTATCATATTATTTCATCATAGTATTTTCCAAAACTGCTGAGAGAGAGAGCTGCTCAGAGCTCTTGGTCGATGCGAGGCGTGATCAAAGTCGTCCGACTCGCACATGGCCAACTTTTTGTATTTGTTGTTATAGCGGCAACAGAAATACATCATCTGTGGAAATTTCAACTGTCTAGCTATCACCGTTCTTGAGATACAACCTGGTGACAGACGGACGGACGGACGGACAGTGAAGTCTCAGTAATAGGGTCCCGTTTTAACCCTTTGGGTACGGAACCCTAAAAATTATTACTCAAATTATACTTCTTTTCATAAGTTAGCTTAATTTTCAACATCATAAACTTTAGCAAGTGTTAATAAATGTATATTCATAAAGGGTTCGTCAAAGAAACTGTTTTAGGATAGAAAATGTAGTTTTCTATATCATGCGACTGCTTAGCGGCAAGTTTCGTTGTGGTCAGTAAATTCTGTGATGTTAATATTTTACACTGAAACCTTAATGTAAAGCAAACTGCTAAATCAAATGCATTGAAGTGCACTTTCCTAGCAGCAAACCACTAAATGCTGTTCGGAATACTTCAACAGTAAGTATCCAAAACAGTGTATCTCGAAACTTTGTCCTCACGCAACTCAACTAATTTGTTCAGAAATTGTTCACTTGGCCCCGTCACTTTCCAACAATATTTAAGGCAAGTTTGCAAACAACTTGTTTCGGACGCGTCCCCTTCAATTACATGAAACTGGACCTTACGCTGAGTTTTGTTGCTTAGTCATGGATAATTAAGTTAATTAGATATCAACCGTTCAATGGTATTTCTTATTTCAGGCTAGAAACCGTTCCAGAGATGAATATTTAATTAAATATTAACCTAAATCCTAACCTTCATTTAACAAAATACTATGCAACAATACAGCTACAATAATAAAAATCATTTGGACAACCTATCAATCATAGTAGACGCAAAGGCAGTCCAAATGCTCCAGCGCGCTACAAGCGTGCCCAGCATGCTGGCAGCAGTACCCCGTTGAATTGCAATGTTAATTCGTCCTAATAGTCCTAACCTAATCCAGTCAATATAAAACAGTATTGAGATAATAATAACAAATACTTTTAAAAGTATCCTAAAAAATATGAAATAATATTTAAATAAAACACGTAAAAATGCATAAAATTATATATCTAGTGACAATTCCGCCTAATTATCCTGTTATCTACGTGACGTCACAAACATCACGCAGCCTAACCGGAAGAATACCCGACTAGTTTCGCTTCTAAACGAAGCATCTTCAGGAGGTCTTGACTTACCGAGCGCACGATCGAGACACGATTGAGTCTATTCGGTTATTCTTCCGGTTAGGCTGCGTGATGTTTGTGACGTCACGTAGATAACAGGAAAATTAGGCAGAATTGTCACTAGATATATAATTTTATGCTTTTTTAAGTGTTTTATTTAAATATTATTTAATATTTTTTAGGATACTTTTAAAAGTATTTGTTATTATTAAATATGGATTTCCGCAAAGTAACGGCTGAATCTATGCATTAGTATTGAGATATTTTCAACAAACTGTGAAAGTCTGCAAACGCCAAATAGATAAGTTATGGCCAAGATTAAAATACCTAAAATTTTGAAAATATTATTTTGATACTCTGAAGAGGCACTAACTCGCAAGACCAGCTGCCGTAACATAACGCTATGATTTGTCAAATATTTCGTTTTAGGAAGAGAACAAGGCGAGCATTGCGGAAATGTCCTACCACGATGCTTTGCAAGATCAAGTGACACAATTTTAACAACGGATTGAGAATCCGGCAGTTGAAAAACTCCATAAAATACGTGGAATCGACTTAAGGTACCCAAATTATTATTATTCAGAGTTTAAAAACTCTACAGCCGAGTTATATCACGGCATAGACCCATTTCGATTTGTTATGTCCGACGTAAGCATTTCGCTTAGTTTCTTTAAAAGAGCTGTCGAAGATGATGAATTACACCTTTAAAACTCAAACAAAAACGGCCTCCAACCACTCTTAACTAGACTAACCTTTTATCAACGCTTTTATAAGTCAAGCTTTGCCTCCGTTTCCATTTATCAAATTTCTAGACAGCTTGAATGCATCCGATCATTCTGAAGTAAAGCCGTACAATATTTATGAAGCATTTTCTTGCTGATAAATAATATTTTTGTTTCTTTATACAGTAATTAATGAATCTATGGCGTATTTGAAGAAGCGGTTTACAAGTAACAGGTAATTACAAAAAGATAATATACTCGTAGATAGACACATATAGAAGTGGGACAACGGACGCCAAATTGGCACTTCATCAATTGTGCTAAACAAACAGATGTGTGCATAAAAAATTGTATATAAATTGATCATGGTCCACGACAAGGCGCGTATTCGAGCTTACTAAGAGTTTCTATGCTAAGAAAATGTCTGGGAAGTACTTCCAGCTTATCTGTTTCGAGCCGAGCAAGTACAGAAGTACTCCTCGAGGCTCGTTTCGTATTTGCAGTTTCCATAATTTCATTATCCATGCACTGATTAATTCATTCTTCCTCATTTTCTGGTATTTTTACTACTGGCACATCAAACGCCTCCTTAAAAAATATATTTTATTTAATCATTACATTTAGTAAGCGTTGCATATGTACACGCTTACAATATTTACTATTCGATTTTGTCTCATTATTGTCACTGAAGAAAAGAACATATTTTTTTTTGATCTCTTGCATATATATTTTTTCTTTTTATACTATTTTATTTTATATACACTCTCACCTTTACAGTCATCATTTCTTAATTACAGCCTGCAATTCTCGTATTAACGTCTGAAACTCGCTTCTTATTCTGCACTATTCGATGATAGAGCAACTCTAATCTATTTATGCCAGAAGCTAGGTGCCTTTGGGCGTAATCTTATTTACTTAGTCTTATTACTATTCATATTTGAATTTGTGTTGTAGGGTGAGTTAGACTATAATTTTTATAGCCAGCTAAAATTTTCAGTTGTCTTTGTACGACATCCTTATGAGAAGTCATGTTCTAATGCTGGGGCTGTACGGTGAAATATCAAGGAATAGTTTATATAATTGTAAGGAGCCAAATTGGTCAGGTCAATTTGTTCTATCAGCTGCGATACAACCGGCAGAGATAAAAGAAAGCGTTAAAACATTATCATAGTGACAAATGTTGGTCAAATCTCTGTCCATTACAATACAAAACTATTCTTTTTTTAGGGTTCCGTACCCAAAGGGTAAAAACGGGCCCCTATTAATGAGACTTCGCTGTCCGTCCGTCCGTCAGTCACCAGGGTGTATCTCAAGAACGGTGATAGCTAGACAGTTGAAATTTTCACAGATGATGTATTTCTGTTGCCGTTATAACAACAAATACAAAAATTTTGGCCAAGTGCGAGTTGGACTCGCGGACGTTAAAACAAAAAATTGTTAAAATATGAAGTCTAATGTTGTATAGCTAATGGTACGGAACCCTTCGTGCGCGACTCCAACTCGCACTTGTTATTTTTAAACCTCAAAACTTTTCTTACATTGAGCTTAAGTGAAAAAAAAAATTTGTTCAGTTGACTAGTGTGACTACGAATAATTTGAACATAAGCGAAATAACCCATGCATCTGCAATCTCTAAGCTGTAACTCCTGTAAAGATAAAAGACCGTTATTATTTGCGAGTTTGAATGAGTTTTTAACTGCTATACCCCTCTTGGGTTCTATTCTGTCGTGGAGGTTTCCAGCAGATTATATCTTCCTAAAGTACATGTAACTTAAACTATGCCTCGACGAGACGTAATGTTTTCAAGTATGCTTGCTGAAAAGCTGAAGCTCTAAAGCTGACTTCCTAGTTTGACCAACGGACTAAGCGTCATGCCACAATTTTGAGGTCAAAGTTTCAATTCCCGGATCAAAGAAGTAGATTTCGTAACAATAAAACCTCACAAAAAAACGAAAGTCCTTCTGAATTTGAAAATCTGTGCCCCGTGGATAACAAAAGGCTTGCATCTCAGCCAAAAACGATATTCGTTAACCCATTTGGGGAAATGCAGCATGATGATGATGAAGATTAGTAAGCAACACTTCATGAAACTGAGGCAAAATATTTTATTTACCATAATAAAATATTTTGCTCCTACCTAATGTGGTTATAATCAAAATAGTTGAAGCGCTCAACAGGCCTATTATTGGTAATTGGAGAAATCGTTATCTGACACAACGTCGTCGTCCCCTAAATAGTTCAGTCTTCAGCGCACCCTTTAACTACAAACTACTTACATTTAAATGCCTGTTAAAATATTTGTGGTCTGCTTTATTATTCACACGTGATTTGCCCTGAGGGATAATTAAAGTTTCTCCGACATAAGCTGACGGATTTAAGCCAACTATAACCTACTTAGACCAGAATTTAACCGGTTAGTGTATATTTTTAAGGGATGTTATTTTTGTGTATCAAAATGGCAATACTTTAGTGGGTTTATGTAGTACAATGTTTTTTAAGACAACAAACATCAATTAAGCGCCAATTTTATTCATTAATAAATTGTGCTATTCGATCGGATGAATATAAATATGCATCTTTGATTCTATTAAAGTGTCAGTTTAAAATAATTATTCGATTTAAATATACAGATTCATCTCTTATCAAATAGTTTATTTATTATATAAGCATAAATGTAGTTATAAAATGACAGTTTTTTTGAAACGATGATAATTAATAAGATTAATCGGACTAACTAAGAAAAACTAGAGACTTAAATGTTAGCATCTAGGCTTTCATTTGCAACGTCGCCCATGAAGCAATTGAAGTGGAGCTTGGCGTGCGTGGAGCGGAGAGCTATCAATCGGCCTGGTTATGCTAAGAATTTGGCGGTCAGTATTTGGATGGGGACCGCTAGTGACATATACTTCCATGCTTTGAAGGTAATTTTAATGATTTGACTGCTAATGCGTAGGTTTTGGGATGGCAGTGGTTGGGCTATGACAGACGCCTTCAGACGGCTTGAAAACTCCAACAATGTTAGCCTTTCGGAAATAAAAAACTGGTCAAGTCACGCTCTGTCAAGGTTCCACATCGCAACAAGCTAGAGAAAAAAGTGTTTGTTTGTTTTGATAAATGGTGTTTTTAATTATTAATTGTTTTCAGTATTTGTTGGTTTAATAGATAATATGGAACGAAACATACTAAATTTATGATTGCTGACTTTTTTAGTTTTTGAGATATACCCCGTAATAAATGGTCTAAAAACTGAGCACTATGACTGCCCCCTATTTATTTTTTACAAAGATAAAAAATAATAATAATATAAATACAAAAATAGAATACACATATATTTTATGTGTACTCTACTCAATAATTTTCATATTCTAAGTCAAGGTGCAAAAAAGCTTTTCGTAAATTTTCTCATGTATTGGAGACTTATTGAATAATTTTATATCATTTTCAGGACTATAAAATTATTTTTTTAATACAACGTTCAGTTTTACGTTTAAAACTAATTCCGTGTACGACATAAATGTTCAGGTTTATGACTGAGAAAATTATAACTGCCTACAGTTCCAAAGATACAGCCCTTTAAAGATCGGACAGATAGACTGACTGACGAAGGGTCAGGAAGCTGAAGCAAATAGTAATAGAGTTCCGATTTCCATTATAACAGACTGAACTCATGGTAATTTTCATAAATAAACATTCAATACATAGCAGTCATAGCATCAAACAATATTGGACCGTTGCTGCTAAGTATTATTATATCCACCATTATAGCACTTTGGCTTTGATATGCTTACACTTGGCAAAGTCTCAACTCCATGTATCTCGCTGGTTACAGCTACACACATTGAACGGGATCATATCAATAGGATGATAGATGGGTCTCTTTAAGCTCGTGACGGCAAAATACCAACAGTCAATTCAGCTTTTATCTTAATTAGCTAATAGGATAGATAGCCTTTGACCAATACCTCACCTGATGATGTGGTCGAAGACGTTGGCAGGCTAACCTAGAATTACTGGATCTTAAGGACAGCTGCCGGAACACACCATTATGCGCTTGGCGGCACATTTCCATTTGAGTGTGGTAGCTAGCTAAGCGGCCATTCTCAAAATGATCTACCACCAGCGGCTGCCGTCCTAAGACAACAACCGGGATCGACGGCTTAACGAGCCCTCCGAAGCACGGGAGCCTTTGTAGTAATACCACTAGCGGTCACCCAACCAAGTCATGACCGCAGCGGACGTTGCTTAGCTTAGCTGATCGGTTAAGAACGGCTAAGCTAACTATGCTACGATCGCTTCTGACTAAATATAACAGTGTACATTTTCTTGCAGTCCTGTTATAATCGCAATGAGAAAGATAGTATCATTTTATGGGGAGCGTATCTCACAATACAAAGGTTTATCGTTCATAACGCCGATCGCCAATACAATATTTCTTTCTGCGGAAACTTTCTTATTATTGCTTTTAAACTAGCCTTTGACTTTCACTTCTGACGGTAAATGACGATGCAGTCGAAGATGTAAAAGTTAGCCTATAATTAACTGCTCTCAAGGAAAACCTTGAAAGCTAGTAATGTGTGTTCCAGCAGTTGCCGGATAATATAAACGTTAACATTATTAAATTACAATACTAAAAATGCTGAAAACTTTATAACTGTGTGGGTTTCGATCCCACATACTATAGATCCCTAACACTTACTAAGGGTAATTCTCTTACCAACTTGAGCTATTGTGGGTGATATTATAGTTGTATTGTTCTCGTATTTTTATTATAAGGTAGAAGCGACATCTGAAGTTATTGTGAATTGAACTGCCAACAAAACTCAATTTGCTCCTCAAAAGAGAATAAGGACCTATTTGAATAATTTTGTCGTCTGTCAAGACCCTTTTTCTCAGGAACGGTGTAGGTAGTTGAAATTAATAAAAAAAGAAGGTCTGATGTAACCGGTATTATAAAGTACCTTATTCTGAATCAGATAAGTATTGGTAGTAATAATAATAATACATATTTTAAGAAAACATTAGATTATTATTTTAGAAAAACACTTAAAAATATATGATAGTGACAATCTTACTATCTTTCTCGATCGTGCACTCGATGAGTCCAGACGTCAGGATGCTTCGTGTAGAAGATAAACGCATCAAATATTCATCTGCTAGGCTAAGTGGCGTTTATGACGTCACGTTTGCTTAACATGAATATAAGGCGGAATTGTGACTAGGTAATTTTATATTTGTTAAGTGTTATTCTAACATATTAATTTGATGTTTTCTTAAATATAAAATAAATACCTGTTATTATTAAATATGGATTTTCGAAAAGTAACGTAACGTAACTGAATCTATTAAGTATTGGTAGGTTTAAATATATTTGTATCTTATTTTAAAAGGTTTAACTATATTTGGTTGTACAATGTAGAATATTTAAATATTAAAATTTGTTATTGAACTTCATAAGAGCGTCGTAGATGCCTAAATTGAATAAACGAATTTTGACTTTATAAATTAATCAGATATAATTCATGATTAAAGCTCAGCTGGCTTTATATAATATTTGGCTTCAAATGCCTTCCCTTGATAATTAGTATTTATTTTATTGCAAGAAGCAATTATTTTAAATTGAAAAGAATAAATAATATACACTAACTTATATCTATTTGTAAAAACTAGCAAGTTTTGTAACAACTACAATGGTACATCACTAAATGAGCAAGTAGCCAGTCTGATGCTAAACTGCCCCTGCGATTCGTATAGATAGATAAAAAACACGTAAATATATAAATAAAAAGTACTGTTATTTATTCGCATTACATATCAACGTAAATATCGACCAATTATTGTAACTAATTTAAGAAAAATAAAACAAAATGGAATTGTCTTCCAACAAGTAAAAAAATACGAAATAGCTTGTTGAAGTCGGTACCATGCTGATTCAAAACACTGACATCACCTCAGTTCCTACTTGGCGGAGTAATCGCGGAACAAACACGAAACACGAAAACATCAACAAACACGATTAAAAACCTCCTCCTTTTTGAAAGTCAAAAAGGAAAATAGAGAAAACACTCACTGAATTACGTTCATAACCCGTGATATTCGAATCCTCATATTTCATTCGCCTAGATGACTTCATTTACAGAAACAGCATCCATAGGTGGTTATGTAACATATGTGTTACTTTTGCTCCATCATCCCAAATGAATGCCGGGAAAACGTATTTAAGCTTGAAATTCGCTGCTGAAGTTTACATGCCTATTTTATAGTGTTGTCGTACGTACTTAGGTAATTGAAATAAAGCGCTAAGTGCCTTCGCGTAGTAATAATATGAATGTTTGAAATTAGTCCCAAAAAAAAGATTTGACTAGTTTTTAACGGCGAGCGATGAGTAAGAAAACACATACTGAATATGTTTGTGACTGCCGCTGTTTCTCAGCAATGCAACCCCGCAACCATATATATTATTATACAAAAAGGTAGCCTTTTCTTTTTTTTCATTCTATTCACCATCCACTCCTCCCCGATCAGACACCATGCAGGTAATTAATAGGAAACCAGAGAGTGTGAAACAAATTCGTTACTACGACATTCTTGCGAAGGCAAATTATATGGAAATATGTTACAAAAAATGGGCTCAGAGCGTCACTGCATAAATCTCATTTTAGTAGGTATTATGTTTAATTTCCCGTTGTTTAACTTCTGGGGGGTGCCGGATTAGAATGTCACCCCCCCATTTCTACCTGTGGGTGTCTTAAGAGGCGAGTAAAGGTAAAATACCGGAAGGTGGGCAGCAGAGACTTCTGAGGAACTGATGTATTAAACTGCGATCCCTAAGACGCCTGCCAAGCGTGGGGATTATGGCAGACCCACCATAAATGGGGAGGCTGTGTTCAATGTATGTTTAATGTAAATGTTATCACTTTTTAAATACAATATATTCCCAGTAAGTATTTCTTTTAATTATAATGTTTTCACTTATTAAAATAATTCAGATTTAATAAGTGGCAAATAGGATACATTTCGTATTATAGCATGCTTTCGACGCAATAATAAGACAAAGATTGTTTCTATATCGGCTGCAGCTTCCCACAACAATACACCATAACCCAATGATATGGGTTATTGTGCAAAATAAATTCTCCGTTGTTATTAATATTATTTGTTATTACTACTACTAGAAACTACTTATTTGTTCTGGAACACAATCAAGGTCTCCCAGGTAGATCAATATATATATATATACATATACAAGAAGTGTGGTCCCTCATGTCAGGCATCTTTATATATATATATATATATATTGTAAGAGTCCAAAATATAAATAAAGTAATCTTAATTCTTATGTATTCCATATAATTGAAGTTTGTAAACATTTATTTTATACGTTTTCATCGGCCTTCTATAGGAACTAAAAGCTGGCGTACACATCAAACTTTTGTTCTGGCCCTTGCATAACCTCATTGTCTTCAACTTTTCTACTCAGGTCAGTAGTAACACTTATACAAGAGCTGTTTGTACTCTGCGTGAAATGCTTGCTTTTTTGCACCCTATTAGTTATATTTGCGGACGATCCGTATGCAAGTTATTATTTTAAAACTGCTTCTGGCCTATTTCTTCTCTATCAAGTTAATAATCAAGCATACCTGGCACTTGTAAGTAAAGGCACAGTGTATCTAGTATAGAACTGTAAATTAAGTACTAATGTTTGATGGCGACTACATTATGTAATAAAATGAGTATCCCTTAAGTATATTGGTAAAAGAAAAAGTACTTCAGATATCAATAATATCAACCATCCACTAAATACGAGAACTTTCTACGTGAGTACCGTGCTCTTTAATTTTCAAGCAAGTATCTACGTACGTGACGTACGTTCACAGACTTGAAACTGAACAGAAGCTTTTAAGTTCCCACTTTCAAGCGCTCTTATATGTAATTTCTCCGCTTTAGTCAAAGACTACACAGCGTATTTGTACAGTCATCACGGAGACATTAATATTTAATATCATACAGCAGGGGCTGGCTTAAGAATACAGAGATAAATATTTTACTACAAAACGGGTATATTCGAACACTAATTAATATCTTCATACAATTTTGACTAATGTCAATGTTGATCGAGTTGCATCGACGGTGGTCCCGAAGGGACTGAGAACTTGCCATATATATCGTATTACATTATACCGTATAAGAACTGTACCAAATCACTGTTGGATATTGTAAAATCCAACAATGGGAAATGCACCTTATGAGCTACTTGCTTCTACTCATGTCAATGTGAGTGGAGTATTATGCTGCACAAAATAAAGATCCTTACGCTCCTCGTCCGTGTTGTCCTTTGTAATATCAGAAAATATATAAATATATCGACCCCACACGAGGTGTTATGGGTAGGTAGATGATGACATAATTATGTAAGTATCATGCTATGTTCCCAAGACATTTGACGTAAAGACCCAATTATCAGTGTAACTTGGAAATTGATTGACTGTTATGACATATTAAGACTTTTATTATTCGTACGTAGGTACACGAAATATATGTATCCTTAGCAAAAGCCCAAATAGACATTTCGTAACCCACGGACCAATACACTCTGTGTGGACGAAGCTTACGAAGGGCACACCTACACTTACCACATTTATTTCGTTGGCAAAATGTCTTTTATATTGCTCAATAAAACGGATTTCAGATCGCAATAGCCTTTTGCTGAGAGGTTAAAAGGTCAGGAAATATGAGAACATTGTCGTCGATTCATTTATTAAATAAAATAAATATTCGTACCTTACCTTTGTAAGTAGATTGCAAAAACGATATTTTGCCGGAACAGATAAATTGATTCAAAATTCAACTGAAAGATTCTTCCCTTTAATAAACAAGTGGGGCACATTGAAATCTGATTAAATCAAGTGATGTCACAATCGTAACGACAGCATTATTTTGTAAAATTTCCCGCCGATAGCTGTTGGCAAACAAATACAAAACAAACTCGATATAAAAAGAACTTGTCGTGTTTTGTAAAATGAATCCCACATCGCGTAAAGACAAACTCCAGTCATACAATCTAACCCCTACACGTGTCGTGCATTTAATCTCAGTCAAGAACGAGCAAGAACGGGTTCATCGCCACGATATGTAATCAACAAACTTTAAGTGTACATTTTCCGTTTCAGTTAACCGAGCATTGCTGGTTTAAAATTGTCTGGAAAGGTCCCGAGTCAACTTAATCTTTATACTTACCTAGAGAAACATTATTACTACTATGTGGCCCTAGAGAACTATACAATATATTTTGGTTTATATTTTAGAAATTACATAACATTTGATTAGCATTTATTAAATTATTCAGATCAATAAATTTATAAAAATTTAACCGACTACACTAAGGAGGCGGTTCTAAAACCAACTGTATTTTTTTGTGTGTGTTATTTCATAACTCTTCACAGGGTGTACCGATTTTGATGATTTTTTTTACATTCGAAAGCTGGTGCTTGTCATGCAGTCCCATTTAATTTTGAGCGAGATCTGATGATTAGTATTTGAGTTATCCCTAATATTGCCTATTTAATGTTTGAAGTGGGGTTTTTTGTTACAATTTTACTTATATTCTAAAAAAAAAACAAATAGTACCTAGTATATTTTTAGAGAATCCTGGCATATATATAAGTCTGAATATGTAGTACCCTACCTATGTATGTAGCCTCCTTGCTACAGTACATGTCACATTAGATTCAGAACCTGAAAACGAGTGAAATGATAACCATAATAAAAGCAAGGAAAAGTGATCACAAGAACCTCTCATTAATTTACTAGAAGATTGCCATCTTTACTTAATGTGGGAAGTTATAGAGCTTGCAACTAAGGAAGTGCTAGTTAAGACGGATATTATAACGCACTCAGTAACTGCCCATAATAATAAAAAAAGACGTGTAGCACTCGGAGACTGCCGCGGTAAAGCTATTTATTACATAGCATTTTTTATCAACTTATGCAATTATAAATCTCGACACGTTAGTTGTCAAAACTTTTTTTTCTGTCAAAAGTTAGTTCCTTTTACGCACTGTAAAGGCGCTGATCAAATATAGTATCACCGCTGTGCCGGTCGGAGTGGGGGGTGTTATGTTATTTTCGTAACGGAATTTCTGGATTCGGTCTCCACGCTCAAGGCCCGCGATAGAAGCAATGCAATAGCTTAAAAAAGTGAGTTATTTTTTGTCACATACTGTAATAATATATATCAGTTCAATGACCTGCCAAAACAAATTAATTTAGACACTTATTCAACATTTTGTAAACCTATTCAACATCATGAAGCAATTATAAAATGAACCAAACAAGAATCCCAAGTAACACTAATATTTTTACTTTATACTATTTATTACTTTCTTAGGATATTGTGGGACCTCAAATTCAATGGTTTTATAATAGGAGATATCCTAAATTGGCAGTTATGTTAGTTTTTAAATAACAAACAAAATTTTTAACACTCAATTAATTCAATTTCTTAGCAGTTTCGCCTGCAATTGATTCTAGTTGACATTCATGATTTTCTAGTAATCGGTAACATAATGTTTTATGGTCCATTCCCCAAACAACAATTTAAGGTTACTGCAACACGATGTTGGCAAAATGTTTCAGTCCATTTTTTGGATACTTGTTCCGTTTATTAGCTTCGTAGCGGCTTAAGACGATTATGATTCGAGGTATACAGTTTTGTGCGTGGAAAATGTAGGGCCTAAATTCACCTTTACAGCTTTTCTTCTCAAGTTCCAGCATAGTTAAGTAATGAAATATTGCTGAGAAAAATGATCAATAGAAATTAATAACGTTAAATATTATTCGTTAGTGGAACAATCTGGTTGCAAAGATTATATTAACCTTTTAAAACCTTATAAAGTGATTCTCTTACTTACCAAACTCATTCATCTTATGGAACACATATCTTCAGAATAATCATTTAACGCTACCATGGGGAAAAAACGAGCGCCGAATGAGCATCAAGCTCTCTGAATGGTGTAGTTGTGTTGTTATTCATGCATTTTAGGTGCAGAAAATAGTTATTTACTACCTTGACGCCCAATGATGTTGAAAAAGTGGAAGGTACAATGAGGACTCCCGAGGGAGTCGAAAAAGCGACGAAGCTAAAACTTTATATTATACTATATTTTACTCATGGTAACAAATAATAAAGAAATTATCCAATCTGTCGTGTAACCAGTAGATACTAAGATTAACTTTATTAATCATCCAAAATTGAGTTTTGCAATTACACGTTCATTACTCCGACTACACAATTAACACACATTTTAACCTTGTATGTTCAACACACGGTGCTTGTAACAACCACAAATTAGCCGCCGTTTACTTCGTCGGCTAACCGAGTACCGACTGTAATTAAATTTAATCTCGGTTCTACGGTTCCGATGTTTGTAATGCGGGCTCTGTTTGAGGATTTTGTACAGCTGGTCCTTTTTCTCTATCGCTAATTATGCTGATATTGAGTTTTACTTGATAAATATAATTCACATAGGTTAGTACATTAATACCTAAACTTAAAGTGTACAAGTATGAATAGACTGTTGTGAGGACGGAGGATACCCAGGAACAAAACATATTAGGATATGTAAGTTAATATTTATTTGCCATCAGTGAATTGTCGTGCATGAACTTTATAGAGAGACTGACATGCAGGTTGTTATTACAGTATGTCTGTTAACGTTTATATATATTTATACACGTAAGCAAATTATCTTTTCTGTTAACAACATTCATTAGAATAGTGGTAAATTAAATTGACCGTTCCGTTCAATAAGCATAACCTAGTAGGACTAAAAATGATTTTAACTTTTTCTTAAAGGATATGGTCGTAACTGTGTTGAATTAAGCTCTAAGCTAAATAGTAGTTATTCTTGTCGTATTTACTCTAGTCACGATTCGTTAACTCCAAGTCTTGAATTAAAATTATCATAGTTAAGAGTATTTTTAGAATTCCGCATGAAAAACGGGACCCTATTACTAAAGCTACGCTGCCCATCCGACCTATTTAATTGGTAGTTGATTTCTCATAAAATATGCGTTATTATGACTGATATAAAAACAGAGTGAAATATAGAGCCTATACAAGAAACGTGTTTTCTTCGTTTATTTTTGTGCTTTATTATAAACGTTTATACGTACAAGCGATGAACTTAGTGTGATTATAGTACAAACCATACACGATATAGTATGTAGAAACAAAACGGTCTATGTGAGAGTTAAATTTGCAGTAAAAATCGTTGAAATTCACAATAATGTTTTTTTAGATAGATAACAAATATATTGTGTGTTGGTATGGTTATGTGTTGTGAAAGTCCAACTCACGCTTGATTTGAGCTATTTTATTTATAATTGGAAATACAAGATTAGAAAACTGAGTGTCTTATGCGGGTAAGAAAATCCAATAATTGCCTACCCGCGACCTCGGTCACGGCAATCTCTTTCTTTTATCGGAATTAAAATAATGCAATGATACCTACGTAGGTACTTCTTTCAGGACTATGTTTCATAACATAGCGAAATGCAATAAACATATCAATAGTTCTTTTAGTAAAGTCCATTATAGAAACCTTTAAGTTTTCATCATCATATCAAACGAAGAGTGAACCTATTTCTAAGGTTATAACAATTTAAGGGTAGGAATGCTAATGCCTTTTGTTTTAAGTGATGTAGATCAATAAAGAGTATGAAAGGGATTATATTTTGGTCAAGTAAAGTGGGAAAGCGGTTTGGTAGCAAAACTGATGTAAAATTGTCATATATGTAACGGAACGATTTTTTTCCACTGAAGGAATAAGGTGATACGGTACCTACGAAAGAAATATACCGATTGTACGCACGAAAATTTCACCATTGCTACATTAAAGACAAAGTGTCCTCTTAAAAGAACAATCGTGTCAAACATTTTTTACAAATCAGCAGTTTCTGAGTGACGCAAAGGGGTGGCAAAAATGAATAAAGGAAAAAGGTTTCATTCTTCGTATTTATCATTTTCTCATGCGAGGAAGTCTGTGCGCCTAGGTACCTTATTTAAAAAGAAAACTATGATACTTGATTACATAATATATATCGTTATGATTCATAAATATTCAAAATATTTTTTATCAAATAAACTTATTGAGTCGATTTTAAGTACATTTGAAACAACGCTCAATTAATATTAACTTTAATATATTATTTACCTTAATTTTAAATTAAGTTAATTACTATTTTCTCTAAGTAGCACTTAATTAAATCGTGTTTAGGATTAGTATTATAGCCTTTTAAACATGAAAACGTTTAACAGAGTACAATAGACTTGAGAAAGATAAGACGGAAGATTTATCTTTTAGAAAGTGGCTTCTTAATCCAAAAGATAATTGCTTAAAGGAGAGGCGCGGATAAGAAATTAATGTATATATAAAGGACGTAATTGGCCAGGTGGCAGGCGGATGTAACTCGATTGGGGAAACTTCCTTTCCAAGCGTAACTATTATTTTCATTAGAAGGCATAGTGAATTGAAATAAGGTAAGGAGATGCTGTGAATATTATAAAGCAATCTATTTCCAAGCTACGTAGTTAAAAATATTCGTGTAAAAATCAGTGATAGATAGGAACAGATCAACATTTGTGTTCTTATATCAGTTATTGTTATTTAATCTGTTGTATTCGAATTCATTATGTTATTATTTATTTTAATGTTCAACAAATATTAATAGGCAGTCAGTAAGAACATTAAGCAAAATTCTTCTTCTACTCGTACTTCTAAAAACTAAGCGGCCAAATCACAGGGTGACCGTACACTGAATTCATGAAACTCGTTTCAAAATTAAACACTAGCACTCAACTTTTTTCTATTTCCATATATTATCTAATCACCCAGTTTCCGGCTATGGTTTCCGCCTTCTTCAGTGTTTATTACAATTTAACGAGGGCGATAAAGTGAAAACCCACTTTTACTGCTGGCCGTTGTCGATATTGTTTACACTAGAGAGAATGGTTAGTGGAAACTGTATCGTTCGATTGATTCATGATTTGGAAGAACTATATGGACTGTAATGTTATTAAGATTTACTTATTTTTCTTTAACGTCAAGGAATTTATTTTGAAACAGCACTAAGCAGTGACCCGTATGTAGTAGATACGGGTTAATAGTCGACTTTGTATTGAAATTATTACTTAATTAGTTTTGTAAGAAGTCATCTAGAGTACTGTAGATAGATAGATAGATAGATAATTCTTTATTGTTACACCAATAAAATACAAATGTAATTCTTACAAACAAAAAACTTAGACTAAAGTGTCACAATGTGCGGCCTTATCACTAATAGCGATCTCTTCCAGACAACCTTTGTATGGAGAGGAAATACAGGAACTATGTCGGGGGTGTACATAAGTGATATTAAAGAGAATTGGGCTACATTATAATCTAAAACAGTAAACTAATAACTACAATATATATAATATTATACCAATACACATTAATATTACATTTATACCTAAAATATATACACACAAATATACAAAGTATATAAATAATTATATATATATATATATACCTAACATATATAAGATGAGGAAGCGAGTGTGATAGGTAGTTTTCAATGAATCAGAGTTATAACAGTTTGAGTTAACTAATTAGACAAGAAAAAATTCTTAACTTGAGTTTTAAAAATGGGCAGTGACTGTGCACGCCTGTTAGAAACCGGTAGTGAATTCCACAGGCGAACAGCTTTGACTACAAAAGATCGATCGTAGAATACTGTGCCATGTTGAGGCATATAAAGGGAAAGGTTATCTGATGACCTAAGATTGAGAGTATTAGCATTGTGAAGGAAATTAAAACGCTCCTTAAGATAGCGCGGGGTCAATGAATTGAACAAAATATTGTAAACGAGAGAGAGTATGTTAGCATTCCGGCGAAGACGTATAGGAAGCCACTTGAGCTTTGATCGAAATTCAGAGATGTGATCATATTTGCGCAAACCAAATATAAATCTTATGCAGAAATTTTGTAGACGCTCAAGCTTATCTAGGTGATCTTCCGTAAGATCTGGATAGCAGACATCAGCATAATCGAGAATTGGGAGTAAGAGAGATTGAACTAGAACAATTTTGGTGGTAACAGGAAGGAAGATGCGTAATCTTTTTAAAGCGCCTGCGGTGGCATACAATTTGCGGCTAGTAGTTTGTAGTTGAGGAGCCCAATTCAAGCAACGGTCGACAATCAACCCTAGGTTTTTTACAGATTCACTGTAGGGAATAGGGACTCCATCAAAGCTAACAGTAGGAATCATTGACCAGTCAACCCTTGAGATGAGACGGGAACTTCCTACAATCATCACTTGGGTTTTGCTTGTGTTCACTTTGAGGCCAAATCTTTTACACCAATCTATGATGCACGGCATTTATGGAATCTACGGCTTCCGTAAGCTTTTCGAGAGAGGCTTGAGAATAAATTTGAAGATCGTCTGCATATAGGTGGTAGGAAGAAGAAAGATTTTGTGAAATTGAATTAATGAATATTGCGAAAAGAAGAGGAGATAAAACGCCACCTTGCGGGACACCTGCAATAACATCACACCAAGAAGAGAACTTCTCTTCAAGGCGGACCCGTTGCCGGCGCCCATACAGATAACTGTGAAACAAATCGAGTACCGTTGGAGATATGTTAATTGAGCGTAGAATATCTAAGAGTATATCGAAGTTCACTGTGTTAAATGCATTACTGAAGTCGAGTAAAGTGAGTACAGTCAATTTTCCATTTTCCATAGAAAACCGGATATCATCCGTAATCTTGACGAGAGTTGTTACTGTACTGTGGCCAGGACGAAATCCGGATTGGAATGGGTTTAGGAGTTCATGAGAGGATAAATATTTGCTAAGTTGACTGTGGACAAGACGCTCAAAGACCTTAGACAAAAATGGGAGAATGGATATAGGACGGTATTCGGAAAAAGACTTGGGATTAGGTTTTTTGGGTAGAGGAATGATTATAGCCTCTTTCCAAATAGAAGGATATATTCCACATGCAAAGGAGTTATTGAAGATAAAACAAACTACAGGAAGAATTATGTCAAGGATTGGTACTAGCATATTGCGACTAATTCCATCACCACCTACAGCATTAGAAGTGATGGATAGTAAGCTCTTCTTAACATCACAAGCGGATACTCGATTAAAACTAAAGGAATAGTAGTCGGGTATTGGTAATGATGAAAGATAGTTAATCGTATTTGATTTTTCTGAGACATCTATAGGAGATGTTGAAGAGAAGTGGAGATTGAGAGAATCTAAATTTAAGTTAGTAGGAATACTATCCTGGCGAGATTTACCAATACCGATAGTTCTAAGAAATTGCCAGATTTTTGCAGGATCATCGTTATTAACGGAGTCATGAACGTGGCGGCGCAGAGCATCCCTACACACCATATTGCAACGATTGCGTGACTTCACATATTTAGCTTTGGTCGAGTCATTAGGACGACATTTGTATTTATACTTAGCGTTATATTTTTGTGCATAAGCAATGTTATATCATCCGTAATCCAAGCAGCTGGGCGTTGTTTTAGTTTTATGTTTCGTAAAGGAGCGTGTTTGTCATATAACTGCGTTATTATGGAATTAAATATAGCCACTTGATCATCAATTGTAACAGCATTAGTCACAGGTGACCAGTCTATCTCACTAGCATCGTGTAAAAATTGTTCCTGATTCATACCACCAAAATTGCGCTGCAGAATGACTTTAGGTTTTAATTTTGGAGGTCGAATCTTATACGAGATGAATATTAGGTCGTGATAAGAAAAATTGTCAGCAGAACATTGCCCGTGCTTAGCAACATGTTGTGGAGAGGACACAATACACAAATCAAGTAGAGAGGGGTTACAATTAGGGGCATGATGAGTGGCAGTAAGTGGAAGTACATGCATGTTGCTAGATTTAATTATTGATTCGAGCGAGTGAGTACGGTGGTCTTTTTTGAGGAGACAGGTATTAAAATCCCCTAGAATAATGTTGTGGTAATATAAAGGAATGAGATCTTCTAAGATCTTCTCGAATGAAGAAAAGTAATTAACACTTGAAGAGTGGCTATAGTAGGCTCCAAGCAGAATTTTATTATTTGACAAGACAACCTCCACAAACAAATGCTCACCGACATTGGAGGGTGGCGGTTGAGGTGATGTGCTGATAACAGAAAAAGGAATATTTGATCTCAGGTAAATAGCCACCCCACCACCCCTGCTGCCGGTGCGATCGTTGCGGATTAGGTGAAAACCGGGCAAAGAAAAGGAAGAAGTAGGAAGGCAAGGTTTTAGCCAGGTCTCGGAGATTACTATAGCATGAATATTTTTGTTAAGAAGAGATGCCTGCATATCGGGATAATGAGCCGGAATGCTTCTCGCGTTAATATGAACAATGTTAAAGTTTTTAGGTACATCAGAAAAGTGGGCATTTAGGGAATCAGCAAGAGAAGGTAAACTGACAAAACTATCGTCTGAACTACCATCTGAAGAAAGAGATAAAAATTGCTCGCTATCACTGCTTACGTCGTCATTAAATAAACTAAGCATATTTGTAAATAAATAATATACATACAATATAATAATAAATAAAATCTAAAATATAATATACAGACTAATAATAAGTTCCCAACTAAAAGTTTCACCTGCCGGGTATGCATTTCATGTGTTAAAAAAAATATTTATAAATATATATCATATCTTATATAAGAAAGAGAAATAAAAAATTACTGGAAACATACAAACAAAATCACAATAACTGACTTAGACAATAAAAATAATTAATTAAAGCCATACCGTATAACCATTAAAATTGCAAAAATGTCCTATAGCAATAATAGCACAACAAAAGTAAAAAAAATAAAAATAAAATAAAAAGTTTTATCTGATTTGACCATGTCACATTACGTCCCCAGTTTAGGACTAGCAATACTGGAAGATCGTATAAATGCACTGAAAGCGCGAATCGGAATGCTCCCGGCGTCCAAAGAGAATAACAGCTACTATAATTAAATCTATGAATTTATGTGTTTATGAAAATGACATGACAAAACAAAAAAAATGTTAAAGTTGTCAAGAATTGAGTTCTGTAGTCTTTGAAATCGACCGCAGTATCTCTGGCGCTGGTGCTGGCAGCTGTAGTTGCAGTCCTAGGAACTATCGGCACAGCAATCTTTCTTGAGGGTGCTGATTCGGTGCCGCGCGCCTTCTCCAACATTTATGAATGCCAAACTTCTGGCGCACCGCCATAAAAGTATCGTGTCGCGGCTTAGTCAGGAACTCCGACAAAGTCATACTAGACCCCTTCAAGCCGGTCTTAGCATGCCATAACCTGTTCTTCGCATCAAGGTCATGCAGTTTAAAAAGAATAGGTCTGGGTTTGTCGGGCGCCGAGACTCGACCCATCCGATGGCAGCGGCTGATGTCTTTGGCGGTGAAATTCTTGATTTTCAAGTTGTTGCTCACCGCCTTGACCACAATGGATGCAGTATCTTCATCCTTGGCTTCTGGGACTCCATGGAAGAGAAGAATTTTACGCCGCCCACGCAGCTCCATAGCATCCTGTTGCTGTATGACAAGGCTTAACTGATCCTGTAGGCTGCGCAGTGCAGTCATTATGAACGTCCGGAATGCAGTGAAGTCTGCTGACAAGGCTGCTACAGTTGGTGAGGGAGAGGCAGCTTGGAGCTCACCCTGGTAGGAGTCCATTCGTTGCAGGAACAAATGCTGAAGCTCAGCCACACTTTGTTGCACGGCGTCCATTTTGTGTCAGTTGCCAAATTAGTTTCTAGAGACAAAAGGGACTTGTGTTTGTGCTAGAGTAAGGATAACACTCCCCGGCAGGTATTGTGTATAATACTTTAATTACACATAAGATTTTTAGTACTTTTTAAATGTTTAATATTTATTTCAATTAATTAAAGAGAGACGTTTTTTTGTAAGATGTTTTATTATGTCTACCCTCCGCAGAAAAAAGCATAGCTGTAGCTCGGTATGGAGACCACATTTTGCAACACATATGCTGCGACTTAAACGAATGCAAAAGAGGTTTCTTTGGCATTTGGCGTATTGCACTGGGATAAAAAATAAGGTCAAATCTTACAATAAACGCTTGAATTATTTCAAAATGGTGAACTCGTAGAGAGATATTAGATGTGGTATTTTCTTACAAACTCTTGAGAAATCATATAAGCTGTCCTGGACTATTGAGTAGGTTTAATATTAAAATTCCCTGGAGTTACCCTCGTGGATATTATAGAACTTTGATGTCCACCCTTTAGACATTGGATTTTTTTGGGAGTAAACTCCGTGATTCCCAGACTGAGTAGGTCTTTTAATAATTGTGTCGTGATAGCCGACGCATTTGCGGAACCCCTAGGTCAGTTTAGCGCACCTTCTACTTATTGTTATTTTTTAAAACTGACAAATTCATATAATTTATATTTAAATTATATGTAATTACTAATATCATGTTGTGTTAGCCTTTAAGAGATTAAACATTACGCAATGTACTATAGTAGAAAATAATGTCGTGTATGTAAAAATGTTATAAAAATAATAATTGTTGGCTGACCAGAAATATATTATATAAAAAAAAATAAAAAATATTATAATTTTCTTCAAATAAGATTACAGAATAAAAGAAAACAGGTAACATAGGCGGGAAATGTTTACTTACAAGATCTTTGTCATATATTGTAATAGGTACAGAGTGGTCCAAAGAAGGAAACTTCAACACTCAAAAGTGTAAAACGACTTGTTGAAATCGGTACGAGTACCATGATAGTTCAAAAGTATTATTAAAAGTAAAGTATTATCACAATATTGTGCGCATGATACCGATTACAACAAGTTATTTTACACTTTTGAATGGAGAAGTCGGTAACAATTTTCAGTAAAAAAAATGTTCACCTATTTAGCGTCTCTTCCTACTACTTACGGGATCGATCGTCATTGATTGGCAATGACTAGATATATCATCAAGATATGAAAAAACTTTACAGTTATTGGAGTGTGAACTCAAAAACGGCATTATTGATTTTGCTGAAATTTAAATGGGATTTCACGACACGCATAAGCTTTCAATAAAAAAATAAAAATCAATATCGGTTCATCCAGTAAAAAGTCTGAGATAAGAAACATAAAAAAAAAATTCAGACGAATTGAGAACCTCCTCCTTAAGTCTCCTAAGTCGGCTAAAAACACATTTTAATAAGCTTTCCAACCTCTGAAGTAGTACACAAAAAACTAATATTACAAACTCTTGGGTTAATAAAGTCCGCACAAAGGTTAATTCATTATATTACGTTGGTAATTTGGTACTTAATCCATCATAATCTTGCTTGATAATAATCTAAGTATACAATTTCAAAGATTAAAGTACGATGGTCTTCAATTTAAATATCGAAGTTTGTCTCAACTTCGTTTGGTTTAAAATTTTATTTTCTTTTACCAAAAGTACTTTTTTTTATATATATTATGGGTGACAAACAAGCAGGCAGCCCGTCTGATGGTAAACGGTAACCGCCGCCTATGGACATCTGCAACACTAGCTGCGCTGCCGATGCGTTGCCTGCCCAGAGAGGAATTTGTAGATGCCCCTTTTAAACTGGTCCATGTCGTAGCTTCGCGAAAAGACCTCCGGAGGAAGGTCGTTCCACATCCCACAAGTACGCGGTAGAAATGAGCGACAAAAGCCAACAGTGTGTGATGTCCATACTTGCTGGATGTGGGGATGGGTCTTTTGACGGTGTCGAGATGTGCGGTAGTAAAATTTCTACGCAGGAATAAGGTCAAAAAGCTCGTGAGAGTATAACAATATACATTAAGCAATAATCTTGGGTTTGAACGCGTGATTAAATAAATGATAACCGTAAAATAGGGTTTTTAAATTGTATCATTATGAGATTTTAATATTTTTTAATTTTTGCAATAACGTTCGGTCTGCGGATTATATTACAATATTATGAGAGGCAAAATTAAAGTCATGTGCGGGATTTGAACTGGCGCCCATCCATCGCTTTAGCCGGGGTATGCTCTGACCGACTGAGCTAACATGACAATGAGTTAAAGCCCTAATTTTTCTATCCTTATTTAACCATCGTATTGGGATGGAGCGACACCTATACTTCAACTTACGTTGTACTACAAACAAGACTAATTTTGCAATTAGCTTTAAACTTTTTAAAGATGACGCATCTCTACAATTTTTATTTTTTAAATAACGCTTGCTCTGCTGTTTAACCCCAGCTAAAGGGGTGGATGGACGCGGGTTCGAATCCTGCACATGCCCTTAATTTTTCCTCTCTTAATTTGTCATTATGAGATACTTCAAGTTAAGAAATAGTCAAGAATCGTTCCGTGTAAATCAGAAAGTGTTATTTATTCAGTAAACATTTTGAACAGTTACAATTTTAACCCCGGTACCGAATAGCATGATGATTTTATATTTAAAAAATTTTGTAATAGATAAATGTTAGATATATAGAAAAAAGCTTAAGTCAAGTATAATTTTCCAGTCACACAAAAAGGCGAACATTTCTTTCACGCTTGTGTATTTTCGACGGGGTATAACATATACTCGTACATACGGAGTAGTGTTCTAAACACCCGTATTTCCTCTTGAGTAACGTTTTAGTACCAGTTATAGAGATTGTCATCAACCGCTGACTTGCTCAATACATAAATCGATTTTATTACACCTCCTTGGGAACTACTCAGTTAGAGTAGTTGGAGTTTCGAGATAAAATGTGTAATAACTCCTAATACAGGATACATTGACTAATTTCCATCATAATTCCTACAGCCATTGTGTAGGTAAATGGTTACATATACACACATGCACTTACACTTACTGGCGAATGTATTATATAAGTGTGAAGTCTAATGTGTATTCTAATATTCCGATGAAATGACGAGATGATATTGTTTTATTTTATATACAATATTCTTATGTTATATGTGCCACTCCAACCCTGAAGGTCGAGTTTCAACTCCACGAATTCCTCTCCATTTTTTGCGAGACAAAAACGTTCTGTTACAGCGGCAATTTCTGTTCATATCGCACATTAGTTTTTCCTTCATCTACATGATTGCATCTATGGCAAGAAATATTAATTTTCAATAACACCAGTCAATCACTGTTTGATAGTACAGAAACCGCAGGACCTGAGTTTCCACACGGTAATCAACATGACCGCCAATTTATGAAATTTATCGCTGCAAATTCCACTCTTCACAATTGCATCATTCCACTCCTATGAAATAATAATTCTCTTCTTGGTCTTATTAACTTCAAAACTTATTAACATTTTCATATAATAATCAGAACTTACTACGTACAACGTTACTAAGTTCTTTCGTTTATGATCCTTAAACACATTCTGCTATCCATTGGGGCAGTTTAACGATAGGTTTAACGAAATTTCGAGATTGACTTTTATTACTTGGGTTTTTTTTATGATGATAGGTTAGCCAATCATCATATTTCACTTGTTATAGTGATAATGTGGTCAAAAATAATGTTTAGGTTAAAACTAGAATGACTCTGAATGAATTGCACGGTGGTAGGGTATTTTTGAAAGCCCATCTGGCTAGCTACCACCCTCAAGCAGAAAATCGCGAAGCACCTAACTTTGAGAGCCAGCAAGTAATTATGAAATTACCAGACATAAAAACTGTATTACTGATGAATGCAGTGCAGATCGTCGGTCGTGCGAGTTCCGTCATATTCCCATAAAAACGCCCTATCTGGTGATAGGTGCATAAAATTCTTAACACGCAATTAAGACACTGCTATCATGGACATAATCAGGAAAATATACCAATTTCCCAACACAGGCCATAAAAAGTTCCCTTACATCGAAAAATCCATCCCTCAGTGCGTATTAGACTTTAGGTATAAAGGCAGCCAGCATGACGAATCAAGGTTTGGATTTATAGGTGGGTAAGAAAATATCAAATGAACGCCTATTTCATAAAAGATGTTACCGCAGCAGTTTTATGTGTGTGATTACTTTTGTCGGAAAGGAAAGGCCTCGGAAGGAACTTCAACAGTACAATCTCGTATCGAGCAGTAAGTTCTCCTTAGGTCTAGTCTATAGCTCTCCCGTATTAGGGCTTCAGCGCTCGCCTTCTAGCACTGTTAAGTAGCTTCAGCACTTACACAAAGTCCGGTGGAGATGTCAGGGTGGGACGACTCTATCCAACTAGGTTTGGTTAGATAAAGTCGTCCCACCCCGACATCAGACAAGTGGGTTCTTCGAATATTAACTATATGGCTATATGGAGAGACACTACCCAGGAGTTTATACAAACATAAACTCCAGAGCTTGTTCGAAAATGGACAACATATAAAAATCCTGTGACAAGTTACAACATTGTAGTTTTTATTGTTTCCTAGTTGAAAAACATTCAGATATAAAAAAAAAACATAGTATCTTTAAATTGGATTGATTGATTAGCTGATGATAAATCAGTATTGTCAACAATCAAAATTTAAACAGTGCTTTATTACTTTTTTTGATACATGATAAGTCAGTTTTGTTTCTGGAGAATTCCCAGTCTCCCCGATCCTCGGGTCCGCCCCTGGTGCTCAGGCTTTATGGCCTGCGCAACAAGTGCCATATAAATTCTGGGCATTGTTGCCACAATTCAAGATTGTAAAGGATTATATAGCTCTTACGTCATAGCGTGGTGTAGCCTCGTGTTATAAGGGTTAACTGTTCATTTTAAATGGCTACTACTATCATTTTAGTTGACTATAAAGACCCGCTATGTTGCCCGCAAAGAATCAGAAAATTGTACTTGATGATCCACTGTTTAATACTTTACTAACATTTTGGGCAAATATGAAATCGAAACTAATAAATGCGACATCAACTATCAATTTGACAACTGCCACACTCATAACCTATTTCGTGGGAATTTTACCCTTCACGTGGCCGAATACTAAATGATGTTAAGTGACAATTTGGCATAAGTGGCCTTGACTTCCAAGAGGTCACAAGCTAGATGCACATCAAAAATTTTATGGCGTATTATTTACTATAACCGGATATCACATATTAATATTCATGTAACTGTACTTCGCAATTAATTAAACTAAGGAGCTGATTTTGTTTTGTGTAAGGTTGTCCGGTAAATAGTCGCATAAAACAAAAGTTAAAGTTAAATAGTTATTTTATTTTTTTTTTATTTCAAAAGAAAAATGTTTTCCTCACTTTGTATGATGTTTGCAATGATTTTTAGTATGTTTGTCAGTAAAGTTTTTTTTATTAAATTTTCGTGAAGCTTGCATGATGAGGATTAAAACAGTATAACTAAATAAGTCTAAATTATCAGAGGTACATACCTCTGATAATTTTCGATATTATGACGAGTTACCAAAATATACCGAAAAAAGTAATTTATAAATAATAACTTCTCTATTGTATTTATCTGAAATAAATAAAAGCACATATTATGTATGATATAGTCAATTTTGTTTCGTATGTCACTGTGATAGCTGTCACACGTAAGATCAAAAATGTATTCTAGTTTTTAATTAAAACTAAAAAATACGATATAATAAAAAGTACCTATTTAAAAAATGCTTAATATATTTTTGAGTTTATGCAAGACAACTCACTGCAATTAAGAAGATTTTGCTTTTTGAAGCTTTGTCAAAAGATAAATCACATTAGTCATCAAGACGAATCACAAGTGATTTCAACTTTTGAAGCGGGAATCAATTGAGCACAGATAAAAAATAAAATCAATTTGAGAAGCAAATGTCGCAAGATCATCTCTCCCGGTTCACCTGCCTTAGATCTGCTTACTTTAAAATTACGTAAACGCTAACGCCTACAAACGCGCGGTGCAAATCGTCCATCAACAAGGCCCGAATAGTTGAGATCGCCATTTGTTAACCTATACGCGATGGATATGTTACTATTAGCTATCTGCTATTTTTAAATATCAAACGATTTTGATGGCTGACTCAGGTCGAGTAAGATGGAATAAGTGATGTGATGAATTCATGTAACCAACACAATCATAATGTATAGGCTGCATATATATTTGTAAATAAGTGTAACAATCATACAGTTTTACAAATTATTGGAGTACAAAATGTTTTGCCCCGGGCGGGAATTACCAAAATATACCGAAAATAGTAATTTAGAAATAGTAACTTCTCTTGTATTTAATTAGAGTCCGTGTCTACACAGTAATACGGTGTATGGGGGTTAGAGCCATTCTAATTCTACCCCTAATGGTTGAAGCAATGAGCAATTTGAGGTAAATGCAATTGTGGATAATACGTGGCGGCCTAGGCTGCAGTCTTCCGGTTCGTCCGGCTTGATACCGGCTGTGTCCGGTTTGGTGAAAAGCCATTCGTGGCAAGCAGAGGTCATTCTCTCGAGACATTTAATATCTTTTAATTTATTATATAATTCTAATTTATTTCTATTGTATTTAACTGAAATAAATAAAAGCACATATTATGTATAATATAGTCAATTTTGTTTCGTATGTCACTGTGATAGCTGTCACCCGTAAGATCAAAAATTGTCATAATATTTAGAAATATAGAAGTGTAGCGAAATAATTCCGAGATTTAAGTGTTTGAAAAAACACTTCTTTCGATCAGACGAAGTCTATTAGTCTGGTTGATGGCCGCGCACCGTCCCCTATGACGGTTTAAGAAATAAAATTGGGGTACGAAATTTCGGTGGATTAGCCGACCCCCCGGTAGCCGAGCGGTTTAGGCATCCGGTGCGAAATCGGAAGGACGCGGGTTCATTTCCCGCCCGGGGAAAAACATTTTGTACTCCAATAATTTGTAAAATTTATGATTTTCGCTTAGTACGCGGTAGTGCTTGTAATCATAATATTTAGAAATCATACAGTTATCGCTTTGTTTTTGGATACATCGAGTTCACAATGAACAAAACACGCACAATTTTCCAAATTCAATTGTTTTGGTTAATTGATTTGGCGCTTAGAAATGATAGCATCCGATTGGTCGCGTTGTTGTGCCGCACGGTACTCTTCGTAAACCACGCCCGCTTCGGTAAGTTTTACGTTCTGCTGTTTTTGAGCTTAACTAATTTCTTTAGATATTTATTCGTAGTGTACAAGTGAGTTACTGTAATGTAATCTTTTGCTTTGTATATCATAAAGTACTTCCTACTAAAAAGTATAGGTGGAGCTGAAGTTTCAGTTTAGAATCGGTTACATCTGACTTGTTTTACTTTCAGAATGGATTAGGTACAGTATTTCGTAATGGGTACGATATGTATGTATGGTCGAGATTGAAATTGAATGCTGAAGTGCAACCGCTTTCAACACCGAAATTAAATTTAACGTGCAGTAGTTGATCATATTAGAATCTACAGTGGGATTACAAGGTTGTTGGATGGTTTGGCCATTTTCTCGCGGTCCTATATACTAATACGACCACAAGGGATACTACCTTCAGTTAATTCTACTAATTTATTAAAGCTAAAATGATCCTGTATAAAGCTGCAGGTGCCACTGAAAATGCCTTGCCAATTCAGACGTAAAAAATATTGAAGTAACTTTCATTACGTATTAATAAAATGATTTTAAATTAAAACGTACCAGGCAAGCATAAACCTACAGGATGATATTAAAATGGCACCTGACCTGAGAGAATTGATTTACCATGGGAAAAGGATTTTTCTGCTGATTTAAAAGTTGTTGGATGCAATGCAGCCCTATTTGTAACACATGTATTTCTTTCACAATTTTTGAGTCTTGTTTTATTTCTTCAATTCCAAAGTAATGTGACGATAACAATTTTATAACTTTGGAATCTAACAACTCATCTGCAAGTTGAATTTCATATTGTAAGCGTTTTTTGAGCGATTTTGATAACCGCCTATAAATCACATTCCTAGTATACACTGGATGAAATTGAAGGTGGTTTTAGATCAGTATAATTATACATCCATATATAAAACCGCGTGAAATGACAAACTTGGATTATTTATAATGACTATGGCCTGCCACGTTTGGGATTCATTCGAAATCTGCTATAATGGTTATAACTACTTTACCGAATAAGTAAGGCATTTTGCGAATGCGAACATATAGACAGCTCAAGAACCTATTGTCAAGCACGCAATGGCAGCTGTCGCAGAGTGCCAGTGCTAATTTTATATTCAAGCTGATATGCTTGCGACAAGATCATCACTCAACAATATCTAAACAAGGTGAGATACTGATGTAAATACAAAGATAGTTTTTCAGCTATCAAAAAAATACTGTTAGAGTGAATGTGTATATCAGAGGCAACAAGCACGCAGTTGGATTAAACGTCACTTTAACTCGTTCAGAAGGTGTAAGTAATACCTGCTTGCCTTATTACACTTATTACAGTCCCCTGTAAATCTCTGTCGCGCATAAAGCCCAAAATCTTCCATTTCGGCCAGCTACGGGTATTATATTAGGTAATTCCTTTGATGCCTGGTACGGTAAATGTAGCATGTAAATAATGGACGTACCAAATTTAAAATGAATTTATTAATTTTAACTAATATTGTTAGAGATTATTACTAGCACATCGAATAATCAGACATGATATTCTATGCTCATAATTGGCAAACTGTTGCTTCATTGCCTATACTATAACAACTTATGTATGTACTCGTACCTACGCCGTTGTCAACAATAAAATGTTCCAATTCTAAAATTCTGAACTCATATAAGAGGTTTGACTGATCTTGGCTATTGAAACCAGCTTTTTTAGAAGCCTATACAGAAAAAAATATTCATTGTACAGTTAAAAGTGTTTAAAAGTACAGTGGATCAAAGGAAACATGTATCTTTATAATCAAAGTAACACGTTTGTTTGTAAATAATGAACGATTTGTTTGACGGTGTAGATATTAAAATCATAGAAATGGTTTTTGTAATTCCAACGTCTAATTTAATGGCGATGACAACAATGATGATTTGTATTGTCATTTTATTCCTACCCTTGTTTCATTGATATGAGGTTGTTTCAAATCTTCTTTGCGACATAAAGGACAACAAAATAAGTTATTAAACATAATTGTAATGTTTTGGCTTAAGTTTTATGGCCAGCTGTCTGCCTGACGTTAACTCTTCTTGTAAACATGCTTGTCCCTCATGTATCCAGGTCTAAGAACCCTATTGTGCGCCCAATGTGCAGTAAATCTCCACTTACATCGACGCAAGTGCTAATATTCTGATCATTAGTCCCATTTCCCTCTTAGTCGTCGGGACCATATCACAGGATGAGTAAGTGAACTCCAATCCAATATTTAAAGCTGAGGTAATTATAGCTGAGCCAAAATTATAAAACAACAATGGGAAAAATAAGAACACCTAGTGTGATAGTTCACGTTTCCTATAACCACCTACCGCAATAGCTCAGGTTAGTCTTGGCCCCTAATGGGCTGATTCATTGACTGGCATAAATAATGTCACAGGAGTCATGCGGGATTATTATCTTCCCAAAACATTAACTCATTGGAAAGGTGGAAATGTCAATAGTTAAAAAAGGAGCCATATAGTTTTGTTTATTGTTTATTTTATTGCAGATAAAACACTACACATGGACTGATTAGTTGTTTTTTGTACTAGATATATTTAGAGGGAGTGTCCTAATAATTAACGGCGATACTGAAAATTCATATTATGTTTTTAGTTTTGTTGTAAGTCCTCTATTGATTACGTAATAAGTGAGATTCGAAGAATATTTCATACGATGTTGGTTTTTCTAAATGATTGTATTGATTACATTATGTTCGGAGTGACGTAATTTTCAATATTTTTGACGATTTTAAGGGTAACCTAAAAAATCATGTTCATGTGTGTTAAATAACTTTTCAAGATACACAACATATTATAAACTCGTGAATTCCATGGGGATGTAGAATGTTTAATAAACAGAAAGAACTATTTAAATAATATAAATTAAACTGGCAAGAAGAAACTATTTAAATAATAAAAACTATTTTAATATCGCATACGTCGACCCGGGTTTTGACTGGCATGCTGCCCGTCGGGAGCTCGCAGAAGCAGCTCCGCACTCGCCCTGATGATGAGCATCTGATATGCTCGAAACCCGGGTCGACGTATTGGATCCCCAACGTGAGTGTTTTTTGCCGGTTTAATTTATAATATTTAAATATGTGTGAAGCTCACGAGAATTTCATTAAAAAAAAACGTGAAGAAACTTTTTATATTTTGAAATTCCAACTAAAGAAGTGAGAAATTCACATCTACGGCGGTAATTTCAATGTTTTATTAAATTATATTTCAACAGTACCTACCTTATTATATACAATTATAAACCTTATGCTGCACTCCTTTATTTTTTGTGGTCATACATTATATTTTTAAATAAAAAGAGCACGTTTCTTGTATTTGAACCCAATCTCAAATTTTACTTCTCTATATGCATCTCCGTTTAAGCTTCAGCAAAAATGCTTCCGTATGTCTGTTTGGATATCCGGAGTTCCGCTTGTTCTCCAAATTTTGTGAGGAGTTCAACATTAAGGGTAGAATCCACGGAGCACTTTCCATAAAAGTGTAGTTTCTTCATATTTTAAATACTAAGTGTTCGAACTCAGTGACATAATGCATGCATATCGCTGAGCTTAATAAAATATATAATAAATAAAAAAAATTGCAAACATTAAGCTTGGCCTAGAAAAACTCTCTTTTGACAATGCGACAGTCTTCCTGGGAATTAAAATTGATTCAACTTTACAGTAGAATCCACATATACATGATCTATCCGGAAGACTTAGTTCTGCTGCATATGCAGTTCGTAAGATAAGACAGCTAACAGACGTAGCTACTGCTAGGCTCGTTTATTTCGCGTACTTCCACAGTATTATGTCTTATGGTGTATTGCTGTGGGGAGCTGCTGCTGAGATAGAGACAATCTTTATCTTACAAAAGCGTGTGATTCGAGCCATATATGAAATGGATCCTAGGGAATCCCTGAGAGATCTTTTTAAAGAAATTGATATTCTAACTTTACCAAGTCTATATATATTTGAAAATATTAAGTATGTTCGTAAAAATTTGAGCAAATTTAAATCAAACAGTGACAATCACGATTATAATACTAGGAATAAAGATAAAATAGCGGTGCCAGGTTTTAGATAAGCAAAGACAAATAAAAGGTCCTTCTTAGGCAATTGTGTGCGGTTTTATAATAAATTGCCCAAACATATTAAAACGCTCACAGAAAGAAAATTAAAGTTGCATGTGAAAAATATTTTGATAAAGAAATCTTACTACACAGTTTTTGATTACTTGAACGACAAAAATGCTTGGACTGGTTCGCCTCTGCCAAGCTAGCGCCCGTCTCCTACGTGATGTGAATTAAGTATTGCAATAATTTTACTATATAGTATGTACTTAACATATTGTTAAAAAACGTTTAAAAGAATGGCCCCGAGTTTCTTGCCCGTTCTTCTCGCAGTGGCTCTATATTTTTTGTTTGCTGAACGTGGCAGTACAATGTAGTATATTGTAATTGACCTTCATAAGAGCGTCGTAGACGCCTAAATTGAATAAATGATTTTGACTTTGAATTTGACAAAAGTATACATAGATATTACGCTGAAAGGCATGCATGCTGAATTTCAACGAGTTTGGACACATGATATTTTAAATATGATGAATCTACGTTTGTATGGAAAGCGTTACGAGCACTCTAGTTTTAAAATGGATTTTATTGTAATTTTTTTTTATGTACAAGACAACAGTTTTTTACTTTTGCAACCCCTTTATGCCCCCATCAAATTGCGTATAGTTAATTAATGCGTATCAAAACAAAAATATAATTTTTCAGTCGCTAAATCTTCAGGTTACAAAGCCGTTAGTTGTAATTTGTTAAGCTTTATAACGCATATTCTGTGAAATTTTAAACGGCTACTTGTTATGGTTACAAAAGTACAGCCTTTATAGGATAAGACAGATGGACAGCGTAGGGCGTAGGCTCAATAATCAAGAACCCTAGTCATAGAACATATAATAATATGCCCTAGTACAAAACCCAAAAAAATATATACAAGTTTACGTAACGATACTCCAGTAAGCATTATATGTGATAAGTAGCGAACAAGATAAATATGATAAATTGCTTGGCAAAAAATTTGATACGAGACTATGAGTTGTGGTCAAACCGGTCGTTTATGCCGTGCCCGAAACTTTAGACCGTTTAATTACTAGCCCGAATAACTGTCAAACTTTGGAAACGGTCAGTAAGCTAGGTTTTCATGTTGACATTCAACTCAAACAGATAAGTTCTTGTGGATTCGTTTGAATTGTTTTATGGAGTTCGCTTTACCGAAAAATTGAAGGCAAAATATTCTTTTAATAAGCAATCGGAATGTAATGAAACGGGGCCAAGCTTTATGTTAACTATATGACTAACAAAACTTAATATTCAATAAAATGAACCATGCGGAAATGGTTTTATAATTACGTTTTAAAGTCTGTTCTGTAAACTCCGAAATGCACACTACTTATGAACTGTACTATAAAACGATCAAAGTTAGTAGAAATATATACTTACCACAATAAACTTACAAATATTAATCGCGTCACATTTGCGGGTAGTAATGAAGGAAGCTATTACAGTCTAATATTTTATTTAAACAAACTTGTTCGTAAATATGTTATCTTATTCTTTAACATCACAATTTTCATCCCGGTCCGTCTTGTCGTTGAAGCATGAGTGCGTAATAAACATACAAACATTTGTAAATATTTTGGGTTCAGGATTGACTTACAGTTTTATTCATAAAAAAATCTTAACTTATTGCTCTGAAATGCGTTGGTACGCATCTGTCATTTTGACTTTTTTGATCGTCAGGCCGAAACAAAACAAATTTTAACAGAACCTTACGAATAGTGCTATAAAAATAAAATTGATATAAAACACTTTCTCTTTCTTTCATTGTTAACGCAGAATTGCTTGCATAGCGAAACTCTTTAGAGCATCAATATTACCAGAGCATCAAGGGATTAACGTAGTAATGAGTACGTCGTTGACTGGAATTTATATAGGTATTTATTCTAAGATTTTTCTTTACAACCAAAGTATATCATAAAAACTCTTTCTGCATATAGTACTTTAACTTGGCATACATCAGGGGCAAAAGCTTAACATAAGATTGGCCATCTAATTATTTCTTAATCTAAAACGTTAAAGAAAGCCGTTTTGTAAAGCTCTTTTTATTAAGTTTATAATAGGAAACAACAAACCAAAGCAAAATACAAGTGGAACTACAAAGGTATGAAAAGCTACCAAAGCGCAATTTTCTTACAAAAGGTTAGTGTGTAGGAAAACCAACCGGAGATTTTCCATCGCCCACTGCAATTTTCATGTTTTGTAGAAAATAAACTATCCATACGTTCGAGACTTCCTCGTACTTGTTATTGTACTATGCTCCTTATGTTTGGGAACAACGTCTATAGCGATAAAGATTGTAAGGTAACAATTTCTTCATCAATATATTCATTACAAAAATGTTAAAATGATAATCATTTTACAATTAGCTCAGTTATTGAAAATAATTAAATGGGAGACGCATTACAAGTTCTAGAGGCTCTCATTCCTCGCGTCAGAGACCTGGCTCTGGACGTGAACACTTCTAAGGTTGAATTTTTCCTCCGAAGCTCGTAAGCACTTCGCTCGTTTCGGCACTCTTCTCTCTGGTCTTACTTTCTACTTCCAATTTTAACCTGTTTTCCTGAAACCAGTTCCTGAGGTTATTAATTCTCGTCAATGACTTCTTTATATGTTTTCTAATAACCTTCATTATGTATATAACATATACAATTATTTTTCACAATACTTTGATAAAAGTAAACAATATATTTTTTATGAGATAATGTTTAATATATTTTAAGTAGGGATATAGAAATGAGACAAAACTGTAATGCGCATGTAATTATGTTAGGTAACGACCATCGTTTGGCAAGTTTGCTAACAACGCGGTGACGAAAAGGCTTTACCGTCAAAGCAGGATAATCGACGAGTCGAGTTTGGCACGATTCCAAAAATATCAACGAGCACCTAAAAGATTCATTGTTAAAAAAGTTCTGACATAAAACATGTTTGCCTAGGGTTTTTTTTAACTGATTTCAAGCACTGTCGCACGCTAAGCGAAATTGATTATACAATACTTTATATATTTTTACTTATTTATATAAATGTTATAGTCAAACATCGAAGCTCTTGCGCTCCTTGGGTTGCATAGTCAAAGTCATAAACACCGATACTCAATTTCGTAAAATCAGGGAAACCTATGTCTGACTGGTCAAAACCAGTTATAATGAGGCAAAATTATTATAATACACTTAATACAAACCAGTTATAACTAGGCATATCAGATTTAATAAGATAGGAAAATATACTTAAAGGTCCTCCGAATCCATAGATACTAACTAGGCTATGAATACGACACGAAATAATAATTTCAGAGAGCTTGACCTCAAATAATGTAAATGCAAAAGGAAAACGTATCTGAGAAAATTTATATTCTATGGCGATCATAGCGACAAAAAAGTCTCAAGAGCTAAGAATAATTGACTTGTACATCGATTTCATTATTTATATATCAGATTTGAATAAAGATTCTTAACTATTTAAAAACATAAATATAGTTTTCAATAAATTATTTATTATATTTGTTTATAAATATTTTTTTTAGGTACAACCAGATTTTTTTTCATGTTAGATTTAATATTTTATGTATCAGATATGAATACTCCTAAACTATTGAAAAATATAAATATATGTATATCAATAATTTATTTTATTATCTATTAAATATGCTCGACAAATGGTATGTTTTGAGGTCTTCGAGAATTCAGTTTGAAGCATTGCATTGCATTTTTAAATAACTTTTGTATTTAAAAATGCAATGCAAATTTAGTAAATATTTACAGCATTACCAATGATAATAGCTTATAAAATCTAAATATATCCCTTCAGTATCATTCTACCTCCTTTCCTGCTTCAGTAGCATGCCTATATAAGTGTCACAACATTGAGTTCTTGGCACCCAGTCGGCATTCGTGGGGAAGTTTTCGAATCAAGCGTGAAATTAAAAAAGTTCCATATTCCGTGTTTGTGTAACATAGGCACCTATGAATCTATGAGTGTTGTGTCTACTTTCCGCGCTCTACTGGTTGTTGGTGCTTGTCAGTGGAAAGTTACGAACTCCATAAAGTACTGTTTTAACGAAACTAGACCAACGGACACGGATTACCTTCATAATACCACAATTGAATCACGACATGAAATCAAGAGAATAGGTAGTCATTATTAATACATATGCAAAATTCTAGATCAGTATCACCTGAGAATTCAAGAGACTTTTTTTTTTATTGCTGATAGGTAAAAAAAGAAGAAAAAAAAATGGTTAAGCCACAATCTCACGTGATGGTAAGTGATGATGTGGTCGAAGGTGTTACCAGGCTTAACCTAGAATGAATCTTTGCTCAAGGTACTAACCCCGGGTTGGACTATTATTGGATTTTAATAAAAAAAATAATTGAAAATACGGACGGAGTTCGGAGTTTTTGAATGGGCCCAGTTGATAACAATAGGTAACTCACCTACAATAACATGGAACTAAAACATATCTGGTCAAACGAGGATGCTTAAGCATATTTGCAACTTAATCTGATCTTAAAATGCATATATAAAAACGTGACCATCTATGTACAAATATTCAAGAGTTTCAACTCTTAATGATTAATGTTATTATATAGATACCACACAGATCTTTTCTGTAAAGTAGACTATAGATAATAATTATCATGGCGATGGGCAAATCAGTACATGGTAGCAGTTGCTAGTTTTACGTAAAAGTTTTAGCTAACCTCAAATCGTTAACAAAATTAAATCACAATCTACCAATACTTAAGTGTTTTTCTATGCGCTAGGGTTAAAAAGATGCCCTGAAATTTCTAATCTTATAAAAAGTATGTCAAACAATACCTATCTCAAGTTATAGTATAGATAAGCAAAACCAGCAGAAATATTATATTGTACCTAAGTTAGAACTACTTTCATAATTTGGAAACACCAACCTACCAAACCAAACTTAGTAGGTACCTCCTACCAAAGTTGTTTTTGATGCGCGCAAAATTATCTGAAAGCAGAGTAATTTATAAAACTTTGGACATTTATTTATGTTCTACATTTTCTATAAAATAACTTTGCACAAAATGAGAGATCTAAGTTGTTTTCAGGCAAATGAGTTTTGGATTAGCAATTGTGGATTATGCACCAGTGTCTTACATTCCGGCATTTAATTTTGACCATAAAGAAAGAGTCCAGTGTTTAGTAGTAGGATAAGATAGACCATGAGGAAGAATGCTTCATACCCGTAAAACCATGTACGGAATTTAACGGATTAAGGTAAGAACCAATTTATAAATTGTGATTAGCTAATTTCAATTATTCAGATGAATTGTTGTTGTGTTGTTGTTAGGTGTTTTTTTTTATGAATTAATAGTAAGTATAATATTTCACTTTGATACATTTATTATTATTCAATAACATAACCTTGTTATTTCCTTTTTAATACATTCATACACGCCTGTATTCCCCGAAAGGGTAGGCAGAGGTGTGTAAACACCCACGTTACGCCTATCATGTTTAATTAGTCCTATGCAATAGGGCTCGCCCCCTATGCAGATGTTGTTAGCCTTAAGATAGGAACACAAGAACATATTGTACAAAACCCGGGCAAGGCACTAAGATAGTATACAGCCTTGTTGAGTGTTGTGCCCCTAATGCACACAACACCCTACTACATTCACGTGAGAAGTTTCTAGGTTAGCCTAAACAACATCTTCGACCACATAATCACTTACCATCAGGTGAGATAGTGGTCAAAAGCTAACTTATCAGGCATAAAAAAAAAGTGGCGCGCTGCACATTCGGCGCACTCTTACGATTCGCCTACTACGACACCCACGGGAAGAAATGGGGAGGTGACATTCTAACCCGGCATCTTCCTCTTTAATAATGGCAATATTTTGATGTGATTGATGCATGGTTGTCGAGCTCAACATTGAATATATGCATCTATAACAGACTGCTGAAACAAGCCTGAATTAATATATGGTACTAGCTTTCCGGGCGCGGCTCCGCCCGCGCGTATGTCGGTTATCGCGCGAAAACATGAACCTCTTTTTGCGCAGTCGGATAAAAACTATCCTATGTTTTTTCCCGGGTCTCAAACTATCTCCATACCAAATTTCATTCAAATCGGTCCAGTAGTTTTGGCGTGAAAGCGTAACAGACAGACAGACAGACAGACAGACAGACAGACAGAGTTACTTTCGCATTTATAATATTAGTACTGATTCACGATTATTGTAGCTTTCTTTCCATATTAAGAAATCGTACAAGATAAAGTTCATCAACCTTTGCTGGGTGTCGAATACTCCCGATGCTGAAAGAATATGACTCCGATATAAAAGATTGATATCGATATTTTTTATAATCACAATAACATCACACTTTGCTGGAGTAGCTATGAAATACTGTAGAGAATTCAATACATTCCTATTTACTTTTTAATTTGTATATAGGTATTTAAAACATTTTATACATATAAACATATAAAGGCCTTGCGATTAGGCAAAGAGTCCTTGGTGTGCGATTGCATCGAAAAACTCTAAAAAACCGCGGGCAAAGCTAACGATAATACGATTTTCTCCCATCTCTTTAATCTCCCGAACGCTAGGGGAGTGGAGAAAACTAAAAGTGCTATAAATCTTATATTCCTATCAGTTGATTATAAACTACATAGTGCTGAAAGGAAGCAAGTCTAAGGAGGTCATCTAATAATAATGCGGCTCTTTTGTACAAGTCTCGACTTCCGCCCCAAGGCGTTTCCCGTTTTCCTCTCAATAGCATGCTTACGTAGCTGCCTGGTTATTAATACTTCGGAGTACGTATGGGCATTGTGATAGTGTCAATCATTCAGCAATCAGGTCACTGGATTTTTAAGAGGACACTCTCCTCTCATCTTTCATACTTGGGCTAAAATGCAGTATAAGAAAATAACCACAAAATCAGATAGTGTTATACGATAATATACAGAGTTATTGGTAAAATGCAAACAACCTCTTAGGATTGACTTCTGCTAGTCCTAACAAACATTTTGAGATACTATAAAGTATACGTGTCGATACTATAAAGTATTTCAAAATGTTTGTTGGGTTTTGTTGTTTTTGAAAAATATTTTTTTTTTTTAATATTTTTTTAGACCGCGCCGTTCTCCTTTTGAACAGATTTTTTTATATTTACATCGAGTAAAGTAATGAAAAATATGAAATAATACATTACAGACACAAGATCCGTTTAACATCAGGTGGTCCTCGTACTTATTCATTTAAAAAAACAATAAAAAACATTTTTTTTCTTAACACAAAAAAAAAACATCTCAAAATATTTGTTAGGACTAGCAAAAAAGACAACCCTAAGAGGTTGTTGTTATTATTATTTATTTATTATTTTATTTTACATTCCATGGAAAACAAACAGCTTATTAAATACAAAATGATGAGAACAGTAGTCTAATACTCTAAGCTTAAGAAGTTTTCGCTATTTATTTTTTATCTATTTATTTATTTATTTTTGTTATTTTCCCAATAACCCTGTATAATTTTAAACAGCGTACTAGCTGATTCGTTTTGAATAACTTTTTAGTAGAGTATTTATAAATTTTAGAGCGTAAAGTTTATAGCTCTTGCCTTGGTACATTCGATGCAAAGTTTGGGCGATAATTATGTTTCAGTTATATAGAATTAGTGATTAGTAGTTAAAACGCTGACATGATTCGAGACATAAACAGAATCAGTTAACTTTTTATATCAAAAAACCTTAATTTAATTATAACACAACTCGGGGGAGTTATCTGAACGCCAACCCAACCCTTATTAGGTATGTATTTAATGGTTAGAGAGAGGTTGAACCAGATAAAACAAATCTATGTTTCACACACAGGAGCAAGTTGAAATAAAGTTATAATTAATCTTGAAACCATGCCCGCGGCCATCACAGTAGATAAATATTTCAGGCCTGTATTTTGTTGTTCGCCTTTTCCCTTTCAATGGCATATAAAAAGAGCTGAAAAGGGAAACCGCTTCTTCGAACTTATTATGAATGGTAAGGAAAATTTTGGAGATATTCATTGTAAACCTTTCCTTTGTAAGATTTTATAGAAGAGCTTTTTGGCATAAGTCGCCTTCTTAGCATGAGGGATCGACCTCGGTGACATTTTTACCTTTTCATTGCGCTTAAACGATCAAAAGCTTACCTGTCAGCTCAGACAGAAAGACTGTACTGATGTATAATTGTTATAGAGATAAGTATTAAACTAAGAAGGAATTCATTTTAAATACTTAATAAGACAGTTTTTGAGAACTTAGGTTAACTAGCTTTCCGGCCGCGGCTCCGCCCTCGCGTATGTCGGTTATCACGTAGAAACATTAACCTCTTTTTGCGCAGATGAATAAAAACTATCCTGTCCTTCCCCGGGTCTTAAACTATTTCCATTCCAAATTTCATCCAAATCGGTCCAGTAGTATGGCGTGAAAGCGAAACAGACAGATAAACAGACAGAGTTACTTTCGCATTTATAATATTAGTATGGATGAAATTTATATATCTCGTAATGTTATTCACCCGTAAATTGCTGGGCTACAATTGCAAAAAGTACTCGCATTGAATTTTTTCTCTAAATTTAGTTCCAGCTATAAGAAATAAATCGGTTCCACGTGTCGATACTTTTATTAGTAAATTATACATCATATACAACCACATCGATATTTTATTGTATTTATCCAGTGAAATATTAAGTGTCATTATAAAACCTATATAATCAAAATTAAAATTGGTCGTATTAAATACTCCGTTTTTGCTGTTAAAAAAAACATTATTTTACCTTTTTTCCCCTGCGGTATGCCTTTATTAACTAAACACTACGAACTGTATATTATACTACAGCTACTACAAAAAAAAACCATTAAGACAACCTAAAAAGAAACCTAACAAGTAATTATAGACTCACAGGCAGTGCAAATGCTCCATTATTAATCATTATACTTATAGTCGAATAAATATAAAACATGAGTAACGCCGGCACCATTACTTTAATTGCAAAAACAATATAGTTTAACAATACATGATAAAAAATAAGCTATTTCCTACAGGAAATATTGCAATTAAAACGAAAATCATTGCATTTTGAATCAAAAAATACATCAACAATAGTAGTTGCATTACAGCGAAATGCTGCAACTCTGAGCAGTATAATTATGAAGCATTTATTATATTGTAACGATGAACAGTTTTTTTTTTCGAAATGCGCCATCTAGTGTTTTGTCAATGATACCTGATAATAATATATTCTTAATTGTGTTGCAGTTGTGATATAATGACAACCAAGATGCGAATATTCGATGATATTGCAGTGATTAATAGCATTAGTGGATTCTTATGTATAAAATTTAAGCTTGAAAGGTCACATTTGGACAACAGATCCAAAGCACCGTCCTAGTCTTTCCATTCTCTTTTGTAATTACATTTAAATTTGTCTCACTATCACTTCTACACTATTACAGGATTTCAATTTGTACTACTTACACAAACACTTCCAGTGGCATACCGTATTCAAAACGGTAGGGGGCTAGGTAGGTAACCAATGATAACTGTTGAACATCGGCGCGGCGGGTCTAATTTCTATAAGGTTTCCTACCCAACGGTGGAATAGCCTGAACCTGTAAAAACCGACCATAATAAAATGAGTCTGTAATTATCAGTAGTTATGGCGAATCTCGAGATCAATGCGAAACAACTTGTAGAATTAAAAAACAGTAAAATGATATTAAAAACTGCAAAGTTTGCGCATATAAAAAGCTTAAAAAGATCAACAACGGCAAAGTAAGAACTTGCGAGTTGAAATATCAATGGGTAGGCCATATCGCTAGATGGAATCAATATAGGATTGAGAAAAGAGGATCAGAAATGGATACAACGGAAGACGTAATGTAATAGCGATGACATCGAGAGAGACGTTGAGAGTCGGTGGTTACAAAAAGCCGTTGTATCATTCAATTGGCTCTCCAATTGATCTTTGTTTATCAGTTAGACTTCGGGCTGATTTTTTATATAATTTTCTCAAAAAAAATATATTTAAATTAACTATGCTCCTTAAATACAACCTCATAAAAAAGTTGTAAGCGAGTAAGGTTCACATTTTGAAAAGATGAAAACTTTTACACAATACTCTGAGACACAATGTAAAAAAACAGCTAAACAGGAGTTTATAATTCATTCCACATAATTCAAAATAATTTTCCATTGTGAATGGTAGCGAACAACAAAAGAATTCTCTTTACAGAGAGCAAAAATGTCGAACTGCCTCGAAACATTCCAACAACTTCGTAAGAATTTGAAATTTGCCATGGAATATAAACGGAGGGCAGCGCTTACCTGAGGCATACAGCCCGATTATATTAACCTTTACTTAATAAAGATATATTTATATATCAAATTATTAACAATATTTATATATGTTATTATTAATACATAACAATAAATTAACTTTACGAAGTTAAATTTTATTATGTATCTGCGCTATTCACTGTTAACTTTTCAGCTCATATAGGCAATTCTTGGGATGCAATATTTCGCTGAGTCAATATTGCATCAATTTTCGTTACAATACACTAGTGGCTTAAAGATTTTTTAATTATTCCATGTCCTTATGAGCTTGGCCACAGATTTTCTACTTGAGGGTGGTCGCTAGTCAGGCGAGCAGTTTCAAAATGCTCTTCCACCGGGCGGTGAAGCTCAAACCCGCGGCGAGATTCGAACCATGGACCTGCTGCGCAGCAGTCCTTAGCCAATGCCTATAAACCATTGAAAAACGTAAATTCAATGTTACGGTGCGACAAATTTTGTGTACGCCTAATCCGGTCTCCATGAAATTTGTAAGGAAGGTAGCTTGTACAATTAGCATTTTGAAGTATCATATTAAGAACTACCTGACTGATTTTGAAGATAAATCAGTCGGCGATTTTAATCAAATGTACTTATCTTAAAGTTTTATAAGTGTTATTTTAAGTTATAACAAGAATTAATTAAGATTAAAAAATATAACTATAAATCACATTATTATTAGGTGGCAAAATTCGAATCCTGACGTACGTTTTTTTTACCTACTGTACAATTGTCAGAGTCAGAAATTGAATCTGGGACCTCATAATTTACATGAAATGCTCTTGATATTTTTTCTTAACATTCATCATCACTTTCCTATTTTGATCACACTCCAAAAGAGTCAACACAATATTTCTCGGCTAGCAACAGAAATAACATGTGTTGTAATTTCTGAAATTATGATTTTGCCGTCAGTACATAGGACAATAAGTATAATTTTAAACGTTTTTGATTTTTGGCCAGCCCTCTTCCTTTGACCAACCCTCCTTAGGGATGCTTATCAACTCACTCTGTCTTTCAAAATTCATACTTAAATGCCTTAGATACAGCTCGCATCTCCATGGCATTTATTCGTCTTTGATGCTTCTTTTGCCATACCCGAATTTCATTACCATACATGAATGTCGGCACTAACACATCACCATATACCTACTAACAATTGTGTTCTTTTGAAAAAGTTTTGCTGAGAATGACTGTGGCAAAATCCCTCAATTACCAGCACTCTCTTATCTACACCTCCTTCATGTTTTCTGTTTCTGACAAATACATTTCCACTATACTTAAAATGCTGTAAGTAACAAATTCTGATTGAAATCGTCATTTTGACAAAGCTACTAAGCAACCGAACCCTATTGTATTATTCTGGGTTAAGCCTGTTAGCACCTTCGACCACATCATCACATACCATCAGGTGAGATTGTGGTCAAAGGCTTACCTATCAGCAATAAAAAAAAAACTGTCACTGAAACATTGGCATATATGAAGCCTGAAAATGTCGCTAACATTTTTTGACCAACAGTTTAGGAACTAAATAATAAACTCACTTTGACTTACAACGACGCCAATAAGTCCATATATATTTAAAATAGCCCTATACAAGCCTTCAGGAATTAAAATAACTGGACACCTTGAAATACATTGAAAATTCCAGCGTAGAGGTTCGTAAACCGAAACTATTTATTTATATCAAATTTTATAGGTTTTCATATCACTAAAGCTACCGCGTCTATTATAGAATACTTCACCAAACCTTCCAGCTTCTGTTCTGTATTTGAAGATCCTATTCGTTTGCTTGTTCATGCAGCAAAATTCCCCGTGTAGACTTAACTAAATATCTGGGCGTTGTGATTGGTCAAAACATATCCTGCAAACAGCATATATCTCTCCACTCTAAAAGAGCACGCAAAATATACATCTTATGAAAACACTTATGCCTTGCACTTGAAATAAGAAATATGGTGAACACTGTGCCAACCTCTATCGCCATACTGTATCGAAGTGTGGAAAGTCTCCGCAAATTGCTTCACGATTGAAGCAAAGCGCGCTCAACGAGAAGTTTTAAAGGCCATGCACATGAAAACCGTTGGTACTCACTAAAATACTACTCTGCTAACTGTTAAAACTGCTGCGGTCATATACGAAGAAGAAAATGACCTGTCAGTTGGAAAACTTTTGGTAGAAAAATACGTTCAAATATGCCACAGAAGTTGACGCCCAATTTAAATTCTTCTTGTTAACCTCTACGCTCAGGTCAATTTTCGCTCAAAATTATGGGGCCCGCATTTTGACCCCCATAATTTTAAAATATATAAAAATTAAAATTTTATAATTATTTATCATTATTTTTATAGACAATTTTTTTAAGAAACCAAATAATTTGCCGGTTACTTACAATAATACTTGCACCTGTGTACCTATAACTATGTACGTAACACATGTAACTCGAGGAAATCGAGGGCAAAGGTGAAACAAATGCTATTGTCTTTTACTCCTACTCTTATTCTAGCTCAGAACCTTTGGTAAGGGTTCATCACATACACACCCACCATAAAATAGAAACTTATACAATCACACCTTCTTCACCCACCCACACACACACAAGCATACTATTAGTCCTCGTTCAGTTTACCTAGTTTATTATCATAACCAAAATAAACAATCACATAATATTCAATTTAACAGAAATAAATTCCATGAACTACAGTTGGGGCCCGTTTCAGAATGTCCTAATAAAGTTTCGGGTTGCTATGCAACACATAAAATAACTGAATGATAAAAATGACAGTTGACATGCAGCGCGTTTCAAGCTTTAACCGATGGATAGGCTAAATCGATGACTGTGAAACGCAAAGATAGTGTTTTAATTATTTAAATATGTTCTGGGTAGTAAAATCGGAACTTACTCGAACATTCTGAAACAGGCCCTTAGTCTATTTCAATTAAGATTATAACAATATGGCGTGCATTAATATCCCACAATTCTCTTTTCTTCTTAAAGTCTAAGAAATTTACTTGGTCCTGAATAATGAGTGAACAGTTTATACGCCAACACTGATAAATCGCTTTTTTGCCTAATTATTATAAGACAAAATAGCTTTTTTAAGTAAGCAAATATTAGGCGTAACGAGCTTCACATCCAATGTTTAAATCAATCCTATAGGTCCCAAGATACAGGCCCAGCCTAGTTTGTCTAGGTAGTAGCTGGAGTTAGTTTGGGGCCCACTGCCGATTAGAATTTAGAACATAGGTAGGTACTTAATATTTATAAGTTTATTTTGATGTTGTATGTATTATTTGTATTTATCTTTGTTGATTCTCTTTCTTTTAAATAAATGATTACTTTATTCAATCAACCAATGTTCACCATCGCCCAGCAAATATGCAAGATTTACCTACAAGCGACCCGCCCCGGCTTGGCACGGGTGTAATGCTGATACTAAATAATCTGTAATATCTCGGAAATATTCATTTAAATAACATGTTTTAAGGACCATATTGATCTATATTAAAATCACAATAAATTCAAGGTACTTTACAAGTTGTATAAGAATTAATGCTGTATTGCTTATATCACTTTGTAAACAAGCCATTATTTCTTGTAAAAAGTAAACGATTCACAATGGTTATTGTGGGTTATTCGTAAGAGATAGATATATACCATTGCGGACTTTTTTGTAGCCCCTCTTATGGCGTACAATACTGTAGTACATTATGTTGATCTATCTCGTAGGATTCAGCCAGAGTTTGCAATGTAAGCGCAAAAAATGTGTTTGTATACGACATCACATTGAAAACCTCTAAAATTATCAGTGTTTCTCTATAATATTATGCATATAAACCTTTTTCTCAAATAACTCTACGCATTAAAAAAACCGCATCAAAATCCGTTGCGTATTTTTAAAGATCTAAGCATACATAGGGACAGACAGCGGGAAGTGTTTTTGTTATTATATATACTATATATTGATGCTATCCCATATTTTCGTATCGGACCTTTTCACTGCTCTTTTAACCAACACTTTTGCATAAAACTTTAATAATATCCTGTAAACCACAATGATTTGGACAAAATATTGTAGTTCCAGTAGCTGATGCTTATTAACGACCCCTCCGACAAGCTTTCAGCCTCTTATTGTGAGTAACAAGACCGTTTATAATTCGGGGCTTAGCGAGTTAATTCCGAGAACAAATCTTGGCCTGGGTCGCCCAATCATAGGGTCAGCGAGAGCAAAACGGTACTCATAAATCAACTGAGATAAAGAGGTTTAAGAATATTGAGTTTTATATCAAATATGCGATAGCTGATGCAATACATTGTAATCCTATAATACTGCCTTTGACAGACTTGAAAAAAAGATAGACATTTTCCAATATAATCTGATTGTATATAAAAATAAATATATTTGTATGTACAAGCATTTCTTTTGACTTTTACTGTACTATTTCACATTTTTTACTGCAGAACGCAGACACCCGCGCAAATGGGGTTTTTGCCATAATCCCCAAGATTGGCGAACGTCTTGGGGATTGCAGTAAGAAAGCAAATTCTTATGTCATCTCTTACGACACCCATGGAAATAGACGAGAAGTAAAATCCTAGCCCGGTACCTCACAGGTTTTTAATCAATAGTACTTTTAAAAAAGAACACGAATGAATTATATTTTATAATTGTACCATAATTTCATATGTATTTAAGTAATGGTTTATTGTGTTTATTAATTTTAAATAAAATAATCTATTTGGTTATATTTATACATACATTGTATCGTTATGGCACGGAGGGAACGAGTTTCAAGCTCACTTACCTTCTAAATTTATGTAGTACCTAAGTATGTAAAGTAAAAGGTGACTAAGTTTATATATTGTTACTATGATAAGCTCTGGTCAATATCACAACTGATTACTAAAAATAACGTTATGTATATATTTATATATAATCACCGAGCATCTCATTAGGTGTTTGGTGATTATATATAAATATATACTGTGCCGGAACCCACCATTGTGAGTTCCGGCAGCTGTTCTTGAGAGCCAGTAAGTCTAGGCTAGCCTGAACAACATCTTCGACTACATCAAAACTTACCATCAGGTGAGATAGTGGCCATAGGCTAGCCTACTAGCTATTAAAGAATAAATAAAAAAAACTCGTTTACCTAACATAATGCAGCATTACTGACGTGAATAAATAATCAGAGTCATAATAGAAAAGGTTTCTACGCATGAGAATAAGTATAAGTGAGCGAAATAGTATAATAATAATCAGATTAATATTTGTATGCTGATTCGATGTTCGCTCATTGGAAGTTTTAATATCACCTATGTTTCTTGCATGTCCAGATATAGCGATGCATAATGGGAGATAGAGAGTTAACTCTCATCTATCTCATGCGCTATTACAACCTCATTAAATATTATCTCTAACGACACAGACATTTTTGTACGTAGGTAATCGTGCAAAGATCGCAAGGGCAGCTTAGACTGAAATTCTGAAAATAGTATGCAAATTAAGTATTTATTAGGTGATTGAAAGGGTTGTGTTTTATTGTCAACATCATCCAAGTTACGAGTAAAAGTTTCCAGTAGAAAGTGAAAGTTAGCGTATCATAGGCTAATAAACTGATATCGCCCTGAAACGCCAGATTCTTGCGCGTTATATAATTAATTATAAATAATAAGTCTCTGTTATGTTGAAATGGGAGCTCTACGAAATATACCTATGAATAACATAAAAATTCGGGATAACGTTGCAAAATATAGCAAAATCATGAATTTACAAAAAAAACTAGGCATATCAATTCTTATGTAATATTACAGGATGAAGTGTACAAAAAAATATATAAATCTATCTATCTATCTATAAAAAATGACAATAGCAACGTAGCCAACGTGCTCAAATAGCGTAAATTCGCAACTTTTTGCAGTGCTTCTCTGTAACTCGTGCGTCAAAAAGCATCTATTTATAATAATGTCAGGGAGTTGTCCAAATTCACTTTTTAACGGAACATACCTTGATTAGGAAGTTCCGTCACTAAATACTAATAATATAATTGAATATGGTAGAGAATATAAAGATCAGAAATAAATTTTTGATCCTAAGTAAGTAATTTTTATGGTCAATATTTGTGTATGTAAAGTAAGTCCTAAAATATATAACCAAATTTTTCATTGAAATCAAATAATAATATGGATTGTACCACAATACTTTAAACAACATTCTATTTCAAACCGAAAGATATCATATCAATGATATTAATTAATTATACATGATGTCATGTACGAAATATGTAGGTAAAAGTAAATTAACCAAGCAATGACACTCATTATATGGATATTATGAATTATCCTATAATGTGTCAAATTAGGAAGTTAAGCAGTATTTGATTTAAGGAGAAGGCTTAACTTAAGTGAACCAATGAGCATTGGCGTCGTGCGCCATAAAGAAGGCCTTCTTAAACGTACTCCAGGGGTTGCAAGTCCCTGGTACTTCAGAATTAGAACTTTTTCTTAAAACTGCTAACTAAAATACGATGGATCCATCTAATTATAAAAATTGCAACTTATCAAATAATACAATTTTAGAATAACAATATGTTATAAAATACCTATTTGCTAGTTTTACTTCCAATAAACGTTATACTTCCAAAATTTAATAGTGTCGAAGTCAGAGTCATAATAAACTAAGAATTATCAGTCTAGTCCATTCTCCTACTCTTTTAATTAGACTAAATTTAAATAATTCAATTTACTTAATCAAATTTCATTAAAACAATTTTGTGCAATACATTTTACTATGTTGTTGTGTGATGTTGTAAATATAAGTTGAGGAAGAAAATGGTCAATTTGTATTTTAAAAATACAATATTCAATATTACGCAGTTTTCTTTATAATTCCGATTGATTTAAGTTCGTTTAGATAATTATACATATTATGGATTTTGTAATATATAATTTAAACTAATTTTAGTCTTTCCTTTCCTATTTAGATCTTCAAATGATTGAAGTCGCCTACAATATAAGGTGATTACGAAGTTCATTGATTATCTATTTTAGTATATTTCCTTTATCAGTCTCTCTCACAAATATAATAATAATATAGTTAAATCATACATTTTAGTTTCCTAGAGTTACGGTCTAGGTTACTATGTCATTTACTTTAGAGAAAATATCTTCTAATATATTTCACTAACTTTACTAGATAAGCAGTTATGCATCTTATAGGTTCTTATTGTTAAGCTTTAATATGTTTTGCAATTTTTGAGGAAATCTCAGAAAGTCTTGGGAGTCATGAAAATATATTATTATGAGTACATCATTCAAGTAAATTCTATTTTCATATTGTTTTCCTTACAAAAGCCAATACATACCTAATTTATAGTTAATTATACTTATGCTAACTTAAGCCAATTTCTATACAACTTATTTTATCTAGATTTTATGTCGGGTTTTCCCACTACCTATTTTTAATTTGAGACTACAATAATAATATATACACGTGGTATTAGATTTGGGTTCGGTACAAATTACTTAAGGATTCATTATTTGCCATTTTATCTAATTGTAAAATATATTCATTATTTTTCATTTTAATTTCCCGTAATTTCTATTTTCTTCTAAGAAACAAATATTTACTCCCATAACAAAAATATTTAGCCGTTTAATGAATTAATACTCTAACGATTTAACCTTTAACGATTTAATACCCTAATGGTACTTCACTTATAATTGTTTTGCCTTGAATTATAGTCTAGAAACATATGTTTCATGTAACATCTCTTACAATGATTTACCTAGTTTTAGACTTCAGTTTTCTTAATAATTTACTATTGGTCTTAGATACCTAATTCCAATATTTTTATGAGATATTTATTATTTTCTGTTCGTTCATTTAGAATATCTACGTTATTCTAATAATACATTCAAATTCTATTCTTTTACATCATCAAATGAAAAAGTAATATTCTAAATTATATGAGAGTGATTAGCAATTATTTTGCTATTAGAACACTATAGAATAATAACTAGTATAATAGGTCTATCTTTATGATTCTTATTTTAATTATAAATGTTTATTTGATAGATTTAAATTTTAGGTTGAGAAGATATTATTTAGGAGTATTATCTGTTAGGTTAGACAAGTTCTTTCTTAATTACCTTAAAAGAAAATGGATTACTACAATAGGTCACTTCTTAAGGTCCTACCACTATACTAGACGATTCACATGCCATATTTCAAAACACAATAATTTTAGCTTAAAGAAAAGCTATTTAATATGTTATTTTAGGCTTCTTTAGTATTTTGAAAATTTGGGATCAGAATTTTAGTCAAGCACAATCGTTATGTTGAAGCAAAAATAGGATCAGTTTTGGGATCAGTTTAATTTAGGTTGTTTTAATTAGTTATTTTATTAATGTTCCCGTGTCAATTTACTAATTAATTTATTGATTATAATCTGGGTTTTCAAACATTTGGGTCTAATATATTTCCAATTTTTTAAAAAAGTGGGGTTATCTACTGCTCCGGTTACAACTTCAAACGCAGATTGTTTTTATATTAATTTCAAACCAAAAATTAACAAAGCCAACCTCCCCCTCCCCAAGTCGTAGCTGACTGCTGAGCGTCGTTATGTCCCCGACCATCTGTTTCCTCACTAGAGAGCTTTTTCAACCTCGTGGCGTGGCTCAGGGCATCTGTGATTGCAGTGTTCAGGATTTGAGCTACTTCATCGTTCCATCGATCTGGAGTACATCCCTTGGGTCATTCTCCTTCCAACTTCCTTTGACTATTAGTTTCAACAAAGCCAACAGCATAAACATATAATGCAAAACAACTGCAATGATATGCTTGACCACAGAACATTAAGGCATCTCCATATTGTATTCTGATCTCTTTGGAATAATGCTGCTGAGAACCATCTTAGGAAGATGAGGAACCTCGAACTGAAACAGTTTGTTTTTAATTTCAGAATATTATTCAGAATGTTTAAAAGTTTTAAATAGAATAAATGAAAAACTGTGATTTCGTAATATAGCTATTCTACAGGCACTGTAAAATTTTTGGGAGTTAAAATTACTATCTAGCTTTTAAAATAGGTATCTCTGTGCCAAACATCACACCGAATCGTTGCTCTGTCGCAGCGTGAAAAAAGGACAAACCAACACACTTTCGCACTTAAAATAGGCGTGCGGATAGAAATATAAGTTAAAATTTGTTCTTAGTAACCGATATCGACACCTTTGAGAAGCACTGAAGCACGTCGAGATACTCAAGATTCTTGCTAAATGCGCAACCTCATTGCACTGAATCCGCACAGAAACACTTCAGATATTATTGGAAACTCTCACCACGAGATTGAACGACCGACAATAGCCGTACTATTTCCAATGGTTTTGATCTTAGCGTAGCTGAGTTTTAAGATTTATGTTAAGGCCACTTTAATTCTTCTTTTCAAAAGTTGGTACGTAAGGACCTCAATAACATGTTTCAATAATTTCTCGATATACCTGCTCCTCTATCTACTTAATTAAGAACAATTCTACAATAATTTTCTTATTTTGCCGTTAAATACCTTTTTCATGATATGAATCGATGAGATAGAAATGTCACCCATATGATGTCAAAAATCACATCTACCAATTACGGTTGCAGTGCCTGAACCAAAAAGTTCTTCGTGATACTGCACTGCGCTCGTCCTGTTGAGATGTCACATTTGTCCTGCAATTTACCGAATTTTTATTTGCTTCTTGTAGAAGCGATATTCGTCGAAAATTCTTCTGGTTTGGCTGCATGGCGTTTGTGACGTCACGTCAGCTTAGCAGGAAAATTAGACGGAATTGTCACTAGATACATCTTTTTATTTTTAAGTGTTTTATTAAAATATTAATTTAATGTTTTCTTAAAATGTTTTTAAAATATTTGTAATTTTTTTATCGAACCCTTGAAGATTAATTGCAATAATCAATCACTTTATTGCCTGGAGGCAGACATGACAAGACAGAATGTCTAAAATCAAACTTTTACAACTACCCGTCCATCAGGAATTTCAACTCGGTATGTGCTTAATTAATTGTTGTTTCAATAATTTGAATGAGATTAGAACCAGATCTTTCGTCCGAATAAAAAAAAAAGAACAACAAAAGAGTACCACTTCCATAGTTTTTACCAAACGGGAGGTTTTCCTAAAGTTCCATTCAGGGGAACTCTGAGACTCATATGAATAAAAATAAAATGAATAAAAGGGTGTGCCTATTTTTAGTCCCGCTGACCGTAACTGAACATTGCCAGAAGCAGTTTATATGTATTTCTAAATCTGTATTGTGGTCTTAATACTAAAATAGACTAATGGTGTAGTGAATAATGTTTGCGTGTACTCAATAAGTACATTACGATTCGTCATATTAAATTTTTAATCCAACTTTTTAGATACCTAAAATAACTGTGGCAATGTAAATTGCCGATTAAGAGGACTATATACAGCGTACTTCTCCATACAAAAAGAAAAACCTCTTTTTCTTGTTTCGGTGATTTTTATAGTCATGTAATAAACATATTACTGACTAGGCTTGTAGGTTACCTACGTTTTATTTATTCCAGTTTTCTAACTCTGACTTTAAAGTTAGAAGAATATTAACCAGCCATGTTTTAGCGCCAAAACTATGTTTCATAAAAGACAATTAATTATCAGACACCATAAACAAATTTTAAGTTATTAAAATGTTCGATCTTAGAATACATTCTGTTCGATTTGATTGACACTGAAATTCTGATTCGATTGACACTAAAAAAAAAAGATTTTGTTACATTTTTAGGGATGAAAAGAGGTTTGCCGCGGAACTAAATTTAATCAAAAACTGACCAGCAGATCTCACGAGCAGCAACTCTCTCTATCGGGGCTATAGAGGGTCGAGGGGAAGGTCAGTTTACACAGTCAAGCAATGGGGATGCTATGATGTTTTTTTTTAAATATTAATAAGTTCTGAAACGGACAAACCGCTACCTGATGATGAGCATCACGTCAGTGCATTACAGTTACAGTTTCACCATAGTGCACTGCGCTCGACACTCCGAAACATTCGGTTTCATGTCTCAATTTCACCGTAAATTGACTTGCTAATGCTAATTTAAGTGCCATCTAGCCTACACACAGCAGTCTTTGCACACTACTGCTACTTGCCACTTGCTAGTCTTTGCACATAACTGATAGTGCTGTGGTAGCCATCAAGACGGCCTCTTGCTTAAGAGGTCTACCACCTGGTTTATCACCTGAACGGCACCACGGGTGGAGATTCGAGATTAAGGGTACTTTCCCAAGGACGAGGGTGACTCAGTCTAAGTAAGTGCACTGTGATACTAACATTGATAATGGTCTTTATTAAAACAAGCGTTGCATGTACCGTTTTCACCAAGGAACGTCGGCATCAGGATGTCCATCAAAGCTTAAACGTTTTACAATATGAGGTTGTGGCCATTATAATAAATTCCAAACTTATTTTATTGAATTTGTGGAATAAGGGTAAGAAGTTTATGATATAGCGATATAAAAAAATTAACATACAAACGGGGCTCACAAATGTAAAACATTACGGCATTACGGCAAGTTCTGTCGACGCTGTCGATTTTGGAAATGCAAAATGATCGATTTCCATTCCTGATACATCTCTCAACAATAATGTTTCATACTTGATTTGATAGACACGATTTGCTAGAAAAGCATTCGAGATTTTCCTTGAAAATGTACAAGCGGAGTACAGAATAATATTTTTCCCAGTTGAGGTATTTAGATGGTATATGGTACGACATCAGTCATCACTAAATTATATACTAAGTATTGCTCGAACAAAATCCCGCTAAGGCGATGTAAAAACCTGGACCTAGAAAAGTAAGGTGGTGACCGGAAAGAGCACTTATGATAGGTATATATGAGGATAAAGAACATCTACATATTATATTTCTAATAATCTATTTAAGCATACGCAGATGGTTCAAAACAAAACAGGTCGTAAGGCTTTTATTCATTACTCAGATTTTTATTCTTTACTCAGAATCTATTCCTCTGAACACTATATATACCTACCTATATTCTACCACTCTTTCAGACAGAGACTATGTCGCAGTACTGGTAAAAGTCACATTCAAACCCAGCTAATGGATGCGAATTTGGAGCTATAATATATATTGTTATTGATAGTGCGGTTATCATTAAGGCACTCAGTAAACCTATGACAAGATCCACAGTAGTAACTATTGCGATATCGCACTACTAGGCCTTACGAAAACTACATGGTAATTATTAAATGGATGAAGAGCCACAACTCATGCGCAGATAAATTTACTAAATTTACGATACATAGAAGGCAGATTTATTAGCTAAAGGGACCGAAAAACAAGTCAATGAAGACGTAATGGCACACTGCAATCAACCGCTTCAGAGGCAATAGGTATATCTATTATATTTACACGCACTAAAAGAACGGTAAATATGGTGCAGGGGATTAGATTGCAGCGAAGCAAAATTTCATGTTCCCATTCCTCAACAAGAAAAGCTGAATAATTTGTTAAAATTACTGAGGCATGACGTACGCCTTACGGTTGGTCTAAACGGGACATTGCAATTTAAACTATCAACAGCATAAGCCAAGAGCTACTGACAGTTCCTTTTACGGAGGTTGTATGCTGGAAAATGAAACTGTAGAAAATGTGTTATTGCAACCCAAAGCCACTGAAGAAATTAGGCGAAATACCGTCTTTCATCCACTTTTATTTATAACTTTTTATCAATTTGAGACTAACCTCTACCTACCCACTTGCTGGCTCACTACTGGTTGGCTACTAAAAGTTCCTTCGTACCAAAATTAATCTTGATTTACAAATGGCCTATACAACAATTGTACTATGACCGCTTTAAGGCCAATAACATGTAATTAAAATATTACAAAAACACGCTTATTCCTCGTAAAACTGTTAATGGCCAGAGTGCTTTACGAAACCATATCAAGCAGGTCCAAAATAGAATGCGTTGTTCCGTTCTCGAGTTCCTATCTTCCGGCGTCAACACGATATGGGTCCTATGGTACCATAGGTATTGTCATTAGAACTAAACACAATTGTCAAGTTTCATGACGATATAACAATTAGCAATGAGTGACATTCAGTTCATTCGATTTTATTACATATTTAATAACTTGCGTGCTATAAAAAAGGGGAAGCTAACTTATATATAATATTTTATAAATATATTTTTTTATATTGGTGATACGCTAGCCTTTGCCCACTATCTCACCCGATCCTAAGTGCTTATGTAGTATTCTGTTCTGTAGTATTCAGGCTAACCTAGAATTACTAGCTCCAGCTTACAGCTGCCGGAACACACCGTTATTGGTTGGCGACAGAATTTCTACATGATATTTCTAGCCTGGTCTAGCCAAGCGTGTTTTAAATTCAGCAATAGATTTTATTTATTGGAAAAGAGTGTACGTATGATGACATAAAAATGTAAGTTTCTTTAAAAGCTTTTCAGAAAAAGCTACACGTGCATCTAGCCAATAACTTGTGTTTCTAATGCATTATTCTGAGGGTTGCCTGAGGGAAACCATGCATGTATGCCGAGAATTAGTTTCCAATAAGGAGTTGTCCAAATATAATATAAAGTACATTAATATTTCTTGCGTCATTTCATTTCATGAAAATACGCAGCTAACCACATCCGTAATTAAGTGTAACCGCAAAATGAAATGTGTATTTTTTATGAACAGTAAAATGTTCAATGAATTATGTTGGAAAAGATTTATGGGTGCTTTAATCATGAACTATTTTACAGGGATGTAAAGGCAAAGTCAAATTCTGTGATGATGACATATCATTACGAGTTACATACATCATAAAAGCACCTACGTCATAACGGTCAACATAGTCTCTTTTAAGTTACCTGTAGTTAAAACTCTTGTTGTGTATTAAGAGGCGATGCAGATCAATAAGAAGGTTGTGAAGAAAAATAAAACAAAACATGAATTAAACAAGTTTCAATCTCAATGCGCGCTGTTATTGGGGGCTACGATGGGATTGTCCAAAAAGCGCGGAAAAAAAAGATAACATTGAAAGGAATGAGTTTGTCCTATTTTAAAATTTTCAACACGGATTGTTAAGGGTATCATTGGTCACATTTTAGTAATGGATAAAATGTGAAAATTGATTATTGTTGAGGACAAGTTCCGAATAATTTGAAAACAGTTGCGCTTAAAATATTTTTACCAATGAAGCAAGCAGTTATGAAAAAGCCTTCAATACGGCATTGTTGACAAAACCGCTCATATTATATCTTTACTAGACACACTTTATATTTTTTATGAATCCAAACAATAATGTTCTAGAGAGGAGTTCACATTCAAAGTGACCAAAATCATGCTGTCATATTTAGTATATTATTAGAAATTTATCACATGCCAAATTTATACATGTCACAATTCAAACTCTCAAAGGTATTCCTGATGTATACTCGTCATTACACAAATGTTTGAAACAACACAGATTTTCAATCATCAGATACAAAATAGTCTGATAAAATTGGTATCCGCAATATTGAAAACAAATGAATTTTTCAATAACCAACATTCGTCCTATATATTCCAAATACATTTATTCGTATGAAAAGTAACTTTTATTTTTTATTTTATGAAGTGACGAGATGGACTATTCACCAATCAGTGGTAAGCGTCACGATGTTGCAGTATAACCGTCCGCGGACCCTGCGCTCATCACTCCGAAACGTTAGTACTTATGTCTAGTTTGCCCATTAATTTTATTTGATTCAGTGCCCTTCAAGCCTAAGCACAGTAATGTCTGCACACAACTGGTTCGAGACAGTATTTCTAACACTGCAGCGTTAACCACCAAGGCAATATTTTACTGAAGAGACCTACCACATGCTAAAACTAATTGATAATAGAAAACCAGGCTTATATATAATTATTTATTACACTGACAGCTGATGAAATAGAACTTATTTGGTAAGAAAACTATATCAAATAATACTATTTAAAGGCGCTGCTATTATGCCATTCGCCATGTGTACTGGCACAGCGATGAAAGCCTTTTCGAAGTGTTAACGTAATAGTTTCACTATTTTCTCAAAAAGGAAATATTTTTCACGTGAAAAGGATCAACTACGAATCAGTAACGCTCTATCGAGTTAATGGAAGAGGTAAAACCCACGTCATTTCTTGGTGGGAAGTAATTGCTCTGGATTTACAGGAAGTAGAGAAACAATTTCCCAACCTCGATAAATGCGCGTGGCATTATTCAGAAAAATATTGGCAAGAATTGATAGGCAATATCAGGCGAAGATCGAGAAGTATAGCGTCAGATGATGACCTATTTACCTAATAATAAGTTGTCCAAAGCATGATGTATACCCGAGAAAAGTTTTTCGTGCGAAGAATGCACCAAAATATCGTGACATGATTGAATGCTTATCGACACCGCTAGTTTGTTTGACAGGCAACAAATGTTCGTTTACTGAAATCATAACAAATATGTAATCATAACGCAAATACGATCTTATCGATATGATTTTTAGAGAAGACAGCATTGATTTAAAAAAAAATTGTTTGTCTACTTATAGCTTTCGTTGCTAGGAGCGATATTTTATTCCTACGTTGGAGCAAAAGTGGCTAGAATCCCCTTGAATCTGAATTAATCTTCGTGGAGAGTTGTAGGTATATTCGTCGTGTGTTTGGCGGATATTTGAACAAACAAATCAAACGCTCGGGAATGGCATTAAAGGCAGTGGTATATACAATTATACTCGCAATGTCTTCGATGACGACGAAAGCTTATGACGTCTTAACCAGCTCTTGGCAATTCCACGGTATTATTGGCTCCAATGTTTGCTCTGGGGGCCTGCCGATGTGGACTTCAGTTGTTATTACAACGTCAAATTAAAACAATAGCAATAACAATTGTTTGAATTTTATCAGCATTGACCAGAGCGCCGAAACGTTGCTGAGCAAATAAGTAAACAGTTACGTTTTGGGAAAAATATATCGATGTACATTAAAATGTGCGTAACGCGGAATACAGCATATAATACATAGGTACTAATTATTTAGTCATTGTGCTGTATTTTGTTCACGATATAAACTGAATTGACAAAAAAACTTATTTTGGTACCTGGCGAATGAATTTGGACTATTATCAGAAATCAATTATGAAATACATACAAATCTTGAATAAACTCTGACCTATGTCAATAGCTCGTAAATTATTATATCTGTACAAAGCCGCCACATAAGTATTTACGCGGTTTCGGCGGACGTTCAAGGTATGGCGAAAAGCTTGCCTCGGATAGTTAATGCACGTTAAAAGGGTACTCAACTCTGGTAGACTTATACAAAGTTCATACTGAAATTCAGGTATCTGTCTACTGTTGAAAATATCCTATGAGTACGTACTACGTACATATAAGATATTTTCAACAGTACTTACGTACTAAGTACCTACAAACGTGAACTTTGTGAGATTGGAGTTTAATGGACTGATGAAATTATGAAAATAGGTTACATATAATAGGTTTTTTTTGTGTGGGATAATGGGATAGAAATATAATATTCTATTTTATTTATTTTGTCTTATACATTACTTTTGAGCTCCGAAATGGACTATTTACGAGGGTGTAATTAAACTTTTGGAACTTAGTGTAAATCCAGGCTGACAACTTTTATATACCTACAAGCACAAAGTGCCTTATTAGAGAACCGTAAAAATAATCAACATGTACCACCACAAACACGTGACATCTATTAAGTATAGTAACTAATCATGCAGAAAGGGGGTTGCGAACGTGCTGAGCATGTGTGGCCTGTATGTACTGGGGCGTGATTTGACAAAGGCCTGGCAATACCCCACCAACCGTCAACCCTCTTGTAACTACGTTATTAGCTCCTTACCCCTTGACAATTAACATTGTTCACATCTCGTGCCACAATATTAACATGATACCTTTCAACTTATATACGCCACAAAGGTTGCAGTCATTAAGAAGGGTGACGTCGGGGATTGCTCAGCATTTGTCTCAATAAGCCCCAGGAAGTTTTTGATAGTGTGTAGAATTACACAATGTTTATATACCGCTATTGGAGGCGGTGGCGAGCAGACGTGACGCCGTGGCGACGTTCGCAGCCCCTGGCACTCAGGGTCGGAGACAGTCGCATGCGAAGCGGGAGGGGCGACGGTGGGGCAACATGAACGGGGCTCACTGAGAGGATGGTGCGGCGGCACGGAGAACGTGTAGTACTTGGCCGTTTGGTTGTGCGCCCGGAGCACCGAGCTGTGTGTCAGCGTCACCACCACCACGAGGACCGAGGCGAGCGCCAGCGCGAAGAAGGACGCGGCGACGGCAGCCACAACCCTCCGCCTTCGCGCCTCCTTGCCGGCGTCTTCCAACGGCACCTCAGGCTCCGGTGGGGGCAGCGGCTGCGGCTCCGGCGACCTGCTGCGCACGCTGGGACCTCGGCTGTTGGGCAGCTCGAGCGTGTGCCGGCGGGAGCGGCGTGCGCGCTCGCAGTCCGCCGCAGAGGAGTGGTGCCTGCGCAGGCGATGCGGCGCACCCGGCGTCACGCGGCATGAGGCCGAGCGCAGGGTGCGCACTGGCACCATCAAGTCATCGCTGGAAACTCGCGGCACGCGCGCAGAATGCACCGAACGGAAGGAGTGGTCACGCGCCGAGCTGCTCGGGAACGCGAGATCGACGGAAGCGCGGGAAGAATGTCGTGAAAACCTGTCGCGGTCGCGATGATCTACGCGCACCGACATGGTGCGGGCGGAGCGCGCGGCGGCGGCCGCCCGAGTGACGGATCCCCCCGGCCCGGTGTCCACGTCGCCCGACGCCGCCCGCCCTACGCCACCCCATACCGCTCCGTGCGCCGTGTTTACACTCGTCCCCGATTACTACAAAGAACGCTTACAAATATATTCCTCCACATCATTCGCGAGGTAAAGTTAACTCGACGTCTCACTTGGATGTTGCCGAATCGTATTTGCACGATTAAAGATGTTTGGACTTACCTTTTACGCCCAACTTCCACGTGATGTTTATTCAACCTGTACATATCGAATTCCTAAATTTATATGTACGTGAAGGAATTCCAATTATAGATACGCTATCGCACATATTTGCTTCGTAAGTCCAACCATGGAATCTGATTTATTTAAGAAATAAAGAAGCCATGATGAGCCGAGAACCAAAACCATGTTCGTTAAGTTATGGCAACAGCGTTTAAAATCAACAATTGTCCCATTGGCACGGGCGAGCGCTAAATGGAGCGAGCAGCTTTTGTTCGGTGTCCATGTTGTCAAGTTAAATTGTCTCTGAGGCGGGAAACGAAACAGATAGTAGAGAAGTTGTACACAGCTATATCGACACTATTCAATAGACTCAACTCTACGCGTACAAGTAGGCTCGTGTCTGCATCGAGTTTACTACACGTAGCACTTAATGATGAGTCATTTTTTAACTAGTAAAATATACTTATAATTTGATATTATGTCATTGCTGTATCTTGATTTGAGAAGTAAATAAGGTAATTTTCAACAAAAACCATCTCCCAGCAACAAACCAGTATTTACTTAATTAAATATAAAAATATCATGATTGTTTGTTTTTACAAAGCTTATAATATTTTTTACAAAACGTGTAAGTATGATATACTATAATTTTCGAAACGAAAGCACGACATGATTTCAGTTATTTGGTCATAATACCAAAATCATCACATCAACTTAATTTTTTGATTTGATCAACTTAATTTGACAAGAAGGATTGATCAAAATTATCACATCAACTTGGTAGCCAGTTGGGGATGGAAGTAATTTCATTTTTTTAATATATCGAAGTCATTGTACTGGTATCCGTAAATTTTTGTTTGAAAGTCCCGTGAGTACAGGCGGGTATTTAAAACATTAATATGGTATTTGTAAAGATTAACATACAGCCCAGGTTTCACAGAAACAAGACAAAATAATAAAGTGAGGCTGGTGGGTGGGAAGAGAATGATTTCATAATGCATGCGTTTTTTTACTATATTTCCTAAAGTTGCATCTATTATATATCTTTCCCTTGTTAATCATATATAAAAACTTTCTATGCCTAGTGTTTTAATGACGAAATAAGGATATACAGATAAAGGTAATAATAACCCAGAGGCCTAACCTAGAAAACTGAGGCAGTTGATGGACTAAACTAGTAAGGGACTAGTTCTCCATCTCGAATCTGGTTATTTATTGATACTTAAAAAGGGAGTACCTTTCAAAATTCGTGTAAAAGCCAGTCCGTAGAGGAATAATTCTAACTTCAAATTAAATGAATGTAACCATTGTGTAGTAACTTCAACTAAGAATATAAGCCTACAGCACTTTCAAAGTAACGAATTCACAAATGCACTCTATGAAATGATTAATTATAAAGAAATAAATGGCTTCAGTTTTGAACAATACAAACAAACGCAAGCAAGTTTCGCTGTCCTACTCGCGATTGAAGCAAGACTGACGAACAATACCCGCGACACAATGACACAAGCGCTCTATCGGACATCCCTTAGATAAGATACGACACTTCACTCAGAACCTTTGACGTGTGGAATACACCATACAGAAATACGTGAGGTATTTCTTCAGGCGGTAGAAAAACCTTGGACCGACCTATTGAAATGTAGCGCCGCAGATAGCTGTTTCTTTTCGGAGCTTCCTATTTATCGGTGTCAATGTAAAAATGTTTGGGGTGAAATAAAAATGAATTGGACATAATATAGGAGGGAGGTTATCATTGAATAAGATAGGTTTCATCTATTTCTTGGAGATAGATAACGGTTCGAAACGGGAATTGGGAAATTGGTTACTTTTAGCATTTTGTTTCACGCTTTCAGATATTTTTAAACAAGTTTATAGTCTTCGTATTTTCAGTGCAAGTAGAGGTGATGGTTATGGTCAACAGTAGAGGTATTTCTTCGCCTACCCCTAACATTCTGAGCTCAAATTTTGATGTTCTGAGTGAGCAAGTTGCTCTAATGTTTGTTGATTTCGTGTAGTTAAAAAATATGATTCCCTAATTTAGAGTTAATATCTATTTGAAGTAGATATATAATTTCGTAATTTTAGTCTTAATAAATCCATAATTTGTCTCTAATAAGTAGTTAGTATTTTATTTTATTTTATTGTAAAATATTTATTTTAAAACTTGGTAGCGTTTATATATCTCAATTTTATATTGACTTATGGGGTACAGTAATAAACTAGTATATTAACTAGTATATTCTTATGTAACATTATGAATTGATTTATTATTGGAAACAATGAGGCCAGTTTGGTTTTATACCACTTTGATTATTCTTACATGTACTAGAATTTGACCAAGGGTTTTAGTTGTATTCCCTTTGACACCACCCAGTAGTTGAAATCAATAAGCTTTCTGATAAAAACTACTGAACTAATGAAGCGTTTTTGTCAAATCTTGCGCCATTAAAGAAATGGTTACAGTAGGATTAATAGTTTTGGAGAAATACGTGGACAAACAAACATATAATTATACACATGCACTAATAAAAAAAAATTTTTGGCGGTCCTAATTCATTATCTGTGAGTATATTGCAGTTCCAATAATTTTACATGCATACGTGTTGAATGGATAACGTCCTTTTGAAGTCAGATAAAAGAAAACAAAAATCGTACCACTGCATCATATCATAAAGAAACGCACATGGTCATACATATATCATAGTTGCTGTAGCAGCAAGCGTCAATATGTAATCTGTCCATCTGTGCCTTCTGAAAGTAATCTTACAAATCTTCAAATCACGAAAGAATTCCAAATTTTTATCCAACCACTGTCACGCTGTCACATCACTTAAAATAGAAGCTACTCTAAAACGAATTTGTCTTATCTCATAATCCGACTTTTGATTTTTCGAACGAACATTGTTGACAGCCTGACACTTATTGGGATCCTCGAACATGAATTATTCATAGAGTACCATACCTGGGTACCCATAAAATATCTTAACCGCCTAAAGGTAAGGAAAGGCTGAAGGACTTTAACGAACTACGTGTATCGAGGCCGATACCGGACGGCCACAGGTGAAGGGAAATTACTTGTTACATCATTGGTGTATCTTAAAATTTTTTCATATCTATTTAGCATTATCATAGCGTATGTACAAATTAATTTACTTTGTTTAGTGCTGATCGGTACAGTCTTTAAATAGCTCATTTAGTTTTGGCTCCTACTTGTTAGTAAAATAATATTTGGGCGACTTTTATATTGATAAAGCATTTATATTTGAATGCTATTTAAAGCTACAAAAACCAATTGAAATAACGGCAGTTAAATTGAACTACGATACATTTTAATAGGATAGGAGGGGAAACTAGCATGAGGCTCACCTGATGGTAAGTCATCGATATCACCTACGGACATCCGTGACACCAGATGTTTCAAGAATTCGTTGCAGACCTATGGATAGGACGGAATATGTTCTTTTCTTGAAGATTCTTCAGAGCAACTAAGATGTACCACAGAAGGCAGCTGGCAAAAGCTATTCCACATAATATATTACGTAGGTAAATATTATTTTACGTACGTAAATATCAGCTAAAAATAATTTATGTCCCAAAAAAATTACTTACTGCCATCACAAATAAAACGCTAGCAAAGGTAAGAAATGTCTTCACATCTGTCATTTTTCACATACTTTGTGACTAACCAACTTATTAATTTTGTCATCCAATTTTCAATTACTCTATCACTCGCTTACTGTTATTACAAAAAAGTTGTATACAACCTAAATCGTACAATAAGGCTCGTCATTATTAAAATTTCGGTTAATTTAACATTCGCTTAACAGATTTATTAAAGATTCAGCGTTATATCCATTTTTATAATATTGTTTACGTGATATATATTAATAGAATTGAGCGGAAATCTGGTCAGAATCATATTGCCGTGAATATTCAAATTTAATGAACAGTTTACTCATATTACGAGTTTGAATTATTCATAAACATAACACCGACATGAAAACTCTGACAAATATGAAGAAGGTTTCGACGAAATCTGAATTCTGAATTACTTTGTCGAATATATTATTACATCGGAGATTTCGACGGCAACGATCCCCGTTCGGAAAAAATGTTTATTACAAATTCATTGAAATGTTAAAAATATGTATCATACCTAATTCATGACCACCTTCCCGTCAATCACATGTTGGTAAGGTGTTGCTACGCATTAGGCGCGTAATATGACTCATTACCATATTTCAATCCTTATGAGCCTAATAAAAGCGGGTAACACGATGAAACCCAAGGTTGTCTAAGGTTAAGAAGACTGACCTGCTTTAATAGCGCATATTTTTTTTTTAAGACAACTGAATAGTGTCACTCAACAGTACGTTCAATTCCCAAATTGTACCCATACGCCACAGCCACATCACAAGCTATTGACTGTCGCTTGACTGATGAATTGTTTTGCTCTAATTGTATTACTTTGACTATCATAGGAGACGGTACGCGGGGTGCCGGGTTCGATTCCCACTCGGGGTGTGCTTTTTGTGATATAAAAATTTGTAAATGTGATTTTAGCTAAGCACGAGATAGAGCTTCTATTCATACTTAGAAAAACTATTTATTATTAATTGTAAATTCATGAAATTTTATTGCATTTTTTTACATAGGGTAGGATGGAATGCGTTTACTAGTTGAGATAAAAGACTCTTGGTTTCATCAGACAGTTCCATCAATAGGACCACGCGGAAATTCAAATAATAGATTATCTCCGGTAAGTTAATTAATAAAGACAATGTTCCACCCACCCCACATACCATGACAGATTGAGAACGATCTTTACTTCGTTCCATGATACCTTCGATGGAAGATACATAAGCTTTTGTCGGCTTGATGCTTAACCTAATTAAAAATATATAAAAAATGACGAAGAAGGGCACGTATATGTATAGAATAATATTGTTAAATTAAACATAAATAAATACTTTACAATTTTGAACTTAATATTAGTAAGGTTTTTAATTTAACTCGTAAACTGCGTATACGACACGACCAAGCAATGTGTGATCGGGGAGAAACTGACGGCTGGATGCCACACCCGCTTCGCCTGATTGGTAGGTACAGATCCTTCGATTCCGATTTATCTATTCGATTTTTGATTCTACTGTGTTCAACTATGTAGTTTTGATTAACGGTACAGAATTGTATCGTTCACAGTCATACACATCCTCAAACACAGATAGAGTCAGAGAGATTTTGACTGTACCGCTCAGATCAAAGTTGACTTTGTAAGATGTGTGAGACCCATTAACGTTGACGATGCAATCACAGCCAGAGGTTCCAAGCGACAACCGCGCAGATTTTTGCTTAGCGAAGCATGTTGACCGTTAACAATGTTTGCTTGATGCTTGTCAAGCATTTAAGCTCTTGCACCGTGCTTGATGCGACTTTCAATTTTTTTTTGTATGAAGCGACTGCAACGTTTTTTCAGTGTACGGAACAAGAATGACTCAATTGTGCAATAACGGAGGACGATGCTTTGTCTAAAGACACATAAAAAAATAAAAACAACGAGCATCGGAAGGAAAAACAGTTTCTCAAGGTGCTTAACTGGCGTATCGAGCTGCTAGAACAAGCAAAACAAAACAACGTGCTTGGCGTCAAGCGGCTTGATCGTCCCAGAACCCCTTTCGAAAATAATTGTTCTTAAACAATTATTTTCGTTATTACACACATTAATAAAACCAACATTGATTAACATATTTGTAAATATATAAACATGATTATTTAATTTACTGTAAACTTACAAACGGCGAAAGAATTACACATGGCCACTTTTTAGAGCCATGGATTTTACAGGGTTATTGGAAAAATGCTAACAACCTCTTAGGGTTGACATCTGCTAGTCCTGACAAACATTATGTTTTTTTTTATTTTATTATTTTGTGTTTTTTTTTTGACGGAATAAGCACGAAGACCACCTGATGTTAAAAGTCTCTGCCTGTAGGCACAAGATACTTTTATTTACTTTTATTTATATACTTTTATTTATGTTTAATTTAACAATATTATTCTATACACATAAGTGCCCTTCTTCGTAATTTTTTATATATTTTTAATTAGGTTGAGCATCAAGCTGACAAAAGCTTATGTATCTTCCATCGAAGGTATCATGGAACGAAGTAAAGATCGTTCTCAATCTGTCATTGTATGTGGGGTGGGTGGAACATTGTCTTTATTAATTAACTTACAGGAGATAATCTATTATTTGAATTTCCGCGTGGTCCTATTGGTGGAACTGTCTGATGAAACCAAGAGTCTTTCATCTCAACTAGTATCCATCAAAACGCATCCCATCCTACCCTATGTAAAAATATGCAATAAAATTTCATGAATTTACAATTAATAGTTTTTCTAAGTATGAATAGAAGCACTATCACGTGCTTAGCTAAAATCACATTTTAAAATTTTTATATCACAAAAAGCACACCCCGAGTGGGAATCGAACCCGGCACCCCGCGTACAGTCTCCTATGATAGTCAAAGTAATAAATACAATTAGAGCAAAACATTTCATCAGTCAAGCGACACTCAATAGCTTGTGATGTGGCTGTGGCTTATGGGTACAATTTGGAAATTGAAAGTACTGTTGAGTGGAACTATTCAGTTGCCTTAAAATAAATATTTATGCGCTATTGTAGCAGGTCAGTCTTCTTAACCTTAGACATCCTTGGATTTCATCGCGTTACCCGCTACTATTAGGCTCATAAGGATTGAAGTATGGTATTGAATCATATTATGCGCCTATTGCGTAGCAACACCTTTTAACGTATGTCTTATTTTATATTATTTATTACTTTGCTCGTTGAAATATTCAAAACTCTATCCAAACGGAGCACAGCGCGGTCCAGTATTGCCGTGGGGGGCGTTCTTGACTCGGAGTACGCTGTAAAATAGTATTTTTTTTAATTTCAAAACAATTTCTTTTTTCTCAAAATGTTTGTTAGGACTAGCAGAAGACAACCCTAAGAGGTTGTTTGCATTTTTTCCATAACCCTGTATATCTAATTACGCAGAACAATATCTATCAAAGGGACGCATCAAGATAATTTCAACTACAAAATTTTATATTACATACTAAATATGTATTCTCTAAGTATTTCGTATACCGGGCTTGCTTCATCGTCCGTAAACTCTTAATGGTGTCTGCGGTTACTACTTGGATGGGTGACCGCTAGGGCATTTACAGTTGAGCTTCTCAGTGCTTTAGACTGAACATTATGCCAATTGTTGTCTTGTTGTAGGCTATATGTTGGAGGCCTTCCAGCGGTACTGAAGACTAAAATACCAGGGCTCGCCGCTGGAGGCCTATCCGCCAAGCCGCAATAGGCCTGCAATGGATATATATACGACCCATGTCCCAGTATGCGGATATGGAAATGTGATGACCTGATACGATACAGCAGTGTACTAAGTTGAACAAAAATATGCATGTCTACTACTCCGACAATTGTTCTATATATAAGCTTTTGAGAAACTGCGATACCGTTCAAATCCTCTTAGTTTTTATATCGCTGATAATATTGAGCTTATGACGTCACAATATATGCGCGTATTATAATCTTGCGAGTGGATTATATACGGTAGCAGAATATTGAAAACTTATAAGAGGCTTAAGGGAGACGGTAATCTTCCTTTTTGTAATAATAGCTTTGGTTCCTATTACATTGGAATATTTCTATTACAATTTCTACAGAAGAATATTTGGCTATATTTTTTCTCCACATACTTGAAACAGAAAGCTTTATTGTAAAAAAAATGTCATGGTTGCAATAAGTATTAATATAATAAAAAATAAGTATTAATTCATATATAAAGCATCTAATAATCACTAAAAAGTGTATCAAAACATACATACCCTAAAAAAATTATGGTTTTGACTATGGAAGTCAACACTCACGGTATATGAAAAAAAAACTAACCAGTTTATACTAGATTGGCAGTTTATGCAAAATTAGAAATTCTTTAAAAATCTGCCAAGTGCGAGTCGGACTCGCGCATGAAGGGTTCCGTACCATTAGCTATACAACATTAGACTTCATATTTTGACCTTTTTTTGTTTTAACGCGCGCGAGTGTGACTCGCACTTGGCCAACTTTTTGTATTTGTTGTTATAGCAGCAACAGAAATACATCATCTGTGAAAATTTCAACTGTCTAGCTGTCATCGTTCTTGAGATACAGCCTGGTGACAGACAGACAGACGTACGGACGGACAGCGAAGTCTCAGTAATAGGGTCCCGTTTTTACCCTTTGGGTACGGAACCCTAATAAAATAATAAAAACCAAGTTTTCAAACTCGATGAAATTTTGCATGTGCTAAATGTCTGTGCTTTTGCTTTTTACCAGTTATTCGTTTGTATGATTTATTTTCTCCCCAAAATGTGAATATAAAAATGTTCCATACAAACCAACTTTATAGTATAATTTTGGAAATTAATAATTATACGAAACCTGGCAAATCATAGAAGCACACAATAAAGACTAAAAGAGATGTAGTTAAATGACAAGTATGCATAATTTCTGCGAGTTTGTTAATATGGTATTTAATCCCATCGCTAAGGACTATTTTTGCTCAAAATTAGGCACCCTAGTTTTACCCCCTACATTTACGTATTTCCTAAAATGTTATGTACTATTTTTTTATATTATTTTTACTAAATTAATATTTTTTGTATTTTTTTTTCTATCTTCACTGATGTAGGATACATAATATATTCCCGTACCGGTTAAAAGACAAAACTACGCTTGTATGGAAAATACAATGGATTCAGTGTATTCAAACTTATAGTATAAATAAAAAATTATCCGTATTATAGTCTTGATCTAATGATTATAAAATTAAACAACCTCCAATTAAAAATCTATTAGGTACCCGATAATGCCAAGTATTATAATACGACCATGCGCTTAAAGTCTAAAGCAAAGAAGTCATTTATAGTTTTCTTTTTTAAAGTCTTTCATCAACGTCATTTTTCCTCGATCGAATTTCGGATGTTATTCTCATACCTACACATATTTTGTAAGACAGACACTTACTAATGGATCTAAAATAAATACTATCATTCAATCTTCAATAGAAAACATTCGTTGGTAATAGAGCGGCCAATAATTCAAGACTAAAAATAAACGGAAGACTACTTATACTTACATTTATTTGCGTAAGAAGTTTTGATATGGAACACCTTATTATGAGTGGTTATTTCTTTATGGTTCCGCACGAAAAAACAGACTCTATAAATACTTCTATATACTATATGCTTACCCTGTCCGTGGGTCCTGCCTTGGAGGGCTATATAAGTATTTTTTTAAATATTTGTAACCCAAACGATTAAAAAACCAAAAATATGGTTACAGTGTAACTTTGCCAGTTGTCACTCTTAACATTTGACAGCTGTCACATCGACATCTGCCAGATCTTTTACTAAACTTATTAAGTTACGTAAAAAATTATCTATAATGCACCGTATTCATTTGATCTAAACAGAACGAGGGGCCATTTTAGTCGGACGATTCAGTGGTACCACGGTTAATATCAGACGGCATTTGCCGTGATGTAGTGTAGACAGTACCTCGGTAATAAATAATAATAAGAACAAAACTAAATAATATGATAATTTTATCTATTATTAATAAAATACCTAAGATATATTATATAACTTGTATATTATTAGAACTGTTTAAGTGTTTCGCTAACACTTAGTACAAAATATTCTCACAATAGATTTCATACTATTGATATTGGACCGTAGTATTGGACCGAAGCTTCCATTACAAAAAAATACATGGCCGATACACATCATGGCTCAAATCAACCCAGAGTAAAAAGAACAGTTGTCGATTCACACCGTATTGTGTAAGGAGCTGTTGGGTGATTCACTCCATGGACCGAAACTATCCTGGTATGTGAGACTCGCCAATACCCTCACAAAGGAATGTTGTACCATACCACTTATCATCAAGCGTTTAATCTCCACAAAGGTAATCTGAAGTATCTAAACACCCACGTTTTGATTCCACGTCGGATAGATGTATGTAATAGGAGATGAGCTACTACTACTGAAAAATTCTGTATCTGTACTGTTCATAGTTAAAATTAGGGAATGCTGATAGGTACTAGGAGGTACTTGCAGCAGAAGGGAGGCAATAATAATTCTCATATGTTGTGGATAATAATAATAAGAAAAAAGTATTTCAAAAATATAAAAAAACAATATGTAATATAAAATTTTAGAATCATTTCCACATAGTTTTAAAGTTTTAAAGGACATATAATAAATACTACTAATAATAAATTAAAAGTCGAAGTTTTTCGGTTTTGCCTCTTTTTGCACGAAAAATCGAAACAATGAACTTTTTTGGTTTTATGATTGATAAAACACAAAACCATGATTTATTTAAGACATAAATGATTATGATTAAACACTAAAATAAAACAAGAGTTACAAATTAAAAAAGATGGTTTAATTGGCTTAGGCATAGAATGTCTCTTTTGAAAAATGTATCTTACTCGTAAGATGTACGAGTATCTTTCTCAGAATGCCTCTTTTCCTTCCACTTTATGCATCTGGCATAATAAACTGACATGATTGGCAAATCCAAATTTTGCTATAGCGTGGTTATTTTTCATCGGAACTGCATAGTTTATGCACATAAACAATAGCATTTTTCTTTGTTCAAATTAAAGGCGAAGAGTAATGTAAAAAAATTGTATCTGCCCCCATTTTGCTGAAACGTCCTGTCATCTAAAAGTGTCAAAGTCTACGCAGATCAACTGTTTAATTTACTTGAACCCCTCTTTCCACCACATCTTATCTTAGAACCCCCGAGAGGTCCACGTCCGTCCCAAGGATCCAAAACAGCAGATTGAGTATCAAATCTTTTTATTTAATCCACTTCTACCCCGTAACCATCTACAAAATAATATTTATACAATTAGTCAAACTAAGGGCCTGTTTCAGAATGTTCGAGTAAGTTCCGGTTATACTACCCAGAACATATTTATAAAAAACACTATCTTTGCGTTTCACAGTCATCGATTTAACCTATCCATCGGTTAAAGCTTGAAACGCGCTGCATGTTAACTGTCATTTTTATCATTCAGTTATTTTATGTGTCGGTTAGCAACCCGAAACTTTATTAGGACATTCTGAAACGGGCTCTAAGTATATAATCTTTATTAATCTAGGAGCAGTCACTCATTATCATTACTACAACGTAGGTAGTCATTAGAGCGCAAATCTACATGACATTTCTGGGCCATGTTTATCCGCTCTGATTGTACCTTCTCCTAAATACGGGTGAACATAATCTATCGTAGTATGCTTTGATGAAGTAGTATGCTATTAGGAATGATTAATTATCTGTGGCTTCTTGCCGACAGAGGCTAGATGATACATACGATGCGAGCTGCCAAGGTCTGTAATTAGAAGTTATAAAATTATTATTAAACCCGTTAGATATTAGAGTTTATATGAAATCCATCTCATCATACAGTAGTAGCAGGAGAATTTTTTGTGAACGAATTCGTCCGGGAAAGTGTTGCCACCATATCTTTGTCTGCCGCCAAGCACTAATGTTGGAATTGCTGTATTCCGGTTTGAAGAGTTATATGCACATTATGTCTCAGAGTGATGGGCGCAGTGCAGTTCGTCACAATTGCAGTGAAATGTATAGAGGTTACCGCTCGATACACAAGGTGGACCTCGTGATTTAAATGTCACAAACCTAAAAAAAAATACAATTTTTTTTTTACCGCCATGACGTCTATTGTTAAACACGCTACCTCTATTAGAAGGACAAGTTACCATATTCCCCACGCTTGGATTGACGCTACTGCGATACCCGAGACGCTTGGAAGGCGTCTGGGGATCGCAGTAGGATTGGCAGTTCTTCAGAAGGCGCTGCTGTCCACCTTCTGGTATTATTACCTACATCGCCTTTAACTTCTACTGCAAGACTATAAGGGTAAATAAATATAATAAGGGTGTGCAATTCTAGCGCGGCACCCCGGGGATCTATCTACACAGAAGTGATTGAAGATTTCCATTCGAAATAATTAAGTAATTTTACAAATAGATTATTTTGCGTGGTGGTAAAGCATTCTGCGAATGCCCGCCTGGGTAGCAAACCACTACCAACTAAGAAATCTGCCGCGAAGCACCTGACGATGTGTTCCAGCAATCACTGCTCGCTGATTCCCATTCTGAAATAAGCCTGCACCTTCACGTCATCACTTACCATCAAATGATATTGTGTCCAAAGAAAGCCTGACCACAAAAAAAAAAAAATTATTATGATATTTCATTAAAGAAATTATAAAACATCGGCCAAGTGCGAGTAGGACTCGCGCACGAAGGGTTCCGTTCAATTACAAATAAACGGCGAAAACCTCTTTTATTGTATGGAAGCCCCCTTATTTATTTATTTTATTTTAATTAATATTTAAAGAGAACATAAAACTAAATATTCTGTGAATAGTTAAAGCGTCTACCTATCGCCATTATTAGTATTGAGCAAAAAACGGTAAAAAAATAAAATTTGTTGTTTGGGAGCCCCACTTAAATATTTATTTTATTTTATTTTTAGTATTACTTAATATAGCGGCAAAAGAAATACATCATCTGTGAAAATTTCAACTGTCTAGCTATCACCGTTGTTGAGATACAGCCTGGTGACAGATGGACGGACGGACAGCGAAGTCTGAGTAATAGGGTGCCGTTTTTACCCTTTGGGTACGGAAACCTAAAAACGGCTGAACCTAGAATATTGCAATTTCAAATCAGGTGACGTCTCCTGATTGAGTCTCAGCAGTGTGCGTATGTGAGTCTACTGCCTGATTGTCTCATTGCCCTATTCATTCATTAAAGCTTATACAGTGGAAGTGTAGCTGTGTGAATTATATGCTTGTGTTAAATTTCCACAACATTATATTGTTATGAATATATAAATATATAAATCGATGTCTTTTAAACGTTAAATTCCAATTTATTTTGCAATTTTCCTTTTATATTATAGGTTTTTTTTTCTTTTTTACGCTTGATAGGTTAGCCTTTGACCACTATCTCACCTGATGCTAAGTGATGATGCGGTCGAAGATTTTGTTCAGGCTAACCTAGAATTATTGGCTGTCAAGTACAACCGCCGTAACACACTGTGAGGTGCTTGGCGACAGATTTTCTACTTGAGGGTGGTAGCTAGCCAGGCGGGCATTTGCAAAATGCCCTACCACCATGCTATAACGACTGCCATCCTAAGAGAACAACTGGGACCGACGTGCCCTCCGAAGCACGGAAGCGCTCAGTAGTAATATGTCACCAGCGGTCACCCATCCAAATCCTGACCAAGGCAGACGTTGCTTAACTTTGCTGATCGTTTCAGAATGGCTATGCAAACTTCGCTATGAGCGCTTAAAAAAAAATATAAGTACAATATGTACAAAGAAAAAAATATCGCCACCTAGGGCGAACCACCCTTCTTAGATCGTCACCATGTAGAAAGTCTTAACGACCGTATAAGAAGGTTTTCGTTGTTTTATGCTACGTTATAAAAACTAACGTAGCATCGAATTAAAAAGTTTTACGTATAAAATATATGAAACTACCTACCTTATTCAGTTATAGTTACTAATCCTAGTAGTTGCAAGGATATTTTCCTATGTTTTTGTTACTTTGTTATCCTCGTCAATTAATACATTTGATAAAAACATATATTGTGAAACTTGGGTGCTTAAAACAAAATCTGCCTTTTCCTTTGAAGGATGATATGTTCTTTTATTGATATTATTTATGACTGCATCAATATCTAGATTCAAATGAAATTCAGCACAAAGCAAAACACTGATGTCTAGATATGAGAAGATACGAACTTTATGTTCCAAATCAACACTTGTTCAAGGCAACGCAATGTAATCCAATTTCGTGCGGATGTCATCGTGCGCAAATAAGAAAATTTGATATACAAAACAAAATTATAAGTTTAAAGGAATGAATCTGCCATTTTCTTATAATTATTATTATTAACCTAATTATGTCCTATTACGAGCAATGTAAACACGATCTTGAAAAAATATTGATACACCCATTTTCCATTTTATGTGGGGTCAGTATAACATGATCTCTCTAATAGAACAAGGAATGATATTTTTCCTTAACAGCACGAAAGACGACAAGAACATATCATTTAAATCAGGTGGTCTCCGTAAGGACCAATCCCGTTGAACAGCTGTTTGTGCTTTAGGTACATGCTTTTAAATAAAATCGCCATGCCACAAACCACCACACAAACACCATTTGTTTTATGTGAAGTTGTATTGAAAACTATTGTCTTTTAATCTCTTTAACAAGGAGTTTAATGGAGTCATTCCCAGAGATTGCCTGCGCTTTTTTTGGACAGCCGGCTGCGTAAATACCTATTACTTAATGAAATCTTGATAATAAATATTCACGACGACAAAATAGGAAACAAAAGGAAAAACAAGTTGTTCTGCTTGTTCCGTGTGTTGTGATATTTTAAGCTCATTCCCCTAATGTTATTGCAAAATTTACAATTGGTTAGTATTAGCATAGAGAAAGTACTAGTTTTCTCTATGGTATTAGTCAAATTCATTTTTTTTGCAATTTGGATCAGGTATACTCAAAATAGTTGATATTCATTATATAGATGAAAAAGTAATGTAGTTTCTTTGCAAGCATCTGTTTTCATAGTAGTTAAAATATCTATATACTTCATACATATATCTAACTGTAAAGGCAAATAATAACTCGTATATCCTTCAAAATTTAATCAAACTACACGAGATACCTAAACAAAATTATTTGTAGACTCTTCAGTAGTAAAACAACAGGGCCAACTTTAAATGGAAATATTGGAAAATTCCAAAGCTCTTTTCGCCATTATTCTCTGGAAAAAGGCCTCGCTGACCGCTCGGGGAGTTAATGCTTGTTTACTTACTTTCTATTAGGATGAATGTCACTTAGGTGTACATAAACCGGTCACTCAGGACCGTAAAAGATGCCGTTTACTCTCATTTGACCTTATAGGCTCGTTGCTTGCTAATGAATTGAGATTTACAATGCTACAACAAAACTTTACACCTACTAGGAAGTCATGAGGAGGGACTATCCACGACTGCTTTAGTTCTTACCCTAAGATATTGTGTACTCTACAATTATAACCAGGAGTTTATGAATAGAATCGACAGAAAAAGTTTTTATTTTTAGTTGTGTTATTAAAGAGACAAGTCGTGGGCAAATGAATATCTATTTTTGTGGACAAAACTATTCAACGACTAAGGCTCATCAGTACTAATATTTTAAATGCGAAAGTAACTCTGTCTGTCTGTCTGTCTGTCTGTCTGTTACGCTTTCACGCCAAAACTACTGGACCGATTTGAATGAAATTTGGTATGGAGATAGTTTGAGACCCGGGAAAAAACATACTATAGGATAGTTTTTATCCGACTGCGCAAAAAGATGTTAATGTTTTCGCGCGATAACCGATATACGCGCGGGCGGAGCCGCGCCCGGATAGCTAGTTTGTCATAAATGCAATTACTGTACTTTTAAATACTAGGTATTTATACTTTCCATACGTATTTAATATTATTCTTGAATCATTGGTTGAATACTCATTCTTATGATAGAAAAGCTTTGCTAAAGCACTTTATAAATATCTGGTATAGACTTTATATACATTTACTTTATAATTAAAATTATAAATCTAACAACAGAAATAGGTCTAAGTTGTTTGATCATTTATGGGATCTGTAGAAAAATATAAATATACTAGTAGTTTACTTGATGGCTCTCTATAAAATCCAATTATCTCTATAAAAGGACTTCCAATGGAAAATAATGTTTTATCTCTCAAGCACTCTGAATGTTATTATGGCGATGAGATGAGAGGACTGCAGTTCTTGCATATTATTAAAATTTTCTTCATTGGCCTTGTCTATATATATATGGTCGTCTGAGAAAAACTAGTTTGAAATTGCGAACCAAAATTAAAGAAGACCAAACACTTTTTATCTCTTTTCTCTCAAAGGTCTAATCCAGTTAATAAACTTATCCAGGTAGATTTATTTTCCAAAATTGTCTCTTCCGTTTTCTTCTTTTTTACGGTTTTATTCAAAATTATCGAAAGATGAAAATTTAATATTTTTAAATATGTTAAATTATCATGGTAATTAAGTAATTGTAAAGTAGGATTTTAGTTTGATAGTTTCTAAAATATGCATTATTTTCATTTTGGTCGCTTAGGTAATTAAGGTACTTTCGAATACCTTGTGACCAATACCTAACACATCAATGTATATTTGTATGTCTTTTTGAATTCAAGTCTACTAAATAAAATTTTTTCACTGTGTTTTTTGCACTTCGGTGTAATTAATAACAACTTAATTTCGACTTTTGTTGCAATTTTATAGAAACAAGATGAGGAATCTATTAGCAATTTCTATTATTTTATTGTGCTCGATACCTTCTTTCCTTCCAATCTAAACGTTAACGATGAACAGGTGTATGGCATCCCTTAGGTCCCACTGAATTCGATACATGTTTCAGAGGCTTAACAAAAATATACGTGGTTTACCGTTACAACTTACAAGTTTACGAATATATTATTCCGAAATTGAATTGGACTTAAAGACTTATCTTCGGGTAAAATATCTAAGCTTAGGTGCTCCAAAAACGTTGAGGTCGTTCGATATATTATCTATAGGTATAACTGCCTTACAGTTTCACTCGCAATGATGATGATGATGATGTTATATATTATATATACATTACGTATATATATATTTATTTAGTGGATATAGAAAACTTATTTTGTTTATATTTTATTAATGAGAAAATGTTATTTTTGTTCACCACCGTGTTACATAAAATATGATTCTGTCCACACAAAGGTGGTCTGGAAGAAATCGCTTTATGCGATGAGACCGCGCATTGCTACCATTGTTAAAAAATATGCTATTTTGAAGATTGTTCTACAATATACAATAATGGTGTGCAATAAAGAGTTTTGTATTGTATTGTATGATGAAAAGCATTCTGTGTTAATCCAAAATCTCAAATTTAACACGTAATAAAACCGATACAAGGAAAATTTTATTTTTGGGGGAGATATATGAAAGTGGGGGTGAAAATTGACCCCTATAGCTATACGACTGTAATCGAATTTAGGACCTTAAGTTTCAAAAGCGACGCTTCACACCACTAGACAAACGAGATAATACCTTCCCCAATAGGGCTGTTTACCATAAGCTTGGCAGGTGTCTTGGGGATCGCATTGTAATATGGAAGTTCTGCTGTGGCCCATCTTCTAGTGTTTTTCCCTTCGTCGCCTCTTTCATTATCAACAGCTAGAAGACGTCCGCTGTTGAGCAAAGACCTCAACCACTACTAGGGAACGGTTTGCCATAATCCCCACGCTTGGCAGGCATCTTGGGGAAACAAGAATATATAGGAGGGTGTAATTCTACCCGGCACCACACGGGAAAGGTGACAGTAAAAAAATAAAAACGTGCAAAGCAAGAAAGGTATCTTGTGACTAACTGTGACAATAAAAAAGTAAATAAATGATTGATGATTCAAAAATAGCCAGATTGAGTTTCTGGTATAAGCATATTACAACGTTTCCAATGTTAATCCTAACAAATTTAAAAAAGCTATTTCGTATTCCAAAGACTTCTTTAAACTGAGGAAAGTATGCCCATCAAAGACTCCAAAGGGATTCTTAGTAAGTCCCAGAAATATTTGCCCGATTAGGCCCAAAGCTCACCACGGCTCGATCGATATGGCTTAAAAGTATCGTGTATCGTAATAATCACGAAAAAAGGGTATAAAGGGTTTGTAGCTGAATTTTCTTTCTGAAGCTATATGGTAAAGCAAGATTGAACAAGATCGATAAATTTATATTCTGACCACTTAAAAGATTACAATATATAGCCTTTCCGAGGTACACAATGCAATCGGGGTAGAGTAAGAAACTCTTAAGGTTTTAGTATTTTTTTTTAAAGTGTTATTATCAGTATACATGTATACCCATGTAAGTAAATCATAGTTAATCAGTTATTTTTAATCGTATTATTTATTCGTTTTATCGTTAAATGAATACCAACCTTATCAAAATAATTATTAGAAATGTGAAAGTGTGCGTGTTTCTTGGCAGTCACTGCCGAAATTGCTGGACGGATTTTAATGAACGTTTGTTCAAAAATATATATTATTCTAGGTTTCAGATATAGGATGCTCTTGATCCCAACTTACTATAAAATGTTCCTAATGGGGTGATGTCGTGGTAAAACCTATTTCATAGTGGGTAAAGGCACGCTGGATCCTAGTAAACACTTAACTAAACTTACTGGTATAATAATATGATGATAACATAATACTTTAGCATGGACGAAGTTCGCTTATTTTTTTTATATAAAATTATTAGCACGGATTTGTTAAAGATTAATTTGTCAATTGTTAGCGAAAGTTAGATGTGTAAGATCGTTATCATTGAAGAGTTAAAATCGTAGATTGTTTACCAAGGGAGCAAACAATAATTTTAAAGACGAGAGTGTTTCTTTGAATCTAGATCGGAATGAAGGATTCTAGAGTAGAATCACGAGCGTAGTGACGAGGGATTACTCGAGCTTAAAATAGTTGTTGGCCCCCGAGGTTGACACTCTACTGTCTTTGAGAAAATAAGTAAGTGCAACTTATAAATAAGTATAGAACGTTTATTTATTTCGATATAATGAGAATAATAAGACATAGCATAGAAATCTTGAAATTTTTACATTTGAACTGAACACTAGCATCCGTTACAGTTACAGCTTGAGAATAAGAAATAGTCTCAGAAAACGTCGTCTCAGTATGTAGTTTTTAGAAAATATTTAATTCTTGAGATAGTAAAAAAAAAAAATTCATTAACAAAACTAACTAAAACACAGCCTGTAACTTGTTCATACAATGGTTTTGTGGATATCATTGGTGATTGAAACTTTTACTAAAAATACCCACATTAAAAACTAAATACAAATCACTTTTAGTCACTGGGATTAAAAATCTATTTAAGTCCCTCCCTCCCGAACAATAAACCAGCTCTTCGCCGCGAAAAGATGTGATAAAAATGCTTTTAAAACAGCTGCATTTCAAATATATATTTTACCTATTAGTCGAGAAGTTACAAAAAAACTTTCAGCACGAAAATGTTGGCAAAACAAAATATAATTTTTTATGTAGTTATGTATAACTACATAAAAGTACATGTAATTTATTATAATAATAATACATAACATTTTATTAATACATAAAAAAATTCTGAATCCGTGCAAATAATGATCCTCTACACAGGAGTTGACCTTCACCAAAAATCAGGAAGTCGTCTCCTTAAGCCGATGTGCCCGTTTATTGTGTTAGGATGGCAGTCGTTATAGCATGGTGGTAGAACTTTTCCGAATAACTGCCTGGCTAGCTACGTAAAAGATTTGCCACCTAGCACCTAACAGTGCGTTCCGGAAGCTATCCACAAAAGCCGGTTATCATATATAAAAAAAATATAGGTTAGGTATTCATTGTACTTATCTGTTTTGTCCTATAAAATATACTTTTCCAACACTATGTACCGCTACCTATAAGTGAAATGCATGCAACATTCACATTAGTTAGGGTAAATTAATACCTAGGTAATTTGGCCAAACAGCCGGACAGTTAACCCGGCGACCGATTATGAAATGTAGCATATACATACTTACCTTATGTAACGTTTGATATTTATTATTATGTCATTTTGTGTTCAAGAAACAATATATATTACTGTTTTACGACTTTCAACCACGTAATCATTTACCATCAGGCGAGATTCTGTTTAAAACCTAATCATTCAGCTGTAGAAAATGACCCAAATGTATTGTGTAAAAGAACTAAAATTATTATAATGAATATAAAATATACTAAAGCATGGTGTGTTTTGAACATTACAAACCGAGTGGTTTGAATAAAACATAGACGGAACTTTGAGAACTTAGTGGTGATATTTAAATTAAATTGTTTCAAAACTGAATACTTTATACCTACTCGTGCACTAAAATTTCTTTCAAAGTTTTCCCGGTATACCAACCTTCTTAGGTAGTTGTCATTTATATGACATCTAGGCTATAGGTGTTTGACGAAATGAGTAGGTGAAAATGCAGATTGGCTTACTACTACGCTGTCAACTGACTTTTAACACTAAAAAGTATGAAATAACTTGTTGAAGTCGGTACCACGCTGAGTTCAGTGTTTTGAAACATTGACCTCACATTATCACGGTGGGACTTCTACAAGTTATTTCATACTAATCAGTATTAGAAGTCGGTTTCTTTTTCATATCTTTTTATCTTATTTTAGTGATACATATTGCTTACAAAATCATTCACTCGCCTAAAGTACCTATTGTGCACCGTCAACAAGAGTTGTGATTACCATACATCCAGCTATAATACTACATTTATTAGTTAATTAACTATAACTTAAAAAAACTACTGAACTGATTTTGATGAAATTTATATGCAACCATCTTGGAGACATACCTAAAAAAAACACGATCAATTCTAATGGGGGATTAATCTCGTAACAAACATACAAAAAAAAACATGCCGTTGAATTGGGCCTGTTCTTTTTTGTTATTTCGACTAAAATGAAACTATAAGTTTAATATGGAATATACTGGAAGAAAATACTGGAATTTAATATATGGGCTCCAATGATGTTTATCTAGGGAGTGGGTTTATACGCAATATTACGATGTCATTGTCAACCCAAGCATTTTATTAAATAGCCTCATTTTATTTAATAATCTAAACTATGTAGATCTATACAAAAATATAAATATGTGGAAATATTACAAAATTACAAATTTTCGAGAGAAAATTTTAAGTCACGTGCGGGGTTCGAACCCGCGTCCATCCACCCCTTTACCCGGTGTATGCACTAATCCAATTGAGCTAACATGACAATAATAATTTTCGTAACAATAATAAGTGTGTAAATTTGTAATTTTGTAATGTAATCTGCAGAGCATGCGTTATTGCAAACATAAAAATATTAAAATGTTGAAATATTTTATAACAAAACGATCTCGCTTTACCTCAAAATACGGATAAAGTATACAAAGAGTTCCGACACTTACGTATTTTGTACGTTATTTTCCCATAACATCACGTCGCGGTAGATATCCGATGTGTACTGTGATCACGTGCTATGGAAGGGTTGCGCACTATTACACATAAACGAGGAAACTACCTAACCAACCAATTCTGAGTCGTAGTCCAATATGAATAAAAGCTAGAATGTAGAAATCTTGTTACTCGTAGTAATATAACTATGATGGTAGATATTGTGTTCAGGATACTTAATATTTGCATGGCGATGGGACATAATAAAAGTGTTAAGTGTTTGTGGGTGTTCTGACGGCTTGACTTACCTAAATCCAACGATAATTACATCTACATCTACACTAATATTAAAGAGATTTGTATTTTTGTATGCAACGAATAAACTAAAAACTACTGGGCAGATTTGGATGAAATTTTGTATTTTTGAGACCCGAGAAAGGACATAAGATAGTTTTTATCCAACTGCGCAAGAAAAGGTTTATGGTTTTGTGCCGATACACGCGCCGGCGGCGGGGCCGAGGCCGAAAAGCTAGTAACATATAAATTTTGAAAATAACGAAATACTGATGATAATTCAAAAAAAACTCAGAAGAGAATTGAAAATATCAGGTAATATTTAATGTAAAGGCAGTTCAATGAGTGAATACTGAATTTTGTTTTCATTGCTTTATCAGTGGTGTAAAAGTCGAAAGTTGTTTAACAGAAGGTGAAGTAAATAATTTTAAATTTAAGGTAAATTAAAAACGGATACATAAATTGGTGGCGAATTCATCTTAATTCGCATCAGCGGATAACATTTTCCAACACCTGTCTGACTTCTAAAGCATTAAATAATCCTTTCTCGAGTTATTTACTTCCCTTACTAGCGAATTATACTCTGTAGTAAATAATTAATAAATAATATATATAATTCGCTAGTAAGGGAAGTAAATAAGCCGATAAATAGAAAATTCTGTAATTTCTATTAAATTCCATTGATAAACTCAATATTAACAATAAACAAATCACATTGATTTGAACCTAGAACACGGAGTTTTGAACATAGAGTGTTAAGTTTTACATATCCGATAAGAAATAATGCTGTTTCCCAAAAAAAAAAAACTTTAATACATTTCACAATTACAGGCATCGACGTGGTATTCAAAACGTAAAATTACAGATGAATATTTTCTAAAGAAGTAACTAAAATACGTATTCAGTATTTTGAGAAACTTTGACAAACCTACGTATTCACACCAGTTAAAGGCTCATTTGTTCTACGTTAGTCGGTTCAAATTCATCGCGATGAATTATCATGTTCACATCTTCATTAAAAGTATATCCATCTCTATAGGTACTCGTATTAATTTTCCTTGAGTTTGCTTTGTACATTTGAATTGAACGCGAGTAATGAGAAAACTTCGACAATCATTTGTCTTCATTACACGAAATCCACGTTGCATAACGAAAAACTTAGTGAAAAATTAGTAAAAATTTAATAATCTATCATAATCCCATATCATGTTCAACATACGAAAGCGGTCTACCTGTTTTAACTCAATGCTTCTTGTACCTTTGATGGTGTCAGATCATTGTTTGGAATACTCGCCTTGCTAGATACCTCGCAAGTATAAATCTGTCGCCAAGCACATTCCAGCAGCAGTCCTTGAATGCCAGCTCTTACTAATGGTTAAGCCTGCAGAATATTTTAAGTAGTGCAGGTGCATTACTTAAAATATTCTGCAGGCTGGAAGGTTCCAGCTTGCTTTCGTTTCAAAACGGCTTCTATCAGTTGCAATGGGTTAAGTATGTACCGCAATAGGTTAAGTAACAACATTTTGGGAAAAAACATCCTTCCAATATTACGTGCCTAAACTCATAATTTTGTAATTACTAACCTGCAAAAATTGGACTAGAAGGACTGCCGTTCAACCTTTCTGATGCAGTAACTACACAAGTCAATAATCTAGTTAACAAATATCGAGCTTCCTGCTCGAGTCTGCAAAGACGGTAATCACTTTTCCTTCAATTAATTACACGCCCTGTGCCTCAACGAGCCAAACGCGACTATATAAGAAAACTATACATATACATAGCTTAATGCAATTTTGAAGCAATGCTGGCCTTGCGGTTATAACTATGGACTCCGGAGCCGCAGGTCGGCTTGAGTTTCACAGCAAGGTCGATGGCAGTTTTGCGAATGCTCGCCTGTCTAGCTACCACCCTCAAGTAGAAAATCTGTCGCCAAGCACCTAACAGTGTGTTCTGGTAACAGTCCTTGAATGCCAGTAAAATTACAGGCATATGAGACTCAACAACTGTACGTTTCAGGGTGACGGGCGCAGTGCAATTCATAACTTGTGACGAAATGCATCTGTAATAGGCAGAGGTTACCGCTTATTATCAGGTGGGCTTCGTGCTTGTTCAGTCATAATAACATTAAAAAAAATACAAAACTTCATCGATCTATAGTTAAAAAAACAAATAAGTCGGGGGCAAAGCCTGAACGGAAATAATGATTTGCGGTTTTGTTTTCTATGATTTTGTATTGAATTTATGTCAGTACCAAACACCCTTCAACGGTAGTCCTTTAATGACTGTAGGACAATGAAAGGTTCTTCGGTACCAATTAAGTTGATCTCGGTATCTATGACATCTTAACAATCAGAAGTACCCGGTACCATCAACAAAGAGTTCTTTGTGTTAAGGAAAAATACGTATAGAAGCTCTCTCCAATTAAATGGAGTGCCAGAAACATGCCAGAGACAAAACTACAAGCTTGCCTGTGACTGACAAAACGGATTGTTATTGTTATAAATAGGTTAAGTACTGATTGTATATGTAAAAAAAACATTGGAGTCTGAATTAAAGCTTCAATATGACAATATGAATAAAATAAGTGAAGTGAATTGAATGTCACGATGTTGTTTTAACCGACTACCTAAAAAGGAGGAAGTTCTCAATTCGTCTTTTTTTTTATGTTTGTTAGAACTTTTGACTGGGTGAACCGACTTTAATATTGTTTTGTTTGAAAGCTGATGCTTGTCTTTTGGTTCCATTTGAATTTCATCAAATTCGGTTAAAGCGTTTTTGAGTTATACTCCAATAATAGAAAAATATTTACCTATCTTGATGATATAGTCCAAAACTACCCAAAAGTGTGAAATAACTTGTCGAATCATCATATTCAACAAGTTATTCTACACTTTTGGGTGTTGAAGTCGGTTCCCTTTTTTGGTATTTTTTTTGTTTCAGTTAGAACACTTTTCTTTCTTAATATTGTTAAATTATAAAAACTTACGCTCATATTTATATCTAATATATGAAATATCAGTGTGAAGCGTGACGCGACCGCGGCGGACGTACCACACTCAAAATCCTGAGGAAGGCTTCCGGTAGAAGCCGAAACATTGTCGATAGCGATATCGACTCATAGTAAGTTCACGCTCAAACACCCGTGTTTTTCATATATTTAATATTGTTAAGTTAGCAATGACGCCATGCTAGGTGAATTACATTACAAAATTACAAATTTACGAGAGAAACAATTATAGTCATGTGCGGGATTCGAACCCGCGTCCATCCACCCCTTTAGCCGGGATATGCTCTAACCAATTGAGCTAACATGACACAATGACTCATAACTGTAATTCTTGCTCTCGTTCTTCATGCAACCATCGTATTGGGATGGAGCGACACCTATAGTTCAACTTACGTTGTACTACAAACAAGACCAATTTTGCAATTGGTTTTAAAATTGTAAATGATGACGCAACATTATAATTTTAATATTGTTAAGTTTGCAATGACGCCTGCTAGGCGAATTACATTACAATTTTTTTTTTTTTTACATTGAATTTCACATATATATACTTATATATAATATATATATATATATATTTTAATTTTTTTTTTCAAAATATATATGCGAAATTGTTTTTAAAGCCCTTCATTTTGACGCTATAACTTTAGGAAGAAAAAAGTGTTTTGAAATCCGCCAGATTGTTTTGTATTTTTTTATTTGTCAGTTTCAGATTGTGTCAATTTCAAGACTAATCTGATGATATCATATACATTAGAATCGGTTCAGTCCGTTAGAAGTTATAGTGGAATAAAAAACTCACAAACATACATACAGGAACCCTAAAAACATAACATTCCTTTTATTTGGCAGTCGTGTACTAAATAATTGTTAGTTTTAACAAAACCAATAGTAGTAATATTAATATCAACTTTTCATAAAACTTAACACTTAAACAATTAAAAATACTTAAAACTGAACACCATTATTATATAAGCTGCTTTTCTTGCATCTTTTTTCTTGTTGGAGTGAAGTGAAAAGTTGTGTGTTGTGCTCGGCAGCTATGTTATTTTGTGTCTCGAACGTTTGAAACCTGTTACCTGTTAAGCTTAGGATTCAATAAATGCACTCGCGCCTAATAATAACTTTGAAGCTGCATAACAAATAACTGTAATATGTATATTACCCGCTGGAAGTGCCAAATATTTTAATAAGCTCACTCCCTTAGAAATAGCACGCCAAGCAAAATGTGAGTGTTTATTTAGCGTGTATACCTATGTATACACGGTATGGTTAGGTATTTATTTGCATTCTTTTAAAAACATTATAATTAAAAAAACAAGCTTATTTTTAATTGTTTCATTGTTCAGATTGTCCACTGCTGAACACAGCCTCCCCCAATATGGGGGTTTGTCATATTTTTTTTTTATGTTATTGTGACGGAACAAGCTTGAGGCCCACCTGGTGTTAAGCGGTTACCTCTGCCTATAACAGATGCATTTCGTCACAAGTGACGAATGGCACTGCGCCCGTCACCTTGAGACATAGCTGTTATGTCTAATGTGCCTGTTATTTCACTGGCTCTCAAGGACTGCTGCCGGAACACACCGTTAGGTGCGTGGCGACAGATTTTCAACTTGAGGGTGGTCGCTAGCCAGGCGGGCATTCGCAAAAAGCCCTTCCACCATGCGGTGAAGCTCAAGCCCGCGGCGGGATTCGAACCATGGACCTCCTGCGCGGCAGTCCATAGCCAATGCCACTGAGCCATCACTGCTTCAAAATCCAGGCTTGGCAGGCGTCTTGGGAATCGCAGTGCGAGATATCAGTTTCTCAGACAGCGCTGCTGTCCACCTTCTGGTGTGTTACTCTTAGCCTCCCCTTAGGACACCTACGGGTAGAGATTGAGGGATATTTTATACCATCTTGCATGTATACCAATATTTCTATAGAAGTGATAATAAGGGGTTTTGTTTCAAGCAGTTTTTCCTGAATGGGACCACATGGATAATTTAATAATTTTCCAAAATTTGCTGTAGACTCGTTGTAGCAGTAATAAACGTTAAAACAATAAATTTCAAACACTAAAACATTAATTCAGGTCTTTTTTCCTTTTTTAGGTTATATGCGGTGAGCTGTCCGTCATTGCCTGTTTTTATAAAATTAAGTTGAAAAGGGTTCCTATTTAATATTGAATGTTTGGAACCCTAAATATTCGTAAATATCTACAGTACAATTACGTTGATACGTATCAAAGACACCTTATTTATTTACATGTCATAAAAACAAAGGAATACCTTTGTCTGCCGTCGTATATCTGAGATTATAATCTGATTGTTAACGTTGTGTTACGTGCCTAACATGTCTCTCGTACAAGTTATATTTAGGATCAAGTGTATTTTATTTCATTTTGCAGTGTTTTTTTTAATATATCAAAACTGTTTTTCATACAATTAAATGTACTGTACTGTGCTGTAACAGCCGGATCGTCCACTGCTGAACACAGCCTCCCCGATTAAGGCGGTATTTGCCATAATCCCCACGCTTGGCAGGTGTCTTGGGGATCGCAGTGTAAGTTGGCATTTCTTAAGAAGGCGCTGCCTTCCAGTATTTTTCCCTTAGTTTACTATTACGACACCCACGGGATGATATGGGGAGGTGCAATTCTGACCCGGCACCCCACGGGTTAATGAATGCAATTAAATATAATGAAGATAAATGCGTAAGCATTATATACATACATTAAATAAAAATGAATGAAAAAATGGAACCGACTTCTAACACTGAAAAGTATGAAATAACTTGTAAAAGTCGGCCAATCCTGATTCAAATCACTGTGAGATCACATTTAAATGGGCTAAGTTCAACATGTATTTAATATTTTTCAGTGATAATTACTGTTTAATCGATTGTATGTCAAGCATTTTTCAATTAGTTGAGTTTAACCAAAAAATACTCAACCGATTTCGATGAAATTTATATGGGACCACCTCAGAGTGAAGAGAGATCAAAGTGATGCGTGGTCATACATAAAAAAATAAACGTGTCGAACTGAGAACCTCCTCCTTTTTTGGAAGTCGGTGAAAATGTACATGTCCTCCTGCTTTCAAAGCCACTGTTATTACGTGATTGACACCGCTATGAAAAAAGAAAATCTATATAAAGATAGCTTTGCCCCGCGACTTTACACTGAAATTTAGTTAAAATGGTCGCGCTCTATCATTTTCGACTTAACAAATCGGGATAAAAAGTATTCTGTGCTGTTCCAGGAATAAATTAATGTATACACCAAATCACTTTACATTGCTGTACCAAACAAAGCAATCATCCAACGATTCCAAAATAAAGTACTCAAAGAAATAGTCAATGCACCATGGTACATTAGAACTGTCGACCTCCATCGAGACCTGAAAATGGATGTCGTTATAATAAAAAAAAACACGCAGAAGCTCTCGAACATAGACTTCACCACCACGTGAATTTTGAAGCAATCCAGCTCCTTGACAAAACAGACATAGTAAGAAGGCTAAAAAGGACAAAACCTTTTAAGTTAGTGTAGTTAAGTGACAGTGATAAGTAGTGAAGAAGTGAGTGCTACATATAAAGAACACAAGAACACATAGTGTCTTCCCCATAATAGAGACAATAAGATAGTTGTTAATGGACACATTCTCAACTTTACTCTATTAAGCAGTTTAAGTCAAGCTAAAATTACTCATTAGTCCGTATTGATGGCTAGATTGTAATATAATGACGTACTAAGTGCATCATTAGAAAAAAAAACTTTACATTGCATTTTTCTAATGCCCGCTATGCTCAAAAGAAGTCCCGTTGCAGCAGTCCTTTAGCTTATATTCTCATTCTAGGGTTAAGACTATAAACCATTTTTGACCACATAGCTACATACCATCAGGTGTCATCGTGTATAGGCTAATCTTTTGTTATTAAAAAAAATCCCCTCATGGATGTAAGCTCTGCCAAAATCAACTGATAATTTTAATTAAATAACATATTTTTTTGTTTTTTCATTAAATATGTGAACGTGTACTTACTAGTTCAGGTATCAGTCAATGTTCCTTACTACCTTTTTGTTTATAAATGTTACGCTAGAGCACTATTTCACCTGATGGTAAGATGTGGTCGAAGATGTTATTCAGGCTAGCTAGAATAACTGACTTTCTACTTCTGGCAACAGATTAGAGTGGTAACTAGCCAGGCGGGCATTTGCAAAATGCCCTACCACCATGCTATATCGACTGGCATCCTAGAAAACAACCAGGACCGACAACTTAGTATGCCATTCGTAGTACGGAAGGGTTAAGTGGTAATAGCCGAGGTCACCCATCCACCTCATGACCGTAGTGGACGTTGCTTAACTTAGCTGATCTGTTAAGAACGCCTAAGCAAACTACGCTACGAGCGCATTAAAATGAAAGGTCCCAAAATGTAAGGTCAGAACAATGCCCAAGTACGTACACCCAAATTGTCCGATCACCAAATACGAAAGCTTCATAAAACTTACCACCAGTGGATATTGATTTCCTTTAAAAGCTTTCAGGGTAAATGTTGAACATCGGGTTATCCGAAAACATTGTGCGTTTGAATTCACTTAGTTGTTAATTGGAATACTGAAGCTTTTGATGAATAGAAACAAGAATTAAGTACATGGTTAATGTAAATACTTTTTGTGTGTTTTGAGGTAGCTAGAGATAGATAACACTTTATTGACACATTACAAATTATAAAACTTATAGCTCAAAAAATAATAAACAAGAATAGATGAGACAACTGGTGGTCTGTTCGCGGAGTGCGATCTCTTCCAGACAAATTTATAAATTATAAGATAGCTAGGTTCCTAGGAATTAGTAACAACTAACGTTGTGGGATTTGAATGTGCGCGTATACTAGCTTAGAATGGATCATATACAAAGTGGTGTTGTGGTACGTGTACATCCTCATTACCAGTCTATCACATAGTGACTACTGGAACACGTATCTTTTGTCTCAGAGAGGGAAAGAAGCAAATAAAACTATAACAAACATCGGGTTAATATACACTACGCAGTACACATGTCTAGCGCGCGTCGGCTAATACCTTCGAATTGTAAATCAAATTCAAATCAAAATCAAAATGTTTTTATTTCGGATAATTATAAAATGCATTGGTTAGTAGGTTTAGTGCAAAACTTGTTTCTAAAGGTTAGTATCACATATTAATTAAAACAATAAAATATAAAAATGCACCACATCGCACGGAACCCTATGTGTATACCTGTCGAGTTTTATTTTAAACTTATACAAAGATTTGTGAATTGTGAATCTTATACATATTATGTACAAACAACAATTATAAATGAATTAAAAATTAAAAAAAACCCGACTGTAAATTATTTATTTGCATTAAGCGTTTTATCGCTCTATTGAAATTAAAACTGTAAGTAATATAATAATCGTTTCTTAAAGACTTTCATTTTGATACCCCACTAGATGAGTCTGGGAGAAAAAAATAGTCTATAAGCCGTCGATTTGTTTTTTTTTTTAACTTTTTTTATATACCTAGTGTGACCTGGGCTATCACGACGAATATAATAAAACGATTGAGCCGTTTAGAAATGTATGGTGGAATAAAGAAACTCACAAACATACATACATGAACCCTGAAAACATAGCACTCCTGTTTATGGAGGTCGTGTAAAAATCGCGTCAAATCATATTATGCTTTTTTACACCGTCATAAAAATAAAACACTTATAAGTACACATTAATTGGTAGCTTATAAGGAATTGACAACTCGCTAATTCTAAATATAATTTTTCGGATAATTATCGCGCGAGTCGAAGCCGGTTTCATAATTAAAAACAAAAAGTTTTTTTTTATTTGGCTCTATAACTGACTACGGTCTTATGTATTACTAGCTTTCCGGGCGCGGCTCTGCCCGCGCGTAATCGGTTATCGCGCAAAAACATTAACCTCTTTTTGCGCAGTTGGATAAAACTATCCTATTTTTTTCCCGGGTCTCAAACTATTTCCATACCAAATTTCATTCAAATCGGTCCAGTAGTTTGGGCGTGAAAGCGTAACAGACAGACAGACAGACAGAGTTACTTTCACATTTATAATATTAGTACTGATTTCTCCACTTCCCTGTGACTCTCGTATTAAAGTCTGGCGTTCCTTTAATGTCACCATAAAACTGCTAGAAAAACTAGAAAATAAGTTTTAACTAGGATATATTTTATGTGTATCTCTTCTTCTAAGGAAAGTTGGATATATAGCTTAAGAGCAGGAACAAAGATTCTCACTTAGATTGTAAAAGACGTTCACAAACTTAGGTTAGGTTATATAACATGTAGAAATGGGATAATGGAAGGAAGATGATTAACAGTTGCGTAACTGTTTGTTTCTTATAGTTTACAGGGTTTAGTGAAAAAATAGTGGTAAATGTGTCAAAACTATTGAGTCACTTGTGTAAAATCTTAAAATAAATTGAATGTTAATCTCCGCTACATTATATTGACCATAAATATAAGATCCTTTCTTTGTTTAATTATTCTGTGATAATTGCAGAACTATTGTCGCTAAAAGCTTTATATCGTGATGGTACATCTATCTCAACTCTGGGCAGTACACGTCAAAATCACCTTCCCACATGACGAAAATTACGTGAAAACTGAGAATGATAAGCTCAGCAAGTATCTCGACTAAGGTCATAACTTTACCGCCCTGTGTCGCAAGGTCGTGGACTTCCAAACGTCGATATGAAATTGATGAAACATCATGCTATGTCGGGAAGTCCGGTGGCGAAATTGAGCTGCAGGTAGTAAATCGAACAGTTCCTCAGAACAATCCCCGTGATATATACGGTAAAAGATGCAGAGTGATCCAACATCTCTACGCAGTGCCAAAGGGTCGAGCCAACCGGAGAGAACTTGATTGTCCACGATTCGAGTCGCTCTGGTTTGCATGCGGTCAAATGGAAGAAGCTGGTACTGGGGAGCTCCCGCCAGAGGTGAGAGCAGTACTCCATGTGAGGTCGAACCTGAGACTTATAAAGTTTCAGGCGATGGGCCGACGTGAAGTACCTCCTCGCCTTTCCGTGCACTCCAAGCTTCTTAGAGGCTAAGTTGGCCTTATCTTCCAAGTGACAGCGAAATTGAACGACGTTCGATATAGTCATCGACGTTAACTACTCCGATGCTAGTAGAGGTGGCAAGGGGAGTGTCTTCAAAACTGAGGGATACGACAAAGTGGGATATCTTAGCAGTAAACGCATAAATTTGTGTCGTCTTGGGGTTAAATTGGACTAAGTTCAATTGGCCCCACTTCGAAACATTTGACAATATGGTCTCGACTGTAGACACAAGTTTGTTCCGACTCTCGACAACGTTTTTGAAACTAAGCTACCCTATTATTAAGCTTCGGATGTCGTACCGTCTGTCTTTTAAAGGGATATACCCTAATATGAACCATAATAGGTCCTATTATTTTTTTCACAGAATAGGCAAGTGTTAGTTAGGCGGATTGCACAACATATTATAATATCAAAATATAAAATAAAAGGAGTCCCAATATAATTTTTAACGTTTGTTGTTTTTGCTCTTGCGTAAAAACTGTGCTAGTTACAAGCGTCATACTAGGTATGATTTTAGTATATAGTTAAAAGTAAATAAAATTATACAAAAATAAAAAAATATTTCAAGTAGTCCCAGACAAAGATCCAAATCGTCACCATAGACAAAGTACCATCTCGATCAGGTCAGTTTTGAAAGAAAAAAACGCATCTAAATCGGTCCAATCGTTTAAGAGCTACGATGCTACAGACATACACTTATAACACACTTCTTTATGCATGGGGGTTACAAAATCGGCAAAATGTGAGTTGGACTTATGCCAAACATTTCAAACTCTGTTTTTAATTTCCAAAAAATAATGGTTTTTTGTACGTTAGTACAAAACCCAAGGTGTGAGATTCCAACCCGCATTGGGTCACTAAAAGACTTATATATAGTATATACATATATACTGTATTAAATATATATAGGTATAGGTAAACAAATTTTAGTGAGCTTACACCCTAACAAATGATTCTTTGAAGAGGTCAAATAGAAGGGAATAGAGTTCTCAGCAAATCCCTGACGTTATTATGTCGGGTCTCGTAAGCACGATCTGAATACATGATCATAACTTCACACTGTTGCGTACGGATTTACTGCATATATAATACCTACATTTCTGTTACGAGTGGCTGTGAAAGATTCGTAAGAGAACAAGTATGAATCAGCTCTTTAGATTTATTTAATGACGTAAGGCCGTAACCGTTGGATAGGTGACAAAACGGCTCCGGGTATGACTTGTTTTTTTTAATATAGAGCTACTGTGTCCATGTCGTGTCCATAACATTTTCAGTTTCTAATCATCGATTTAATACTTTCTACATGGTCACAGAAAAAAACGGAAAGGAAATGGTGATGGGCGATCTTGGAAGAGTGTTTTCCGTTGTGTCCGAAGTTGTGATATTTCTTTCTTGGTACCTATTGCCCGTGTGGTGCAAGGCTAGAATGTCACCCCCATCTCTACCCGTGGGTGTCGTAGGAGGTGACTAAGGGTAACATAATTATACTTACTTTACCTACAATGTAAAAGCAAAATTGAAAAGAAATTGGAATATAACATACAGTCCCTGGCCAGATTATTAGACGCACTGCAGTTTTTTGATATTAACATGGTTTTCACGAGCTTCAATGCAGTTTTTATATACAAGACGTCCCAAGAAGTAGTGATATACTGAAGCTGGGAGGTAGAGGACCTAGAGGGCTATCTGAATCACCCCCATGTATGTTCCCCGATTTTTCGTATTTTCAGAGCTATGACTTTTTTTTTAATTGTTCACCTATCGCCGAGTACGATGTGATTTTTATTTATGGTGACGTGAATTATTGCGGTAGATGCTTGTTTTTTTTGTGTGCTAAGCGTGTGTGCTTCCTGATAATATAAATTTTACATAAAATTTTATAGTGCGTCTAATAATTTACCCAGGGACTGTAAGTTAAAAGACATTGATTTAAATAAAAAAGAAAGATAGGGTACGCTCTAATATCATAACTATCTAAATTCTAATGTGAAGAAATTTTAACACATATTTTGTATATGACACGTTTAATGAATGAAAAAAACAGGAAGATAAACAACTAGTATACGCATATACGCACACTTCGGAGACTCAACTAGGACTCCTGATTCAGGAGCCGTTGTCTGATTTGACATTGCCATTTTTTGAGGTGCAGTTTCTCCCGTTTTTATTAGATTAATGATAAGATATCGCAAAAAATATTCTTCCCACCTCGCGCATTACGTACCCATTTAAATTTCCAACCATAAACCTTAGTATTTACCTGCTTTGCATAATATTTCGGTAATATTTTTTAAACGTAATTTCTTACTATGGAACATCCATATGCATTACCAACTACAAATAAATGACGTTCATGAAATTTATGCAACGTTCATGAATAAAGCAGCTAGTTTTATGGTAGGTATGTTGTTTTAAGTAATAAAATGCCACACGGCCATGTTTCTGTGCGCTTCATATTTCGCGTCTCGTGTAAACTCGAGAGCGGACTTAGGGTTACCAGGGCTTAAATTCAAAATCCGGTTGCGAATAGTAAAACATCCTGATTTCTGTTAAATTCTGGTCTTTTGCTGACAATAAAACTCAGTAGATTTTAATTAGGTATAAAACTTTAATCATATAATTGGACGGTATTTTTTTGCCCACTGGCAACTCCAAAATAGTTTGTTTTCGATTAAATTTCACTGTCGATTGGGTACTTGTCTTATGTTTGAAGTAATATTGCTCTTAATGACTCAACTTTCAATCCGTTTCTTTTCTTTGTTTACTGCATATTACTCTTAATCCTCGTATATTACCGAGTTACATTACCAGTGACGTACGTACAATGAAAAAAAATCATACGTGAAATAACTCGTCCCTCACTTTCTACATTTACATAAAAAATACTGACAAATGTTCAGTAATTCGGTAAAACGAGTGCTGTTGTGTAACTATGCTTTTCAGGTAACCCGTCTTCTTAGTCACTGTTTTGTTTTTAGAAATTGTTTTTAAATTGTTCAAATTCCTTAGGGCGGGCACTCTGCGCTCCTGTGATTTATTGCAATGCACGACAACATCCAAAATCAGGTCTTGAAAAAAAAAACGAGTGAATACCGGTCTAGTCTTAAAATCCAGTATTGACCGGTATTTTCCGATGAGATGGTAACCCTTAAGCGGTGGCGGTGCGAAGTCCATTAAAATCGGATGACGTCAGCTACCACCTTCGTCGGGACAAGCGGGCGATGAGCACGCTTTCCAACATATTTACATTTATGCAAATCGGACCAACCGAATGAGAAATCCATTAAAAAGTTATAATTAGTTAAGCGTATTTCGAATCATTGACTAACTCAGTGATAACTCATTGGATAAATACAATTACTATCACGTTGTCAGTAGCTTCTGGAAATGATAATTGTGTATTCAGTATTGGTGTTTTGGCAGAACAACATGTTTTGACCTTTGTCGGGTTTTATGTCAATCATTTTGAGGTGGCAGTAACTTGTAAGGGCGCATGTTACGTGCCATAAAACAGAGGTCATATTCTTACATACTGGAGGTAATATGGTTTTGATTAAATCTTACTTTTGTGTTTCTTACCTTGGGAGAAGTTTTACTTATCTGTCCTGACTTTTAGTGTAAGGTTGAAAGTTTCTACTCTTTAGTAGTTTCGAGTCGTATTTACTCCAATTTTAGCTATGGATTGGGTAAAGCTCTTTTGTTGTATGGGATAGTAACGTAACTCGCACAAGCCTCCATAATGTTAAGTGGTAGCCTCTACTTATAACAGAACCATTTAGTCACAAGTGGTTAGTACTTACTGGCCTCAAGAACTTCTGCCGGAACACACTGGTGCTTGGCTACAGATTTTCTACTCGAGGGTGGCAAATATAGCTAGGCGGTGCTGGAGATCGAACCAAGAACCTGCGCCACGGGAATCCAGAGCAAATGCCCTTCCACCATGCAATGAAGCTCAAGCCCGCGGCAGGCGTCGAATCATGGACCTGCTGCGCGGCAGTCCATAGCCAATGCCACTGAGCCATCACTGTTTCAAAAGGGTGCAGGAATTGCAATAAAATTGGCCTTGCGATTAAGAAATTTTTTTTATGGCATAGGAGGGCAAACGAGCAGGCGGCTCACCTCATGGTAAGTGATCACCGTCGTAACAAACATTTTAAAAAAACATGCAAAAAAATTTGACACTTAACAGTGTCATTAGTCAAGGCAGGTTGCTTTCTGTGCATCGTTAGCAGCGTAGTGGGCAGGATGGCGACGCACATAGTTAAAATCTAACGAAAAGATAAGGAAAAGACTGCAGCTAAACCACGGCAAATTTTTTTTAAGGATTTAGGTGTCAATTATGGAATGGTGTGCATTGGTGTTCCATAACTTTTCTAGATAATATGAGCTTTGAACCCTAGAACACCGTGACTTGTAGAATATTTTCTAAGCCAACCTACACGCGGAATAAAACGGATATTTTTTTCAATATTCCCGCCAAGGACAGTTTTCAGCTTAAGCCAAAATAATTTGATTATCTCATCAACTGAACAAATTTACTAAATAAACACTCAACTTTCGACAAGTATCAGTTCTGAAATATAATGATAATGTAAACTACATAGTCCCTTTTCCATTTCGCGTGGTGGTTAACTTCGGTAACTTTCTAGGTGTGAGCTGAAAATTGATTGCTGCGAGCTTTCAACAGGTTTGGCACACGTAAGCCTATGTTTAATGCATAAGGTAGCGTTTGACTGTGTAGCTTTGACGACGAGCGCTAGTACTATTACGTATTCTGTACTAGGAGTAGCTGAACATGTCAAACTTTAGTGCCACTGTCTACTAGAGTCGGGTATATAACAGGGGACGGGTAAGCTTAGTATAGGAAACTGTTTTATAACGAGAAACATAACTATGTATATAGTTCAGTGTAAAACAAAGCAGATAATTTTGTTTATTGTACAGATCATCATCATCACATCAAGGGGAAAATCCACTGTTGAACAAGGTCCCTCACAGGGGGGATTTACCATAATCCTCACGCTTGGCAGGCGTCTTGGGGATAGCATTAAAAGTTGTCAGTTCTTTAGAAGGCGCTGCTTCCCACCTTCTGGTATTGTTCTTTTAGTCGCCTCTTACAAAAATTACAGGAAAAAATCTGCATCCCACGGGTGAGTATATATATATACTCGTATATTGTATTGATACCTAAAGTACAAAATGGAAGGATTTTTTATTAAAGTTAACAAGTAAGACAATACTTTAATAATATAGATATAATATTCTCTTAATACACTATAGTTTTTAAAGCTGTGATAGCCATACGCTTTTCTTCTCGCTATTATCATAGATACGCTTGGGTACAAAATTTTGTGTTTCCTATCACTGCTAGTGACTGCAGTTTATCAACTCGGTCACCATGTCCTCTCTTTGCCCTCGGAGTGCTGGTCAAATTTTCCTCCATGATGTCTTTTGCAATCAGTTAAGACACTAGTCTAAGGATAGCTTAGCTTAAAAAAATGTATCCATAAAATTTGTTTTTATTTATTCCTCTATCTACACTTTTATGTAACGAATAAACTGAAAAAATACTGGACCGTTTTGAAATCTCTTTCAGCATTGAAATCCTACGCATTATCCTTGATGACTATAGGTTATAGAATATTTTCAGAAAAGTTAGGGATCCGTAAAATGTAATCCAACGTGTGAAAAAAATACCCAACAAAATCGTTATATTGCGTACGCTGTGGAAATGATCGACAAATGAGCAAAGTGACCTACATACTACAATTTCATAGCGGACATCACTATCTACAAAAAATCCGTAATAATATATGTCTAACTATTACAGTTATGACACAATAACTACTTTTTATGTGTTAAAATTTTCAATATAATACCCGTGCAAACCGTGACGGGTCGCTAGTCGTAAGTAAATTGCTCAAAATATCGATCTAATATAATTAATATTACATACTAAATACTGTTACTAACTCATAATATATACTTTATAGAACCAGCATCAAAAAATAACACTACTCAGTACCATTTAGGTAAATAATCACATTTTCCTTGAGATCATAGGGCATTATTGGGATTCTATTGATACTCATAATTAAATCTCATAGGGTTCTGCGTCATACCATCTTAATCCATTTATCCCTATCCACCATTATATTATTATCTGGTACAATATTGTCATAACACTGTGTCATCAGTGACTAGACTCACTACTCTGGTTACTCTGGTACCATGGAGAAAGAATCAATAGACAAAAGCAATATCAAAATTCATAACATACCAATTTGTTTGTCGAGTATGCAAGAAGTATATATTACTATCAATATTGCTATCCATCTTCAAGTAACACATAAGCATGTATATTACCTGCTTTAGACGTTTTTATGTTCACCGAAGCGGCACGTAGGATGAACGAGTATATTTACTTAAATTGATGTGACTCAACTCTATCATGGTCTTATTATGAATAAATATCTTAACGGCTGCTCAAACTAATATTCTTATGAGATCATATGAGATTGTTTTTGTTATAGCGTAGGCACATGCTTTGAAGCAATTTTTAATGCATATATTATATACCTCCTTTAAAATTCAGGTCACAATAGTAGTTAAACAGTCATAATGCGCTATGGAGTGGTAAAGTATAACGGAAACCACGTAAAGTCTCGTCTATCCTCTCCTAGTCTATGGGCATCACGTTCGCAAGCGACTCAGCGTCGCCTTTCGTAATGGCGACACGCGACTCGACTCGCAAAACGTGCGGTAATGAGGGACTAGACTATTCTTACTACTGACCTCGGTAACCACTCAGAAATTATACTGAAACCATAGTCTTAAGTCGTGCTCACAAAGCTGCAACTGGAGTTCACTTGTTTTTTACGTCCTAGCCGAAATGCTATTCAAGTAGACAAATGCAAAGCAATGACACTTACGCATTTCAAATGCTGATGTCATCTTTGGTTTTTTTAAAGTACGTTAATTGTAACAAACCTTTATCAGGTTTGTTGTACGATTAAAAGGATATAATAAATATTATTAAATTTTACATCAGGTTGCCAGTAAATAAATATATTGACGAAATAAAACCTTTTTTTGCATCCTAGTATGTGGATTATCATAGTGTAGTTTTTGAGTGGTGCGAGTGCCAAATTTAAGTCCCTTGCTAGCGAAGTAGAATGTTAGTGAACTACGATTAATTTATTCATAGGCTAGTGAAATTTTATCACGAGCGTAGTGCGTAATACTAATGTAGCATAGTGAGGGATATAAAGCCATGAGATCTTAAAGAAAAATGAGAAACTAAAGAGAAACATACATTTCTTTACAAAATTACAATGAGAGGAAAAAATATAGTTATGTGCGGGATTTGAATCCGCACCATCATGACTACAGTCGGGGTATGCTCTAACCGCTAAGAATACAAGAGACCATATCTTTCGTCAACGTATTTACTCAACAGCTTAAGATAATCGACAAAGCACACGCCTACCTCGGTAATTAAATCCAGGACGAGCAGACGTTGAGGCAGATAAATTCGGGCGTGCCTGTGAGCCTGCAAAGCACTTCCTGATAACGTCACTCACACTTGACGCCACCTTGGCTTACTCTCCCTCACTTTCAGCGTTTTACAAAAACGACGCCTTTCAACGCTTCAACGAAAATGAGATAAACCATAAGGACTTATTATGAATGGCTCGAGGACCACAGAGAGCGCTTACAAGGATTTTGGCAACGTAATTTGCTTAACATTTTGTGTAGTGAGTCTATTGAGTTTGGTCTGTGGCGGAGGTCGTCTAACTATGCCAGTAACTCGAGCTTTGAAGCTGTCTTTTATTCCTTATAATCTTTTAAAAAATCTTATCTCTTATTTACCTGTGTTATTTTCGATTTAATGTATTTCGAGGAAATCATTTCAGCTATCTATAATCAACTTACATCGAAAATACGGAAAACAACAGTTCTTTTTTGGAATGTTTATGAACAAGCATGAGGCCTACCTATTAAGCTGTAACATGATTTGATTTTGCCATCCCCATTCTATAACCGAACATCCAGGGATACTCAGAAGCGCCACCGCTATATGTTTGATCATGCGAAGCGTTCATCATGCTAACCGCTAGGGAATGGAACACTCTGCCTGAGTCTGTGTTTCCGGCTAAGTACAATATGGGGGTCTTCAAAACGCGAGTGAATAGATACCTTCTGGGTAAGCGCGCTCCATCATCGACCGCATCATCACTTAACATAAGGTGAGATAGTGGTCAAGTGCTACCCAGTTCAGTATAAAAAACAAAAAAAATACCTCTACAACAAGTGATGAACTGCACTGCGCTCGTCACGCTGAGACATGTAGTTGTAAAGTGCACTGCGCCCGTCACCCTGATACATGTAGTTGTTAAGTTTCATGAGCCTGTAATTTTACTGGCTCCCACAAGGAGTGCTGCCGGACTGTTAGGTGCTTGGCGTCTGGTTTTCTACTTGAGGTGAGCATTCGCAAAATGCACTTCCACTGTGTAGTGAAGTTCATTTAATCACTTCCGCAAATAAACAAAAATCTGTTATTAGTACAAATATTATCTCGTATCAGCTGATACGAGATAATATTTGTACTAATAACACCTAAGGATATAGACGTAAGGATTGTATATATCGGATTCGAAGACAATATCAGGTTTAGTTAATATCATATTATTTAGTTTATTTTTAATTATCCGTCTGCGACTATAATGTAGCCTAATTTTCTTTAAATTGATGATTGTCTATCTCAATTATGTACACCCCCAGAATAGTTCCCTCTCTATTCAAAAGATGCCTGGAAGAGATCACTATTAGTGTTAAGGCCGCCCATTATAACATTTTAGTCTTTGTATGAATAAAATTTGTATTTTAGTCGTGTAACAACAAAGAATTATCTATGCATAAGAAAAATCGTGACGTTATCGGTATTTTTTAATTTATAATGTAATACAATATCTTGGTTATATATTACATTAATTCCATCGCATAAAATGTCGAGAATGCATGAATCGTACCATGGAAAGCCGTGTGCTCGTCTACCAATCTGAAGTATGTGAATTATGTGAATGTTCCTGCTACGCTGCTACGGCGTAGCGAAACCGTAGCAAGGCTATCGAATGGTATACCTTGGAGATACATTAAATACGTAGAACAGCACAGTTTCTGCATTCCTTTGCAAACGCGAATGTAGTCGGCTGTATCATTGCACGATATATGTAATGGCGTCGGTATATTATTATCTGTGTGTTTGTGTATAGTGTGTAAAAGTTTTATCGTTATTTATACAGGAAACGTCCGAATGTTGTTAAGATAATAAGGACATACAATGTTTAAGCGTAGTATGTAAGCATTTTTCCGGAAACTGCTGCAGAGGTTACGTGAAAGAAAGAAATACTCAAGTGGTTGCAGCTACTTCATAGTAATTGATCCACATAATACATAAATAAGTAAATCATTGATTCACATAAATAAATCATTTATTATAAAGTAAATTATTTTATGGAATTCGTTGTAAAACCAAAAACTACACAAAAAGGTAAGCATATTATTACTGGAGTTAAAACAATCCGTAGAAATCTTGTTATCTAGTAACTAATTGGGTATCTTGAAAAAGTTTTAAGAGCGCGCATCAGAAATCAACCCACCTGTAGTTGGTATATACCCTCATGGAGTTATCATAGCATTAGGGTGGTGAAACACTACATAAAAAAAACTATACGCACATTGACATGAGTAATAAAGTACTGCTTTATTTGCCTTATTCACCTTTTACGACATCTAACAGTAAGATATGGAACAGTCCTTATGAGTATAAGGATTGTTCTGATATATCTTACACGTGTACAGCCGGTAACTGTACGACAGAACTCGCTGTAATAGCTCTAATTCACAACAGTATACAACGCAACTGCTATTACATTTAATTGCATACCAGTTTTGAGACAGGAAGGTATTACATACCTGCATTTCAATACCTACATTGATTTGAGACAGATACGAGATATTTCTAACATTCAGTGGTTCAATGTGCATAAGCTCAATCGCACCTAATATTACTTACAAGCTAATATTAGCTACGTCCAGTCACCATATCAATTGACGTAGATCATTCAATTAACCAGTTCTGCACACGACAGACCATTGCCTGAATCAATTATACCTTGACAAGACCCTTGCAATATCTATTAAGCCATGAAATATTATATTAAAGGATCGAACTCGGTAATTTTGATAAAATGTTATCTAATGAATGGACCTATAAAATGTATTACGTAATTCCCATTTACATTTTAGTCACTTTCAAAAAGGTCTAACTACGAAATTATCGTTGAAAATGTTAAGGTAAAAAACAAGTATGAATTAATTAAAAAAGTAAATAACCCGACTGCAAATTTTTATTATGCGTTTTATCGTTGCATTGAAATTAAAACTTAAAGTTCCTTCATTTTGATACGCAATTCAATGAATTTGGTAGAAAAACATTTGTTTATGTACCTAGTGTCACCTGCTATCACGACGAATCTCACAATATCTCATACATTTATAACAGTTAAGCCGTTAAGAAGTTATGGTGGAATAAATAAACTCACAAACATAAATATATATACATACTTGAACCCTAAAACATAACATTGTAATTTTGGGCAGTCGTGTAAAAAGTGCTGTGTGTGATAAAAAGTGATAGCCGATTGGCAATAGCTATAGAATGCTGTGCAAGGTGGTTTGGTTCCTGCCCGCCGCCAATGATGGAAAGGTGCTTTACATATGCTCGCAGGGCTAGCTTCCACCCTCAAGCAGAAAATCTGTTACCAAGTACCTAACAATAGGTCCCCGGAAGTAACTTGAGTGATAGAAATTACTATAGTTTAAGCTTGTGTACTATTTATGTTATTCTCAACCAACAAAACTTTACCTACAGGTGACAAAAAATAATGTAAAATCTGTAAAAAATTAACCATATCATTTGGCCTGAGTGTTGGTAGACAGGTCGGAAGTCAGAGGTGGTTATGACTGAATGCTACGGACTAAGGTATTAAATGAAAATAAAGATTTATATAAGACATACGTCTTTCCTATTTTGTAGATATGGGAGAGGATGCGGCTTTTAATACCAACTATTAAAACAACTTTTTATCTAGTTGAATACGAAATAAATGGTATTTTTAGCGGCACAAAACTATGGCCATATTACTTCTTCATCTACATACATAATTTTAAAGTCCAGGATACGATAAAAAATTAACAATGTTTTTTGTAATTAAAACAAACACGTTCACACATAAATTATTTTGGATGGAAAAAGATAACTTCCAGCGGGATTTGAACCCGCAACCCCCAGAATACCGTCCTGGTGCATTACCAATTATGCTATGGAAGCGGGGCGCTGGACAGTCTAAATTTCTCCATCCCTTTGAAAGTACGTCTTTTTGACGTTGGCGACATCTACCCAAATAGCAGAAGACTATTTACATAGGCTGGTAGGTTGATATACGATCAACACTTAACACCAAATCGATGAAGCCATTTTTATTTTTAATTAGTATTCTTTTACAGCATTGACGCATGCTAAGCGAAAACAGAAATTATTTCGGATGGAAAAAGATAATTTCCAGCGGGACTTGAACCCGCAACCCCCAGAATACCATCCTGGTGCATTACCAATTATGCTATGGAAGCGAGGCTCTGGACATTGTCACTATGGGTTGTCGGGGTAAAATTGCAACCCCATCTTCCTGTGGGAGTCATAAGAGATGATGAAGGGAAAAAACCAGAAGGTGGGCAGCAGCGCTTTCTGAAGAACTAACATTTAACACTGGAATCTCTGAGATGCCTGCAAAACGTATGAAGGGGAACTTTTTGGAAGGGGAGCATTCTACTGGACACAATTCCCGACTCCAAACCGCTACTGAAAATTTCTTTGTCAGAGTAACCCAATAACTAGTCTGACCTGAGAATCAAACCCTGGACTTTATATTTTACGAAATTTATAAGAGTTGCTTTGTACACACACACCAAAGAGGCTGTTTTGTAATAGATAGATCAGTTTTATAAAATAGAATATTGATATATTATACGGACGTGAACGTGTGAGCTTGTCACGCAATTTGAAATCACAACGTCACTATCATTTTAGGCGTGTTTAATTAACTACGATTCCCTGATACGCCATGAATGGAAGTCTGTTGGGGACAGTCGCCAGACGCCTCTTGTTTACTTCACAATAAGGCAGCTAAAGCTCTTGTTAAGCCAGCTTTAAGTTTGTTAAGTAAATGATCCAAAGACGACGATCTAGTTTGATAATTTCATTACATAACTTTAATTACAGAAAAATAATATGTTAAAGTAGAAAAGAGATATAAAAGTTATGTGGTAAAATAACGGTAAAAGTAGAAGAAGAAAGCATATTGAGAATGTGGGAAAGCTACTTAACGAAAAGTAAGGGCTGGAAGAATCCTGCCCTTATCTTAAGAAGACGATTTTAATTTAATGTGTAAATTTTTAAACGAATCCAGAAAAAGTAAGAGGTTCTTAATTCGATTGTTTTTGTGTTGTGGCTTTTTCTGCCATACCTAACTTTCACTTCCATACCATGATTGTCGAAACCAACACTCCTCTACGAAGAGCTAGACAAGCCTTCTTAGACACCTTCTGACTGTTCATAAACGCGAACAATGCTCCGTTTACTATGATTTCAACATTCACACTCCTTTCTATACAAACTCTTTCCCTTGTTCTACTTTTTCACCTCCAATCACTACACTCCATATTGTGATCGGTCACTCTATCATCTCGTTCATATACCATAACTTTCGTCTTATTTACATTTATTTTCATTCCCTTTTTAATTAAGGCATATCTAAACATACCTCATGGTTATCGAAATTAATCATCTCTATGGTTCCACGCTCCAAAAACTTTATATAATTCAATAAGCCCTCAGGGCTTTGTTTATCCTCGGGTATAAGTAAACAATTATGTGTTGCGGCCCCTGAAATATATTCTTTTGAGAGCTAACTCTGGGAAATTAAAGAGTTGTTAGACCATATTTCACGAGAGCTTGCTTTCTCTTCAAGTGTAATTAAGATAAAGGCAATTTATAATTATTTATTTCTCGACTAGCATTAAGCCTTCTCGCACTTTTTCGGTTCTAAAAAGGTTTAATGTATACGAGTGCTTAGGACATTATAGCCGCGGCGCGATTCAAATCCCGCTGGAACCTAGAAGTTCAGAAGAAGAGATTGCAAACCAGATCCGACCGGCCTGGTGTCCTTTTTGGACCCGGTAAGTAAAACCGCGGCGCGCGGCGCGGAAGCACAAACTCGTAGAATATACGTTGGCATGGCATCCGCTGCGTTTGGTTGTATGCAGTACAGCTTAGCCTATAATATTTTGCTATTTGCTCCACTTAGAAATATTAACAGTCACTACTCTTAATAGCCACTAGCCAAAGTTTAAGAAAAAACATAATACTTCCGTTTTAGGAATTAAGAATTTGTTTTAAATATGACAAAGCTAGCAAAGTTTATCTATCCAGTTTAAGTTGTTATACTATGACACGTTTAGTACTTTAAGCTGCGTTATTTGTTTCTTATTTGAATACTATGTTTTCAAATAGATACTGTTAAGAGTAAAGGGAAAAACCTGCTTGCTTAAAGTAATGAAAATGAATAATTACTAATACTAAAGTTACTTCTCCGTCCATAAGTAAAAGTAATCAATTGTAAAAAAAAATGCTATGTGTGATTTTTAGACTTGAATGAGCCTGTTTATTGTGATAATTGTTCATAAGCCAGTTTGAAATAACCTATTAACCTATAAACATTGTCTTTTCTATTCATCTTATAGGACATTTACATTGAATACTTTAAAAGTTTCATCGCTAACACAACCGGGGCCCGGCGGACCCGGCCGGGTTGGCTACGAATGCAGCCGGGCCCGGCCGGGTTGAGAAACATATCGGGTTGCAATCTCTATTTAGAACCTGGAGTTGAAGGTTCGAATCTCGCTAGTAGTCCATTATATGCCTTATTGCCCAATTAACTTAAAAAAATGCATGGTGGAATAGCGTTTCTCGAATACTCGTCTGACAAGCTACCACTCTTAGGTAGAAAATCTGTCACCAAGCACTTACCAGTGTGTTCTACCAGCAGTCCTTGAGAGCCAGTAAAATTACAGGCACCTGAGATTTTAAAACTATATGTGTCGTAGTGACGGGCGCAGTTCATCATTTGTGACGAAATGCATCTATAAGGGAGGTTATTATCGCTTAAAATCAGGATTGCCTCATGCTTGTTCCGTCACAATAATATTTAAAAAAAATCTTTCAAAGAATGTCTAAAAATACTTATAAAATGCATTTCATTCTTGACTTCCACTGTACGATATTGAATGAAAGCAAAAATATTCCCGAGAGTAACTCTCCGCTGAATAGAGCATGATTACTAGCTGCCGGTAACCAGACTGAGCTTCTACTGCGTTTTATGACGAAGAAAATGCTTCAGTAAAAATTGTCGGCTAAGGTATAAAAAACTAATACCTATAGAGTAATACATATACAAACGTTCATCTGATATAAAATTAAGTTCTTGGTTAGATAATTGGGAAAAAGTTCAGTAGCAGTCCGTGTCTGAATCTAAAGCCTGGTAGGTAGCAATATATAATCACCCAAACATATCTTAAGAAACGTGGATGCTTAGACACTTCGGCATATCCTTTGTGACCTTGACGACATATAGGTATTTTTAGCAACAAAGTCACTTCTATATATATTACGATAACAACTTACGCAAACCTGTACTTTAATGGACATTTACTAATAGTTTTACTATAAACCTAAACCTGGATTCAAGATTTTCTTGGGCAGCAACAGATACAGCCGTGGATCGTGAATTAATTTGATCACCAGGACGTCTGCCAAGCGTGGAGATTGTGGCAAATCAAAAATATGTTTGTTTGATATTAAAATTTTGACTTCAAATCTCCGCACACCTCTTACCGTTGTGGCACGAATTTTCGTAGTGAAATATCTATAAGTAAAGTACAAATAATTAGTAGGTACAAAAATAATGCATGCCCTCACTAAAATAATGCATGTTTGTTACAAATTGACGAAAAAACAAAGCTTCTCAAGTTTTATTTCTACATCGCCCCGCGGTTTGTAGTCACAAATATAGAAGTATTAACGTAACTTATGATTTTTTATCCATGTCATTGCAAATAATGGGGTAAATCAACAAGTAAATATGGGTAAATAATTTCGTAGCTATAACAACTATTTAATTCATATATTAGGTTAATATTAAATGAATACCATAGAAGAACATATAAAAATAATATAAATATATCAATTGATAATTCCATCATAAACGCCACGTAGCTCAACCGGAAGAATTTTCGACGCGTTCGCATCTCAACAAAGCATCATAGAGGTCTAAGCCGTCGGAGCCGGTTGTTCTAAGATGGCAATCGTTAGATCATGGTGTTAGGGCATTTTGCGAATGCCCGCCTAGCTAGTTATCCCTCCCTCAAGTGGAAAATCAGTCGCCTAGTACCTAACGGTGTGTTCCGGTAGCTGGCCTTGAGAGCCAATAATTCTAGGTTAGTCTGAACGTCTTCCACCACATCATCGTTTATGATCATGTGAGATAGTGGTCGAGGGCTAGCCTATCAGCTGTTGATAAATAATCAATAAAAACACTAAGTTGTCAGAAATGTGTTCTGTGATTTTTGTAGAAACAATATTATCTTTTCAACCTAAAACTTCCTAAAACAATTAATTAAACATAATTTATACAAAACATGTCATGTTTGACTATCTAATAGTCTAGAGAATCCATCAAAATTTTCCCCACTCATATAAGCTCGAACACGTCGTCTGTCGTCTTCACAGCAAACCGAATCCGGCCATATGAATAGGCCTTAATTATTACGCGAACGCCACATGCAAACTTTAACGAATATGTTGCCATATTTCTCCATTCAAACTTCTGGAATCAATAGCTTCATTTACTGCATTTTGTCGGTATTCAAATGAGCTTTGACTAGCTATGGGCCTATGGTACTCCCAAGTTATTCGGATTCATTAAATAAGTATCTAAAATTTAGTTTGTCCTATCCTAAAGAAGGCTTAATAATATACAAATTTTAGGGCCTGTTTCAGAATGTTCGAGTAAGTTCCGGTTTTACTAATCAGAACATATTTACTAAACAAAACACTATCTTTGCGTTTCACAGTCATCGATTTAGCCTATCCATCGGTTAAAGCTTGAAACGCGCTGCATGTTAACTGTCATTTTTATCATTCAGTTATTTTATGTGTTGCATAGAAACCCGAAACTTTATTAGGACATTCTGAAACGGGCCCTTAATGTACTTTAAAATCTCTTAAATTAACACAAGTTTGAACAATAGACATATGTTACACAGGTAAATAAACAAAATAGACAATAGATATGTACAATTGATGTACAATTGGCGTCCTTATCGCTTAGAGAAGATTTTTTACAGGCAACCGTTGCATCGATATGAAAATGAAAGTAGGTATATTGAGGATGGCGGTGAGAAAGAAAAAGATTCGAAAGAAATGGAAATTATCATATGTATTTTTTTTTTTTTTTTTTTTTTTTATGCCTGATAGGTTAGCCTTTGACCACTATCTCACCTGATGATAAGTGATGATGTGGTCGAAGATGTTGTTCAGGCTAACCTAGAATTACTGGCTCTCAAGGACGGCTGCCGGAACACACCGTTAGGTGCTTGGCGACAGATTTTCAACTTGAGGGTGGTAGCTAGCCAGGCGGGCATTCGCAAAATGCCCTACCACCATGCTATAACGACTGCCATCTTGAGATAACAACCGGGACCGACGGCTTAACGTGCCCTCCGAAGCACGGAAGCGCTCAGTAGTAATGTCACCAGCGGTCACCCATCCAACTCATGACCGCGGCGGACGTTGCTTAACTTTGCTGATCGATTCAGAATGGCTAAGCAAACTTCGCTACGAGCGCTTCGCAAATAATGTACGTGTATATCATATACTACTACACTTAAATATATTGTATACATACATAATTTCTTGAACATGGATACGCAGATAGCATGGACTTTTATTTTAAATTGTTATTACTACTACTTTGACTCACTATTTCAATATTCACTCCGTTGACATTGTGTTTTTAAATCGACATTTATTTTAATTTATGACATATTATTGAATATTTTTTTTTATCGTTAGTGTAAGTGGTGTATGTAACCGTTCTAATTGATAAATGAATAAATGGGTGTATTTTTTTTACAAACAAGAAGTTTCTTCCATCGTGTTGAATCTTCGTATAGAAGATGTTAGTATTATAATAACATTATGTGTAAATATCTAGTACATTTCAAATAAATAATTATATATATTTTAAATATATAATTATTATTTAAAAGTTTACCAGTAGGTACTTGTAGAAATAGTGTATAGTCATGAGGAGCCAAACAAAACGAAAACCTATGCCTTAAAAGTTAATTCGCCTTTTTATTCTGCGTTATAAACTTATTTAAAATTTTCGTTTACATTTCCAGGACATGGCAACACCAACCCCGACAAAGTTTCGAACGAAGAGTGGAGTACGCGACACGAAAAGCGTATGTTAATACTAGACTGTGTTCTCGCTAATAGAGTTGTAAGTTGCCGCAGAGGGCTCGTGTCGAGTGGCAACACTTACAACTTATAGCCTGTATGTAGCACTGCCTGTAGGTATCTATTTCGTGGCTTTGTTAAGAAACATTAATACGTATAGATATTATGAATTAAGATTATATATATATATATATATATATATTATATATGTATATATATATATATATATATATATATATTTACATCCTAGAAGCTTTTTGGCGTCATGCACGTGGTGCATTATTACGACGTCCTCCAGTTCCCATTGCTTTTTTTAACATGTCTTAATGAATACTGCTTAGCTCTTCGATTGCCAGCTCCGTGAGATACGTCATTTTCCGATAATTTTATTTTTTGCGATATTCTTCTTGCGTTCGTGCCGCAACATTTTTGAACCCCGAACCATGGTCATAAATTATAGGCGTCCTGGATATATTGATCGTGATTTACCTATGGCATCGACTATTTAGCGTCCTCATAGGATGAACGACATTTGTGAGTGCGACGTTGCCATCTTTATGTTTACTTTCTCTTTCTTTGACAATCGCTTGTATGTAAATTTGTAACAATTTGGTCAAATCTATATATATACGGATGCCCGATATTTTTATATAATTTAATATTATCTATCTACACGTAGGAACAATGGATTTTGATAAAGTTAAGTACACAAATAGTTTATAATAAGATAAAGAAAATTTAGCTCCTGTTTCTGAGATTTTTGCACAATAAATCGCATGTAGTAGCAAGAATAACACTTACGGGAACGATTGTTATTCACTGCCAATTACCTAATCATCAAGATAGAATAAAACTTTACATATAGTCTAAGCAGCAATATAGCTACCTTTGAGAAAGTACCTACCTAACACAAAGTATTAAAGAGTTAAAAGCTCTATCTACGATATAATTATCATTTATCATATAGGCCTGCCTAGGTACGCAACTGTCAGCGATGTCAAATCGACATTGCGCATTGCATTGCATACCTATCTACCTACATAGCTATAAGATCACAACAAATAATAAAGTTAGTACTATGTATCTACCTACGTAAATTCATAGAATAAGTGTAGGTATATATTTGTAGTAGGTATAAGGTAGTACGAAAGTTTATATGGTAAACTTAGCGATGCTTGTAGGCACTTACCTAATCAAAATTAACCTATGATTAGTTTTTGAATTTTATTGAAAATAATTTAAATCAGTTACCTACCTACCCAGTCCGAAATTTTTGGGCCTTTTTTTCATATATGTTCTACCAGAATTGGTAGATCCACGATGACATCGTGATTACCGCTTAGAGACAGATTTTGAAACCCTTCCACCATGCGATGAAGTTCATGCACGCGGCGGGATTTGAACCATAGACCTGCTGCGCGGCAGTCCATAGCAATGAGCCATCACTGCTTCCCGTTAAGTGTTAAGTGACAGAATTTCTACTTCAGGGTGGTAGCTAGCCAAGCGAGCATTCGCATAATGCCCTTCTACCCAGTGGTAAAGCTCAAGCCCGCGGCGGGATTCGAACCATAGACCTGCTGCCTGGCAGTCCATAGCTAATGCCACTGAGCCGTCACTGTTTTACAAAATATGTTGTAGTAAATGCAGTAAGTTACAAATTATGTAATAAATAATTATTGTAAATATTAAGTAAAATTATTTGTTCGTAGTAAATGTAGTAGTTTGTTCTTTTCATATTGATGCCATAAACATACCTATATGTTTCAGAGATAAAACACAATTTTATAAGAAATGTAATCAATGACAATCATGTCACTTGCAATATTGAAACAGTATCTACCTACTAATGTTATTATAAAACGAAAGATGACTAAAAACAAAGAACAACAGAAGGATCGCCCTAAATAGGTAGGTATGTAATATATTACATATTTATTTAGGGCGATCATATATTGTAATCTATTCATCATATTATCTCACACGAGCAACGTACCTAACGTATATATAGGTACTACAGGTAACATGTACCTACTCTCCGCGAAAATTTATTACTCTGTGAATTTAAAATATTATTTTATCTGAAGAACCTACACAAATCGTGACGTAGCTTGAGACACTATCTCCGTCCGTCGTCAAACATAGTAATTCGTTCGGCATGGTTCGGCTTTCATTGATATATCGCAAACAAAAATATTTTAAATAGGTAGGTATGTGTCGAAAGTTTGTGGGTATGTGTGTTACTTCTTCACGCCTAAACGGCTGGATGGATTTGGATGAAATTTGGTATGGAGATAGCTTATACCCTGGATTAACATAAAGACTACTGTTCATCATCACCATCATCACCCTTTTTCATCAGCGCGCGGGTAAAACTGCGGGGTGCAGGTAGTTGGTAGGTACAAATAAATCATGCAGGACAAGATGTTGTACAGAAGTACAGAACGGACCTGTGACACTTCACCACAAACGGCACATATGATTAAACTGTGGCTAGTTTGTTGCAGAATCAATATAGAAAGTGTGATAATTTGACTATTTAGTGTAATAGGTGGGTTTTTTGTAGTAGGTAGTTTGTGTGTAGGTAAAGTAAAGAATAAGTTAGTTTGCATAGTGTACCTATATGTAATATTTATATTTCAGGGTAACCCATATTAGGTAAATAAATAAAAACAAAAAACATGTAGATGTATCACTTTTATTCCGTGTTTTAGAGAGAGAGAGAGTAGACTTATAATACGCTAAGACGCAAGAGCTAGAAATAAGAAGACAAACGTTGATTAATTTTGTCAACAACACCAACAACACAACGTTTATTATGTAGATATAACTATGGCACTTCGTGCTAGACACACAACTTAGCTAAGCACTTAGAACGCTAATACGCAAGAGCTAGAAATAAGAAAACAAGCGTTGATTAATTTTATCAACAAAAAATTAACAACACAACGTTTATTATATAAGGTTGACATTAATTCATCAACAATACTGCGGGGGATGGTGTAGAATCGATATCGGCATGTGTTCCACTCATGTTTAATTTTCACATACAAAAAAATCAGTATAACTATTTTCGAAGCGCGGCGCGTTGCCTTTTAGTATGATATCGAGAACCGCGGTTTACTCCATTCTCACATGTACGAACGCTACCCGATGTCAATTAGACGCTATCATTATGGCAAAACAGCTGTTTTGCCCTAGTGATAGACGAAGCTGTTTCACGTACCTATTCTGACGAACGCGAAGGCCTTACCGGCCAATCTAGCTAGACTGTCGAATGCTTTGCATAATCGCCAATCGATTAAACTCATCTAAATGATAAAAAAAATTTACTTACCTACATTCTTTTTAATTTCAAGTTTACGTAGGTACGTACTGTATTGTGTTGCAGCTACTTAGGTATGCCATATTGTGATAAACCGCTACCGCATCGCGCGTTCTTTTGTCGCAAGCCGCCAAAGACCGACTAGGCAGAATAGGTACACAAAACAGCTGTCTATTGTGCCTAGTATAGCAGTTCATTGACTTCGCGTAGCAATCGTGCGTGTGTGTGAATAGAGTAGATACACCGTGTTCGTAGACCGCGGTTGTCTTTGCTAGTATTCCCAAAGCCAACGTGCCATAGCTTAAGCAATAGTACAGACTTTTTGTTTATGTGAATATTAAAAAAGAGTGGAACACATTCCGTTATCAATTCTACACCATCCCCCGCAGTATTGTTGATAAATTAATATCCACATTATATAGGTACAACTTTGGCACTTCGTGCTAGATACACAACTTAGGTAAGTACTTAGATACTGTAATTCTAAAACATCTTAGATTTAGAGTAAGGTTGAGACAATTAACGCACTATTGTTAAAAGTTTATGCCTTTAACAATTTGTCAACTTCGCCGTATATTGTTAACAAAAGTTATTTTCACAACAGATTATCAACTACTATAACTAATCAATGTCACAAATATTAATAAAATCACCTTATATGTCAGCACATAGTGCTGGACGTGAAAATTACTTTAAGAACTAGTAAAGCAGAATTTTCAGACTTAAATTGTTATAATTACGATCACAACAATTACAAATTGGTAATAAAATAACTTTATAATATTTTTATTCAAATTCTCTTGACTATCCCACTATAGTCTGTTTTTTTTTAACAAACGAGTACTGAGTATGTCTCTCGCACATTTCTGATATTGACAGAGTGAGATGGGTAATTGCCGTCATTGGTCAATGTCTTTGTTCTTGTTTTGAAATTGTCAAAGCCCGATCATATTGAATACTTCTAAAATTTACCGTAGAAAAAATTACGTTATTATTTTACGATTTAAATTTGCATGCTGAGTATATTCGTAACGAAATTTTTTGTTCGCGTTCATGATATAAAACAATATTGTAATAGTATATATATTATGCAATTCAACATATAAATCAAATAATTCTACTACAATTCTTGTAATCTTAAAAATTTTCGTCATCCTTCTGATGAACTTTCTGCAGATACGTCAATAATAAATTGTTCAACATATTTTGTACATGATTGTCGGTTCCGTACATTTTTGTTTCTATCTTAGTTATTACATGATTGAGACAAGAGCACCATTTTTATATATTCCCTTTATCTACTCCTTGTAAAAAAAGAGTTCAGACTTCATAAATTTTATAACTTTTGTCATATCCTGCCATAGCCCTTCACTTGAAACCAAACGAGTGCAATTGGGTTGAGCTCACAGTGATACGTCGGCAAACGTATGACGAGACGATTTGTTGACTTAGCAACAACATTTTTTCCGAAACGATCTTTGTTTTGCTTACCCTAATTCAAAAGTTGCCACTTTAATATTGATTCGTTACAAGCAATATTTTTCGAATTGCATATACCTACATGTAACTACAGAGTTCGTGTGGAACGAATTTTATGTTGATTACGCGGGCCAATAGCAACGCAGTAAAATTTTCGGTACTCGTTTGCTAAAAAAATAGACTATAGATTTGAATTAGACATCCGTATATAGCAATTGAGCGTCCGTATAAAGCTATTGGTAACAAGCATATAATATGTACATGTTTGTCTAGTCTATTTTTTTTATAAATTTAAGAAGAATATTGCTTAATTAGGTACGTAATAACTTCATTTGTGGGTTAAATATAAATATAGGTATGATGAAATCGGAATTGTATCGTACCATGGCCTGAACCAATATTATATATGGACGTCCAATATTATATATGGACGTCCAATATTATATATATGGACGTCCAATATTATATATGGACGTCTAATATTATATATGGAAGTCCAATATTATATATGGACGTCCAATATTATATACGGACGCCTAATAGCTGTATACGGACGTCCAATAACCTGGCTACTTTTATTATAAAAATACGGCACTATGTGAGGCAGTACTGTTTGGCTACAAGTTACTGTATGGTGGAAATTTTGTTGCCAATTGTGTTGCACCATATTGGATTATTCCCATTTGTCCCCACAGATTTCCCCGGGACAAATGGGAATTATTGGCAGTAGGAAGAAATATGTTTAATCAACTTTTCTTGACGATCCCACTAGATTTGAATTAGACTTCCGTATATAGCAATTGAGCGTCCATATATAGCTATTGGTCGTCCGTATAAAGCTAATGGATGTCCAATTTCTCCTTTACATAAAGAATTTACTAAACATATTTAGCAGCTTTTCTGTCGCCAAGCACCTAACGGTGTGTTCCGACAGCTGTCCTTGAGAGCCAGTAACTCTAAGTTAGTCTGAACAACATCCTCAACTACATCATCACTTACCATCAGGTGAGATAGTGGTCAAAGGCTTAAAGGCAAAAACCTATCAGGCTTAAAAAAATAAATTTAAGCCTGAACCACCGTTTTTCATTCGCGTCTGGTGTTGCGGATGTTTGTAGGCGACGGTAATCACTTACCATCAGGTGAGCCGCCTGGTAGTTTGCCCTACTATCCCACAAAAAAAATACCTTTAGTGGCCTCTTATGACACCCACAGGTAGCAATCGGGGGGTGACATTCTAGCTCGGCACCCCACGGGGCACAAAACGTATTAATATTATTTATGAATTATTTTTCTACTAACAGCTAAACATTGCTATTTCTAAAAATATCAACACATAAAGATTCATAAAGATTTCTACCAAACAACATAATACATGAATAAAAATAACTTTCTTTTATAAGGGTAGCTACTGACTTTAAGCTATTGCAAGTCTAGGCAGCGGAGTAAAAAGGTCTTTCGGATTCCACACTGGTGGGTGGTATCGTCATTACATATTTAAGTCTAGTCTAAATGTAAATATGTTGATTAAATTTCAAAATTGAGGAAATTTATAAGTCGTAAATTTTGTAACTTAAATATCGAAAAATCGATATTAGATTATATATTAGATATTATATTAGGAAGAAATATTGTTAATTAACTTCTCTTGACTATCCCACTAAATTTGAATTGGACATCCGTATATAGCAATTGAGCTTCCGTATATAGCTATTGGTCGTCCGTATAAAGCTATTGGGTGTCCGATTTCTCCTTTATTTAAAGAATTTACTAAACATATTTTGCAGCTTTATTATCGTGTTTTAATTTACACTACATATAGGCACGACTCGGGAAGCGAGTCGTGGGTACATGAACAAATTACTCTCGTACTCGGGAGCTGGGTGGCGGGCCCTCAAATTGTTAGAACGTATGTATTTAATGTACAGTTTATTTATACATATTATATATATATATATATATATATATATATATATATATATATATATATATATATATATGGGCATTTTGTGAATTCTCGAAGTGGCAAGGGTCACTAAAAAGGGGAAGGTTTTTTACCAAAAAATGGAACCGACTTCAACACTCCAAACAGTGAAATAACTGGTTGAAGTCGGTGCCATGCTAGTTTGAATGAACCAATTGTCATATTATTGTGCGCATGGTACCGACGTCGACAAGTTATTTTACACTTTTGAGTGTTGAAGTCAGTTAGTTTTTTTGTAAAAATCCTTCCCCCGTTTTAGTGATTCTTGCCACTTACGGGAACTATTGTTATTCACTGCCAACTACCTAATCATCAAGATAGAATAACACTTTACATATAGTCTTAGCAGTAATATAGCTACCTTCGATAAAGTAAACCTACCACAAAGTAGTAAAGGGTTAGAAGCTCTATCTACGATATAACTATCATTTATCATATAGGCCTGCCTAGGTACGCAACTGTCAACGATGTCAAATCGACATTGCGCATTGCATTGCATACCTATCTACCTACATAGCTATAAGATCACAACAAATAATTAAGTTAGTACTATGTATCTACCTACGTAAATTCATAGAATAAGTATAGGTATATATTTGTAGTAGGTAGGTATGAGGTAGTACGAAATTTTATCTGGTAAACTTAGCAATGATTGTAGGCACTTACCTAATCAAAAATAACCTATGATTAGTTATTGATTTTTATTGGAAATAATTTAATTTTAAGTTTATTACTATAAATAAAAATTTTTGTAATCAGACTAATAAAAAATAGGTAGGTATGTGTCGAAAGTCTGTGAGTATGTGTGTTACTTCTTCACACCTAAACGGCTGGATGGATTTGGATGAAATTTGGTATGGAGATAGCTTTTACCCTGGATTAACATATAGACTACTGTTCATCATTACCATCATCACCGTTTTTCATCAGCGCGCGGGTAAAACTGGCTATATGAAATAATTATATTTCAATAGTTTTTATATCATCCTCATTCATACAAAAACGTGGCTAGGTGATAATGTAATTGCTATCATTAACTTATACATAGTTATTATTACTTATACTATATAGGGATAAGTGAACTTAAGTTTACATCTGTCACAACCGGTATATTCAAGTGGAAACCTTGGTAGGGATAGGTGTACAAGCCGAGTATATTGTAGAGATTTCATATTTCAGTAAGGTAAAACCAATATCTTGGAGTGACGAGCAGGGATTTTACGGTAGAGGTATTTACAGATACGTAATCTATTATATTATTATTATTTATTATTATTATAATAACAATATTGAGGTGAATTCACATTTCATGTTCTCCTATTGGATGTTGAAATGATGTGAGTGGAGTGTTGTTCCACATAGGGTCATAGGCTTCTTATAACCTTCATGCCCAGTTCACGCTAAAAGTTGCGGGTATAGGTTGCTACCTACGAAATGATTTCAAAAGATAGCTCGCTATTTAGAACCTGGGCAAAGTTGTTATTTTTATGCTACCAAGTAAGTAAGTACCTACTTAGTAATTAACGTTCACGACGAATTAATACCTACGATTCAGTCTAATAGCAATAGAAAAATTAGCTACAAAAATTACTTATTCAGTCTTGATGATGTATAATATTTTTTTGGAAAACAATAATTCAACAACAATAAGTTGATTCAATTTTGCTATCATTACTAATGTCTTAGAAATAGCAACCTTTACGACGTTGGTACCTACCTACCTCAAGCAAATATTCTAGAGGTTAGCATCTCAGCTCAGTCCTTGAGAGCCAGTGAATCATTCATTACAAAGACATATTAATGATCGAAGATTATAAATTACAGGCAAATGAGGCTGACTGTACGTATATTTTTTCGTAACATTTACTGACTTTTTAAAAGTTTAAATGAACTCGGGCTCCTAATGATACGCAACGCGTACACCACCTAAGGCGAATATATTGTTTTGCTTAAATATCGTGTGATAATTGTGATTTATTGTTGGATTGTTGCAAACGAGCTGGCAACGTCGCAGTTGTGGACGCCAAATACGCGGATCCATAGTCAGGAACTCTCCGCGATATGCGGCTTCAATATACGCACGACAGCAGCGCCACACCTGCGCTAAGATTTCGTCGCGAACTTTTTAATATATTGTTGCAGCTATTTAAGTGATATTTTGGCTTCTATCGATATTTGTCCTATGGCTAGTCAGGACCAATGGGACGTAAGTGCCACTGGCCAACAAAGTGGCGTCCAGTATGCGGACGCCAAAAGCAGGTGGACGTCAGTTTAAATGCACTTTTCTCTTCAGAGGACGTCTAATTGTTTGCGGGATGTATATATATATTTATATATATATGTATAGTGTATGTGAAAATTAAACATGAGTGGAACACATTCCGTTATCGATTCTACACACCCCCCGCAGTATTGTTGATGAATTAATATCCACCTTATATATATATGTGTTTTTTCAAATCGGTCCAGTAGTTTCAGAGCCTATTCAGTTAATGCAAACAAACAAACAATCAAATATTTCCTCTTTATTAGTTAAGATATATTGATAATAACTATTATATAAACTTACCTAATATATATAGTTATAAGATGAGTATGACAATAGAAAGCCTCTGTATGTCATACGATAATTAGGTAGCTATAAGAAATATGCCGTGAAATTACTTTTATGCTATTAACTTTCCAAGACTTATTCTAGGTTAGCCTGAACAATATCTTCGACCACATCATCACTTACCATCAGGTGAGATAGTGGTCAAAGGCTAACCTATCAAGAATAAAAAAAAAATAGCAGTGAAAAAAGCTAAAAGCTAGATATAGATGATGTGTCTACTTCATAATATCCTCGTATCAACGCTTTGGAATTTTAGAGCTTTTCATTAGTATGAAAGCATTAGGTTTCGGTATTCGCCACAAAACGTACAAACAGTTTTGTTTACTTTGTCGTTGAAAAGTAGCATTACCATCATAATAGGATGGTCGTCACATTTTCTTTCGGTTTATTTTTGCTTATTTATTAGTTGGTTATGCTATATCTATCAAACTAATAAATAGGGCTGTAGGTTAGCCTTTCACCACAATCTCACCTGATGGTAACTTATAGAATGACTGGCTGTCAATGACTGTTGCCGGATACTTAGCTAGGTACTTGTGGACAGATTTTCTACTTGAGGATAATAGTTAGCGAGGCGGGTTGCAAAATCTCTATTGGCATGCGGTTTTAGCACAAGCCTACTTAAGCTAGCTACAAGCCTACTGCCATGCGGTTTTAGCCGCATGTTAGGAATAACATAAAACCGCAGGATTCGAACCATTGACCTTCTAAACAGCAGTCATGGCCATTGCTTCTGATCCATTATTGCTTCACTACAATGTAAATAAATCTAAAATATTTGCTCTTATAGTCCTCAAATGGTACTCAAGACGTGAAATTTAAATGAAAATGCTCTAGAACATTAGATGAAATCAACCTTATTATCCATGGAAATAGAGGCTAATATTGTAATATTTCTATTATTGAATTTAAATGATTGATTATTATTATGTTACTGTATTGAGATAAAGGTAATGAAATAAAATAGTATTGAAATTTTCACTGTTTCATATGCACGCCAAGAAGGTGTGAATTTAGAGCAGCACATTATTTTAACATGAGGCCGGTATTATGTACATTAGGTATTCGTATGTACCTATTGTTTCAACAAATATACTATTATGATTTGATTTTCATCACCTTGCTCTTACCAAAACCATATAACACGTATTCTAAACCTCCCTTTTGAAATCAAAGTGGCCTTTAACGGCCACAGCCAATTTTGAATTTTATATTGCAAATTTGAGATCTAGCGATTGAAATTTTTTATTTTTCATGATTTAAGATGGTAATCTTTACTATAATTTACAAAATAGAATGCTTAAATTTTAAGTAATAAAAGAAATATATTTCAACAGCGAGTCCACAAGAAAATTTCGCCTTAATTATTTTCTATCTACCAAAGTCATTACTCTCAAAATATATTTTACTACTAGAGCTCCCTTATTACACTTTTTACGTTAAATGGGTAACAGAAAATTTAATAACGCGTTTTAGAGGTATATAATATGAATTAGCTTGGAAATCATAATTAGGTACAGGATTATCTGGTATTTTTAACCGACTTAAAAACAGGAGGAGGTTATCAATTCGACTGTTATGTTTGTTATTTCAGTACTTTCGACTGGGTGAACCGATTCTGATGATTCTTTTTTGTTTAAAGCTGGCTCTTCTCGTGTGGTCCCATTTAAATTTAGTCAAAATCAGTCAAGCCACTTTTGAGTAACACTCCAATAACATTTTGATGATATAGTCAATGACAGTGAATGACAATCGATCCCGTAAGTAGCAAGGGTCACTCAAAAGGGCGAAAAACATCTTTTACCTCAAAATGGAAGTCACTCAAAAGTCTGAAATAACTTGACGAAGTCGTTACCTAGCGCACAATATTGTGATAATAGCTACTTTTGAACCATAATGGTACGGACTTCAAAAAGTTTTTCACACTTTCGAGTGTTGAAGTCGGTTCCATTTTGAGGTTAAGAATTGTATATTACAGGTATTACAAGTATTTTTTATATGCAACCGCTAAAGTAGACAGCATTGCCTGGACAACAAAGACTCATAATATTCTAAAGGTCAAATGAAAACAAATCTATCTCAAAATTTGTGATTTTATCGCGCATTGTTCTTTTTTTCACGGGAGAAAATATAATAAAAATCCTACAGAGGTTTTAGTAATCTGACTTTTCAATCTTCGTTGATGACTCAAAAGCAGCTTAGAGAATAAAATGAGATTGAAAAGTTTAGAATTGTTATGTGAAGCAGAAATGGCATCGGAATTACTAATTTGTTTTAAAATATTACTCAAAATTTCGTAGGATGTAAGAAAAATTTCTCTTCAATACATTCGTAGCGTTAATCTACGAGAAGGGGGTTATATTAGAAGAACAGCGTGAAAAAAATAAAGAAATATTGTAAAAAAAAATTGATTATCTAATTACTAAAACAAAGTCGCTTCCCGCTGATGATCTGTTCCTATATATGCTTAGATCTTTTAAACTACTTTTGATACGATATTTATTAATAAACTAGATGACCTATAGGTGTACTTCGTATCACCTATCCTATTGGACGAAGGTCAAATGTTTGACAGGAAAGTATATAAGTAGAACAGTTTATATGGGAAAACTAAATTGTTGTTTTTACTATCTTACTCGCAATTTTTCTATATTTTCTCATCGCTTAAACCTTCCCTGGACTACGACAAAGATTTCAAAACCAAAATCAGCTAAATCGGCTCAGTCGTTTTCGAGTTTTAGCGACAAATGAACCGCAATTGATTTTTATATATATATAGAGATAGAGATAGAGTAATTCAAGAGAAAGGTTTATTATGTATAATACATACATAATATAGTAGAGAAACACTGATCATTTTAGAGGTTTCTAATATAGTTGTTTTTTTATGCATGATAGGTTAGCCTTTGACCACCAGATGTTAAGTGATAATGTGGTCGAAGATGTTGTACAGGCTAACCTAGAATTACTGGCTCTCGAGGACAGCTGCCGGATCACACCGTTAGGTGCTTGGCGACAGATTTTCAACTTAAGGGTGGTATCTAGCCAGGCGGGCATTCGCAAAGTGCCCTAGTGCTGTAACGACTGCCATCCTAAGACAACAACCGGGACCGACTCCGAAGCACGGAAGCGTTCAGTAGTAATGTCACCAGCGGTCACCCATCCAACTCCTGACCGCGGCGGACGTTGCTTAACTTTGCTGATCGATTCAAAATGCCTAAGCAAACTTCGCTACGAGCTCTTCGCTATAATGTCGTAAATAAACACATTTTTTGAGCTTACATTGCAAACGCTGGCTGGACCCTACGAGAAAGATCAAAATAATATACTACAGTATTGTACACCTTAAAAAGTTTAAAAAAAATCCGCAATGGTGTATATCTATCTCTTTGGGATAACCGACAATAACCATTTTTTATACTTTTACTTTTTACGAGAAATAATGGCATATTTACGAAATTATTTTAAGCAATACATCATTAATCCTTATTCAATTACGTACCATAAACTCAATGAGCATGTAATATTTGAACCAATTGAAATAATATTGTCAATAATCCTCCTCTCTCCTAATTGTGTGCCCAGCAGGGTCTGTAATGAACATTTACTTATTTTGACCATCTCTGTCTACACTACAGAAAACAATAAAGTATTGAGTAATATAGATCGATATGGTAATTTACAGCATGTAGTTTAAATAAATATTTTCGAAGATTTTACAGATTATTTAGTTTCAAGTGTATCAACATTGCACCCGTGCAAAGCCGGGGCAGGTCACTAGTTAGAGTATATGATACTGAATATCTGAATATTGAGATATTCCTATACATATATACTATCACAAATGGCAATACCTGTTCACATATGTCGTTTTAAATTAATTATCAAAGAGTAAGAGAGAGAGGATGAATAGATGAATTATGCATATAATTTATTTTATTTCCCTCAAATTCCCAAATGGATATCATCGCTTCAGGCATATACCAATACTTATCATTATATCCCTACATTTTAGCTAATGGATCTCTTTGACCATTATCTTGATGGTAAGAGATGATGTGAACGAAGTTGTTCTTTAGGCAGGCGTGAATTTTCAAAATACCCTACCACGAAGCTATAACGACTGTCATCCTAAGGCTCGTATTAATGAATGCATCTCATGGTTGGGATGGATTTTCGATGCTGTTTTTGACAGATGTTCCATACGTTATTAGTCGATACTGTAACTTAAGTCGAGCTCAACATTGAGATGCATTTATCAATATGAGTCTAAGAAAACAGTCGGTGGATTGACGTGTACTCCGAAGCACGGGAGCGCTCAGTAGTAACGCCACTAGTGGTCACCCATCCAAGCTAGCGGTCGTTCCTAAACTTATTTGATTGGTTAACGACGTCCAAACAAGCTACGCTAGGAGCGTATCAATACATTGAATGCATTGTTACCACTGCATATATAATATATAGGTATAAGTACATCAGAAATTCTCTTTTCACTCACTGATTCCGACCTGTGCCGCCACGCCGTGCACACCTGTCTACAGCTCCGCCAGTATCTCCCAGTGAGACCGCAATAGTCCCCGCACTATTGCCGTCTCACTCGGGTCATCGTTCCGACGCTAGTTGCAGACCAGTGCCTTGGAATACGCAGTCCTGACGAAGTTTTGTTTTCTGTGCAGAAGCTGAGCAGCCACCGACCGCCGTGCAACGTGAGCTACGAGCTCGCCGTGCCGGCGCGCAGAGGCGCTCTAAGACGTCAGGCATTACCACCTACCCAAGTCCCTTGTTTCGGACGAACAACATCATATCGGGCTGGTGGTCTTGTTTTGACCGCACTTTTCGGTGCGCATTTCACCACTTTACTACCCGACACAACATAGTAACAGTCGCGTAACAACACACTTTGTGCTGTTAAGCGACGTCGTTCAGGCGTGGGGTAGCGTCAGCCAAACCCGTCTGAACGATCAAATCCGCCATTTGCTGCGGTCGCAGTGTGACACCCTACGGTGACAACGGCCACTGTTGTTGTTTTGGTTTAACCTTGCACCGTGGCCTTTCCCGCTTCACGGGTCAGCCGAAGCAAGCTGGGCTCCGGGATTACTGGCCTTGGGGTCGCCCCTAGTCAACCCCGGAGTAGCGCTTAGGAGCACCCCTCTCCGCCGAGAAAAAAGCTCGGAGAGGGTACACAACTAGGGCACACCCTAGGTACACACTCCCTCTCACACAGTGAGCTCACAAGGTGTGTGAGGGAATTCAAACCCTTGATAGGGCGTCCTGAGTATTCCCCTCAGGATGCAGTCCCGTCCCTCTAACGGTGAGGTGCAGTGGATCAACAATGGGGCGATAAACTTTCAAACCTCGTGCCAAGCCACCATGCTTACTGGGACTTGGCGCGAGGTTTGAAAGGAAGTAACCACAACGACATGCCTCCCTTATACAGACCAGTCCCACTAGTCCCAGCGTTCTTTGACGAAGACAAAGCTGAGTGCCTAGCTGATAGCCTAGAGGCTCAGTGTTCCCCTAACGTAGATCACGTTGACCAAGCTCACCTCGATTCGGTGGATGCGGAAGTCGAACGTAAAAGCTCTGTGGTCACCTCTGAACTCCCACCAATCACCTTAGCGACTTACGCTGAGGTGGAGAGACTGATCAAGGCCCTCCGACCGCGCAAGTCCCCCGGTGCCGATGGCATCTCCAACAGGGTTCTTAAAACCCTCTCTCCTCCTCTCATCCATCTCTTAGTCAGCATCTTCAATGCTGCTATGAGCCACTGCTTATTCCCAGACACCTGGAAATGTGCAAATGTCATTGGCATTCACAAACCAGGCAAAAGCTCATCTGACCCCACCAGCTACCGCCCCATCAGCCTCCTCAGTGCCTTAGGCAAACTTTACGAGCGGTTACTTGCAAACCGTCTCCAGTCCCATGCTAAGGAACACCACCTTATCCCAGATGAGCAGTTTGGCTTCAGACCCGGACACTCATGCGTCCAACAGGTGCACCGCCTCACGGAGCACATCATTGAGGGCTTCAATAAGTACCCCAAACCCCAGACTACGCTAGCAGTCTTCCTCGACGTAGCGAAAGCTTTTGACAAAGTCTGGCACAATGGCTTGATCTACAAGCTATACCAATTTGGCGTGCCAGAACGGCTTGTGCTCATCCTACAAGACTTCCTTAAAGCCAGAAGCTTTCGCTATCGCGTGGAAGGCACCCTCTCCTCCCCCCACCCAGTCAGAGCCGGAGTCCCTCAGGGCTCCGTGCTATCACCTATTCTCTTTGCACTGTATACCAGTGACATCCCACGCTCTCAGCCCAAAGTATTCCTAGCCCAATATGCGGACGATACCGCCATTTACACCACTGGGTGGCATATCAACAGACAGTCCTATTTCGTCATTCAACGGGCCGTCACCGAGATCGGTGACTGGTTCCGAAAATGGCGCATCGCGGTCAACCCAGCCAAAAGCACAGCTATGTGCTTTACTGAGAAGACACGCTCCCCTTACCCGAAACCGCTTATTTTATTCGACGAACCCATTCCCTGGGTTCCTAGAACAAAATACCTCGGAATCACCCTTGATCGTCATCTCACCTTTAACGATCACATAACAACCGTCCGTAACAGAGCGGCCTTCGTAATGGGTCGCCTTGGTCCCCTAATTCGCAAAGAGAGTAAAATGTCTCTTAGTAATAAGAAGACACTTTACACTGCCTGCATCCGCCCCATCATGACTTACGCATCAGTAGTGTTTAGTCATGCTAGTGAGGCCCACCTTCATAAACTTCAAGTCATCCAAAACCGTTTTCTTCGTAACGCAACCGGCGCCCCGTGGTATATCCGGAACACCGAGTTGCATTGCGACTTAAACCTTCCCTCTTTAGCGCAGTTCAATAAGGACTGCGCCCGCCGATACTTTGATCGAGCGCCCCACCACCCGAACCCATTGGTTGTCCAGGCATCGAACTACTCGACTGCCTCTTCTATCCCATTCTTCAAACCCCCCCGTCACCGACCACGGCAGGTATTAGACGACCCGGATGACCCCATCGCAGCCATTACATTGGCAGCTTTAGCGTTATCCGCAAGTCGTCGAGGTAAAATCCCCAGGTGTGAGGTAATTAGAGGTCACACAATCAAACACCGAGCCCGCCGGCGAGCTCGAGGCAAAAACAAGGTCACGATAAATTGCTCTCCAAATAGTCAAAGAGTATTATTCAGTAGGGCCCAATTGTGCAACACTGCAGTTGCACAGAGGCATTTTGCTCCGATCCCCCCCATGTCTCTCGACAGCGAGACAAGCCGAGGTCCGAACCACAGTGGTGCCCTTGAGCTCGCTGTCAACCCCTCCTATAGTAGCGGCACGTTTTCGGCGTCCGCAGGAGACGGAGGTAGAAAGCGCTTTTCGCCTTCTACGCCCGTCTCGGGAGAAGTGCCTTCGGCACTTCTCCCTCCCGGGCTATTGTAGGGCCAGGCCCTCGCCCAAAACCCGGTGGAGCTGGACGACCGCACAGGCGGTAGCCAGCATCTATGTCCTCCCTAAACAAACAACAAACATCAGAAATTCTCGCTAATGTGCTTATATTTGCTAAACATACAAAGTGAACTATAAATTAATTTATGAACAGTCTTCATGCCTTTGTTTGTCGATTCCGTTAAATGTGTGCATTGCTGGGAGCGGCCAGTGAAGGTGTGTAAGGTTGTCCACAATACAGTGTTATTTGAAGCTATGTTTATTAAGAACGAATTGAAGGAAATTTAGAAGCCAAATAAATTATTGCGAAAGCCTGGAAGCAAATTAACGTAAACCACTTGCTTTTAAGGTATTCAATCTTTTTATGAAATTAGGTTTTAAGAAAGGATATTTTTATTCTAAAGATCGTTGTTGCAAATTCAAATACAGAAGTACTCTAAAAACATATCTTACGTTCAAGCCTTGAGGTAAAAAACCAGTACCTATTCGTAATCCTAATAAATTTTTGAGAGAACGAATCAACTATCGTTATTTTACATTTCAAACCAAGAATATACCTGTGGATTATTATATTTTCTATGCCTATGGTATAATTTTTATTGGGTATTTTGAAAAACAAATACATACTACTCTATGCCCAAACAAAAAGATTGTAAAATGGAGAAAGTTTTTTATTATTAACTAGCTGTACATGCGACATCGTTCGCGATTGCCCTACCTGCAGACTAATTATTCACATTTCAGCACTGTCTATCTCACAACACTGTGGTCTGCGGTGAAGCACTCTTAGTAAAGCATAGCTCAGAAAAAAGTTCTTTACTTTGGATTTGAAAACCCCGGGTTGTATTTTCCAGAAGACAGCATTCATGTTAAGTAACTCAGATAGTTCCTTCGCGGTTCGCACAATAAATGTAGACGCAAAGTAGGTCCGTAAGGTGCTGGGCTGCCTGTGGGATGCCGGGATGCCCGTAAAGGATGCCCACTATGCTAACAAAAAAAAAATTTATTGAAATCGGACTACGCGTTATTAATTTCAACTAAGTGTACATTTTGACTTTCATCCCCTTTCCCAGGGGAACCGTGCTGAATTTTATGTCCTTCTTCGTAATATGAACTCAAATCGTGCTAAGTTTCATTTAAATCCATTCAGTAGTATTGAAGTGATGCGCGGCCGGGATACAGACAGACCGACAGACATACAGACAAAAATTAAAAAAAATACAGGTTTGGCATCAGTATCAGCTACAGAGTGTTGTCAAAAATTATTTTCAAAATATCTTCAATGTACAGATTTGGACCTGTTACAGTTTTATCATAAGTATAGATTTATATTAGTATTATAATCTTTTAATTATAATTCATTAAATATGACTCCGTATTTGACGACTGCCTAAAAATAGTAGGTATGTGAGTTTCTATATTCAATCATAAATCTTAAATGCCTTAGCATAATGAACCCAAAAAAGTTGGGCTTGCTATAAATGTTTTTTTGCGTAATCAGGATAAGAAAACGAATACATTTCCCATCGACGCTAAAATATTCCAAGAACATATTTTATACAAATTTAAGAGCACAAAGTGTGTAAAATAAACCAAGTTTAATTTTTACATTGAATCCAAACCATCACATATTAACTGACGTAAGATATTACAAGCAAGGAACGCCAAGACTGCTATAAAAGAATGAGGGGTAGAATTTGGCCCACTCTGGAGATCAATTGACGTCTTGTCAAACATTGTACGGGCGACCCTCGTACGGCTTTGTTTGCGGAGCCAACCCTAAGCTTCAAAGAGCATACCAAGCGACCATTCTCGCTAGATTACGGTCATGAAGCCTTAAATCTGTAAATATCCACCATTTTGAAACCCAATATCACTTGTGAGAAGTTTTGTTCCAAGGCGGATCAGTTTGGTTGTTAGCTGACAAACTTTGTTACTTGTCCGAAATCAAAGAACAGATTGTCGTAAGTAATTTAATACCGTTGTTGCTGTAACTACTTGGTATGTGAAAGGTTTAATCGTTTAAGCTTTCACCAATTGAATTAATGTAAGAAGAATATAAGAACATTAAAATTTTTAGAGAACAATGTTCTCGTCTCTTTTACGGGGATCGAACCCGCATCGCCCGGCTATACGCAAACGTGTTCCCATTTTTTTCTATAGCGACAGATAGCAAACCCACGGTTTTAAGCTCTAATAGATTTTTAAGGGCCAAAGGGGTGCACCTAGTACCTAACCAGCACTCGTCAGATTGAAAGAGGTGGTTTTTTTAAACACTCAATCTTTTGTTATGGCGTCGCTACCTAATTTCTTAATATGAATTTATAGGATGAATAGCAAATAAAATCAAACATTTACATCGCAAAATATTCACCTTGTACCGGGATCAAATCAGCATCTTTCAGTTATACGCAAGAAAATAAGAAGTCAATATTATCAAATACAACTTTTTTACGTTTTCAATGATTGTTACTTTAATTAGACACATATACATTGATTCTACTAACGGATAATCCACTATATCTACTGTTTATATTATTCTAGAAGTCGGACCATGAAAATATGATCTCAGAGTGTTTTGAATCAGCATGGGACCGAATTGAACAAGTTATTTCATACTATTCAGTGTTAGAAGTCAGTTCCATTTTTTGTAAAAAAAAAATTTACACTAATTCAAGAGTTGCTTTTAAATAAAATTATTTAATGTATTTATATATTAATTTTATTTGGATAAATAGACACCCTTCCCACATATCTCTTTTTGGAAGAATACAAAAAGTGGCTTCCAACAGTGCGGAGCAGCAGTGTATAAGGAAACAGGAACGCAGAGGTAACGATTCCGATTGAAGCCGATTGTCTCGTAGAAGGTATTTACAGGTGTATGTCAATCCTTGTGTGAATGGACTTTGGGATCTAAATCAAAAGAGTCCGAACAAAGTAAAAGGGTTTCAATGCTTTTCACACCACACGTGATTCGCATCACGGTGTATATTCCCCAATAGCTTCTTTTGAATTGGGCTTTTCTTTTAAAATTAAAAAAATCTAATTTATGTAAATATATATAATGTAATTGAAAAATGTAATCTAATAGGTGCAAAAACGTTTAGGAAAAAATTGCAAGTTTCAATAATATATTGATATTTATTAAAACATTATTTATTAAATTATATTACAAATGGTTGTATAGTCAATCTAGTTATGTTTAATTAGTATGTTCAACTCAAAACACTGCCAACATGGCAAAAATATTAGTCATTAATAAATCATCCTGTTTCGGGTTTTGTGTGTAGATTAAACTTGGAGTTCGAAAATTTCGGGATACGAGATATCATTAGACGAAAAAAAATAGATTCATCGGTAGATAATCTTGAAGTCAAGTAAGATAACAATATACTTTAAAATTAAAAAGTAAATAAGTAGCAAAAGGCGCCTGTTTACTACTTATTATTTAGTCAGACATACAGACGATGATGGTGCTGCACAATAGCATGCAAAATTAGGATGGTTCTAAGAATTGGGTAAAGGTGAGTCTCATAATGATGCGATGGTGATAATTTCACGCGGAAAGGCTCTGTCTGTGCAACTAGGCGAGGGAGCTCGAGAAGTAACCTTTAATTTACGGTACGGTTAAACACCGTACCGTAATTCGTTTTTTGAACATATATTAATATATTCAAAAAACGAATTGACCAGTTTCACGACGAAATCCGTTTTGAGCTGATCTCCCCTACTTACCTGATGATCTTCCAACTTTACTTGTTAATACATAACACGCTGTTATATAATGTTCTTTTTTCGCACTTCACATATCACTGATGCCAATAGTTTCATATACTGCTGATGAAATTTTAAATGTACCTACTTGGTTTATGGAACATAATATTAAGCCGTAATTGCTTGCTTAAATTGTAATAACTATAACAACGCAATATCGTCGACAAGTATCGACAATATCGCTCCATGCGAGGAGTAACTCACATATTTTCTTTTTTTTTACCTTGTGCATTTATGATGTATCCAAGAAAACAAAACAATTTAATTATAAGCCTGTTTTCCCATAACTAAGAACTGATAACCATATTAAAATTGCAGTTGCAGAAAATAATGCCATTGTAAATACCTACTTATTTGAAAATGTTAACTTTATTCTATATAGGTATATAGAATAAAGTAAACATATATGGAACATAATATAATGCAGATTATATGTTATATAAACACATACCATAGCACCGATCCCATTATTATACAGAATAAAGTTGACATTTTCTTTGTTTACATATTTACGTTTTTATTAATCAGCGACTGTTATTGTTTTCTAAGTAAATATGTAAATAATTATGAAATATTGTCAAATAACGGTCGTAACATATTTTTAAAATAAAAGTACTAAACCCATATCAGTCACTGTTTAGCTAACAATAATTCGAAGCTGTTTAATTTTTTTTTTAAAGCTGTCAACTATTTATCCTGTTGACCTTAGTGGGGTTGCTTCCGTTTTTTCTGACGATTTCAACATATAAGCTAAACAAAAAAATAAAGATAATTCCGTTCACTTCTTACGGATTTTTTGTATTCCGTGTACGTTAGTTCTACGCATTTCGTAGTCACCTGGAATTCTTTAGAGAAATTTACTTCAATGTTATAATGTAGAACTTAAATACTTACCCATATCGTCAATAAGTGGCGCCATGCGAAGCGTAACTCCAACCAATAATAGGCACAGGAAGAGGAGCAGGCATGCTGTCACCATAATAGTGTACCGCGCCCGCCGAGGTAGTTCGTCAGGATCCAAAACCTGAATACAAAAGAATATATAATTATATGTACTGAAGGATCATATTTTTGACCTCGATAAACGTTACTGTGACATGACGTCATGTACGCCTGTATAGATAGCATAGGTGTTTAAAAAAAAGATGTTGAAATTTGGTACAAATTAGTAAAAAATCCCATCGATTAGGGTATCAAAATCAAGGAAATTACATGGGCATTAAAAAAATTATATAATTTGTATGTTTAAATTTAATGAGACACTAATAAATCAAATAAATATAATTATTTTTAAAAAAAAAGTTTTCATAGTGCAGCAGGGCTTTTAATTTTTTCATCATTTGAGATGATCTTAATTTTATATTCCAGTTTCTACATATTTTTTGTGAGAAAATGGATGAGTATCATCATGAAAAATATATGTTGAGCGTTTCTGAAAATAGACAGACTCGTACACATCCTTACTACCCTATTAGTCGAATAAAAATCTTTAATTTATTTTAATCCTGATGATAATAGTGTCGTCACTGAATTATTTTAAAATGCTTAGCCTATAAAAGCATGTGTAATTCGTGAGAATACATAGTCACGAACCCACACAAAAATGGGAATAAAGGAAATACTTCTATACCTACGATATAACTCATACAGGAAACATAAAAAGAAAAACATAACATTTTTGCTACACTAGGGAATGCTTAAACGCTTCTAAAGCTATTATGGTAATAAAACAGCCTTAGGGTAAATCATAAAACGGCAATTTGCTTAGAACGACGAAAAACATCGTGGTAAATAAACAAAGCTCCCATAACATGTGTAAGTACAGCAGTAACCATGACAAATGTTTGGGCACAAACGGCGCAACCACAGGTGGCCCATAAATAACTGCAGGTGGCGCCATCTTTGATAGGGTGCACAAATTATAAATATAGGTATAATATTAACTGCAGTTTCCAGGCTGTAATGCTTATTTATGCCTTATGCCATCTTTAGGGTATCCTGTGAACCATTAGGAAGCTAAGGAATTGGGTTCATTTAATGCACAAAACTTTCAGGAAATACCCAGAGATGGTGCTTTAATGTGAACTCAAATTTCATTTATTAATTCACGTTAGCAGCGTCTGCTAGGATCTAAAATCTGAGATATTAGAAATACGATAACCTTTTCTTATAAATGAGTTATACTATTAATTTTATCTACTTAGTTGCATTCTCAGGACGACAATTTTTTTTTCTCAGGACGAATCGGTTCATCTGATACAGAAGGAATGAATGCCATGAAACATCAAATTTAAGGGTTTTACCAAATAAGTACACAATAATATAACACGTTTTGAGATAGGCTTGAAAACAAGTATTCAGTGTAGAAGTGCCCAACGGAGATTCTTACGTGGCAACAGTTATTTTTGTCTGGCCATCCAGTTTTCATTGGTGTAGGACCAATGAAAAAGTTACAATGTTGTATGAAAATCCATACCTGCCCTGATGGCGTTCTTTTGTTTTTTTTAGCTGCGAAAATAAATAAATACAAACGTCTAATCTCAAAAAGGTTTTATACTATAAAATAATTATCAAAAAGAGGTGATTTTTTTTGTACTCGATTTTCAATTGATGAGGTTGCCAGCCTCTTTCTGCACTACGAATAAAAAGCGCTGCAAATTGTTAAATTTTGTTTTTCAGGAGGATGCTTTTAATTATTATAAATAATTTTCCAAAATGTCATCTGATACCTAGTGAAAGTGACGATTTTTTATTGATGAAAACACCAGAAATACGAAATGCAGATCAAGAAGTCATAAAGAAATTACTTGCTGAAAAGTCTTGAGATAAGTACGAGAAAACTTATAATGATTTCATATTGTGGAAAAGTAGCAAAAATGCTCAATCGTTCTCAGAAAACCTCCAGCTATCTTAACGAAGAAGCTATCATAGCTATTTTAGCGAAGAAGCGTAAAAATATAAACCTAGTACCTTGTGGTCCATGTATTCTATGCTAAAAAGCTCTTTGTCAGTGAAAAACATATGAAACTATTAAAGAATATGCTAAACTAGCAGGGTTTTGAAGCGGAAATCAGAAGAATTTTGCAGGAAAAAATCCGAAGTATTGACTACGAAAGATGACTTTGATTTCATACAAAATGCTCAAGACAACAATTATTCACGAATGAAGGTATGTAACATTACCATTGTACCTAATTGTTACCTCGAACTTATCCGGACTATTAAACAGAGAAAGGTCGCCTACCTGAGACATGTACTCCGGCATGATCGATTCTACAGACCATCATGATGGGAAATATACCCGGGAAGTGAAAATCGGGTAGACGCAAAATGCGTCTTGGCTCCGTGATATCAGGGAGTGGACAGGGATTAAGACCGTCGAGCAACTGTTCAGATTGGCACTTGACAAGGAAAACTTTAAGAAGCTGACTGCCAACCTTCATTAATGGAGAGGCACTCAAAGAAGAAGAAGAATTGTTACTTTATCTACGGAATTATCGTAGCAACTAACTTAGTGATTTTTTTATTTATTTTCAGCACCCTTGCTCGTAAAGTGAGCTTTATTCTCTTATCTCCTTCTTAGGGCCATAAACCAAACTATAACACCCTCATGCATAATAATACTATGCACTAGTAAGTAATAGAATTATCTCTACAAAATAAAGTTGGTACCTAACTGCAAATTATATGCGAGTAATCAGAGTATTTTCAATTTAACCGGGTAATTTATCCCTACAAAATTAAGTTAGTACCTAACTGCAAATTATATGTGAGTAAACAGAGCATTTTCAATTTATTCGGGTAATACAGATTTGTAACAACGTAGAGGTTGAAGGCTTTTCATTTATATTTAATCAACGATCATACATTTGGCGCACGCAAATAAAAATTGCGCGCTATTTTCCATAATTTTCGTATGTTGTTTGTATCGCATTTGTGCAATATATTTTTTTTTTCCTCGCAATGGTGTTGAAAAAGTGCGTATGACACTCGTGTGCAACATGCTTATTATACACTCGGCTGATTAACGCCCTCGCCTACGACTCGGGCTGCAACCCATACCCTCGTGTATAAGGAGCAACTTAGCTCTACTATTACGGGTAATTTTAATTCTGGGCATAAATGGTGCCTGTCGTTCTCTAGAGCTTTTGGGTTTAACTACTGACGACCTAGTGATCCGTGAAAATTTCAAATTAAAAATATTTATTTCACAAAACATGTTGTAAAATATATGTGTTGTAAAATAAATATTTTAGTAGAGCTAAGTTGCTCCTTATACACGAGGCTATGGGTTGCAGCCCGAGTCGTAGGCAAGGGCGTTAATCAGCCGAGTGTATAATAAGCATGTCCATAAGCATCATCCAAAATAAATATTTTACAACATACAAAATATTTATTATGTACTCGTATTATGCTGGAATAATATAATGAAATTAGATCGCCATGATTTAGCCAGTTTGGCATGCAAAAGTTAAGCGTTAATTATTACATGTTAATTATAGTTATATATTTAAATATTGTGGTATTTATTACATTATCATCATATTATTATGTCATTATCGTGTATACAATTTAATAGCTGTTACTTATTACCTACTCGTGCTTGTCACAATTAGATTAAATTACTGTAATTATATAATTTAATGTCCTTATTATAAAATCATTTATGGTACAATATGTCTTATCGACTAGACATTTCTTCAGTCAAAATTAGGTCTTCTTAGGAGGTTTCATTATTGTCTATGTCTCTTACACATTTTGGAAGTTTATTATAAATTAACCCTCTCATATCGTGTCGCTTACTCTTCAATCTACCGAAGTCTTTTAAATTATTCTTAACATATCACAGGACAAGACTCTATGTATAGCAGGACCAAGTGCCCCGATTTTGTCTCAAACATATCACCCAATTATTAGCATTCCTGGAAAAGAAGTCACTATAAATTTAAGTAATTGTTACAATTTTAATATAAAAATTAATTAAAGAAATATTGTATTTTCTTTTGCCCCGTGGGGTGCCGGGTTAGAATTGTACCTACCCATATCATCCAATAAAAATACTGGAAGGTCGGCAGCAGCGCCTTCTAAAGAACTGCCGACTTACACTACGATCCCCAAGACGCCTGCCAAGTGTGGGGATTATGGCAAATACCCTCTTAATAGGGGAGGCTATGTTCAGCAGTGGACGATCCGGTTGTTACAGTTTTATTTTTTATTTTCCTCGTAGTATAAAGCACTATGTATCACTCGGGAGAAAGTGTTATTTCTGTTCTCGAGCGCTGCGCGTCGTGCTTAAACGTATTCACGAACGGAAATACAATCATCAGGTGAAATTGTGGCCAAAGGCTTACCTATAAGTAATTAAAAAAAACCTTTGTATAACCTATCAAATTTCAAAATGTAAGTCTTTACTGCCTAATTATGCCGAAGTGTATGGCCTTGCTGAGTTCATGAAATTGACATAGACATAATATATCAATATCTATAGTCTTAGGTTAAAATTTCCTTCTATAGGTATTGTAGCGACCGGGGCTACCTGATGAATTTGAAATATGCGGTAAATTCGCATAATTTACCGCAAATTACAAAATCTGCAAATGTTTGTATAATTTAAAATCATGGTCATGTTGAAAACTCAATTTTTAGAAGGAATGTCTAAAAATGAAGTTTTCAACAAGAATTATAATACCGACTATTTATGATTACCGACTTTTTATTTTATTTTACCCCAAAAAACATTTCATATATTTGTTGTACTATTACATATTCTGTTGTGAAGTATATATTATATGTTTGTGAGAATCTACTGCTATTCAGGCTTTTACCTTCAATTGCCCAGGGAGCTGACTAGTCCTAAGTTTTCTCTAGTCTAGTTAATACACTGCAATATGAAACAGTGATGGCTCAATGGCATTGGCTATGGACAGCCGCGCAGTAGGTTCATGGTTCGAATCCCGCCGAGGGCTTGAGCTTCACCGCATGGTGGAAGGGCATTTTGCGAGTGCCCGCCTGTCTAGTGACTACCCTCAAGTAGAAAATCTGTCCCCAAGCACCTAACTTGAGAGCCAGTGAAATTACAGGCACATGAGATATAACAACTATGTCTCAAGGTGACGGGCGCAGTGGAATTCGTGACTTGTGACGAAATGCATCTTTTATAGGCGGAGGATACCGCTTAACATCAGGTGGGCCTAGAGCTTGTTCCGTCATAATAACATTAAAAAAAATACAAGCCAACTGCTTAGGTACCTTGAAACTACTGAGCAGCTTTGCAGCGTTCTGTGTACGGTATCGGTTATTGCACAATACTAAACACCCGGGTGAAGGCACTCGCAACCACTGTTGCCACCAGAATTCACTACTACTAGCACCGAACTATGTCCGAGGACCACTAGGGGTCATGCACTACTTACAATCATCGTGTTTTTTGTCACAAAACTACCCTCTTCTCTGTCGCGCGTTCGAATCTCAGCTTGTGACTGACTCCATATTAAATATAATAACAACGCCTGAACATTGTATATTTCTAGTTTATTCATTCTCAAATGGCTGGATGTGAACGCTCTAAAGCACGATTTACGAGGCATATCTCGTGTGGGTCAGAGCTCGCAAGTGCAAGGCCAATGGCATGTCAGTGTTAGGTTTCACTTCGGCATATAACTAAGCTACTCCAAGTTCTGCAAGAAGAATGGTTCGAAATGACTGCTCCAAGAACAACCTAGCCTTTGTCCAACGGGACAAAAACGCTATTTAGTGATTGGTGAAGTCGGTCGAGTGTAACTTCTTTTAAATTTTACACCAGACACCTTTCGAAATCGAATGTTATATATGAACTGTATGAACTGACTCAATTCTCTCAAAAATCGTGTGATGGAGATCGGTTAGATTAAGTATGTACTTTATTGAAATTACCTGATGATCAGCGGAGAAAACACTTGACGCCTTCATTCTTCATTCATTAACTCTAACCTTCAAATCTTCTAAACAATTTTATTGTCTTTAAGTAAATTAAATAGATAAACATTCTGGTATAACCTAAGATTTTTGGTATAACAACTTTTTTGATGCGGAAAAATACGCCACGTATATTATTACGTACACATGTATACCTTCCTACGTGGCAGTAAATGTCGTGAGTAAAAAACAATGTTTCGCGACGAATGCGTGTTGAGGGTGCAATGCCAGTCGGAATCTAGGGCTAACCATCCGTGTAAGAAACCAGTGATTAATGAAAATTACATATACCCATTTCAAACTGTCGTCTTGTAGAAACTAAGTGGTGATTTCTGTCTTCGCCAGGGTTCCTTGCCTGGACATAACTGAGTTCTCCTCTCCTACACTTCCAGGAAGTACCTACCATTTGCTCAGACCTATTAAGAAGTTTAGTAGATACTCCGTCAGCCAGTGTGCTGCTGCCAATCTATGCCCCCTGTGGATTTCCGGGCTGGAGAGATCCGCGTCTCTTTCCACATTCCCTTTACTTTTTGGCCGTTAGTACCTACTAAGCTAGTAAAATAAAAACAAAACCAAATTAATGAACCTGTTCATTAAATTGGTTAAACTTTGGCTTTAATTAAGTAGTAAAATTTTAGGTAAAAATCACCTTATTATTAGATATATATTTGGACGAGCGAGCGCGAAGCGCGAGCGAAGCGTCTTTGTTTCGGCATCGGTATAAATGCTATCATGTCTGTCCGGTTTCGGATTACCGGTTGTTCTCTTCTACAGGTTGCATTTCTCAACCGATTCTCGTGATATTTTGTGAGCAAGTTAAATAATTGCATTGAATTTTTCTATAGATTCAGTTATATAGATTATATATTATATTATAGATTTTGGAAATATTTAAAACGGGGAAAATATGGGGGTTAAAAACGAGAAAAACGGCTTCAACTTATCAATACAACACTTGTGGTCCAGAATGCCACTAGTGGTAAATATTAAGCGTGGCTTTTAAGTCTGAGAAGATATATAATTCATTCGCTAGCTAAGGCGCTCCCTAACTAACCATTGTAACCTATAAACCAATCTTGGAATATCAAATTAAAATGATGAATATTTTGGGCGAAGCTTCTAACATCCTTAAATTGACCAAACCTACCAACTTTAAATATATATATCTTGCATATCTTCGTTCTATCGTGTATATCTTAAATTGTAATTAATTTACTACAATCAGATGTCTAAATTTCCTTTGGTACGCCCTCAACCTGGTAGAGATAGAAGAAATCAAGACAACATTATAAACTTCTTATAAACACAAGACTATCCTAGGGCAAGAGTGGCTAACTCAGCTTTTGTTATGTTATTATCACAAGTGTGATATTAACATAACGCTGTTTTGCAGTCAAAGCTCGGGCTATGGTCTTTCGTCGAGATGCCTAAGAACGCTGCAAAAAGCAATAAATATTACAATATACATTGTGATATAAGTATTATTGTTATCGTCGTACAAATAAAAAAATATCCACATGGACTATTTTAGTTTACATAAAAAAAATATATCAAAATGTTTGTTGGTACTAACAGAATTCAACCTTAAGAGGTTGTTAGCATTTTTCCAATAACCCTGTATATATAAACGAATATGGTACGGTCTGAAGTGACGGTGATTTCACCGTCACTTCAGACGGTGATTTGCTGTATGTTGTGTGTGTGTGTGTGTGTGTGTGTGTGTTTGTATGGAATTGCGAAATGCTATTATTTTTTTGTTTGCCAGATCCTTTAGTTTTAAGGGTTGCTATCTCTCTTAAGAGAGAGAGCAACCTTGAATAAAAAACCAGGCATTTTGCACTCGTTGGATAGCTTTTTCGGTTTATTTTTCTAAAACGTATACTGCACTGCAGTAATTAAAAGGAGAGACCACTAAACTATCACAGAGCATATTCCGTACTTCCACAGAAGTATGCATATTGTACAGGATCTAGCCCAATTATAAATCTATTTCAGATCATTATTGACTAGTTTTATAGACTAATAGTATCCTCCGGTTGAAAACTATGATATATTTGTATGATATTATACACCCCGGTCTGGTCAGTTCCTGCAAATGTATAACCCCTCCTTTACACGGGTAAACGAGACGAACTTGGAATTTAAAACCTCTAGCCTGCTCATGCGCAAGTATGCCCCGCCCGCTGCTGATAGCTGTAAGTAAAGAAAATTCTCACAAAACTGTACATACCAACTTACAGAGCTGAGAATCAGGCCTACAATCTACCCCGTCGGCAAGATGATACGGTTTACACGATCTCTGCCATCAAAAACTACCCCTGTCCAGTCTGCTTTTGAATCAGATAGTAAACAAATAAAACAACGTGCGGCTCAAGGGCCTTTTGAAAAAGGGAAGCCTACAAAACTTACGGCTCATAAGAAAAAGACGACGAACCCCCGAAGGGGAACAATGCCATTTTTTAATGCTTAGAGATTAAATTAAATAATGGCAGTTATGATAACGAAACTAAATGAAAGGATGGACAACATTGGGAAGCATCTTAAAGATCTAAAGAGGAAGGTGAAAAGGACATATTACATAATATATATCTAACACAATTCCGTAACATTTTTGTCAAACAAAATTCACCCTTTATAGTGATAATTACTGGTTAAAAGATCAATTTTCACTCCTCTACAATACTGATCACCATCGACAAAACTTACAACTTATAGATACCTAGGTAAGTCAAGCAATTTTCAGTCAGGTCCCATATACCTAGAAAATATCTTGGAAGTTGTAAGTTTTCAAACACCAATGGGTGTTTGAAAATGAGAACAGGAAAACATCACAACACAAGATTGCTTTTTTTGGGTTCAAAACAATGAATCCACGTATCGTTTCCTGTGACAATGTCATAAACAGTATAAGAATGTCCATGGTCGTTCTTCAGTAGCATCTGTGAGCACCATTCCACGCGAGCCCGCTTCTGCTCCACTGTCAGTTCATGAGGGATCCAACGAAAACAAAGTTTCCAAACTTTTAAATAAAATTTTCTAAATTTGGCACATAGCAATCCCCAATAGTGCTCGAATAGTCTCCTCTTGTTTCCGCTGTTTTTCTTCACTTAACCGCTTAACAGTAGCCACATTATTTTCGTTGACGGCAGTTGAAGTCTTCACGAAGTCATGTTAAGAAACCCGACTTCTCTCAAATTCAACAAACCATCGCCTCACGGTGCTCAAACAAGGTGCTTCACTCCCAATAGCATTTTGAAGACGAGCGGCACAGTCTTGCGGAGAGAGAACTTTTATAATCATAAAGAATCATCGCTCTAAAATCTTTTCGACATGATTTCATTTTTGTTGCGTACGTAGTACTTTGATGTGTAAAAAAAATACCATTGACAAATGTTTTCCCGCCAATTAGTTTTTATTACTAAAAAGGTTGAAAAAATTCAAAAAATATAAAATTCGAAATTCTAATAGAAGTGCAAAACTTTTGTAGTCTTTAGTGTGCCCCACGTAGTGTGAAACATTGTATTAGTAATAAGCCTGATGATAAAGCTAGAAATTTGGAATATTGCGAATGCCAGAAGAAGGATTTAGTTAAAATTTGTTTTGTTCCAAGTTCATATTCATAACGATAATGCAAATTACAAACAATGTGAACCAACTGCCACAATATCTGTAAATTAGATGTCGTAACAGCCAACTGAAAAAACGTAGGCTTATGCCAAAATGAGCGTTATGCCACAGCTTACTTCGACATGTGGTAAAATCAATGTTGCTGCGCATAAGGTACTAAACAGGGCTTATTACCGTCTCTTTGGCACTTGCTTCCAAACCAAAACCGGGAGAACTATCAACGAAAACTCCCAAAGCTGAGATTCAGGAAATTGACTGACCATATATGCAAAGCCAAAATTAGCAATAAGTGCGTCTTTCGTTGTTTTAGTACTGTATATGGTATGATCCTCCAGGGTTTTCGGGTTAAAATTTGACCCCTCATACCTTACTGTGGGAGTTTAAGAGGCGATGTAAGGAATAATACCAGGAGGTGGGCAGCAACGCCTCCTGAAAGACTGCCTACTTACACTGCGATTGCCAAGACGACCGCCATGCTTGGTGATCATGCCATGACAAACCTCCCCTATGGGGGAGTTAGTTGTTAAAGTCAAAGTCAAAGTCAAAATCATTTATTCAATTTAGGCGTCTACGACGCTCTTATGAAGGTCAATTACAAATTTTAATATTGAAATATACTACATTGTACTGCCACGTTCAGCAAACAAAAATTATAGAGCCACTGCGAGAAGAACGGGCAAGAAACTCGGGGCCATTCTTTTGAACGTTTTTTAACAATGTGTTAAGTACATACTATATAGTAAAATTATTACAATACTTAATTTACATTACGTAGGTGACAGGCGCTAGCTTGGCAGAGGCGAACCAGTCCAAGCATTTTTGTCGTTTAAGTAATCACAAACTGTGTAGTAAGATTTCTTTATCAAAATATTCTTCACACGCAACTTGAATTTTCTTTCTGTGAGCGTTGTAATATGTTTGGGCAATTTATTATAAAACCGCACACAGTTGCCTAAGAAGGACCTTTTATTTGTCTTTGCTAATCTAAAACCTGGCACTGATATTTTATCTTTATTCCTAGTGTTATAATCGTGATTGTCACTGTTTGATTTAAATTTGCTCAAATTTTTACGAACATACATAATATTTTCAAATATATACAGACTTGGTAAAGTTAAAATATCAATTTCTTTAAAAAGATCTCTCAAAGATTCCCTAGGATCCATTTCATATATGGCTCGAATTGCACGCTTTTGTAAGATAAAGATTGTCTCTATCTCAGCAGCAGCTCCCCACAGCAATACACCATAAGACATAATACTGTGGAAGTACGCGAAATAAACGAGCCTAGCAGTAGCTACGTCTGGTAGCTACTGCTAGGCTCGTGTCTTATCTTACGAACTGCATATGCAGCAGAACTAAGTCTTCCGGATATATCATGTATATGTGGATTCCACTGTAAAGTTGAATCCATTTTAATTCCCAGGAAGACCGTCGCATTGTCAGAAGAGAGTTTTTCTAGGCCAAGCTTAATGTTTGGTTCAACATAAGTAACATTTGGTAAAGAAAACTTTAAACATTTGGTCTTTTTTGAATTTAAGAGAAGATTATTAGCCGCGAACCACTTAGAGATCATAGATAACACATTATTTACATGAATAAGTTCACTATCCCTCCTATCTACTTTAAAAATCAGGGAGGTATCATCTGCGAATAAAACTATATCGCAGAATTTTTTAACCATGCAAGGCAGATCATTTATATATGCTAGAAACAGAAAAAGTTCTAAAATTGATCCTTGCGGTACTCCTATTCTTACCAAAGACCCGGAAGAAATATTGCCATTTATTCTAACCTTCTGTAGCCTATCTGACAGATATGACTTTATAAGATCCAGAGCTTTTCCACGAATACCATAATGTGAAAGTTTTCGAATCAGAGTGCGGTGCTCTACACAGTCAAATGCCTTAGAAAGGTCACAGAATACGGCAATAGCATCCTGTGAACTCTCCCAGGCTTTAAGTATATGTGACATCAATTGAGCACCTGCATCTGTTGTGGATCTGCTCTTTGTGAAACCAAACTGATTCTCATTCAATATATTATGCTCATTAAAATGGGATAGAAGTTGTTTGAGCATAATTTTTTCGAATACTTTACTCAGAACAGGTAAGATAGAAATAGGTCTGTAATTGCAAGGGTCAGATGTAGCCCCCGACTTCAAAATTGGACTGATTTTACTTTGTTTCATTAAGTCGGGGAAGTTTCCTTTATCTACACAAAGATTGAATATTGTTTTTAAATATGGTGCAATAATGCATATTATAGACTCTGCCACTTACCCCACAAGTCTTCGGTACTCTTAATGTTTAAATTTTTAAATGTCTTTATAATTTCAAATATTGTTGTGTGTCTGAAAGAAAAGTCCAGCGATTTGAAGGGAAAATTATGTATTAGCAGAGTTTCTGCTACATCGGGACATGCATCCAATGACTTATTGACTTCTAGGGGTAAGTTAGAAAAAAAATTGTCAAATATATTTGCCACTTCTATTGGATCAGATATTTAATTTTTATCAACATTTAAGATATATGTAGAATCTCTAGGTTTATTTTTACCGGTCTCAGTATTTATAGTCTTCCAAATGGTTTTTATTTTATTTTTAGACTTGCTAATTTTGTTTCTAATAAAAAGAGATTATTTAACCGTGAAAGTCGCGGCGGCTGTTGATGATGTATCAGCAGGTGTATATCCCGTTCAAGCTGAATAAGAGTAGATAGATGATATCTTACATGAATAACTTTAGCCTGTTCATCTATAGCCGAGACGAGCAGCGTGCGATGTTTCCGCGGCTTTTGGTCTGGGTTGCGCCTCCGTCGCCTCTTCCTACGTCTATCTACTTCTAGTTCTTCTGGACCGTGTTCTTTACTGAAACATAAAATAAAAATAATGTGCATGTATCCTCAAAGCATAAGATCTTTAACATAATTATGCACATTGCCAATACCTACAGGCGATAGTTATAGGCAGGTAGACAATCGGACACCAAGCCCCTAATGATGTGTTCCGGCAGCTTTATTTGAAAGTCAGTAGTCAAGTTACCTTTAAGCAATGATGGCCGAGCAGTAATGGCTATGGAATGCCGTGCCGTAGGTCCATGGTTTGACCCTACCGCCGGCTTGAGTTCACCGTATGTAGAAGGACATTCAGCGAATGCTCTCCTGGTTACTTACCACCCTCAAGTAGAAAATCTGTCACCAAACACCTAACAGTGTGTTCCGGCAGCAGTCCTGGAGAGCCAGTAAAATTCCAGGCAAGAGAGTTAATAACTGTATAGGTGAGGGTCGTAGTGCATTTCCTCACTTGTGATGAAATGCACCTGTTGTAGGCAGAGGTTAGTGCGCCTAACATCAGGTGGGCCTCGTGCTTGTTCCGTCACCATCACATTAAAAAAAATGCCTTATAGACTAAGCCTATTTATCATCATTGTGACAGCACTTATTAACAGATGGTACTAAGATAAAGAAATTTGAATAAGAATAAGCATATAAGAAACTACACTAGTATTTTGTGGAGTCCACAATGTTCCAGGATAGTGGTGGATCAAAACACTAAATCAGTTCGTGTTTATTACCAGCCCTTCGATTTTTGCACAGACACGTTGAGATTATTACAATTGACAACCCCAATAAGCCGTAAAACTGTAGTTACTTGTTTGCTATACGATTGAACAAGGTTGTTAATAAGCTATTAAAGAAAATTAATAAGTTATTAAGTTTCTTACTGTAATTTTAGAAAAGGTTTATTTATATTTTATATAAATATAAACCTTTGAATTATTATATTATTTTGAATTAGTTATATAATATAACCTTTGAATTATTATAAACCTTTGAATTGATTATTACAATTGACAACCCCAATAAGTCGTAAAACTGTAGTTACTTGTTTGCTATACTGTTGAACAAGGTTGTTAATAAGCTATTAAAGAAAATTAATAAGTTGTTAAGTTTCTTACTGTAATTTTAGAAAAGGTTTATTTCTTTTTTATATAAATATAAACCTTTGAATTATTATATTATTTTGAATTAGTTATATAATATAAACCTTTGAATTATTATATTATTTTGAATTAGTTATTGAGCTTGAGCTTCTATACGGTACCTACTAACAGAATCAGGATTACACGAATTCCACAGAGACCTACTTATACAGTTGATAGGTACTTACTTTCGATGCGTTTGTAATTTGAGCTTTTTGCGCTTATGCCTGGCGATCTCATGTTCACACCAGTGCGAAGGCAACTCTTCGCCAGGGCTGCCGATCATGGACGCCTCCTCTGAAATAGTATAAACAGGTCTTGTATAAGTAATATTATTGTTGTGGAACCTTTTCTTTTATATCATTTTTCTGTGCCTTCCCTAGTAGGTATACGTACAAGACACAGACGCTAATAAAGGAATTTATTTATTTATTTATTTCAATTACCAGTTACATTTACAGCAACGCCAAGTCATGCAACTAGACAACAATTAGAGAACAACTAGAAATATTTTATATGACAAACTATCATAGAGTCAATTTATCAAGTATCTAACTATTATCTACCAGCTGATCAAATAGCTATGAAGAATACATGTGTATAATGACCCAATAATAGACAACATTTTGCGACAAACCAGTTAAGTGGTAGTGTTTTATTTAAGAACCAAGTTCATAAAAGGAGGAGGTAAAGAACCAAGAAAGTATCAAGCTGTGCTCAAACTGACAGCGACTCCGAAACAGTTGTGAAAAACAAAGCAGTACGAGTAGATATACATACTACAAAATTTACCGTTGCCCATAAAAACCGTAAGCGAGACAAGAAAGTAATAATCTTGTTGCCGATATCGCACAAAAACGTTTCATTAACCGATAATGCGATAATACCCTGTCAATATGCGGATATTAGGGATGTTGCTGAACTTATCGCCTAACGATGTCTTGATTTACTGCCTTACTTCGTTAGGAAGTCTTTGCAAGAGATTCTTTAATATCCTTAGTACCTAAGCATGAAACCAGTGCAGTTATTAAAATACTTAAATAATTTACTTACCTGCACGTTGGCACATTATGAGACTAAGCGAAAAGAATAGAGAATGCAGTAATCAGTAATTAAGCCTGCACCGAGGCAGCAGTACGTAATTGTAGTTCATTTGATCCCGTGCTGTATCTTTATTTCTTAATTTTGAGTTCTGCAATTCATATATATAATATTTAAGGATTCATTCTATAAATCATACAATTTAGAAACACGATTACTTAAAATTTCCTCGATAGAAACAAAATCCAAAGTTATATCTAAAAAACTAAATAAACCCTTAGTACGGCGTAAATATTTCACGGAAAGCCATCAGTCTTTGATTAATAAAAAGATCAATTTATTTTCTATAACGTATACACGTTATATTTTCTAAATAGGTATTCGTTTTTATAATACAAAGGAAATACCTAAATTCACGCACGTTCCGTCCATTTTAGCCAGAGCCGCGACGCTTCCTCCCTATCCGCTTCAGTACCGCTGCGGCCGTCGGACGGGGAACACGTATCGCTTGAGTTCACGCACGGTTTTAAAAACTATATTTGAGTTTACGTAACGATTTTGTTTATTTACTATGGGGAACAAAGTAAACAAATCAAAGAAGTGAAGAGGTTGGCGAAAAATTAATGCAAATCGCTTCCATGAAGAAATAAAGTAGGTAAAGTTCATATATTTGTTCGTAATTTTACTTACCCCAATATGCATTTATTTTAAAATCACACTGAAATGTTTCAAACACAATCAAATTTATCTTTCAAGACTCCTCCAGGCCGAGAGTATGGAAAACATAGAGAATACTCTTACTTCGTAAGTATACTCAACCTACATACCTATAACTGCGTAGGTAGTTTAAAACGAGTATTTACTTTATTTCAGCAATATTTACCTACTAAAACGAATTCAAATTTTACCACTATTTTTTCTATTTATAGGGAAAATGTAAGGGAATACATTTGAATCATGTGATGACGCGATGCAACAAATATCACTACAGGCAGAAAATTTTGAAAGAAAATTCTATGCTTCGTTTGTATCACATGTAATACTTATACAATTATTATATTATACCTTCCAAGTTTGGGTACTCAATTAAATCTAATATTTTAATTAGATTTAATTGAGTACCCATAATCTTTAAAATTTTCTATTTATAGGGTGAATGTACCAAATGTTGGCATTTCACAGCAAAGCACATATTTTGATTTATGTGATGACACGCTGACAGAAATACCACTACAGACGTGAAATTTTGAACACAAATATTTTTTACTTAGGTAACTGTACCTAGTTCTGTACCTAGGTAAGTATAGTAAATATACAATAAACAAAACTTTTAAAAACTCTTTGACAAAATATAAAACTGACTTCCCAGACTTGAATGAACATATTAAATCTATACGTTATAATCACTACGATATGTACTGACTTCAACAATAGAATTCACACTTTTTTGTATTTGGAACACAAGGAACTTAGATGGGTATAAGAAAAAAATAAATGTTGGTTTTGTGGCGTGAAATAGAAATACATTTTTAAAAAAGAAATACCAAACCTATACTATATTTTTAAATATAGACCTACTTTTAAGTAGGCCATCAAGATAAAGGAAATTAAAAGAAATTACAATTAATAAATAGCTCAAAAAAGTTGTTGATTGCGTAAAAATGGCCAGCGTTAGTTGAAATTAATAATAGTTACTAATATTCGTAGCCCATATTTGTCCGTTTTGTTTGGCAAGCAATCAATCATTACTACATTTCATCCAACTTATATAATTCAAGTACACAGATTTTGTTTAAACAGTGTGCCGGGACACTAAAAGTCAATAGAATAAATTAATTCAAAAAAATGTCTGCTATTCACAATTTCGCTTCGGTCTTTTTAGTTATACTTTTAAATTGTCTATTTTACAGCCGGGTCTTTTATATATATAAATTAATTTATTTTATTGTTCAAAAAGGGTATCATTAGATGATACTTCGTGAACTGTCAACTAATGGTACGTTTACAAGTCATCTGATGAACCGATGACTTGAACGTACTTGAACGTGACGTGTTTAAAGAAATAATATAATAAATTTGATTTCAATTGCTAATTTAGTAAACCATCTAAATATTTCCGAATTTCCAGGGTATTGGATGATACGGATTGTAAAATTTACCACACTCCAGAATTGTAATTCCATAAAAAAAACTGGTTAGTTTTTGTTATGGAATTAAATTATCAAATAATAAATAAAAAGTTCCTTTAAAAACTATTTGTTGATATATAATGTTGTAATATATAAATTAAAATATCTGTTTTATTACTGGGTACCATATACACAGGCACAACATTTTTGTCTTTCAGCGGAGGAAGAAATAGATGATAACATGAATTACTCACACAAAGGAAATAATGCCTTGAAGTAAGTTCGATATTGATCATGATGGTTTTATGTGTCCTAGTAAAATTGTTTCATGATTTATCTGTGTACATTAAGCATAATACTTACATATATTTACTTCGAAAGTGGTGATTGGTGGTAACTTTGTTTGCTCTGAGATAGTTTTTCTCTGTGTTTTAATGTATATTTCAAATATGGTTATGGTTACACAATTATGAATTTAAATAAACGAAGGTATGCTTAACCTTGTTTTTAGATAAATAAAATGAAATATATTTTGATTTAATTAAAATTTGTTTAATTTTTAGGTTTCTACGCATCAGTTGCCTGGTGAATCAGATCAAGAGAAGATTATATAATAATAAAACCAGAAGAAAAAGTAGAAGAGATAAGAATAAGTGGAAATAGAGTTGTGGTATTCATGTATTTATTTGAACAATTGCAGGAAATTTCGCAGCATGACTCTCCATTTAGTTGCAATTTTAATCATTTAAAAGTAGTCGGAGAAAAAAGAACAGGGTTTGTATCAAAGTACGGGTGTGTTTGCAAAATGTGCAACGCCAAATTAAGTTTTAATAATTGTGAAAAATCCAATAATAACAAAGAACTTGATCTCACCGAAAATGTGGTAGGTGGTTTCATATCTATAGGTGTAAGATATGCAGGTCTAGAACAAGTGTCAGCCTTACTTGATATACCTTCTATGTTGGATCATTTGCCAAGTGTCACGCAAGAGTCTGTGAACTATGGAAACGGCAAAAGAAAAATGTATTGAAGAAGCAGCAAAAGAAGAGTAATATTAATGCAGACGGAGTACCTATGATTACCGTAGTTGCTGATGGATGTTGGTCAAAAAGATCATTTAAAAACAAATATAACGCATTGGCGGTTGCTGCGGTAATTATTGGTTACAGAACAAAAAAAGTCCTTTAAATTGCAGTTAAAAACAAATATTGTATGATTTGTACACGGTCAGAGAACAAAAAAATCCCAACTTAAAAATTACGAAGTATCCTCAAGTGGAATGGAATCCGTAGCAATAGTTGAAGGGTTTAAACATTCCTTACCAAATCAGGGCTTGATTTACTCCAAGTTAATTGGGACTCCAGTACATATAAGAGCATATTAGAAGCAAAACCTTATGGAAACTTATTGGTAGAAAAAAATGAATGCACTAATCATCTGTTACTTTTGCACGAAACTAGACGAATTAACCAAAAACACCTGAAAATATCGCAAAGTACTTGGAAAAAATATACTGCACATGCGTAGATGTGTTAAAGAAGTTGTCAAACATATAAATTCAAGAGATTCAAGTTTCACCCAAATAAGTAATTGAATGCACCAAATCACGTTTTCAGAAATCACAAACTATGCAAACCTTATTTCTGCCAAATTATAGATCAAAATGAACCAACAGAATTAAAGATTTTGTTGCTGAAATGAAGTCTAGTAATATTTTTGCTGCTATCATGAAAATCATGTCCAGATTGGTAAACAATGCTAAAAGCCTAATGACTACTATTTATATGATGTAAATAGTAATATAGTAGAAGTATTAAACAATGTTATCGCGAAATTTGTTGGCGGTAAACGAATTCATTATTCAAGTCGACAGTCTTATACAGTTCGCTAACTACACCGCTAACCACTAAATAATCGTATATTTGCAAAAAGATTTTAATGCAAAGTCCTAATCCTATTGTTAGACGCTTAGAATTTAAACGCGATAAAAAAAGAATTGATGATTTAAAAACGGAGATCATCAAAATCTTTTGTGACAAAAAAGTGTACAAACACTACCAATGGCAAATATTATGGCGAGTCTTGTCAAAAGCCAGATCTAGAACAAGCTGAATTTGATTTTGCTAAATCAAAACTTATGAAGAAAATTAATCTTTCTGATGATGGTCGCCAGTCACTTAAAAAAAGAACTATTTTGCAGGCAGATTCGATTGAATGGCACCAAGAGAGAAAGTTACGCCTTACTGCGTCTACTTTTGGAAAGGTATGCAACAGAGGCCTTATAAAATGTGCACCTCTAGTAAAAAATCTTGTAAATGTGACTGGTGAATAAAGCCACGTAAAATCCATTCGTTATGGCAAGGAACACGAACATATTGCGTTACAACAGTTTGCTTAAGTACTCAAACTCGACAAAGAAGCTAACTTCAATGGCATAAAAAAATGTGGCTTATTCATCGATTCTGAACTGCCATTTTTGGTGGCAAGTCCAGATGGATTGATATATGATAAAATCATTGAAATCAAGTGTCCGTATTCATCTAAAGACAAAACAGTAGAAGAAGGAATAGCAGAAATCTGGAATCAGGAGAGAAACGGAAACTTGATATGAAATGGATTCTATGGAATCTCTAAGGGATCTTTTTAAAGAAATTGATATATTAACTTTACCGAGTCTGTATATATTTGAAAATATTATGTATGTTCGGAAAAAATTGAGTAAATTTAAATTAAATAGTGACAACCACGGTTACAACACTAGGAATAAATATAAAATAGCAGTACCAGGTTTTAGACTAGCAAAGATAAATAAAAGGTCCTTTTTAGGTAATTGTGTGCGGTTTTATAATAAAATTCCTAATCATATTACAATGCTCACAGAAGGAAAATTCAAGTTTCATGTGAAAAATATTTTGATTAAGAAATCATACTACAAAGTTCGTGATTACTTAAACGACAAAGATGCTTGGAAAGTTCCGCCTCTGCCAAGCTATCACCTGTCACCTACTTAATATAAACAAATATTGCAATAATCGTATTATATTGTATATAACACATTGTTACAAGATGTTTAAAAGAATGGCCCCGAGTTTCTGTCCCGTTCTTCTCGCAGTGGCTCTATAAATATATTTTGCTGAACGTGGCAGTACAATGTAGAATATTTCAATATTAAAATTTGTAATTGACATTCATAAGAGCGTCGTAGACGCCTAAATTGAATAAATGAATTTGAATTTGACAATAAATAAACAACATGATTTGTTTTACCAGGTGCAAGGTCAGCTACACATCACTAGGAAAGCAATTTGTTTATTTGTTGTGTGGACTGAAAAAAATATAAAAATAGAGAAAATAAAAAGAGATGATGAATTCTGGGAGAAGAATATGGAAAAAAAAATTAAAAACATTTTACTTCGATTGCCTGCTATCAGAAATTATTGATATTGATTCAAGGCTAGACAGAAATTCGTGAGCCAAAATATATTTTAGATGCAATAAACAAAAAAAACAATTCTTCCCGCGATTCTAATGCCTGAAACAAAGCGGGAAAAAAACTTAGTTATTTTCTCTTTCTGACTTTTATGTTCCTTGCCATAACTAACCAAATACCTGTGTAGTCAACTTCATTATCAGAAATTCAATCGAACCTCTCTGCAAAAACTTTAAAATTTATGAACTATTTCATGTGAATAATGTGTTATCTATGATCTGTAAATGATTTGCCGCTAATAATCTTCTCTTAAATTCAAAAAAGACGAAATGTTTAAATTTTTCTTTACCAAATGTTACTTAATGTTGAACTAAACATTAGGCTTGGCCCTAATAAACTCGCTATTGACAATACGACAGTCTTCTTAGGAATCAAAATGGATCCAACTTCACAGTGTGATCCACATATATGAATGATTAATCCGGAAGTCTTAGTTTGGCTGCATATGCAGTTCGTAAGATAAAACAGTTAACAGACGTAGCTACTTCTCGCCTAGTTTATTTCGCGTACTTCCACAGTATTATGTCGTATGGTGTATTGCTGCGGGAAGCTGCTGCTGAGATAGAGACAATCTTTATCTAACAAAAGCATGCAATTCGAGACAATATGAAATTAATCCTTGGGAATCTCTGAGGGATCTTTAAATAAATATTAATATTTTTTACTTTCCCAAGTCTGTATATATTTGAAAATATTATGTATGTTAGAAAATAAGTGAATTTTAATTAAACTGTGACAATCACGATTACAGCACTATAGTCTGTTTTTTTTAACAAACGAGTACTGAGTATGTCTCTTGCACATTTCCGATATTGAGAGAGTGAGATGGGTCATTGCCGTCATTGGTCAATGCCTTTGTTCTTGTTTTGAAATTGTTAAGGGCCGTTCATATTGAATACTTATGAACTGTAGTGTAGAAAAAATTACGTCATTATTTTATGATTTAAATTTGCATACTTAGTTTATTTACTTCAATTCTTGTAATGTTAAAAAATATCGTCATTCTTCTGTTGAACTTTCTACGCAGGTAATAGTCGAAGACTCAACTGAATGTCACTATACATGTAACTACAGCGTTCATGTGGAACGGACTTTATGTTGTTTACGTGAGCCAATAGCAACGCAGTAAAATGTTCAGTACCCGTTTGTTAAAAAAACAGACTATAGGAATAAAGATCAAATATCGGTGCCAGGTTTTAGATTTACAAAGACAAACAAAATATCCTTCTGAGGTTATTGTGTACGGTTTTATAATAAAGTTCCCAAACATATTACAACGCTCACAGAAGGGAAATTCAAGTTACACGTGAAAAATATATTAATTAAGAGATCCTACTACACAGTTTGTGATTACTTAAACGATAAAAATGCCTGGACAAATCCGTCTCTGCCAAGCTACCGCCTGTCACCCACGTAATTTAAACAAATATTGTAAGAATTTTATTATATAGTAAATGTAAAGCATTGTTAAAAGACGTTTAAAAGAATGGCCCCAAGTTGCCGTCGATGCTTGCCCGTTCTTCTCGCTGTGGCTCCATACAATTTTTGTTTGCTGACCGTGGCAGTACAATGTAGAATATTTCAATATAAAATTTGTACGATAAATGACTTTGACTTTGAATAAAGCATTTAAATATTGAAAATCATGTCACATCACTAACAATCACTGAAAAAATTCGGTTTAAAGTTTGTAAAGATTTCTACTATTCTCTTCTACTACTAAATATCTTTCGATTTCTTATTTAGCTGATTTTTTCAAGTAAGTGCCCATTACTACGCAAATAGCCGAGATTGCTGCGTAAGTACTATTAACTATTACTATAATGTAGATTTATTAGGTGTCTCTCAAAAACCTACTAGGGGATGTAAATTACTCTGTCCAAAAATATACCAACATCGGATATTCTTGGTGATTATTCGTGGTCGCACATAATATACCTACGTATGTATATATATACTTTACGGAAATCGATTTAGTACGTCTACTCTGAGTGAAAAATTTAAATTTGAAAAGGGTCGATCACTGGGATTTTTACCCTATTTATCTACCCGTTCTGTATTGTATGTACCTACTGACGTACCTCGATGTCGTGGAAAAAGGTTTTTTACGTGAATAAGAATATATTCAGTAACAGTATATAAATAAAAACTAGTCGTTTTATTATGTATATATATAAATAAGTAGCACCCTAGCTAGTCAATTGGAAATTGGTTACGTTTACTTGGAAGAGTAAATTATGTATACCTACTGAAGTACCGATAAGTCAGAAATAAAAAATAATAAATGTGGAAAAACGTTTTTTACCTGAACATATTCAATAAAAGTATTTGAAATGTATTGTTTTATTTTGTAAATAAATATTAGTAGCACCCTAGCTAGTCGAATGGCGCAGCTCGGCGCGGCGGGTCAGCGCATAGCTATTTAGTTGCTTGATCTTGTTGGCGGCAGCAGAGGGGGCGCGGCGGCAGCGCGGCGCGCGGCGTCACTGTGTGCCTTACTCACGCACACATACGCGGAGCGCATAGAATACCTGAAATCGCTGAGCGCCAGAAGCTCGGTACCCCCTTAAATATATCAAAAAAATATTCCAAAATGTTGAAGAAGTATGTAGTGATAATTCCGCCTACATTTTCTGCCGTCAACAACGCCAGGTGGCCTGGGCGGAACAAATTTTGAAACGTGTTGATTCTTCAGGCAGTATCTTCAGCTGGCCTTGACAAATGACAAAGCGCACGATCTAGACTTTCGGAAATATTCTTTAGAATTTTTTTTCGAAATCGGAGGATGCGGGATCTATTCCCGCCCAAGAGATAAAAAAAATGTGCTCCAATAATTTGTAAAAATATAATTTTCGCTTAGCACCAGGTAGTGCTTGTAATTATGTTTAGAAATATATTCTTTTAATATTTGTCGTAATTAGTTAAGAATTTCCTCAAAGTAATGCTTGAATTTATTAATCAGATATCATTCTGAGTACTGACCGTTGTTTAGTTTCAGTCTTGGACAATGAAATCTAATCACCTAGGTGCTCTATTGCTCTGCACAAAAGCATCTCGACATCCAGTTAAAATGTCACAAACCTCCCGTGACCCTTTATACCTGTCGGTAGTAGGATTTACACCACCATGATCCACCTTGTCGACTCATTCAGCGCCAAAGGGTGATGTGTGATGCTTGCCTAACCAGCGGCCAAAGTCAGTCAAATAATCTGGTATCCTGACAGCGTGTTCTACCATGTACCTTGAAGGCCAGTCCCCATTAAAAGCTCAGTTTGCACTAGCATAGTTATATAAACTACAAACAAGGTGAGATGTTGGTCAGAAGCTATCCATTATATACACTCGAGAGCAATGAATCCGGGTCACTTAAAGAATGTTAAAAATCTCGGAAACTAAAAATGATAGGTTAATGCAATAAATTGTATTTAATAGACAATGTAATACTCCTTAAATGAAAGTAAAAAAAATATGAGTCACCATACATTTTATTAACACAAAATTACATAAAGAAAAAAACTGCTGATCTCTCCTTAAAACAAAAATAGGAAACATGAAATTTTTGAACTTTATTACGATTTTCTTGAATTTTAATACTTCGTATTGCCTCCTCGTGCTTCCATTACTGCGTTTACGCGGTTTGGCATGCTGTACACCAAGTTCCTTATACGATTTTGGGGAATATTCTCCCATTCCTCTGTGAGAGCAATTTTGAGCTCACGAAGCGTGATTGGGGGAGGGTTTCGTTGTTTTACGCATCTGCCTAGCTCGTCCCAAGCATGCTCGATCGGGTTGATATCCGGGCTGCGCGCTGGCCACTCCATACGAGTAATGTTCATCTCTTGAAGGTAGTCATTCACAATCCTACCTGTATGAGGTCGGGCATTGTCATGCATAAATATAGCATCCTCACCTAAATTGACCATAAATGGACCAACGTGATCATTGAGGATTTCTTCCACATATCTTACGCTAGTTAAAGAGCCGTTTTCTATGATCACCAGCTCTGTGCGACTTTCAGAAGAAATTCCGGCCCACACAAGTACAGACCCACCACCGTAGGCTACTTTTTCTTCGATGCATGCTTGCTTGAATCTTTCCCCTGGTCTTCGATACACTCTGTGTCTTCCATCGTGCTTGTAGAGCATAAATTTTGATTCGTCGGAGAACATAACTTTTGACCAATCTTCAATACTCCAATTTACGTGGCTCTGGGCATATCTTAGTCTCGAAATACGATGCCCACGCTCCAGTTTAGGGCCGTTTGCAGGTCTAAGGGGTTTTAAGTTAGATTCAGCAAGCCGACGTCTTACTGTCCATGCACTTGGGTTACTTTCTCCGAGGCGTCGAAACTGATTGGTGAGTTCAGTTCCTGTGAGAAAGCGATTTCGAAGCATGGTGTTCACCAAGTATCGGTCTTCTCGTGCTGTGGTACACCTGGTTCTGCCCGTTCCTGGTCTGCGTAGGTTAGAACCAGTTTCTTCGTAACGTCGGAGAACTCTTTGTACTGTTGACAGCGACACACCGACAGTCCTGGCTGTATCGCGCTGACTCCGGCCGGTTTCCAGCATTGTAAGTATTCTGGTGCATTCTTCAGGCGTAAGCGACATAATTTCAGCTTGAATAATGAATATAGAGCACTATCAACATGGTTTATGTACCCACATAAATGACAGATTACAAACAAAAGCAAAACCAAATGCTGTAATTTCGTAGTTCCATCTTCGAAAGTGGCCCTTTTTCAAATTTGATTTTTTTATGATATAACTTTACAATAACTAAGAAGTTTTAATACCTGCATTTAAGGAGTATTACATTGTCTATTAAATACAATTTATTGCATTAACCTAGCATTTTTAGTTTCCGAGATTTTTAGGATTCTTTAAGTGACCCGGATTCATTGCTCTCGAGTGTATAACCATAGTTCTTGAAATACCGGCCAACAGTTATTTTTAAAACCTAAATCATAAGAAAAACCATCTAAGTACAAGTCGCCTAAGGATTCCATACCATCACAATATAGAATATATTTCTTGTATATACCATTTTTACAGTTCTGCCCTCGGAGTCGACACATTTTGGTCGGTTTCTTGTATTTTTAATTTTTGTTTTATATATTTGTGAGGAAATGTAGCGTACTACGATTTAGTATATTCTTTAAAAATCTGTATGTCTCCTATTATATTCCCAAAGACCCTTTAGAAGTCTTTTTAGAAGTCTGGCGGACGGATAGCGGGTACTTAGCAATAATAAAATAGTAAGTACTGACCGTCTGGCAGATGGCGTAGCAGCAGAAGCAGCGGATGCGTGCGCGATTGTTCGGCGTGCAGCGCGCGCGCCTTGCGCTCTACCATCGCGACCAGCACCGCCTCCAGCCGCGCTGCGCCACTCTCCTCCGTGCACACCGCCACGTCGACCGTCTGCAATTCAACATATTTTGCATTGAAATTTGCTATAGTTTAGGTCTAGACTAAGCAGGTCTACCACATTTGTGAGCACTCAAACTATTACAATTAGGCGAGATTGGGCCAAAAGTAAAAACTACTTAGGTTAGAGATACATATGTACCTACTCGTGCGTTTTGTAGCACAGGTTCGATCCCATGAAGTGATACCAGATGTTATTAGTTACGTTATCAATATTTTAATGCCGTTCTGATCGCACATATTATTTTAATTTTTTATTATTATACTATTCCAGTATGATTCCCCTACTAATTACTTTTTAATACATTTAAGCACTTACTCAAGAACGGTTTGCAAGATAAATAGACTTAGTTACAGTCAAGTCTTAGGCTCGTATTATTTAAATCATAGCTAGAGTTACTTTCGCATTTTTAATATTAGTATGGATTAACAATATTAAATATCACACGTGTATCTTAGTGTAAACAAAAATAATGCTCCTGCACAAAGTAACTAAAATTAAGTAGGTACAAAAGTTCTTATTCTGATTACGCTGAACCCTAATTTGATATACCAAAACGAGAATCTTAAAATTTTAAAGTTTGTATTGGAATGCTGTTTCTCTTAAGTCACAATAGTTGAGAGAAGATATACTCGTGATAGGTTCCAATTTAGATGACAGCTAAAACTGCTTAAAACAACTCGCAATACACAGAAAAAAAAATATTAAGATTATTATTTTCAAGTGTAATACCAATTCCGTCATTAGCTCAAAAAATGTTAGAACTTTGTATCTCAAAATATTTTAATTTAGTTGGTGTAAATTAAGGGCCAGTAACTTCCTTTTAACATCACAATAATTAACACTACAGGATTCCTTGTGCTACAGCTACCACAGATCTGCCTGGAGTTGTCTTAGTCAATTAGAACTAAAAGTATATACTTAGTTGAAAAAATAAAAAATCATGTTTGGTTAGATTTTGACTAAAATATATAAAAAACCTAGAAAAAAGTACTAACTTTACAAAAATAAACAAGGAAACAAAACAAATAGGGCATCTTGCCAGGCCAGGCCAAGAATGAATGATCCCTCATTTTTATAGACAACTGTGTAACAAACTACATAACGTGTAAAAGTTTTACACTAATGTAAGTTATTATCTTCAAGTAAACTATATCTCGGCCGCTATCTCATTCTACGATTTATACTAGTGAAAGCCATTGGAAAAAAATGTTGTGGAACAAATTCAATCAAGGGGGAAACTCACATCTGTGGCGAAAAGATAAAACTTTAAACTTTTTTGAATTTATATCACCAAAAGAGACGAATTTTGAATAAAAACGACAAATAAACGTGAATTGATTTAAGATTTATTGAATCTTTTTACCTAAAACCACGTAAAACGGACCGTTGTCAGTGGCCGCAATTAAGAAGATACATAAAGTACATACACTAGGAAAACAAACAAAGATATCAAAAAAAATCTAAATACTATTATAAGATGTAAGCATAAGTAGGTTTTTAAAATATGGTATTCGAGTTTAAAATAATAATGCTCGTATTATTTTGAAAAGCTATTGAACATCACTGCAGGTGTAGCCATTAAATTACAACTTAAACTTTCATATATATTAAAACTGACGTATGGGTAAAAATCGTAAAAAAATCTAAAAAAATATTGTCCAACGATCTTCCAAAAATATGGAAGACGGTTTTGGTGCACCCGATCTTCATTAAAGGCGAACGCTCAGATCCATCCAATTACCGCCCTATAGACATAACGTCTCTTATCTTAATCATATTCTCAACTAGCAATAACGTCACGATGCCCCAAGATCATATTCACACAGAATATCAACAAACAACAAAAAACAGCTCTAGCAGTATCTATGGGAACACCAGTTCATTAGCGATTGCCAATACGGTTTTCTTCACGGTCGCTCTGCTGGTGATCTTCTAGTATACCTTATAGTATAGCATCGATGGGCGAAAGTTGCAGAATCCAAGATTATGGTCCAAGGATAAGGCGTTTGCGGCTAGTTGGGACATATCGAAAGATCGGGTGTGGCGTAAAGCGCTTCACTCGAAGCTTCCTTCCTGTGGACTTTCCGGAAAATTTTGCAAGTGTTCCAGTTTTTTGGCAGATCAGAGCATGAAGGTAATTGTCGACGGTGGATGCTCCGACTTAAAGCCTGTCTGTTTCCCTCGCACAACAATGACATGATACAGTTTAGCGATATGCATTATATGCGTATGAAGGTCGTGCAAAAATTTCTCGGTAAAACGTCAAAAGTCACATAGTGTGGCTGATTAAACTTTGTCCATTTTAACCCTAAGAAGAAACAAATATGTGCGTTTACCACTAAACTATACCCCTTTGTCGTGTCTCTCCGTTTTGAATATACGGAGCAGTTACTCCCCATGGGAGTATATTGAATTAGGTACTTGGCGTTAGCATACCGCCGTGTCGGCGTCGTTCAATGTTCAAAGCGGTCAGCAGATTGGCACTAAGGAGATAATTGAGTTTTATTAATTTTGTTAAGAAAAACAAACAAAACAATGGAGTTTGCTACCTATATCTTTATATATAAAATTACGTGTCACGTTGTTTGTCCGCGATGGACTCCTAAACTACTGAACCAATTTTAAATTTGATTTGAATACCTTGTGCAATTTGATGAAAGATAGGATAGCTTACATCGCAATTTATAGTCACAATTACCCGTGCGAAGCCGGGGCGGGCTGCTAGTATACCTATTTATTATTTTTACCTATATATTATATCTTCGAAGTTAAAAAATACAAATCGCATTATAACTTCCTAGATTTTGTCGGTAATAATGCCAAAGGCATTGGCGTAATTTAATTTATTTATAAAACATGCACTGTAAATAGTGAATGTATTGAAAATATTCATATAGCACTCGTGCTACGTTATTTTTTCTAATATCGGCATGATCTGGTATGCAATATCGTAGTTCTGATCGGAATGACTAACTTTTAGGCGAAAAGGTAAAACACTTAGGTACTGTTTTGTTTCGCGCTCACACATGAATAAATAACCGTATTATTTATTCATGTGCCACCAAGGTATTGCTTGCCCTATGCGATTTTTCATAAAAGAGATATAATTAGCTGCAGACTGTAGAACACACTTTTGCCAGTTTACATTTATTTGCCATGTTGAAATATACTGTGAAATATATATTTTAATGTCATAAAAGTTTTAGGTTATATTGCAACTACATTCTCATTTTTATCAAATCTTATTGGCAATCATTCTTTATGGCTCGCATTCACGTATATTCTACAGTGACATGTGAAATTCAGAGATATTAAAATATAGTAGTTTCCCGTTTGTATATCTAAAATGCAAACGGGAGCCAACTAGGTCACTAGCTTGATTTGCTGACTCAACATATTGAATCAATTTGTGTGAATCTTTAAAAAAGTGACGCAGCTTTTAGTAGCATTTAACTCACATGAAATATTTGTCACTGGTGGTAACGTCATCAACGCATTAATGAAGTAGTTATATAATATATTAATTAAATAAAAAGAAACGTCTGTATTCTCGCTATTGGAAGACTGCTACGTATACATTTATATAATATATAAAATAATGATATAACATCTTAAGCATGTTACTTGACAACTATAGAAATACGTATATTAAATTATTATTTAACTACACATTTTATATTATGTCATATGTTATGAAACATGCTGTTTATATAAATAAATAAAATGTACCAAATTTGTTTTGTTTCTCTTAATTTGCTTTATCATAAATTATAATACTTTAATTAGTGTGGGAAACTACGTGTGTTGATATTTTAGCGCCGTCAGATCTTTTTGATACAAGCGGTGCCGGCTGGTGACGCAGCTGTTTTGGCGGAGTGATTCAAGCGGCGCATGTATAATAATATCAGAATAAGTTAGATATCTTAACCGATTGGTGTAGACATCAGGAGCTCATCTTATTTTCCTAAACTTAGTACAGCGCATGGTCAGCGCGACGTGTAGTCAAAATGCTGGCGCTTATTTGGCTCAATGGCATATACCTTGACTGACACTGCAATCGAACGTGGTAATGCTGCCAACATGCAACTGGTAGTGGGCAGGAGTATTTGGACTATCAGTGGGCCTACAATAGCATAAGGGTTAGGTTGCATAAATGATTTTGTTGTAGTAGCTGTATTGTTTTATTAGAGTATAGAATATATTTATTAGTACCTATAGGAACTGAGTTCCAAACAGCTTAGAAACAATGATGATGAGCTCCCATTTACCAAGTGTCATCTACTGGTTAGGACTGTCAGGAGGTCTTACCTCCAGTTTCTGGCACGTTAATCAAAGTCTTGATTAGTTGACAGGTTAAATACTGAAAGCTGGTATGGTTGTTTGTTGGTATGTTCAATGGTAGCCATTGACGCAACCGGCGACCAATGACCGTTCAGTTTTCACACAGTTAACTGATCAAGGCTTTGACAAACCTTCCAGAAACTGGGGGTTAGAGTCGTATCTAGAGTCGTATTTTAGCATCACAGTCGGTACCATTTAATGGGGCATATTGAGAATTTTGGATAAGCTAGCTACTTGAGCCTCACGTAGAAAACCATTCTCCAAGCATCTAAGAGATTGTCGCAGCAGCTATCCTCAAGAGCAAGTCCCCATTCTAGTCTTAACCTACTTGACTTTATCATCACATACGAACAGGTAGTAACCCAAACCCAAAATCCTTTATTTTTATGCCGCCTGATAGATTAGCCACTATATTCAAATTCAAATTCAAATTCCAAATCATTTAGTCAATTTAGGCGTCTTATGAAGGTCAATTACAAATTTTATCTGGCCTGATAACTTTGATCGGACTAACTTTCTTCACATGGCAGACGAGCGACGTCACGAAATGAATTCCAAATTTGTAATGCAGACGTTCAAAAAACCTAGATATCGATTTTCAGCCAAATCGGAGTAACCTTATTCACTTGGCAGACGCCATCGAAAAATAATTCCAAATTCGGAATATAAAACTTTTAGAACAACCTAGATTTTGAATTTCAGCCAAATCGGAGTAACTTTATTCACTTGGATGACGTCGTCAAAAAATTAATTCCAGGAATAAAGACGTCGACAAAAACCTTGGTAGGTATGAATTTTCGTACTGATCTCAGTCGCAGTTACAACTGCGGATACTCACTAGAATCGTACGGTAGGCATATACTTTATATGGCTACCGTACGATATGTTACCGGAGCGTATCGCGCATCTGCATATTCTTTGACCGTTATATTTGTGCAGCGAGCGCCGAACGTTTGTTGATTTCCTGCGGCGATGCGCTGGTAAAGTAATCTCGATTAGGCCCAGATGCTCAACGCCATTGGCGACTGTATAAGCCTTAAGTGTTTGGCGACAAGTTTTCGACTTGAGGGTGATAGCTAATGTCAATGTAATAATCTAATTCTATAATGTCAGGAAAATGCAGAGTATATTAATAAACGAAAATGTACCTAATTTGTTTTGTTTTCTTAATTTGCAAATATAAGTACTTTGCTTTATCACCGTCAAATCTTTTTGAAACAAGCGCGAGGGCTGGCGCTACGGCTATTTGGGCGGAGTGATTCAAGCGGCGCATGTAGCGGCAAGTATGATAATCTCGGAAATGGTAATAAATCTGAGCTGTTTGGTGTAGAGAACGGAAGGCGTGAGCTCATCTTATTTTCCAAAACTTATCAGAGCGCTTGGTCGATACGATGCATGATCAAAATGCTGGCAAATATTTGGTTCAACGAATAAGCATTGCAATCCAACGGGACAATGCTGCTAGTATACTGGATACGCTGGTAAGTGGCAATGGCTGTAGTGGTCTGAAGCATTTAGACGTTTTGAGTAAAAACAGATTCGCTTACATCGGTGGACTGGTCTCGCATAATGTGCGCGCGACTGGCCCGTGTGGCCGCTCATCGCCCCGATGCCGACGCTACAAAGCGCCACACTTCACCTGCAACAAAACACCATGGACGTGTTATGACGAAACGTCATAAGAAGAATGGTATTTTTGAAGTGGTCGAAACGAAGCTAGCCTAGTCGTTCTAACCATACAAAGTTGCGCCTCCCGCGGACTTAAATCGCTTTGTTCACCGTATTTTATTTTTGAACTTAACCGACGTTGGTGCTCTACCATAAATTTGGTCTTCCTTGTCTCGTCCTTGGAGCCTTATCAGAAAAAGTTACATTTCTAAAAAGCTGAGACACTAAACTATCATAACGTGTATGAACAATATGATATTTTTGTATGTTATTGATTCCACAGCAGTTTATATCAAAGAAACAGTTTGAAAAATTTGCCTTGAATAAATTACATGTCAAAGTCAAAATCATATATTAAATTTAGGCGTCTACTACGCTCTTATGAAGGTCAATTACAAATTTTAATATCCAAATATTATACATTGTACTGTCACGTTCAGCAAAAAAATGTATAGAGCCACTGCGAGACGAACGGGCAAGAAACTCGAGTCTATTCTTTAAAACTTATTTTAACAATGTGTTACATACCATATAATAAAATTATTACAATATTTGTTTAAATTACGTAGGTGACAGGCGATATCTTGGCAGACGCGGAATTGTGCAAGCATTTATTTTATTTTATTTTTCAAGTTTTATAGCCTTTGACCACTATCTCACCTGACGGTAAGTGATAATATGGTCGAAGATGTTGTTCAGGCTAACCTAGAATTACTGGCTCTCAAGGACAGCTGCCGGAACACACTATTAGGTGCTTGGTGACAGATTTTCTACTCGAGGATGGTACCTAGCCAGGCGGGCATTTGCTAAATGCCCTACCACCATGCTATAACAACTGCCATCCTAAGACAACAACCGGGACCGACAGCTGAACGTGCCCACCGAAGCACGGAAGCGCTCAGTAGTAATGTCACCAGGGGTTACTACGGTACTCAGTAGTAATGTCATCCAACTCATGACCGCAGTGGACGTTACTTAACTTTGCTAATAGGTTCAGAATGGCTTATCAAACCTCGCTACCACCAACCAGCTTTATTTGTCACAATAAGTAATGGCTTCATATTAGGATTTATTAAAAACCTGCTAAGTTTGAGCTTGCTCTATTAGGGATAACAGTAGCTCGTCAAAGAAGTTTGGTTTTGATCACAGCTTATAAATTATATCATTATTTTTTGCGTTTTGTCACAATATTGTTGCAGTAAGTATCATGTAATTAAAGAGAGCCGGCATTTTTTTTTACCGGTGGTATTCCTTTACTAACACAATAGTACGAACTATATATATCACTACAGCTACTAAAATAAAAGCATTTAGAGAACCTATAGGTCATTGCAAGCTCACAAGTAGCCCAAATACTTCAGCCCACAGCAGTCGGCAGCGTGCCCAGGATGCCTGCAGCATCGCCTAAATGAATATCTACAAATCCAGATTATTCTGCCGCCCTAAAAGCTGCGCTAAATGGCTACAATTTAGCAATATTTAACAGCGTTATGTATATATAACATATATATTATATGTTATTTAGTTTTTTTAAACTTATGACCAATTTTTCAATTTCATGCATTTTAATATTTTGGGAATGGTAATAATAAGTATATTTTAGATCAAACTGATATTTAACTTCGTCGTGGTGGAAGTTAACAAATGTGCTAAAAGGTAAAAAAGGTGGTTTAAGTGTTCAATAACTAGCAGGAAAGAGGTAAGTAAGGAAAAGTCCCTAAAACTTGAAACTTTTACTTTTGGACTAAATATCGATGCTATATAAAATAACACGATGCTATTACGGAGTTCCTCCAGAGAAGTACTGCCAACATACCTACCCATTTGTACCGCCAAGCAGCATTGTTCACATTACTGTGTTTCGGCAAGAAAGGTATGGATGCCGGTAAAATTACAGGCACATGAGACCTAACAACTTTATGTCAAGAAGCGATGGATGAAGTGCAGTCCACTATTGCAATTCATGTCCACTTGTGAGGAATTGCATCTTTTATAGGCAGAGATTACGTTTATCACCAGATGGGCCTCGTGATTATATAAGTGAAAAAAAATTTTTACCTACAAAATCTTTATGTTTAATATTGCATTTAATATTCTAATATATTCTATGATGTGCTTATGAAACACTATCTTGCATTTAGATCCATCAACGCCACCACTCAGAAATGTCCCGCAACCGCCACACTTCATAATGTCTATTATTTTAGTAATTAATCAAAATAAACGTGATGATTGGTTACGATACATAGAGTAGTTATTATTAGGCTACAGATGTTGTCTCAAATAGTCTCTATATTTTTCTCTAGATGGCGCAATAATCAATGTAAATTTATAATTCTGAGCAATCAGTAATAAAAATTCAAAAAAATGCAATAATTCTATTACACTAACCAGCTTGTACACTATCCTTGTTCGCGCACCTTAGTTTCGATCAGCGTTCTGCAGTTTGTTGGTGATCGAGACACGATTCAATAATATTCAACCAGGATGAGCGCACAAAACTTGATTCACAAATAAAGTCACTTTTCCTTGATACTTCTCGTGAATAATACTTCCACACGGAAAACACACGTTTTGCTTCTGAAAGAAACACACAGACAGAACTTTTGGACGTCCAAACTATTTTTTCCGATTTTATTACGAATCAGCTGTCTGACTGTACGGCCTACCCGCTCTTCTATCAATATGTGTAGTTACCATCTGTACGTGGATGACACACAAAGAGCAATGGCGAACACCCATACATGGTCTTAGTTGACAAAAAATGTTGCGAATTGAGATAAAAAAAATATAAATAATATAGCTGTAAATTTCCGATTCCTATGGTAATAGAATTTTTACAGAGAATGCCTACGTTTTAAGATATATGATTTGAATGTTTGTTTGTATGTTATGTTTAATCTTTATTGAAGAGTAATCAATATGAATCAATCTTTATCTAAAAGTACCTAATCAATACGAGTAATGTATTGATTACTTTTCGATAAAGATTAAACTATGCTAAAGAAAAATGGCGAAACAATAGTTGGCAATTCTTTGAGCGAATTGAAATATCTGAGTAACTTATGTTATTTGAATGTTTTATGTGTATTTTTTCAATAAACACATTTAATGTTAAAGGCCTACGAAAAATATAGTTTTATGAAGAGTTTTCATTATTTTCGATAGTTACATATTTCAACAATGGCTGATACACCTCTTCTTCTCACCATAGAGCTGTCCTACTGCAAGCAATCAAGTATCGATTCATATATCGATATTTATTCAGTTTTTTGTGTTAAGTTTGATATAATCAAAATTTGACAAGAAATACTGTTATGAATACTTGGTTTTTAGGAAACTCTCAAGTAGTCTGTTTCTTTAGACCATTTGAATTGAATACCAAGGAAGTATCGCTAGTATTAATCGATGATTACGATACTCGATATTGATTCACGTGTAGTTATTTACATGTTTTTTCTTTCTTAATACCAAGTTTAGTGTGAATACCAATTAACAATAACTTAATTTTCAACGGATCAACAACGGTGCAGACGTCGCACATTAACAATGACGAAACAAGTGTATTGATTACTTTTTTTTTTTATTCCTGAGAGGTTGAGGACAAATTATAGAACACAAAATTTTCGGTTCGAACTTTTTTTTAATTCCTGATACGTTACCCTTTGACCACTATTTCACCTGATGGTAAGTGATGATGTGGTCGAGGATGTTGTTCAGACTAACCTAGAGTTACTGGCTCTCAAGGACAGCTGCCGGAACACACCGTTAGGTGCTTGGCGACAGATTTTCAACTTGAGGGTGGTAGCTGGCCAGGCGGGCATTTGCAAAGTGCCCTACCACCATGCTGTAACGACTGCTATCCTAAGACAACAACCGGGACCGACGGCTTAACGTGCCCTCCGAAGCACGGAAGCGCTCAGTAGTAATGTCACCAGCGGTCACCCATCCAAGTCATGACCGCGGCGGACGTTGCTTAACTTTGCTGATCGACTCAGAATGGCTAAGAAAACTTGGCTACGAGTGCTTCAGACTTTTCGATAAAGATTAAACATAACCTACAAACAAACATTCAAATCATATATCTTAAAACATAGGCATTCTCTGTCAAAAATTCTATTACCCTTGGAATCGGAAATTTACAGCTATATTATTTACATTTTTTTTATCTCAATTCGCAACATATTTTGTCAACTAAAACAATGTATGGGTGTTCGCCATTGTTCTTTGTGTGTCATCCACGTACAGATGGTAACTACACATGTTGATAGATCAGCGTCATGAGGCAGTCCGGGTTAAGTAGAAAATGTAGATAAAAGACGAAAAACTAATGAAATCGCAAAAGAAACACATCACACAAGCGTGGCAACATTTGTGGTTTGTTTTCGATAATCATTGATTTTCGATAATCTTCGATGTTAGAAGATAAAACATCGATGTTGCATTTACAAAACATCGTAAAATCGATGTCACGCATACATAATCGAAATGCGGATACACATGATACTTTGTCTCGTTCATTTTGATCTGTGGACTGCTGTCTGACATGTTAATGTGCGACGTCTGCACCGTTGTTGATCCGTTGAAAATGAAGTTATTGTTGATTGGTATTCACACTAAACTTGGTATTAACAACATGTAAATAACTACACGTGAATCAATATCGTGTATCGTAATCATTGACTAATACTACCGATACTTCCATGGTATTCAATTCAAATGGTCTAAAGAAACAGACTACTTGAGAGTTTTCTAAAGACCAAGTCTTCATAACAGTATTTCTTGTCAAATTTTGATTATATCAAACTTAACACAAAAACTAAATAATATCGATATATGAATCGATACTTGCTTGCTTGCAGTAGGACAGCTCTAAGGTAAGAGGTGTATCAGCCATTGTTGAAATATGTAAACATCGAAAATAATGAAAACTCCTCATAAAACTATATTTTTCGTAGGCCTTTAACATTAAATGTGTTTATTGAAAAAATACACATAAAACATTCCAAAAACATAAGTTCTTCAGATATTTCAATTCTCTCAAAGATTTGCCAACTACTGTTTCGCCATTGTTCTTAGGCATAGTTTTGAACCAGAGCATGCCAAAGATGCCATACAACATGTAAACAAAGACTCAAATGAAATCTTCGAATGGGAGCAACTCCTTGGTTCTAAACCCAATGCAATTTGAAATCTAAATTTAAGATTTTAGGTACTAAAACGCAAAATAGTTAAGTCCTTTGTAATGATCCTAGGCTTGCAATAAATTTTATGCAAATACCTTTGGAAACAGAGGTAAGGAATTTATATAATTTTTAAGGTAATTATATAAGCATGCATGTGCTTATAATGGATAGTGCATCAATATATGAGAAACATGTGAAAGACAAAATAAAGAATGCGTTTTACAAATTAAAACTTTTATATCCCACTAGCTTTCCGGGCGCGGCTCCGCCCGCGCGTATGTCGGTTATCGCGCGAAAACACGAACCTCTTTTTGCGCAGTCGGATAAAAACTATCCTATGTTTTTTCCCGGGTCTCAAACTATCTTCATACCAAATTTCATTCAAATCGGTCCAGTAGTTTTGGCGTGAAAGCGTAACAGACAGACAGACAGACAGAGTTATTTTCGCATTTATAATATTATTATAGTACTGATAAGAAAATAAATTTCTCAAGAGGTAAGTGGTTAACTTTGCGACCATTTAGTGCTCTCGCCATTTAATTACAGCAGTGCCGTATATGATCCAAGAATATGGATTACGACAGAAAACGCTATACATGTACAACGTGTCCAAAACGTATGCGCACGTTTTTGTTTTAACATACCCAGGAGAGATCATGTCACGCCTTATTTAGTAAAAAAACAATATTCTGAACATGAAGTCACGCAGAGAACTTCGTCTTGAGTGTGTTAACCAAAAAGTGCTATGGAACAAAAAACCGGAATATTTATTCTAAAAATTATCATGGTCGAAAGATATTCATCAGACTTATACTCGTTCTAAGCATAGTAACACTGGCGAAATAATTTTGGTTGAATAGTTAAATTTATTAATGTGGGCGCCATAGAGATATAAAAATTTGCTTTCTCTTTTCTGTGGTGGGCGCCGATGCCAGTTTGCAATATGTCAGTAAATGTGTGGTGGGGAACTTTTGTGTGTTTTTGTGCCAATGTATGTGTGCGTATATACATATATATTTATTTATTAAGGTTGATTGGTCGTTATTTTCTACTGTTTTTTTCTCGGCGAACATAGTATTCAGGAATTCACTGACAATCAGTGTTATGGCTGCAACTTAACAAGTGTGGCCATAATTGAGTTATGGCCACACTTGTTAAGTTGCTTATAGCGAAAGGAATACTGAGTGTATTCCTTTCGCTATAAGTTGTATATTGTTTGTAAGAATTTCTGGGTTAGCCTGAACAACATTTTCGACCACATCATCACTTACCATCAGTTGAGACAGTAGTCAAAGGTTAACCTATTAGGCATAAAAAAAGATGTATGTAATTTATTTTCTTTTCTGTATCAATAAATAATTATTATATTTAATTGCTTACATTAAACTTTATGTTTGTCTTGCTGGCAGAGCTGAAAAGTTTAAGTTTGACACGAGGGCAATTTTTTTTATAGTTTTATTCTTATATACGCGCCACGCTCGTAATTCGTCTATTCTAGCACCATAAAACAGCTTTGCTCACTTGTCGAGCACAAACGATTAGGATCGATTATATAATTTATTAAACTGAGCTCATTTATATGCCAACCCTTCTTGGGAGTGCTCTCGTTATGTATACACGGTATCTATACGGCAATCAAGCCATTATGATAGTACAAAGCCAGGGCGCCCATTATGCAGTAACTCGAAATCCTTTCTTGAGTGATAACCACACTATACTGGAAGAAGCATGGTATGAAAGCCCCTCACAAGACTTAGGGTCCGTTTCAGAATGTTCTAATAAGGTTTTGGGGTTGCTAACCAACACATAAAATAACTGAATGATAAAAATGACAGTTAACATGCAGCGCGTTTCAAGCTTTATCCGATGAATAGGCTAAATCGATAACTGTGAAACGCAAAGATAGTGTTTTGTTTAATAAATATGTTCTGGGTAGTAAAACCGGAACTTACTAGAACAATCTGAAACAGGCCCTTAGGGTCCGTTTCAGAATGTTCTAATAAAGTTTTGGGGTTGCTAACCAACATATAAAATAACTGAATGATAAAAATGATAGTTAACATGCAGCGCGTTTCAAGCTTTATCCGATGAATAGGCTAAATCGATGATTGTGAAACGCAAAGATAGTGTTTATTTAATAAATTAGTTCTGGGTAGTATAACCGGCGCTTACTCGAACATTCTGAAACAGGCCCTTAGACTAATATGTACATGGACTGACGGTATGGAGAACAACTCAGGAAGCCGACGGATGCAAGTAACTAAAAGCAGTTCTTTGTAGTGTTCAATGGGGTAGGCTTTGTTTAACTGTGGACGACTTCCGGCTGTTGCTGATGTAGTAACACCCCACATAGACGTGAGTAATCGCATCTGAGATATCCCATACCATATTCCCTTTGATACAGTTGAAGTTTTCTTACGATTTCGATATACAAGCCTCCGTCTGATGATTAGAAAGGGAACAAAGACGCTTTAATAAATTGGAGCTAAGACAGATTATGTTGCAAAAGACAGCACTACACTTTAAATCCTTAGTCAGTATAGGTTGCTTCTTTTGAAACGTATCAGACTTGATGCCCTTTCATTAAATGATACCAACATAATGGTGTATCGATTGATGTTTTGTCGTATCAAATGTAGCCGGCCGATGTTCGACGCACAGTCAGTAATTGTGTTTGAACGACTTCGAGGGATGGATATTATTCCATGGTGAAATGGAATGTTAATTGGTTTGATTGCCGTGTACTCTGTGGTTTACAAATACGACTGTCGTTGATTTGCATGGGGAGTAGTTTTATGACTTATATTTGCCAATAGTGTCGTTGTGTAGAATAGCCACAGTATTGTCGAAGTCTCGTATTTATATTATTTCAAAGAATCATTTATTAGGGTTCCGTACCCATAAATACCGATAAAAACGGAGCCCTATGACTTGGCTGTCCGTCCGTCCGTCTGTCTAATGGTACGGAACCCTTCAGGCGCGAGCCCGACTCGCACTTGGCCGATTTTTCAATTTAGGCGTCTACAATGTTCTTATGAAGGTCAAATACAAAATTTAATATTGAAACATTATACATTGCACTGCCATGTTCAGCAAAAAAATTATAGAGCCACTGCAAGAAGAGCGAGCAATAAACTCGGGGCCATCCTTTTTAAACATTTTATAACAATTTGGTACAAACTATACTATAAAATTATTACAATATCTGTTTAAATTACGCAGGTGACAGGTGATAGCTTGGCAGATATGGAATCTTGGACAATTCCATTGTATTTTTGTAGTTTGAGTAATCACAAACTGTGTAGTAAGTTGGATTTCTTAATTAAAATGTTTTTCACTTGAATTTCCTTCTGTGAGCGTGATCTTTAGGAACTTTATTATAAAACTGCAGTCTAAACTAGTCTGTGCTAATCTAAACCTGGCAGTGTTATTTTATCTTTATACTAGTTTTGAAATCGTGATTTAAATTTACTTAAACTTTTACTAACATATACATATTTTCTAATATATACAGACTCGGTAAAAACATTGTACTTGCTTTTTGATTTGTGCCAATGTCAATTGTTGTTTTACGAATTGTTGATTATTCAAAGTTTTGCGGCACGACTATTGAGCGCAAAGTAACGCCAAAAAATTAATTTACTTCATAATTAGCATTTCATAGCCTATACCAATATGAAATTAAACAAACCTATGTTCAAATAAGGCTCATATCAAGCACGCTGCAACGTCAAAGCTGAGACATAGAACATATAATAATGCTACAGGTATTCGCTCCGTCGAAGTTTTTTTTTTGCAGTAGTATATAAACTCTACTGTGTTTAGGCATACACTACACACGTTAAATTACTAAATTAACGGTACATAATCAAGAACTAATCTAGGAGTGACATGGCGCAGTGCATTGACCAGCGGAACGGTGACACTGCTATAGCAACAGGCGAAGAAGAAAAGTGGATAATTAAGTATTAATGTTTTAATAAGTAACGTCCTAGTCCTATAAACATGTATAGCTTTCAATCTTAATCAATCAGAAGTGCTGAAGTAACTGGACTACCAATCTCCTGGAATAGGTGTAAAACAATTTACCCCAACGATGCGACCTTTTTTGAACGATTATAGGCCCCAATTTTGAAAAATAAAACTTTACCTATGTCCAATTCCATATTTTACGAGGTGAACAAATCCACATACACACAACCCAGTAGACACTTTGTATTTAAAATATTAGTTAATAATTATTCGTTCTTAATAACTAATATTAGATATTAATTAATTACTAATATCTGCTTTATACTCGTAAAGTTAAAGAATTCCTAAAGATATACCTATATTTTTAAATCTCAGTAGTTTTTCTTAAAACAACAATAATAGATTTCATATTCACGAAAAAAAAACAGATAGCAATCTCAAAACAACATGTTACCAACCATTCTGTGGGCTTGTGGCATGTTGCCCATCACGGACTTTCAACAAAAGTGGAATTTAAATTGCATTAACTGAACCGCACGCGGAAGAGATGACATAAAACCTAGTGTCTACATACACACTATACGATGGCATATTCACCGCATCGTGTCCAAAATAGAGGCTTTATACCGCTTTATAATTATGCGGTTTTATCCAAAATGCAAACGCTACTGGAGAGCACAGCGCAAAGTTCATTTGCATGAGAATTACGGGACGTTATTGGAACAGATGCTGCGATGTGCGTTGTTACTCCAAACCCAGGTTTTCGTAGGTAATGTGGTTATATGGGTACTAAAGGAAATGCCGAAATAGTATTAAACATTTCAAGACAAAATAAATAACCAATGACAAAAAAATATACAGACGAATTGAGAACCTCATTTTTTGGAAGTCTTTTTTTTATTGTTGATGGGTAAGCTTTAGACCACAATCTCACCTGGTGGTAAGTGATGATGTGGTCGAAGGTATTAACAGGCTTAACCTATAATTCCTGGCCGTCAAGGACAGCTGCAGGAACACACCGTTAGGTGCTTGGTGACAGAGTTTCTACTTGAGGGTGGTCGATAGCCAGGCGGGCATTCGCAAAAATGCCCTTCCACCATGCAGTGAAGCTCAAGCCCGCGGCGGGATTCGAACCATGGACCTGCTGCGTGGCAGTCCATAGCCAAAGCCACTGAGCTATGATTTCTTCAAAAAGTCAGTTAAAAACTAATGAAAAATGCATAGATCATCTTCGTCATATGAAAGGTATGGGTGACTATCATCACCCATAACTTTCCTATCATGCTTCGTCATGTTAATTAATAAATAAGATCAAACTTGATGGGCTTAGTTAGCTTAGCTTGGAAGCCGTTGTAGGGTTCGAATACCTAAGTTTCATGATGACAACAATTGAAAGTGGCTGTTATTCAGTTCCTTGTATCACATTACTTATCTACATCATTGGAGAAATTTGTCAATTATATGATGAGTCAGATGAATGATCAGAATATAGCAAATTTTTACTAAAAAACATTGTACAGCAAATCAATTGACCGATTCAAACAAGTCGTAAACATGCATTATATGCAGGCTACATTTAACTGTTTTAATGGGACTGTGTTTTAATTTAATACGCATGAGGTCCACCAGATCTTAAGTTAACCTCTGCATAACAGATGCATTTCGTTTTGTGATATCAAAGGTATGGGGTTTTTGAAACTCATCTAACCTAACATCCTACTGTAAGCAGCAGCACGCTATGCATATTCTAGTTGTAGAAAGCAGACCTACGTCACACGAGACACGCAAAACAATAATTACCGGTAACAACAGCTGCAAGTTTAAAAAGAGCTTACTATAAAGTAAGCTCTTTTTAAACTTGCAGCTTGATGTTAAATTAACCTCTGCATATAACAGATGCATTTCGTTTTGCGATGTCAACGGTATGGGGTTTTTGAAACTCATCTAACAACCATGCAGGATGTTAGGTTAGATGAGAAAAAGGCACCTCTAAGAAATTTTGTCTTGAACCAAGTCTGTAAATCTATTTGTCGTCATGAATTTCGGTGGCTGTTCAAACGAACGTTATCATATGTTCCGGGACAACCACATCATATGAATTATGTAGACGGTGAATAACGCGTCAACTGAGAATCTACATTTTGATGCGATGCATTGCTTAGTAAATTCTGGATTTGCGTTAGGTAGTTAAAAGCTGAATTTCTATAAATACAATTTACAATTTCTCGCTTATGTTAGTAGTATTTGTGTGTTTAGTTTTACTAAGTGTATTTGTATATCATATGACTTCACTTTTTATCACTTTATTCTTATTTGACAAGTTTTGTGTTAAACTGAGAAAATAATACACACTGTAAGCAGCAGCACACTACGTATGTTCTAGATGTAGAACCTACATTACACGAGACGGGCAAAACGATCATTACCGGCAGCAACAGCTGCAAGTTTAAAAATAGTAGGCAATTGTCATAAAAATGTCATAGAAAAATATTTAATAATGTTAGGTAATATTAAAACGCCTACGGTGCTACGAAGCGCTACGATCTACTACGCGAGCAATTTCTTTTTCGATACGTGTTGTTTTGTTAAAAGCTCATTTCCCTCCATGACATATGCATGCAATTTACAACGCGATGAGTTATATTGTGCACTTTTGAAAGTAAATCTTGGACTTTTCAGGGATTTATTTATTACTTTTTATTTTTTTGCCGTAATGCTACGTAGCAAGCATGTTTGCGTTTTGTCTATCTCAAATTAATATTGCATATTTTCATTTTAATACTGTTCATCGTTGAATGAGCTGTGTCATAACAAACTAATGGTATAAGTTTAATTGATATTCGATGTAATTCATCGAAAATGTAGAGACTGTGTGTGACAATATGAAAAACGAAGTTGCCACATACAACATGATATTTCACGTTGTATGTGGAAACTTTGATCTGATCATTTAATATGTTTTTTTTACTCTGTCTGTACTGTTGTTCATAAAAATCGACCTGGAAATAGTTTCATAAGTTTTTAAGCGTGGGTCATTTTCTCATATGGATAATTCCAGCTAAATGGTACCCAAGCACAATATAAGCAACTCTGCTTAGTGATCGTGTATATGTATACCAAAATATATATGGAGTAAAATACACTTTTCGAGGTGGATAAAACGAAGCTTTGTGACTTAACGAACGATTATAACTTAGCTGAGATTACACTGTTTGTCAGTCTCTATTAATTTGTTTCTTTAAGATCCTACATACTCATCTCAATCTGCCTGCGTTGCGCCTTCTATGTGCTATAAATACAACAAAAAATCCAAACATTATTGACATTCTATGCCAAGCTATGCCGATAATTTATTTGTAACATGTTTTTTATTTACACAAACAACACAGTTAAGCACCGTTTCTACAGATGATACAAAGGCGTCCATATGACTTCTAAACTTTCATTATACTAACCAACCCGACAAACACGACCGATCGGTCATTTTGGAAACTTTTGTAGCAATACTCGTTTTGTTACAATCAATAGCTGAATAAGTTAGAACTAAACGTCAACTATTAGCAGGTATTGTTATTTACGAAATTGTAATATACCCTCCCTTGGCTAACTGAATTGTGTTTTGAATACCACTATGTGATCATATATTAATTTTGTTTAATTTATTTTTCATGTATAACGTTTTATTACACCTATTCTTTTTATATTAATGTATAAATTCTGCATATGCACACTCAGAGCCCTAAGATACAGGCTTACGCTTAGTTTGGGGCTCGCTAGTACCCACAGTTTGAAAAATTGAAACCATGGATCAGTTAATGTGTAATAAGGTTAAGTTATTCTTTCAGGCAATAAACATTTATTATTATTATTATCAAAACTTAGCAGGTAACCCAGAACACCTGCATTTCCAGAATTTCTTATCGTAATCTCTTTGATTGAAAATAACAAATTAAGAGTACTTAATTTCACATTTATAATTTTTCAATTATTAAAATATGTGTTTATTTACCTACTATACTTTACACGAAATGATTATTATTACATTACTTAAATATGATTACAGGCATAAAATCGTAACCTATTGATACATGTTTAACTCAAGTATACATACCAATAGGAAGCTACACAGAGCAGTAAAACACATTCATTAACTGGGTGGAAGAAAAAGCTTGTAGTAAAAGATTTTAACTCAGTAGTTGGGGAAGGTAAAATAGATAATGTATTAGGTTAATAAGAATTCGAAAAGCGAAATCTTAGAGGAGACAGATAAATAAAAATCAAACAATACAATGTATGCATATTAACAAAATAAAGAGATTAGAACAGCCTAAACGAAGAAAGTAACATTTAGAAGATGCCCGCAAATCTCGGTAGATATGAAATCAACTTGATCAACTTGACTACATCATAGTAACAGAGAAGTGTACATATACGATGTTTAACTGCATAACGTCCAGGATCTCAATACTAACCATAATTTGCTGTTGGGTAAACTAGATATTTAAATTAAGAAATATCTCTCAAAAAACTTGAAAATGTTAGTGAGACCAAGGAGTAATATAGAAATAAGCTAAAATATACATTTTATAAGCATGCACTAGATGGTAAAAACGATAATTCTTGTAATTATAATGTAGATTAGAGATGATGCAATATTGAAGATATCATAAATGGAACTGCAGAAGAATGTCCGTTGAGGGAAAAAATAAGTTTAGAAATCAATAACTTCAGCTTAATAAAGAACATCTTCGAAGTAAAGAGCGGGAGAGAAAGCCCGAGAATAAGTTAACATGAGCCAAATAATAAAAAATACGATGCAGTAAACACGTGCAGTATTCAAAACGTACATTCCTGGTACACATATACACACATAAGCAGTGGTTTTAATGCTGATTGGTTAACCCTTTGACCCCAATTTTTATTCGAAGGTATTAACAGGCTAAACCTAGACGCTTTCAAGGATAATTACCGAAACATATCTTAAGTTGCTTAGCCACGGATTTTCTCCTTGAGGAATACACTTGAAGCAAATGCATTCAAACAACGGATCACTAGCGCGTCGAAAGCTATTTCCACTGGGTCATCATTGCTTTAAATATGTGGTAGTAAGGACGTAAATAAGGATAAAAAACCATTTTCCTTATTTTAGTCATGACTGTATTCATGACTATTATCCCAAATATTTAAGAAACCTAAGTATATTCGTAGTTCCTACCATCATCCAATTCCCTAAAAGCTTAGCTACAACACAAAAACATCCATATCATTATGAGAGAAATTTAACAAATTACACCTTCCCAAGAATCAAAGGCAAAAAGTATTCTCATTTCCCTATGATATATGAGCAGCTATATCATACGTATATTTTTCCACGAAAATAACAAAGAGGAGTAAGTATGAAGTACTATTTCCATCAAAGCTTAATGGTTGATAGAATGACTGGAGTTTTTCATCTCGCCGACCCGTCAATAACACGATTGTGTCTGTCCCATAAGTCGCCGTACATTAGACTAAGTTTCCTTCTATGCATTAAATATGATTTCTTTTTCTACATCCCCAATCACTTTTGCCAGCTCCCATATTTTACACATTTGATCCAATTTTAATGTATGTATACGGACGATACATAATCATAAATAGTTCTATTTTATATCTAATATAGAACATAAGTCCTCTTCTGTTGGAAGTCGATTAGAATCTCGGAATTCTCCATTACTGTAAAAGACTTTAGTGTTTATTAAACATCTAACAACAAATTATTTATGTGTGTATGTATGATACCAACGTTTTATAGTTAGATTAACAATAAATATTCATATATATATAAATATTACGTGAGTCCCAGCCGGGTGCCTATTTAGTCATAATAAATATTCGTGCGGGAGTTGGTGAAAGCTGGGCGAAGACTATTTAATTTTCTCCAAACGAACCTGGAGATGTAAATTGTGCCTTGAGGCATCCTTTTAGTGAATTTATAAATTATTTTCTTATATTTATATTATAACATCTCTGAGGTAGTGGTTAATTTGGTGTAGTATGTCGTGTTTATTACTAGCCAAATATTCACATCATAGCTTTTGTAAAGATATTTTCTTTGGCTTGCAGCCTTCTTGATACCAACCATAATTGGAAAACGTTGCTAGTAGTGCCTATAAACATGTAATGAGCAAGTAATTTATTACATAATGAATAATATATGTTATAACTCTTGTAACCTAATTACTGACTGATTACTCAAAATTAGTAAAAATAGCAAAGCTTTCCTGAGTGGAGGCACTTCTGTGGTCTACTTGGAGGGATAGCCGCAATTATTTTTTTAATGTTATTGTAACGGACCAAGCTTGAGGCCCACCAGTCCATAGCCAATGCAACTGAGCCATCACTGCTTCAAAACAAAAATTGCATTTGGAACTAGCGCATGGTTTACACGAAGCCAGTGGGCTGGCGTCAGTTTTAGCAGATAAGCCAGCGCTGGCCCGGCTCGTGTTGTTTCGACGAAGCCAGTCATCCCTAGATTATTATGGTGGTGTGCAAACTTTTGACTTTCACATAAGAAATATTCGCGATAATACCGGCTCTTGAAACATAAATATGTAATGAATATCTCTATACTTATATTTTCAGTCAGTCCTTCTACATTCATTCTTGTACGAAGTTGGTCTAATGCTGAAACGTATATTTTTTTATTTTTGTATGCATCACAACGCTTATCTTACAAACATTCGTGTTCTTTGTAAAGATGAATAAGTCTTAAAGTTTCGTCTGCTCTTAATTTCCTAAAAAAAAATGCCCATTCACTCTACGGATATGCATCAGCGATAGGCAAGAAGCACTTACAATTGCCCGCAACGATGGTCAATGGCTTGAAAAATAGACGGGCAGTGTATGAACGCCAGCGCTGATAGCCAATGAGACTGGCAGCTAATGCTGGCTTTGTATAAATCATGCTTTTGGATTTAAATCAGTTTGATAATGGAGACCTGCGGGCCGCATGAAAGCAACGATACTTTCCTTTACATCACAAGAATAAAAAATAGTGTTAGGGCAAATAATGAATGGTTGGGCATAGTTTCCAAATATACACTAAGAAGAAAATCAACCACCAAGAACAGTCTGTTCTAGCTGGTCTTGCTTGAGAGCCTATTCCCTTTCTACATTTATTCTATTTACCATTTTTGAACACATCATCACTTACAATCAGGTGGAGGTTGAGATCAAAAGCTAACCTATAGCTAGGCCTAACCTACATTTAAAATGTCAATAAACTTATGGATATATTTGTAACTGTAATATTTTATGGTTTATAGTGTTTATAAGTTAAAATATTCTCAATGGAAGAGTAGAGTGACTTTCGGGACAATATAACCCGATTCTATTTTTTCTCAATACGTTTTGTCTCGATACAAATGCGACGTTAGTGGGAAATAACGTTTCATGTTATTGAAACTGAATAGCAACCGCTTCGTTCACTCATTTTCCTATTAACAGTCTAAGAGCAGATATTTCTTTGAAGTAAAATGAATTTAGCGGTGGGGTGTGGGCGTATCGAGGTTGTTTTGTTTTTGGAAAACTTCGAAAATACAGTGGTTTTTAGTTAGTGAAGTTCTTTGTTATATAAAACATACATCTATACATTTTTTTTATGCTTGATAGGTTAGCCTTTGACCACTATCTCACCTGATGGTAAGTGATGATGTGGTCGAAGATGTTGTTCAGGCTAACCTAGAATTACTGGCTCTCAATGACAGCTGCCGGAACACACCGTTAGGTGCTTGGTGACAGATTTTCCACTTAAAGGTGGTAGCTAGCCAGGCGGGCATTCGCAAAATGCCCTACCACCATGCTATAACGACTGCCATCCTAAGACAACAACCGGGACCGACGGCTTAACGTGCCCTCCGAAGCACGGAAGCGCTCAGTAGTAATGTCACCAGCGGTCACCCATCCAACTCATGACCGCGGCGAACGTTGCTTAACTTTGCTGATCGGTTCAGAATGGCTAAGCAAACTTCGCTACGAGCGCTTCAAAAATGTGTATGTACAGAGACACATCTGCCTACTACTTCGAAAATATAGGCGAGACAATGCATTGTTTTTAAAACAAGTGTATTGCCAACATTATCCAGGTTTAGACTCGATTATGTTGGCAATTACTGAAACGATCTAATTTTATGAACTTGCATCTGTCCCAAAAAGTAACGGTTTCTTATGCTAACTTAAGCATTAAAATAACACAATTTATCATTATCTGCTTTATTATTTGTCTTTTATTAGTTCTTTATTGCACCAGCAAAAAGGTTCCTATTTGACTTCAACACCCTGGATAGTTGAATATCGTAGATCTTTTCCACATCACTTACAGTTAACGTTTCCAAAGAGCTAAGGTGACCATGCAGGGTAGTTATTGATACTTTAACCTATCAAATGGAGGCACCCCTATTATTAGTTGATATGTCTGTATGTAAATGAGATATTAATATATGTCTACCCATTGGAGTAATATATACAGGAGGCAAGCGTGATGGAGGATGGATTGTTGTTGTTGTTGGAATAAGGCGTGGGCCAGATAGAAGAGACGTAAGACGGAGACGCGTCGAGGACGGGGCGGAGACGAGGCAGAGACGCGACTTTTTGAATTATACAGAAGAGACGCGTCGCGGACGCGACGCAGTCAGAGCGGGCGCGGGGTGGCATGCCCGCCGGGCGGCATGCCACCCCGCGCCCCGACCTCGCCCCCGCCGTGTCTCCACCGCGTCTCCGCCGCGTCTCTCCTGTGTGTTTCGAATAAAAGGCGGAGACGTAAAAGCGTCGCGCCCGCGCCCTGCCTCTTCTGTATGTTTTGCGTCGCGACGCTTCTATACATTTTGTATGAAAGAGACGCGGAAGAGACAAAGGTCCGCGCCCCGTCTCCGTCTTACGTCTCTTCTGTCTGGCTCACGCCTAAACTGTTGCTTCGTAATCTTCTTACTGAGTAAACTAACACATACATATAGTGAGTTTATTTTTAATAAGTCAACAAAAAATATTGAACATCCATGTCTAAAAGCTATAAATATTTTTGTTTACATTTTTGAATATATTTTCGTCAAATTTGAATATATATTTAAGTATTAACAATAGAGTGCCATATAATAAAAATGTATTGAATCCAACTATCAAGACCAATTAGTTTGAACGGTAAAATATTTATTTTAAAGAAATCAACGTGACTACAGTACCTAATGGTTTGATGAACGAGTGGATATAGCCTGCGGTGCCACAGGAAGTAGGAAATCTATCGCCAAACACCTAACAGTGTGTTCCGGCAGCAGTACTAGAAAGCCAGTAAAATTACAGGCACAAAAAAACCCATCAATTGTATGTCTCAGAGTGACGGGCGCAGTGCAATTCGTCACTAGTGACGAAACGCATCTGTTATGGGCAGAGGTTACAGCTAAACATCAGGTGGCCTTCGTGCTTGTCACAATAACATAAGAAATGGGCATACTCGGAACTATTACTTAAATACGCGACTCACGATAAACAATGTATTACTATTCAACTCTATAACAAATTGGAGAATGGAAAATGACAGGATGATGAGAACAACTGATGAAATTATCAAATTTTGATTCCTTAAATAATTATTTATATCATCAGATGGAATAAATCGATTTCAAACATACACGAAAATACAAAATGTTTGAGATCTTGAATATGATTCCCCTATTTCTACCTACCCTCTCTTTTTATCATTGGACTTTGAGGAAGGAAGCAAACAAAAACGATAAGTTCGAAGCGATGACTTCCGTTTCTTGATGCCATAAGAAATGGACCTATCGAAATATATCGCCAACAGCTTGGTTATTTTCTACCTATGTAGGTTATTAGTAAATTATGATTTGTTTTTTTACTGCAATCTCACCAGATGGAAAGTGATGATATTGACGAAATTGGAACGAGCTTGTGAGCTATGATGATGCAATATGTTAGCATAATTTACGGATTGACAAAATGACTCTAAGCATTTCCCTATGTCTCTGTTGACTCGCAATGTTATATTTTTGAAGGAGTTATGAAAGAAAACTTTACATGTTTTCGGAAATATGTGAAGTTATACCTCCTTTCCTGCCTGCATCGGCCTCCGTGTGTATATCCCTGTGGAGTACCCAGCGACCAGAGACCGCAGCTATATTAAAGGTTGTTATGAAAGAAAACTTTACATGTTTTCGGAAATATGTGAAGTTGTACCTCCTTTCCTGTCTGCATCAGGCTATGTGTGTATATCCCTGTGGAGTACCCAGCGACCAGTGACCCCAGCTTTATTAAAGGTTTCGTATTCACACTGCTTCCGTAGTGACCTAAAGGACTCACGATTCCTTATACTAAACGAATTAGGAGCCAGGCTTATTTAAAAACTGGAGATATATGAGAATATTTTTTTTTCAAAAGTCTTTACACCACTATATATAGATTAAACTCTATGTAGTTACACTACAGTATAGATTAATTTATAAATGATGTACAAATTATTATATTATTAAATAGTAGAATCTGGGAACAAGCGATATAAATGAAACAGCGGCATTAAGGGTGCGTATTTCAAATGCTCTACCTAAATCCTCGAACTAAGTACATCATCTACCCACAGATATTATTTATAATTTTATATCTATTACGAATCTACCTACTATACACCACAGTTTAGTGGTTATAGCGGTCTCCTACATAATACACACAAATATGACGCTTAGAAAAAAACACTAAATGAAGGGTCCGTTTCAGAATGTCCTAATAATGTTTCGGGTTGCTATGCAACACATAAAATAACAAATGATAAAAATGACAGTTAACATGCAGCGCGTTTCAAGCTTTAACTGATAGATATGCTAAATCGGTGACCGTGAAACGCAAAGATAGTGTTTTGTGTAATAAATATGTTCTGGGTAGTAAAACCGGAACTTACTCGAACATTCGAAGAAACAGGCCATAAAGGTAATTGATTTACGATAAATTTGTGTCTTCTATATTTTGCATATACCTATTTAATATAATAGCTAAACATAAGTTACAAAAGATTAGTAATGCCTTTGTAAGTCGACCTGTACATGGAATAATCTTGTTTGCTCCATAATCTCACCGCATGGTGGAAGGGCATTTTGTGAATGCTCGCCTGGCTAGCGACCGGGTGGTCAAGTAGAAAATCTGTCGCCAAGCACCTAACGGTGTGTTCCGGCAGCTGTCCTTGAGAGCCAGAGTAATTCTAGGTTAAGCCTGTTAACACCTTCAACCACATCATCACTTACCATCATGTGAGATTGTAGTCAAAGGCTTACCTATCAGCAATATAAAAAAAAAAAAACTCGGCGGTTTAGAAATCTCTGTATTAATTTAGACTTCAGTACAAAGAGAGCTCCCCTCTCCACTAATATATCACACTATTATATTAATCTTTTCAATAATTTGTATTGGCCCCAAATAAACGCTCCAAAACTAATATCCACATTTGTTGATAGTCAGACATAATATATTGTAGACATTAATCCAAATTACTTTAACGATACAGCGTTCGCAACATTATCGATACATGATAAGGGCTCCAATCCAGAATTGATCGACAATATCGCTCATACTGAAGAGCTCATTGCTGGAGAGAATAATAAAGCTGTACCTAGGATACCTATACATCGGCTTAGTCAGAGCTTGCCACTAATCAATCAAATTTCCCAGGCCGTACTAATATCGGGATCTTGCCTGAGGTCACTTAAGTAATCAAGGTAAGTAATACCTTAGGGTTCGGAGCCAATCAATCTAATCTAGACAATAAAGGCAAGATTTGATCACTTTTTTAGAAGATCGAAAATATTGTGGCAGAAATTACCATCAATTATTTAATCTTTTTTTTTCATTATAGGTTCGCGTTTGACCACACCCTGTCCGATGTAAAGCATTGGTGTGGTCTAAGATGGAGCACGCTAACCCAGACGAAACCTATTTACTCTTGATTTATCTATATGAAAATTACTGCATACTATTAATTTGTATTGTGATAGTCATGAAATAGTATGGGTAATACAGGCAATATCTTACGACACTATACGAAACATATGTGTTTGTAAATATCTAAAGTGACGTTTTCAAAAAGGCACATCTTTATAGGTTCTGTTCAGCAATCTGCAGCTATTATCATTGTCCACTGCGCTGTGATAACACAGTCTCCAAATATAAACTTCATAATTATAATTTAAAGGGTTTTCTGGAAGAAAAATTGTTCAATGAAAACCAGTCCTACATAGGTACCGAGTTTAGGTATTCGTAATACCTACGTTATGAATCGTAAAGCTTAAAGCATTGCACGCTTCGATTAATAAATAATGGAGCATGGGCCATATTATATTGTAAACCATACAGTTTTGATAACGTTGTAGTTTTGATCACGTGTCTATTAGATTAGATGTACAGTACAGTTAACAAACTGTACATAGAGAACAAACAGGCACATATCTGGTTTCCAGACAACATTTGCCAATTGATTTAAATCTTTATTCACACAGCCCAAAAAAAGTAATACTAGATTAATTCATTTAGATAGTATCAGCATCTAAGTAAGTACCTAATACGTTATGGATTTTGGGCCCAATTGCCTTAACGACACAATAAAGACAAGACTAACGATATTTGAGTCTTGAATCTGATTAAATTCAATATTGTTTAATGAAGTGGAAACGTAAATTACCTACTAAATACGGTAGTAATTACAAACCACATTCAGAATTTATTATTGTCTTCAAAAAAACACTACAAACTTGGCCAGTATGCAAGCACATTTTAATAATGTCCACAGGTAATTTAGAGCGAAAGCCTTGACTACATGGACGATAATACGAATCATATTGTTTGGAAAAAAGTGGGATGTAACGAAAAATTTTACTCTTCGTCTAATTTTTTGCATAATCTGCAAAAATATTACAGTATTCGACAGGTGCTGAAGCTGGATGCGATTTTATTGAAAAACTGAAGGTTGATATTACTTGCATGGTCACTGGAGCAGAAGTTACCATTGTCTTCAAGAAAAAAATATTTACTTACTTCTAAAGAATGCACAATAGCACTAACCTATACTTATAATAAAACTGTAACAGGTCCAATTCTGTACATGGCAGATATTTTGAAAAAAAAAAATGTACAGTACTCTGTAGCTGATACTGATGCCGAAACTGTATTTTTTTTATTTTTGTCTGTCTGTCTGTCTGTCTGTCTGTCTGTATCCCGGCCGCGTATCACTCCAAAACTACTGAATGGATTTCAATGAAACTTAGCATGATTGGAGTTCATACTACAAGGTAGGATAATTTAGCTTTTTATCCCGAAATTCAGCATGGTTCCCTTGGGAGAGGGGATGAAAGTCAAAATATACACTTAGTTGTAATTTATTAACGCGTAGTCCGATTTCATACGTTCTTTTTAGGGTTCCGTACCCAAAGGGTAAAAACGGTCTGTCCGGCTGTCCGTCCGTCCGTCTGTCCGTCCATCCGTCCGTCCGTCTGTCACCAGGCTGTATCTCAAGAACGGTGATAGCTAGACAGTTGAAATTTTCACAGATGATGTATTTCTGTTGCCACTATAACAACAAATGCAAAAAGTTGGCCAAGTGCGAGTTGGACTCGCGCACGTTAAAACAAAAAAAAGGCTAAAATTTGAAGTCTTATGTTGTACGGAACCCTTCGTGCGCGAGTCAGACTCGCACTTGGCCGATTATTTTATTAGAATAGTGGTACTTTAAAATTTATCCCGTAAATATTTCAAAGTCATCGGGTTTGAAGTTCAGAAATAACAGACATCACAACCTAAATATTACGTTCCAAATAACTTGACACCCAAAATGTACAGAAACCTTTGAACGTACGGCTCATCTTAAGCTGGCGTTTGCACTATATCGTATATAATAGATAGGTCTGTAGTTGGACCTCTCCAAAAGACTAATCAGTCTAATCTATACCTATAACAGGTTGGAGAAGGCAGGTAGGGAAGCGCGAGGGGTAAGACGATTACATTTATCTATTTATACTTATAATAATACTGTAACAGGTCCAATTCTGTACATTGCAGATATTTTGAAAATATGTTTTGAGAGCAATCTGTAGCTGATACTGATGCAAAAACTGTTTTTTTTTTTCTGGCTGTCTGTCTGCATCCCGGCTGCGCATCACTCCAAAACTACTGAATGGATTTGAAAGAAACTTAGCACGATTCGAGTTCATACCACGACGAAGACATACGATACTTTTATCCCGAAATTCAGTACGGTTCTCTTGGGAAAGGGGATGAAAGTCAAAATGTACACTTAGTTGTAATTTAAAAAAAAAAAATTAAAATTAGTCGTAATTTATTAACGCGTAGTCCGATTTCAATCATTCTTTTTTTGTTACAATAGTGGTAATTTAATTATTTTCCCGTAAATATTTCAAAGTCCTCAGTTTTGCAGTTGAGAAATTACAGATGTCACAAACTAAATATTTCGTTTTATATAACTTGAACCGCGGAATATTGAGAAACCCTTGAACGTACGACTCATCTTAAGCCCACAGGCAGCCCGGAACCCCACGGGAAGCCCGACACCCCACGGACAGACCGGCATCCCACGGGCAGCCCGGCACTCCACGGGCAGCACGGTACCCTTATTTAGTTTTGCAAGCTTGCTACTATAAAACTCTAAAATGTGGTACATTCACCACAATCAGTTTTTAAAACTACATATCTTTCTTTTAACGGATACATTTCGGAGACTGCGCAATGGAAGTGCACAATGTTGTCTTAGGTTTTCGCGATTGTTACACTTAGTAATTAAACAACTTAAAACGGTTTAAATCACTTACATTTATCATTATTTTTGTCCGGACGTTTCAAACACTTTGTAGTGATCGTGGTCACGGGGTGACTGTCGGGACAAAAATAATGATAAATATATGTGATTTAATCCGTTTAAAGTTGGAAGTGCACAACTTTAGTAGATTGTTATACAAGGGTGGAAAGGAATTGGTAACTTTCACCCGCGGTCAGCTCTCTACTTTTTATTTCGAATTTAAAGAAATAAAAAAAAAGTAGCTTTTCTAAAAATTATTAATTGAAAAAATAACATACTTACTAAAAATTTATTGAGAGGTTAGAACTATTTGTGAAATTTTACGTAAAATTTTGTTTGGAATATTTACAGGCAGCTATAGCCCGAATAGGAATCTCCCTGCTTTTCACTACTAATATAGGAATAACGATATAAAAATAGTATGTTTTTTATATTATTTAATAACATGAGCAGGACCTTTTTAAAATGAATGCGGCTATAGTCCAAGTAGGAATCGATGACTTACATCCGTGTTAAACACTCTACTTTTCATTTAAAATATGAGGAGAGTAAAAAAATAGTAGTTGCATGGTGGTAGGGCATTTTGCGAATGCCCGCCTGGCTAGCTACCACCCTCAAGTAGGAAATCTGTCGCCAAGCACCTAACGGTGTGTTGCGGCAGCTGTCCTTGAGAGCCAGTAAATATCTAGGTTAGCCTGAACAACACCTTCGACTACATCATCACTTTCTATCAGGTGAGATAGTGGTCAAAGGCTAACCTATCATGCAGAGAAAAAAAAGTTTTTCTAAAAATTTACTAAATATAATAAACATGAGTAGAAGATACACTAGGAGTTAGAACAATGAAATTTAGGGAAAGTTTTAGTTAGTTTTTTTTAACCTACACTTTTTACCTTATATTTAGTCACTACCCTGCCAAACATAGTTGTTATTGTTCTATAACAACAGAGTATTTTACAACGAAAAATCTCAGAAATATAACTTTGTTTACACCAATGGTTACCATGGTTACAAGTCATTCCGGCCCAAGAGAAGGAAGCATTTACTATGAGTTTTTCCCGGCCTTAGGTGGGAAGGAGCGTCTCCCACCCGCTACTCAGATCAAACAAACACTACTTTCCGAGAATGAGAAAAAAAATAAAAAAATCGATCTACCGTCAAACAAACCGCCTAAAATCGAAATTCTAAAGAAACGCACAAGGTACTTTGCTTCAACATTTATTGTGCGAACCGGGAAAGAACTCTCCGGGAAGAAACTGAGTTACTTAACTACTGTCTTCTGGAAAATACAACCCGGGAGTTTTGAAATCCAAAGTAGAAAGCTCCATTCTGAGCTATGGTTTACTATAAGAGTGCTTCACCGCAGACCACAGTGTTGCTTAATATGAGATAAACAGTGCACAAATGTGAATAATTAGTCTGCAGGTACGGCAATCGCGAACGAAGTCGCGGGTACAGCTAGTCTATATAATAAGATTGTTCGACCTGTACGTCTGCCAAAAAAACATCCTTGTCAATTATTATAGCCCTCAAACCATAACCTTTACATGCTCCTTATCATCGACGCCACCTAGATAGCTAGTAAATTTTATGGCATTGGCAACCCTCGTAAAAATAAAGGTGCTTACACAATACTATAAGGAAAAATAATTTGAAACATTATATCACTATCGAAGGAACTTGTGTAAATGATATCGACAAACACAATGTACTTATCAAATATTTACAGCTAAAAGTTTGGTAGCAGCATAATAATAATAACCATGCGAGTGATATGAGGAAACTATCAATCATAGCTTTCATATATGTAGCATTTAATGTTAGATACGTATAATATTTACTATATTTTACGTGAACTAATGAACTAAACATAAACACAGTATGTGTAAATCGTTGACGATGTTTTAACGAAATTTATTATTAGGCAATACTTTTCTTCCACACAAAGTACTGTTACACCTAATATATTGCTGACCTAGGCCCGAATCCCTCACAAACCTATTTACGCGTTGTCAGCAGTATTTTTCTCTATATAAACGGTGGCTTCCAAAATTAAGTGCTCAGATTTATTGTGATAACTCCAGGAGTCACCAGACTCAGTACCAGTATACCCTTCAGGTGGAACCTCTGCCCAAATTAGTAGTTAAAAGTGAGTTGCGGGAACTTCAAAAGTCAAGTGTATATTAATTATTTTATTTTTTAAATAAAATAAATGTGTGTGTGTCCATAAGTTGTTTTTTTTAAGACAACTGAATAGGTCCACACAACAGTACGTTAGTCCTGAATTAAACACATAATAAGTATCTTCCTAACACAATGACATTGCGCGTCATAATTCAGACATTAACTACGCATATTAAACTATGATGACCGATTTATCAATGACCAACAACCAAATATCCAAGGTGCGCCGCTTTCAACCCAAGTTTTCTGTAGGTACGTTTTATTATCTTCGTATTATTTATTTTTTATATGATTGTGACGAACAAGATCGAGGCCTACATGTTAAGCGTACTAACCCATACCTATAAAAGATGCATTCCGTCACAAGTGACGAATTGCACTGCACCTGTCACTCTTAGACGTACAGTTAAGTCTCATGTGCCTGTAATATATTCCAACCTGTCTTAACGATTGCTCCAAGATTTGCCGGCATATATTGGCACTTTAATAGATCAAATAATGCGAAATTTTTATTATGTTTTTTTCCAATTTCTCGCCACCAGCGTGGAGTTACACTTTTTGTCATAGTTTTGACCGTAATATAATTTTGATAGTAAAACAACATTAATAGAAATCAAAGAAACTCTACGCACCTCATTTAAAAGGCTCGATATTCTATTTTTATTCTTATACCTTACGAACGAGCCATTCACAGACTTTTACGATTTCTTTCATACCATTTCATCAGTTAACTACAACCATAGAAATAATTTACGAGAGAATGCACTAAAATAGGCATTTGCTTGAAAATAACGTTCAATGAGAACCTGTCTGTCATAATTTCTCCTCTAGTCGACATTGCTGTAACGATCTTAATTTCTAGTCCTAAAGGACTCCGTCTTTTCACTCAAAGTGTTTAGCCACAAACACGTTCTGTTTTCAGCTTAAAATACAGCAGCAGAAGTTCCAACAAAGATAATAAGCTTTATAATACTTGTTCAACTACGCGGGGCTAATTACCGACCAGAGGAAACCCGAGACACAGTGAATAGCAGTAGGTAAAAGTTAAGACTGATAGCTGACACACATAAGTAGGCGTAGGTACTCTACTATTTTGATATTTTGTTGCGTATTACGTAAAATAGACCTTTTCTAAATCTACAAAAACAAAAGTTACTTCAATTTGGGTAATTATTTGTAATAATAGGTAATTTGAATATATTACCTTCGTGACAGTCCACAGTAATATTCTGTCAGATCTGTATTTTTTCTTGGTGAAATATACAATATATCTTCACGCCCGCATCTACATTTCGCCAAAAATGTTTGGAACATTTTAAACTTAAGGGGAAATTATTCAGTCAGTCTCGATCGTGCGCTCGGTAAGTCAAGACCTCCTGAAGATGCTTCGTTTAGAAGCGAAACTAGTCGGGTATTCTTCCGGTTAGGCTGCGTGATGTTTATGACGTCGCGTAGATAACAGGAAAATTAGGCGGAATTGTCACTAGATATATAATTTTATGCTTTTTTAAGTGTTTTATTTAAATATTATTTGATGTTTTTTAGGATACTTTTAAAAGTATTTGTTAATAGGAAATTATTCTTATACCAATAACTTTTTACGATTACTTTTTACCTTACGCGTCGTTAAATACGTGGTACTGTTTGTCTTTACTTATCTTATTACACTGTGGTCTGCATCTAAGCCACAGATTAAGTAACTCGTGCCGCCAGTTACTAACTAAGTAGCTATTATATAACTTTATCAGTTATTACCTACTATTAAGGGCCGGGTCTAGAGGGGGTTATATAGACAATTAAGCGCCTACCTCATTTAATTTCTAAGATAACATGAGTTATTACGCTGAAGTTACTATTTCCTAATCTGTGCCAGAGTAACTTATACGTTATGATAATAAAAAGCCATACATTTTTTATTATTTTAGTATTATAGTTAATACAATGTCATTAATATATCCTTGAAAATACAATTCATTTGTACTCTTAAATCTAGTTGTGCAAAATGTCAGACAGGCAGAATATGAGAATTGTCAGTTATGCGGAATGCCAGATATGCAGAAATTATATACTCAATATGTCAAATACGCAGAATGCCAGATGTATATAATGTCGTAGACGCAGACAGTACCTACATATGAAAACAAAACATTGAAAATCTAAAATAAATAAAGTTTAATGATGTTTCGTTTGGGTGAGACGAAGATTGTGCGACTATTACAATTCAAACGCGACTTCAAAAAAAGAAGGAGGGTTTCAATTCAGCAATGTTTATTATATCAGAACTGTTGACTGAGTGATCCGAATTTGATGTTTTTTTTATTTGAAAGCTGGTGCTTTCCGTGTGGTCTCATTTAAATTTCGTCAATACCGGTCAAGCTGTTTTTGAGTTACACTTCAATAACTGAAAAGTTTTATCCTATCTTGAGTCTATAGTCATTGACAATCGATGCCGTTAGTAGCAAGGGTCACAATGAAACCGAAAAAGGGTAAAAAAATGTACCTCAAAATGGAACCGACTTCAACAATCACCGGTGAAATAATTCGGCGACCGGGTTGGTACCTGGTGGAGAATTTTGTGATTGATTGCAGTGTATCTATTAAAGTATCATGGTAACTTCAACAAGTTATTGAGTGTTAAAGTCGGTTCCATTTTGGGGTATTCTTTTTTTCTCCTCCAAAAGCGGCTAATCGGCTATTAGTCGTAGCCAAACCTGAAACTTCGTAAATGGCAAAGTTACGAACCAGCCTTATGAATCTTTATATAACTAAACTTTCTCACGAATACCGTAGTATACCTCCTTAATGCGTAACTTTTCCAATTATTACAGTAGCGTAACTTTTAACTGCACGAGTGGTTATCTAGACGATTGATTGCACTGTATCAAATCTATCACAAAGCTACTTACTTAATACGTTATCATACATACGAGTAACTGATTTCATTTAAGAATTACAAATATTTTTATCATTCTAGCATAGACATATCACATACAAAACAATCAGACTACAGATTTTATTATAAAAAACTATATTCGGAGCTATCTGACTGATTCACGTGAGTTATCCCGTATTATTCACTAAAACAGACTAAAGATGATCAATAAATCATACATTATGATAGATTTTGGCGACGTGACATAATCATTAAGACCACGTGACAGTTCTGAGTAAAACACATATATCTATTTGACGATTATAACTCAATCACTAATACTTGTCTTTGACGCAGCTTGTAAAAATAGCAATAGGCATAAATCAAATACAAATTTACTCACTCATCCTTACCATCTTACTGCCCGTAACCATCGAGATAATACGTCAATGCCTGTAACCTGCTTATGTAACACTGGTATGTTTTTCTCTAATACTGTTTCATGTTGCTCATTAAGCGTAATATCTTCACTACATCCGATTTGGAGGATATGGAACTGTTCTAACTTTAAGCCAAAAACCGTACATTGTACAGAACAATAACGTACACCAAATATAAAATGAAACTTGTCACTTCGCCTATTAAACAGATAAAAGTGTAAACACCATACCAGACCACTCACTTCCACGTGGGTGACGTAATGCCGCAAATTATGCGCACAAAAGAACTCCTTTCCATTTTATCCCCCCTGGTTACCCGATGTTTATCTCTGTACAAACCTATATAATAAATGCTTAACATTGAGAAACGTCATTTGTTATAACAGGATTATAGTTTTAGTTCGAACCTGTTTTTAATGATAATTATGATCACAACAATAGTATTTGAGCTCGGTAATATTTCAGCAATGTTGCAAGCACACTCAAATCTATGGGGGTAGACCATGACACTATACTTCATATAGTTTGTTTGTTTATGGAGGACATAGATGCTGACTACCGACTGTTCGGACGTTCAGCTCCACCGGCGAAAAGCGCCTTCTATCTCCGTTTCCTGCGGTCGCCGAAAACGTACCGCTACTAAAGGAGGAGTTGACAGCACTCAAGGGCACCACAGAGGTTCGGACCTCGGCATGAATCGCTGCCGCGAGACATTGGGGGAATCGGAACTAATTGCCCCGGTGCAACTGCGGTGTTGCACTCGCCGGCGCACTCGGTGTTTGATTGTGTAACCTCTGAGTACCGCACACCTGGGGATGTTACCTGGACGAATTGCAGATGACACTAAAGCTGCCAACGTAATGGCTGCGATGGGGTCATCCGGGTCATCCGAGTGACTCCGAGATATTTAGTTTTACACACCCAGGGAATGGGTTCATCGAACAAGGTTAAAGATTTTGGATAACGGGGGAGTGTCCTCTCAGTAAAGCACATAGCTATGCTTTTAGCTGGATTGACTGCGATGCGCCATTTTTGGAACCAGTCACCGATCTCGGTGATGGCCCGTTGAATGGCGAAATAGGACTGTCTATTGATATGCCACCCAGTTCTTCATATGGTATAGACAGACGTACCGAATACACGGTGAACATACCGTTTGCTTCGGATATGCCTGAAACCTAGGTCGACAATCTCGACCAATACGCGTGAGTACAGCCGTTCATTTAAAACATTAATATGTAGATATACTCAACAGTTTAAGCAGTTTTGTTTTTATTACTGACACAGCCTTTGACCACAATCTCACCTAATAGTAAGTGATATAATCGTCGAAGGTGGTAACAGACCTAGAATTACTGGCTCTCAAGGAAAGCTGCCTGATATATGCTTGTTGAAAATTTTTTTTTTAAAATTGTCATGTCTGCTCTCTTTGAAATATTAAAACATTTAATTTGGTTCGTTCGAATAAGAGGTGAAAGCTTATTATACATGTAGTCCTACCAGAGATCGAGTATTAAAATAGAAAATTGATAAACAATTTCTATAAAATATTAAGGCGGGTCATTGTGGAATTAACCAATATTAGCTATTATATTAAGTGTCAAAGTTAGATGTACTATCCAAAAAGCCTGAAAATTAGAGAAATAAATGCTTTTGACATGAATGCGGTTATCATATTTCAAAATATTCAGAATGGATTAGTCACATTTAAAAGGATAAGTTTAATTGAGGTACATAGAGATCCATAAAAATATATTTAAAAACAGATGTAATTCATTTTTTTTTATCCATTAATCAATCTGTTATAGAAATACCTTTAGCACCTTCCCATTATCTGCACATAGTATGTATTTTTTCTGAATCCCAACAATGATCCCCTGAAGAGGAGTTTCCCTTCTATAATACGATAACAACATCTATAATATGATAACAACGGGCAAAACCAAACATTATTCACATTCTACGCCAGACTTTCCCATAATGTATATCAAATTAAATCAAATCAATATTTTATTTGCGAGAATATACTACAAATCCTTACATTAACAAGATTTTATAATTTGCCAAGTAGGTACAGTATTCAGCCTGCAAGCAGACGTGCAAATATTAAAATAAATTTTTGGTTATAAAAAACATTTGGTTAAGAGCCAATCACATAATTGTTTAATTAAACTTTTGCCTTCTAACATTTTATCGTATTTGGTAAGTTATTATACATTGATAGATACATATTGTTTAATTTTTTTATAAATGACTGCGGCACGGGGGTTGGCATATAATTTCTTATGCTGTCTAATAATGACTTCACTACGCTAATAAAAAAATCTGGATGATGTACATGCAACGCAGCGGAAGAATTTTGCAGGCATTAAAAAGTGGTGTGCATAAAAGATGTTCTTTAGTCAAACAACAGTTGATTTCACTTAATAATCAATCACATTGAGCAATTGTAGCGAGTTTGGTATGTGTGAATGACAACTATGGTTATTCGGTATAATTTTGGAATGATGTATGACACTAAGGGCCTGTTTCAGAATGTTCGAGTAAGTTCCGGTTTTACTACCCAGAACATATTTAATAAACACAACACTATCTTTGCCTTCACAATCATCGATTTTGCCTATCCATCATAGTGAGTGAAATAAATTGCATGTCAACTGTAATTTATATCACTCAGTTATTTTATGTGTTGCATAGCAACCCAAAACTTTATTAGGACATTCTGAAACGGGTCCTTAGTGGCTGTTTTATTTTGCAATATTATTATTTTTGAAAAGCTATAAAAGAAAACAACAGATGTTTTTGTAAACTCTTTGACGGAAATATGTGAAGTTTTTCGTCGCTTTCCAGTCTGCATTTGGCTATGTATGAGTAACCCCGTGGAGTAACCGCAGCCTTGAAAGATTTAGGGTCCGTTTCAGAATGTCCTAATAAAGTTTCGGGTTGCTAAACAACACATAAAATAACTGAATGATAAAAATGACAGTTAACATGCAGCGCATTTCAAGCATTAACCGATGGATAGGCTAAATCGATGACTGTGAAACGCAATGATAGTGTTTTGTTTAATAAATATGTTCTGGGTAGTACAACCGGAACTTATTCGAACATTCTGAAACAGGCCCTTAGTATTCATACTGTTTCCGTTCAAACCTGCGCGTCAAGTAGGTACGCCGGGGGACGCAAATTAGGAGCATAAGTTGCACGGCGGACGCTGCGCATGTAACTAGTATACATGATTATACATACCTTGCACACCTATGCACACGTGTGCAAAGATTACAAAAGTCTCCAGAACGGGTGTATAGATATATCACTATTATTTTCATCTGTTATTTTGAATCCACTATAACAGTAGATGTTATAGACGTGTTTAACTTGTAATTGAGTTAGAAGACTATTTTATATAATTTAAATAATCCAGAGTAACTATAAGAAATAACAAAAAAAGGAATAAAGTATGGTATACGAATTGAATTCCGGTAAGAAATCCTTCTTCATCGAAATTAGACTCAAATTTTAAATATGCAACACACAAAACTTTCGTGACAATTCACTAAACAAAGCGAACGCTGTAGTGTTGTAGCATATTGTGGACGCTCTCACTTGGCGTCACGCATCCTGCGTAGGTATACTTAATGCGCAGGTTTGGCCGAATATTATATACGAATTAGGGGCTTATACGAGAATTCGAGACATAAGAGACTATAAAATACAAACAGAATATTTTGTAACATCACTAGGTATAGGTAGATTAAACTCTATAATTCAACACTACAGTATAAATTAAGTACGATGATGGATTAACAAATGCTTAAATGTGTTAGGATTGTTGGTTATGTTTTCTTTGATAATATACACAAATACTCGTATGACGCTAAGTAAAGAGCTTGATTACTTTAACGGTTAATTTAAAACATATTCATTTCTTCTTTATTTTGAATAATATATATACCAAATCTATATACTTACTAAACATAGATAATAAACTACTTTCCCACATATCATACCTATGCATGCCTGAGTAAGTATATCTGTACATGGAATAATCTTGTTAGCTCCATATGTCTGTGGTTTGGAGATGATCTCTGTGTTTGATGTTTAATAAGTACAATGAGAGCTCTTCACCAATATACCTATCATAGTATTTATTTTTAATGGCTGGTAAGCCTCTTTATAAACAAAACAGGACAAACTATGTACACAAGTTACAAAATATGACAACAGCAAATAACGAAAGCATTTAGACAAATTTCTCGGCACACAGGTAGTTTAAATGCTCCAGCCCACTACCAATTAGCAGCGTGCCCAGAACGCTGGCAGGTTTGCCCCGTTGGATTACAATTATTAATATTAGAATTGCTTATTCGTTCAGTCAAATACCAGTATTTTGATCATGAGTCGCATCGACCAAGCGATCTGATAAGTTTTGGAAAATAAGATGAGCTCCGGTCTCACGGACCCAAAGTCTCTACACCAAATGTAACCACTGACGATAGTATATTTGCGCCACTTGAGTTGCTCTGCCGAAGTAGCCGTGGCGCAAGCCATCACGTTTGTTTCAGAAAGATGTGAAATCACTAAAGTGTTAACGCACGTTGCGTCCCACACTCAGGGTCGCTCTGACTTATAATTTTTTCTTAAATTCGTCAGGAATTGTTGAACCCAAAAGACGAAGCCAACATTTTATACCAATATAATAATAGGTGCAAATAGAATGAAATTTTAGAATAAGTAATTGATTTTTATCCGGACATGTTGGTACATGTCCGTGATGGTCCACAAGAAGTTTAAATTTATTTCTAGGTCAATAAGACAAAAATCGCCTATAGATATTCGCAAACCTACGAAAACATTGTTCGCATCGCCTCTTAAGGTTCCGTCATCCAAATACCAAACGTTCAGTTTTGATTGGAGACGTTGAATTATTGAATAGATGGCAAGGCTAAAGATAGCTGGACCAAGAGGAACGTAAATCCTGCGTAATTTATTTTGCAATAGGATATCAACAACGCTGTTGAATGATAAATTACGTTATTTTGGTAGGTTAATTATGACGGTTTGCCGTAGCACTGTCAAAGAAAAGGTATAAAACCGGAATTTTGTATTTTACTTTAGTCAAAAAGGTACTTCTATCTCATTCTACTCTCTATGTTTTTTGACACAACCACCTTTAAAATCACCTCTCTATTGATCTAAAAACTGTGTGAACTGAGCATCACGACCGACAGCCCAGTTCTGTCAAATATCAAAGAGAATTTAATTGTCAAATATAATAATATATTAATCACTAAAACTGTAGTGACCCCAAACAAAGGCTCCAATCTTCTTTCTCGGATTGCCACCAAAAGATGATTGTCACCTACATTGTAGATATGAGGTAAGCCAGTGCTCGCTACAATATCGAAAGTAAATTAGGGCTCCAATCGAGAATTGACCGACAAAATCGCTCATACTAAAGAGCTAATTGCTAGAGAGACCAATAAGGATGTATCTAGGATACCCATAAATCGGCTTGTTCAAAGATTACTATTGGTCAAGCTCTATTGATAAAATTTTCCTGATCGTACTAATTTGTACATTTACTACTACTGTACTGTATATAAGTGATCAAGGCAAGGAATACCTTGTAAGTCAGAGCCGATCTATCTATACGTAATAAGTGGGCAAGATTTGAGAGAGGAAACAAAGTCATGTGCGAGCTTAGTATAATTACAGTAGGTAATTATCCTCTCGTTGCAGTTTTGTAATGTAATCCTCAGAAGATGTGTCACTGCAATAATTTGACCACATTTTTGATGAGATAACCATTAAATTTTTATTGAAGCAAGTAGGTAGTAATCACATAGATAAATATTTAATATTTATCTCTTATTTTTAACTAGCTTTCCGGGCGCGGCTCCGCCCGCGCGTATGTCGGTTATCGTATGTCGAAACCATTAACCTCTTTTTGCGCAGTCGGATAAAAACTATCCTATGGTTTTTCCCGGGTCTCAAACTATCTCCATACCAAATTTCATTGAAATCGGTCCAGTAGTTTTGGCGTGAAAGCGTAACAGAAAGACAGACAGAGTTACTTTCGCATTTATAATATTAGTACTGATGTGATTGTGACAACAAGCTCGAGCTTCCGCTTAACATCAGGTGGACATACAGTTAAGTCTCAGGTGTCTGTAATTTTTCTGGCTCTCAAGGACTGCTGCCAGAACACACTGCCATAGGTGTTTGGCGACAGATTATATACTTGGTAGCTAGCCAGGCGAGCATTCGCAAAATGCCGTCTGTATCTGTGTGATTACTGCTTGCTTCAATTATTCCTTTCTACCAGTAAGTACATAATGTGATAGTCATGAAACAGTTTGGCATGCCAACACATTTTCGTGAAAATTTTAATTGGCTACTAAATGGTTCCAATAATACTACCCCTTTAAAGATGGGACTTTTGATTTGTATTTGTTTTTGTACCCAGGATGTACATATGGACAGCCGAGGCTTAGTGATAGTGTCCGGTTTTCTAGTAAGGAACCCTAAAAATATCATAGTAATTTTTCTATTCATGACACAGATTATCAATATTGGATATAAAAATGTTTTAATATTATTCAATTCTAAAAATAATCTGTATGAAATCAGTTTTAGCTCATGTACTTCTACCTCATTTTTGTTACCTCATTTTTGTAACGCTAAAATCGGCCAAGTGCGAGCCGGACTCGCGCACGACTCGCGAAGCGCTCGTAGCGAAGTTTGCTTAACCATTCTGAATCGATCAGCAAAGTTAAGCAACGTCCGCCGCGGTCATGAGTTGGATGGGTGACCGCTGATGACTTTACTACTGAGCGCTTCCGTGCTTCGGAGGGCACGTTAAGCCGTCGGTCCCGGTTGTTGTCTTAGGATGGCAGTCGTTACAGCATGGTGGTAGGGCACTTTGCGAATGCCCGCCTGGCTAGCTACCACCCTCAAGTTGAAAATCTGTCGCCAAGCACCTAACGGTGTGTTCCGGCAGCTGTCCTTGAGAGCCAGTAATTCTAGGTTAGCCTGAACAACATCTTCGACCACATCATCACTTACCATCAGGTGAGATAGTGGTCAAAGGCTAACCTATCAAGCATTAAAAAAAAAACGAAGGGTTCCGTACCATTAGCTATACAACATTAGCCTTCATATTTTAACCTTTATTTGTTATGACGTGCGTGAGTCCGACTCGCACTTGGCGAACTTTTTGTATTTTTTGTTATAATGGCAACAGAAATACATCATCTGTGAAAATTTCAACCGTCTAGCTATCAACGTTCTTGAGATACAGCCTGGTGACAGACGGACGGACGGACGGACGGACAGCGAAGTCTCAGTAATAGGGTCCCGTTTTTACCCATTATTTAATATGCATTAAACTTACGCAATGACGGATAGGCTCGCTGTTATTTTTATAGATGCATGCTCAACCAAAATGAATTAGTTATTTTTGAGATAACACGGCACAGGAACAAACTTACTTTTCTTGACAGTTATTTACGTTATCGAAATGGCAAGAAATCGTAGTATTGTAATCTTATCAGATGGTCTTTTCATCAAGAATTTTGCCAGTTGAAAACCATAAACAAATTTTGCGTTACATTAATGAAGTATCAAAAATTAACCGATTGAATAAAATAATATATCGAATCCATGTTATTACATTATGCAGTGGGTTAATTTCTTAAAATTTTATATCATAACACTCATAAACATATTGCGCAATTTAAATTTGTTCATATTATTATAATAGTTTTGCTTTTGTATGTTTTTTGTTACGCAACTTGCTAAAAGACACCGGATTGTTATATTGTAAATACTATGAAACTACGGGATTAATCTGCTTTTAAGGGTTCCGTACCCAAAGGGTAAAAACGGGACCCTATTACTGAGACTTCGCTGTCCGTCCGTCTGTCACCAGGCTGTATCTCAAGAACGGTGATAGCTAGACAGTTGACATTTTCACAGGTGAAGTATTTCTATTACCGCTATTACAACAAATACTAAAAATAAAATAAATATTTTTGGGGAGCTCTCATACAACAAAATTGATTTTTTTACCGTTTCTTGTTCGATACTAATAATGGTGACAGGTAGACGCTTTAACTATTCACAGAATATACAGTTTTATGTTCTATTTAAATATAATTAATTAAAATAAAATAAATAATTAAAGGGGATCCCAAACCATAAAAGAGGTTTTCGCCGTTTATTTGCTAAAAATAATAATAATGAAAACAGTTAGAAACTTCAAATATTCACCGAATATTTAGTTATATATTTACTTTAAAAATAAACAATTAGTGAGATCACTATTTAGGATTTGTACCTACCTAGGATAGGAACGTACCTACCCAGCTCAATCAGACACTGCGAAAAGTGTATGTAACTTACAAGATTAGGTTACAGATAATGGTACGGAACCCTTCGTGCGCGAGTCCCACTCGAACTTGGCCGGTTGTTTTATATTAAATTATACATATATACAAGCTGGAATGTTGAACCCATCATTAATGTTGTTTAAGCATAATAATGATGATTTAGTTGCTTTGATGTTTTTTTTCTGGTCAAACAGCGTGGGTGTATTCACTAAGGGAAATGTACAAAAATTAAAATCACCCTTTGATTAGATTTTCAATATAACGCACATCAGCACACAGACAACCAAAAGAACTATCTGGTTTGCAATCTATTCTTGCAAATATTAATAATTATTTCTTTAATTGAAAGTAATTAAAATAATCTAATAATTATAACATTATAATTAACAATATTATATTTTAAATATATATATAAAATTCCCAAATAAACTAAAGCCGATTCATTACATAAAGATACGATCAGCCCTCTACGTAACCTAATAAATACGTTATGGATTGTGGGCTAAATTGCCCTAACGAAACAATAAAGGCAACATAATCGATATTTTATCACGTCTTGAATCGAGATTAGATCGGCAATATCGTTTGATGTAGTACCTACTCACATCTAGTATTGTCTTACAAAAGACAATACTAACTTGGCCAATACGCAAGCCGGTCTATTATACATCTATGAGAAAGTTACAGTAATAGCCATGACTACCAAAACGAATAGTATTGGTATTTCTAAAACTTTCGCGAAATAATTCATGTTTAAATTACTCTATCGGATCTATTCGCGCACGATCGATGCAACTTGATCGAAATGCTGAGGGTAGTCTAAAATGTTATTTTGACCTCAATTTATGCACGAAGACACCCAAAAGTGTTATTTAAACGCATGTAATATTGTCAACAAGTATAAATTAATTAAGAAAGTAAAAAACCCGACTGCATATTATTTATTTCCGTTAAGCATTTTATCGTTCCATTGAAATTAAATTTTTATTTATTTATTTATTCAATTAGTACGATTACAAACACCACTTACACTAACGATAAAAAAATATACAAACATTAAATATTCAATTAAATGTCAAGAATTTAAATAATTGTAGATTTATAAATAGAATGTCGATTGAGTGAATATTTTTATATATATTTTTATAAAATTTTAATTTTTAAAACTACAAGGTATATATATTTATGCAATCATTTTTAAAGCCCTTAAAGTGCTTTAGAAGTAAGCAAGCCGTAAAAGTACAACAACAAAAGTTAGTTAAACGTATTTATTTTTAACTTTAATATATTAATTTAGTGACCAGGGTTAGTAGTGCGTATATTCTGTCAGATCCATAATTTTTGACATTGAAAAATGTACGAGTATAAAGTATCGTCCCGCAGAGGTATCCACACACAGTGAACACCCACATTAAGAACATAGTTTAAAAGAAAATTATACATATGCCAATATAATTTTATGCTTATACCCCCCTTACACGTCGCAGCAAAATCATATAAGTAAAGATAAACAGTAACGCAAGAAGCGTTGCTGTTTATCTTATCTAATTTTGTTGTGGTCATCAACTCTGCATCTAAGCCACAGATTAATTAATAGAAACTAAGTAACTCGTTCCTCCAGTTACTAATTAGCTATTATATAAACTTTATCTGTTATTACCTAATATTAAGCCCGTGACTAGAAGGGGTTATATAGACCATTACGCGCCTACCTCATTTCATTTCCTAAAGTAACAAGACATGCTCCATAATGACGATATTCCCCAATCTGTGCCACAGAAACTGACAGCTTATGCCAGTACTTTTAATATTTATTATTTCAATCTAAGATTTTTTATTTCAATATAATGGCCCATACAATGACTCACTTCGATTGTGATATGTTTTTCATATTATATCGTTGTACCTATTCGTAGTATTACAGTAGCATCTTTCTCTTATAAGGGTAGCAATTGCAATAATATTTTCTAACTAGGTGGCGTTATTACAAAAGAGCAAAGTAAAGATTTTGTTTTGAGGGCTGCATTAATTGATAAGGCGGTAGTTTTTTGCCGGTTGCCTTCTTCACGAGAAACCATTCTAACATATCAAACAATCTTATTATTGAGGAACTGTAGTGCAATCTTCCGAAGTTACTTATTTCATGTCTTCAAGAAAATCGAGTTCAGATTCAGCACAGTCTTACAGGCTATGCTTGGTATCGGTGATAGGCGTATATTTAGATCATAGGCCAGTAGGTACCCACGCAGCGTTCAACTCTTTTGCCTGGTGTTATTTTATCGAAGTGTAACACGCTGCTCTGTAGTTTTATTTAAAAGTTATCATATTATTTCAAAGGAAAAAAGTAAAATTTTACGTATCAAACGTCTTTTTGATAGTATTATTCGTTTATTATCGTTTTCCAAGGGGGCTTTCCCTGTAATTTACTTTTAGATGTTATAATGGATGTGTTAGTGGCCATAATAGTGTAGATAGATTTTTGAAGATGCATAATACTACTTCTTGTAATTTGTAAGTACTACCACTCCATTAAAGACTATATTGACATTATAATCTCGCTAATAGACATGATCATTTCAAATATCGGTTATGTTTCTATGTAGTTATGTAGTTTTCAGTCGGATCCATGGTTTAAATCACGCAAAAAATACAACTCGTTCTCCCGCTCTCAAATCGCTCCGCGACCGCTTCGCTCTGTGTGACAGCTTTTACTGATTCTACTACCGTAGATTCCGTATAATATAGCGTCCGCGTCCGCTGTCCGTTCCGCCTTCTGCCACGGACTTGCAGCGGCGCGATCTCCTGTTTGTGATAGCGATCCTTCCGCGCCGCAGATCGCGCCGCGCTGGATCGCGCCCGCTTTCTTTGTGTGGGGTTCCATACAAATTCGAACATTACAAAAAAATCCGTTCCGGTTCGCGACCGCTTTTCCGCGGCTTCCACCTCTGTGTGTGTTAAGCTTAACTGTTAACGTTTCTAAAGAGCTACGGTGACCAAGGGTGCAGGGTTTTTATCGACACTATAATCTATCAAATGGAGGTATCCCCTATTATAAGCTGATATAGTGTCGGTAAAATGTGATTATTAAACCTCTCAAGCTTGATACATGATTGATTGAATCGTTTTCAAACTTACGCAGAACTACAAGATATTGAATATCTTAATAATATGAGGGTAGGTCTGTACCTACCCTCTTTACCTATGGACATTTGTATATGTTACTATTTAAGATAGTTAGCGTGTTGTTTTTTACTGTAAGCTTACTATTGTAAATTGAATGAATAAAAAAAATAAAATAATTGGGAAAAAAGCAAAGAAACCATTATTTCGAAGCGATGACTTTCGTTGCTTAATGCCATAATAAATAGGACCATCGAAATATATCTATGACAAGCTTGTTTTTAATTTCTATTTTTAAATGATTTAAAAAAAGATTGTGGTTCTCAATTCGACTGTATTTTTTTACGTTTGTTACTTCAGAACTTTCGACTGGGTTCAGAAGTTGTCGAAGTCGTTACCATATTATCACAATATTGTGAACTATCACGGTACCGGTTTCAACATGTTATTTCACACTTTTGAGTGTTGAAGTCGGTTCCATTTTTAGTTTTTTTTTTTCTTTATTTGCTATTTTTTTTTAATTCAAATTTTTATGTTTGTAGTTCGTGTTAGTAAATTACGATATTTTTTGACTACCATCTCTCTCTATATAGAAAGCGTTGATATTGATGAAGTTGGAGCGAGCTTGTTTAAGTCCAATTCTAAGCCCAGGTAAATATGTGTACCTACTTCTTGAATATAATATGTGTGGCACGTAGATACGGTGATAAAATATTCAATCCCGTTTTGCAATTGTAGTGAATTTGGTATATGTAAATGATAACTATGGTTACGAAATATAATATTAGTATAATATTGGTATTATGTATGACGCTTAGCATTTCCTTGCCTGGGTTCTCTCGCAATATTATATTTTTAAAGAGCTATGCAAGAAAACTTAAGATGTTGTAGTTAACAAATTTTCTTAAAACATGCGTTTTTTCGCCTCCTTTCGTACTTGCATCTGGCTTTGTAGGAGATACCGTGACGAGGTTACCTTGGAATAACCGCAGCTTTATTAAAGACTAGCTTTTTTTACGTTTGTTACTTCAGAACTTTCGACTGGGTGACCGATTTTGAGAACTCAAAAACGTGAAATAAGTTGTCGAAGTCGTTACCATATTATCACAATATTGTGAACTATCACGGTACCGACTTCAACATGTTATTTCACACTTTTGAGTGTTGAAGTCGGTTCCATTTTTAGTTTTTTTTTTTCTTTATTTGCTTTTTTTTTTTAATTCAAATTTTTATGTTTGTAGTTCGTGTTAGTAAATAACGATATTTTTTGACTACCATCTCTCTCTATATAGAAAGCGTTGATATTGACGAAGTTGGAGCGAGCTTGTTTAAGTCCAATTCTAAACCCAGGTAAATATGTGTACCTACTTCTTGAATATAATATGTGTGGCACGTAGATACGGTGATAAAATATTCAATCCCGTTTTGCAATTGTAGTGAATTTGGTATATGTAAATGATAACTATGGTTACGCAATATAATATTAGTATAATATTGGTATTATGTATGACGCTTAGCATTTCCTTGCCTGGGTTCTCTCGCAATATTATATTTTTAAAGAGCTATGCAAGAAAACTTAAGATGTTTTAGTTAACAAATTTTCTTAAAACATGCGTTTTTTCGCCTCCTTTCGTACTTGCATCTGGCTTTGTAGGAGATACCGTGACGAGGTTACCTTGGAATAACCGCAGCTTTATTAAAGACTAGCTTTCCGGGCGCGGCTCTGCCCGCGCGTATGTCGGTTATCGCGCAAATACATTAACCTCTTTTTGCGCAGTCGGATAAAAACTATCCTATGTTTTTTCCCAGGTCTCAAACTATCTCCATACCAAATTTCATTCAAATCGGTCCAGTAGTATTGGCGTGAAAGCGTAACAGACAGACAGACAGACAGAGTTACTTTCGCATTTATAATATTAGTACTGATGATTAGTAAATACGGTAGTAGTACTAACAAACTCAATATTTTAAAATGTTAGTCTTGTCTTCAAAAACCAACTTGTCCAAGACGCAAGCACATCTTTATAATGTATATTTGTAAGTCACAGCGAAAGCCACTGACTACAAACAAAACACTGTCTACAAAAACTCTAAAAATGAAAATATGATTAAATGTCCAATTTACTGTTCGTCTCTGAAATAAGATGCCAACTTTTAAATAAAACTCTACAGTGCAGCGTGTTACACCGATAAAATAATACCAGGAAGCTGACCTGGGAAAGTTGAGCGCTATACGTAGGTACTTCCCTACTTTACATATACTCCTGTCGCCGCTACCATGCATAACCTGCAAAACTATTATAGTATTCGACAGGTGCTGAAGCTGAATGTGATCTTATTGAAGACATGAAGACCTTACACAATTGCATGGTCACTAGAACAGAGTTAGGATTTTTTCATGCCTGATAGGTGAGCCTTTGACCGCTACCTCTCCTGATAGTAAGTGGTGATGTGGTCGAAGATGTTGTTCAGGCTAACCTAGAATTACTGGTTATCACGGACAGCTGCCGGAACAAATCGTTTAAGTGCTTAGCGACCGATTTTCTACTTGAGTGTGGTAGCTAGCCAGATGGGCATTCGCAAAATGCCCTTCCACCATACTGTAACGACTGCCATCCTAAGACAACAACCAGGATCGACAGCTTTACATGCCCTTGGAAGCATGGAAGCCATGAGTAGTAATGTTACTAGCGGTCACCTATCCAGCTCATGACCGCGGCGGACGTTGCTTAACTTTGCTGATCGGATCAGAATGAATAAGCAAACTTCGCTACGAGCGCTTCAAATTTTTCTGAAGAGTGCACTTACTACAGTACCCCAATAACAAGATTATTGGACCTGTTAGTATGATTTCTCGTGAAGAAGTCATCTGGCAAAAGAAAACCACTGCCTTATCCAATTAATGCAGCCATCACACCACAATCTTTACATTGCTCCTTTGCAACAACGACATCTAGTTAGCTAGTAAACATTATGGCCATGGCGACCCTTACCCTCATAAAAGGAAAGATGCTATCCTGAACTACAACGAAATAATATGAAACAACATATAACAATCGAAGGAAGTCGAGTCAATGATATCGACAAACACAATGTTCTTATCAAATATTTACAGCCAAAAGTTTGGCAGCAGCATAATAACAATGCGAGTGATATGAGGAAACTATCAATCATAGCTTTCATATAGCATTCAATGTCTCATATATATACGTATACGATACGTTGGCTATGTTTTATCGCAATTCATTCTATGCGAATAGTTTTTTGTACACGAGATAGGAATGTGATAGGTTAGACCTAAATTAAACACATTTGTAATAAGTAACTAAGGAAATGAAATTGCGCGTCGTTATTTAAAACTATGTTGTCCGCTTCGATGCCATATAACCTAATACCCAAGGTATTCCAGTTTCAACCAAATTTTTCTTTACGGTTTTCATCTTCGTGTTATTTATTCCTACCAACCATGACTATTTTTGCTGCAAGGCGTGTCTGAATAATGGCACTTCAATAGCCTCTGTACTTCAATAGTACAAATATGAAAAAGTGTAGCTTTGGTGACCATGCAAGTTATATACATATCTTGAATTCATCAGATCTTCAAGTCCTCTAAAGCTTCTTTCTAAAAATCGATAAATGCCACAAGAGTGCGATTTTATATGCGTAGTGGAAGGCTCAAATTTCAGTACCCAATAATTTTTACTTATGGCCGTCATTTACTTTGATGGCATAGCAACATGAATAAAAAACAATGTTAACAAGTCTACTCACCTAATAAAAAGGCTTGTGATTACATTTTTTATCCCTACAGACGAGTCATTCACAGACTTTTATGATTCCTTTCATTCCATTTCATCAGCCTTTCACCATAAAAATAATTCATGAGTATTCAGCAATAAGCTAGGTATTCGCTTGTGAATAATTTTCAATAAGATCCGAATCCCAACGTCGTAAATCTTATCTGCATATTTGTAACAATTTTAATTTCTATTCCTAAAAAACTCCGTCCTTTCACTCAAAGTTACCAGCCACCAAAACATTATGTTTCCAGCTTTAAATACAGTGACAGAAGTTCCAACATATATATATAATATTCAGTCCTGACTCACTGACAACGCTCAGCCTAAACGGCTGGTCACAGAGACATTCAATTTGGAGGGTGTCTTGGTACGTAGGGGTGCACTAACAAAGGATTTTTTGAATTAACAAAAACAAATTATTGAAAACCAATAATACTTCACATATTCTTGCGGTGACTTTCAAGCGACAAAAAAAATGACTTGAAAAAGGTTTAGTCTAGTCTTTTGTGTTGTAATAAAAACAATTAACCTCATATACGTGGTTTGAAGATAGCAAGATGATCATGTAGTTACCTATACTTAATTGTGTTCGTTAATTCTATTCGATTATTTCATCGATAGTAGTTTTTTATCTCCAATAGGCGGCTTACGGCTATCAGTTGCAGCCAAATGTTGTTACACCGACCTCCTCAAACTTCGTAAATGGCAAAGTTTCGAACCATTCTTATGAATCTTATGAATCTTTATAAAAGAGACTTCCTCGCAAATTCCGTAATAGCTTCTCAATGTGCAACTTTCCCAAGTTATTACAGTTACGTAACTTTTACATACACGAGTGGTTATTTAGAAGATTGATTAAAATGTTTGTCTGGCGCTCTAAAAGTCTCAACGCTACTTGTATGAAATATATTACGTTGATACAAGTACGAATACCTGATTGAACTGTAAGAAATGGTACCAAATTAATTATGATTTGTCAGCCAAAAAAATAAGACCATACCACCACTGCACCATATGATGAATACCTGTGACGAACATATTATACATCTGATTCTGAGAATATCTAACAGTTCTGATTCTTAAGCCAAGAATTGTACATCGTACAAAATGATTATGTACATTAAATAAATGAAACATGTAAATTCGCCTATTAAGCAGATAAAAGAGTAAAAGCCATGCCGGGCTACCTCACTCACTTCAATGTGGCCGAGGTATTGCTGCACATTATGCGTACAAAAGGATCCCTCCAAATCCTTTACATTCTAAAACTCTGGTTACCCGAAGTATAAGTATAGGAGGAACAGCTAGATAAACTTGAGCGTCTTCAAAATTTTTGCATTAGATTCATATTTGGTTTACGCAAATATGATCACGTATCTCAGTTTCGTTCTAAGCTCAATTGGCTGAATATACGTTTTCGCCGGAATGCTCATATTCTCAGTCTCCTTTACAATATATTGTTCAGTCCTACATCCCCGCGCTATCTCAAGGAACGCTTCGATTTCCTTCACTGTTCTTCATACACGTTAAGGTCATCAGAAAATCTCATACTTGAAATCCATCCCCATACGAGTTCGTTTTATAGCAAATCCTTCACTATTCAGGCTGCCCGCTTGTGGAATTCTCTTCCTGTATCAATCAGACAAGCACCGACTCTTAATATGTTCAAGGATCAAGTTAAAATGTTTTATTTGTCCAATTAATTTTGCACTATATTTTTCACTCAATTTCTATGCTATATATGAGATAATATTATAATATGTACTATATTTTTATATAATTTATAGGTATATGTATATATCATTATCCATTTATGTATGTTGCTATGTATATGTTTATATATATATATATTATATATATGTTTATAATTGTATCTGTTTAATTATTATAAAAACCTATATGTATGTATTTTTTTATATATTTGTTTAGAAATTACACTAAAATACGTTTTATTTTAAAATGTTTTTAAGAAATTTGATTATGTATTTGGACTACACCCGCTTCAGCCAATGTTTTATTCGTTCAACTCCATCCTAAGGTTGCCTGGTAGAGATCACTTTTAGTGATAAGGCCGCCCATTGTAATACTATGTTATTATAATTTAATGGGTAAACTTTTATATTTCTAAAGTGGTGTAACAATAAAGAGTTTTCTATCTATTCTATCTATCTATCTATATCTCCTTATATGAATAATAATTGCTTAACATAAACAGTCGCCGTTGCAAGTACATTCAAGTACTTATATGCGGGTGGACAGACTAACCTAATGTATATATAGGTCAATGCCTAATACACGGTAAATATACCGTTTTTCTATAACCGAATAACTGCGATCCTGACAAATTGAGACTTATATGATATGGTTGCTTTTAATTATTGGTTACGATTGTAGTTGTAATAATTGTTTTAAAATCAAGAAATGGTAATTGTTAAAAAATTGGAGGACTATAAATTATTGGAGGGTTTTCTTGAAAACAACGTTTAAAAAAAAATTGGATGTCGTTTTATAATTAATAACATAATAACAGATATTTTCTCAGTTTATGATATTTTTACGTTCAAAATGTTTATAGCCGGTCAAACATATTAGGTCATATTATAGTCATTTTAAACTCAGATAGGTACTCAGCAACAACAACCGCATACTTTCAGAACGAGAGCCAAAATGGGGCGGGTCAGACTTTGAGCTGCATATATTTACTATGACATTACTGTTCTCATTTGCCTGAAGAAGGTTCTTTTGATAAATTGATTTAAAATTGAAATTCGAACTATTAATTTCTTTGTGGTGCTACATACTCAGTCTACGCCTGCGCTACGTCTAACGGTAGGGGAAAGTCCTACAGTACCGCCATTCAGTACCGGCCAGATGCAGTTTCCAAAAATATATAAGATATACCAGATGGATACGATATAGTTATTGCCATTAACGTAATACGTTCATACGAGTATAAGCCCCGCGCGGCAGCAACCTGTCGCGACACGGTTACTTTCAGTGTGCAAATTTGTGTTGCGCGTGGTGAACGCAAGGTACACCAGTAAAGTTCTGTGGGTGATTTCAGAAGTTCATAGAAAGAGTTCGATAGAAGTTAAACCTGGTATGTATTGTTCATTTATTTAGCTATTATAAAATATGTTTTAATTCAACATTTATGCGTTAATTATTTTGTAGCATCAAACCTTATATTTTTTTCGTTTCCTACAGTACCGGCCATAAAAATGTCCTTCAGTACCAGCCACTGTTAAAGTGTATTTTTGAGTAATTTTATCTTCTTTTAGGTACTCAAAGATGCCAGGCAATGAAAATGATGGCGAGATGAAGAAAAAGAAGGGCGCTTGGGATCTCGCTAATACGCATAAGCCCGTGTAAAAGTTGCTGAACAGCTCGCCAACAATCCGCGCCTCAAACTACCAATAAAATCGACAAATCAGTTGACAACTTTAAAGCCACAGTTGCGCAGAATAATTATAACCGGTTTCTGATGCATAGAAAAGATGATGAAATACTGCACGACGACGTCGTAAAACTGTGAAATCATAAAATTGTCAAATAAAAAATAATACAAAAGTGAAATCTACTCAGTTCTGCATACAAAAAGATGCTGTAAAAAAAGAGGATGAGACAATTTGTCTTTTGCGTCTTGAATCTCATGAAGAGGATTGGATTTAATGTGGATACCTACTGCATGACTTGGGTCCATGAGGCTTGTGCAAACATATCAGAGCTGCCTAACTAATATATTTGTGATTATTGCTTGGTATATGGGCTCATATTTTTGCTGGGCGGCACTGGAGGCCAATTTTTTTAATGTTAAATTCTCATAGTCTGCCAATTTTATTAATAAAGTTGATTGTATCTAAATATATTAATAATTTATTGTTTTTATTTACTACACATGAGTTTGTTAACGCATTATAGCCTATATTTAACCTCAAACCCAAGAGATTTTTATTTTATCCTACATAAACCTTAAGGTGACGGTACTGCCGGACTCTCCCCTACATGATGAGTAGGTACAACGAACAAACCCAAACATAATTGACATTCAACGCCCGGCTATGCCAGTAATTTATATAAAACATGTTCTTTATTTATATAAACAACACAGTTGTTTGTAAAGCGATAGGGCCTACTTCCATTACGGCCATACAAAGGCCTCGTTATTACTTGTAAACTTCGTCATGGTTATACCGAACCCGGCAAACACGACCGATCCGTTTTGGAAACTTTCGTAGCAACACACGCTTTGTTACAATTAATAGCTGAATAAGTTACAATCTAAATGTCAACCATTATTAGGGGCTGTTATTGTTCAAAATGGTATTCTAAGGGCACATTCCGTTTTGCGCTCTAAGCGCTTTATGTAGCGTGAGCTTGCTGAAAATAAATCCGAGATGCACTGACAGCTAGGGTACGTTCAGAAACTTCGTCAGAGCGCACTCGGAGTGCAACTTTTCACTCTTACGTCGTTCACAGCCTTCGAGTAGAGCATTCGGTTCTCACAACTTGACTGTTCTGGACCTTTGAAGATTGCATCTTTTTAACGAATGTTAATTGAGGAGCGAACATCTTAAATTTCAAATATATCTGAAAACATTACAGTAGGGTTATACCGATAATGAGTTGAGTTTGTAAAAAATAATATAAGTAAGGTCATTTAGGTCATTAATTCTTATATCTGAATTATAGGCTCGTTTTTAGAATCGGTATACACCACAATGTACCTTCATTCTTTTTTACAGATATATATAGTTATTTTAAATAATCACACGAAATTTTATCTCCCGCAAATTAATATTTTGTGAGAAATAAATTATTGAAGTTTTAATTTTAGCCTTGATTATTTGTGTATTTTGCACTTCTATTAAGTGTATGGCATAGCCTAATGGATTCTAAATACCGCGAATTATTCAGGTGGCTTAGATTAGGTCGTATGGTGTGACAGAACCGAATCGGAGCACCTTCCAAGCAGTCTTGCCTGGCCTACCCCTAGTGTTTTTTATAAGCCGGGCAAGTACGCTGTGACGAGGTAGCGAGAAGACTAAAGCGCTGCGTACCCACAGGGCCGGAGCTGTCATAGAATTACTTCACTTCGAATAAGACATTTGTGTCTTATGCCTTAACCTTTTTTTGTTGACGTTTTCGTACTTTTGTGACTAATTATTTTCATGAAGAAGAACTAATTTTGAGAAATTTCATTAGTATTAAAAATCTTGGTTTCTGAAATCCCATGTGGAATCAGTGGGGAATATTCCGCCCTCTCTCCCCCTAACCACAATACGTAATATGTACTAACATATATCATATCTAACTAAAGTCCTTTCAGTGTATACGTAAGTAGATATTTTTTTTTTAATTATTATTATTAAAAAAATATGTTTTTCGGTACCCTCCACCCCTCCGGGGGATGCTACAACCCCCCCCCCCCTCCTCCACCCCTTCCTATATTAGATATGTATGTTTACTGATTCTAAAGTCCTTCTGAATTATATACCTGGTGTTACTCGAAAATGTTCTTGAAACTGTTTTGATGTCTGTTCAGCGATCATCCGTTCACAGGTTGTTCAGGGTTTCATTCACTCAATAATAAGAGATGTGATTTCCACAATGAGCTGCCTGCACGTTGTCATTAATATGTCTTCAATGTCGTTTACTATGGCCATTAGATTAATCGTAATTTCCATCTGAATCTGGAGTTCCATGATGAGCAAGATTAAGTACCAGAGCATAATTGTCGGCTTCTTACATTATGCCTTAAGAAACTAGGAAGCCGACGAATTCTCGTGCTGAAAGCAAAAGCTGGATGTTTCAAGTATTTGTTGTTTATACCAAATCCAAGTTAAGCAACAGAAAGATCCAATACCAAACCACAACAAGCAAACAACATGTAAAGAAGGAAGAACGTAAATCTGTCAATATCAGAACCTGTGATCTTTTCGTAACTTTTTAGGTTAAAAACTGCCAAATAACTACACTTTCAGGCTCTGAACGTAGCCTAGTGTTTCGTTCGCGCACTTTGGGAATTCATAATCGTTCCGGTTAGCTTGTAAGCGTCAATGCTGTCCTCGGTACACTTTTCAATTTGGAATAGCTAAATTCTTACGTATAATTTGAGCGCAAAACGGAATACATACTAATTGACCTCTCTCTGTGCTAAATTTTAATTGCATTTTAGATACTAGTTTGTCGTCAAAATCTAAAAGGTTAGCTAGAACCCACTAACAATATCACAACGCCCTTTGATGCAATGTAACAAATCAAGCACTTAAATACTTCTTCAACACACTTGCTCATAAAGTGGCTCTAATTTCACCACAATTAGGCACTTGCATGTAATGTACATAATCAAACTGAATTTTTCATTGCTATTATTCACAAGCGAGTTACAGAGTTTTTTTTTTTATATTATTGGCTGAGTTCCTTTGTTCTTAAGAAGTTTCGATACAAAAAGATCGTGTTCAATAGTACAAATAAATCGATGTATTCATATTTAAATAGATAACTTATCTTGTACATGTTTAATAGTTAAATCTTTTACTCAAATATAACTTTTATTTTCGCTGTAATTAAGAAAACTTTATATTCCCCATTGAGTATGTGGCTGAAACGCCGCGAAAAACCATTCTATAGTCTATGGACGGTCGCCATGCGCGTGATAGATTATTTGAAAATTGACTTACTATGTAATGAAATATTTGTTCATCTTCACTTGATTAGCTTTAAGCTTAAGATTAAACAACTGGCTTAATGTGACATTCTCATTTCGTTTTAATTATACTCTGTGGTTTTTAAGAGGAAAATAAGTATTAGTTTAATTATCCATGTGTATACCTACTTTATCTGTGGTGTGAATTTAATACTGTACCTAATTGTGTTTGTTGTTAGACTGTGATTAAGCATAATATATTGATTATCATGATCACTTGAATCATTATTTGATGATAATATTACTGGAAGTAGGTATTTTATAAGCAGTGAAATTGATCACGTGACAGTGTAAAGTACTTATTAAAAATAGTTTATAATATGTTCTTTATTTATGATGTGTAAAACATTGAAGATTTTATTATACTTATTGCCATATGTTTAGATCACTTGAATCATTATTTGATATTATTAATACTGTAAGTATATTTTATAAGAAGTTTAACTGGTCATGTGACATTTGTTGAGATACTTATATAAAATAGTTTATATTATGTGCTTTATTTATATGTGTAAAAACATTGAAAATTTTATTATACTTATTGCCATACGTGAGCTTGAGATCACACAATTGTCAATTATCAAGAGTAATGTGTTTGTGACGGTAGTCGCTTTGTCACCTTGTTTGTTCACTCACTGCGAGTGCGAGTAGCTTCAGTGTCTGTCGGACCGCTATGCGGAGCGGACCTCTAGTGGTATCGAAATAGTCTTTAATGACGAAGTGCTGCCCGATTCAGTGTCTGTCGGACCGCCGTGCCGAGCAGACCTCCAGTGGTGTAGAAATAGTCTTTAACGACGAAGTGCTGCCGAATCAAGATGTTGTGAAGTTAAGTAATTTATTATACTCTTTTTTTGGTATTATATAACGACGAATATGTCAATCAATAGTTGATAAGTGTAAATGAAGTGTATATAGTAAGTAAGTATCACATTGTTAAAAGACATTTAAAAGAATGGCCTCGAGTTTCTTGCCCGTTCTTCTGGAAGTGGCTCTATACAACTTTGTTTACTGAACGAGGCAGTAATGATAGAATATTTCAATGTTAAATTTTCATTAGAGCGTCGTAGACGCCTAAATTGAATAAATGGTTTTGACTTTGACTTTCATTATTCTAACACGCGCGCATAGGAATACTAATGAACTTCTCCCGCCAATGCGAAATTATTTTCATAACTCGCTTTCACTTTTGAAATTATAGTTATTTATTAATTAGAATATCTACAAGTATTAGTTATGAAGAAAATTATTTATGTTATACACCGCCCGATATAACATGTGAAGCCCTTAACGTTATGGTATGGAAAGTTTCCTACCTTAAAACTTCAAGGAAAAATATGTACATACCAACATGTATGCAATGTATGAAACATTGGCAAAACAACAAGATTACGCAGACTTTTTCAGAAAATGTGTTCATGGCGTAGGTACTTTAAAGAATGATCTTCTAAGTACAAACCTAGATCTTTGTGGTTTATATACTCAATGTTAAAAAGTACTACAGTCCGAACAAAAAATCTAATCTATTTACTCTAATTTTTCAGCTCACCTAAAGAGACTATCCGATGGATTTAGAAGTAAGAAATCAAAGATTTTATCGTCTGTCGATATTGAACATTTAATAAAAGATGCTCCAGATAACCAATACCTGGCTATTAAGGTGAGTTACATTATTTTTATCTATTACATATATGAAATTATAGTAAACCGTTCCACAAAGTTGCCAGCTCGAGCCTCTCGCGGTCGTCTTCCAGCGCGTTTACTTGAGTAGAAGCATATAACCGTCTCGCTCACACCTCGCCGCGTTCCGCGTTTGGTGTTTCGTTCACAATGCTATAATACTAAACATAAGCCGCTCGCAGCGCCAGTCGTCCGCCCACTCACGAGCAACACGGTTCTATGCGCGCGCGTTGTGTCCTAACCTACGAACTTTTATGTAAACTGTGTGTGTGATATCTAACGTGCCTCAGTTCATCAATATACCTACTCTTCCCTAGAACTTTCTCTTGTTTTCTTTATGGGAGGCAACACCCCCTCTCATATGTGGCGCTCCAACGTTATAAGTGACTTTCAAGTATACCTACTTGCGCGAGTGTGCTAGAAAGTGGTGCTCAATAACTAAATAAACTTTAGTACGTGCTTAAAGTGGGCTAGCTACAATGCCAATTACTAGAAGCCGCGCCAACAGTGTCGGTCGCAGGGATGACGACGCGTCTATCGTCGTACCCACCCCCCCGCGACTAGTTACTACAACGCCTCATGCTTCTGACGAAGATCACTACGGCGTCGCTGTCGGCGGCGCGGCTACCCCGGCTTCTACTAAACACGTCGACATGACATTTTCCGCGGAAAATGTTGCCTCTATTATTACGACACTGCAAAGATCTCAAACGGAGGCGTTCAAAGAGCTCCTAGAGACAGTGACGCGGGCGAATGCGTCGACGCCTATATCATCGTTTATGGCTCCGGGACAGGGCACATTGACCCGATGTAAAGCTACGTTTTCTGGCCGACCGCACGAATCAGTGGACGCATTCATTGACGCCGTTGAGGCATACAGCGAATGTGCGCAGGTGACGGACTCTAATATCCTCCGAGGCTTAACATACCTATTCGCAGACGAAGCGGCTACTTGGTGGCAAGGTGTAAAAAGTACCATAACATCATGGTCACACGCAAAAGAAAATCTCATAAGTGCCTACGGTGATCGCCGGCCGCCCCATCGAATATACCTAGAAATGTTTGCGACTTCACAACAACGTGAAAATACCGACATATTCGTAGCTCGCATTCGCTCCCTGCTAGCCAAAATCCCCGAAGGAGATATATCGCTCAAAGCGCAATTGGACATGACATACGCTTTATTAAATAGTCGGATTCGAAAACGATTACGGAGAGAAGACTTTTCAAGTTTCACCGATTTACTTCGTCATGCACGAAACATTGAAGATTCATTCGACGAAGAACAACGGAATGCAACAACAGGCACGACTCGCGCTGTTGCCACGGGAGCACGCGCATCTACAACTCCAACCCACATGCCGACGAACGAAGCACGCGTGTTTTCGTCGTCGTCAGGCGCTACGGTTGCTACGCAACGCTCGCCGCCTGTCGCGGCCTCGCAGCCGCCGATGCCGCCGTCCGCGCCGGCGCTGAATGGCCCGAACGCTACCGGTGCCGTTGGTGCGCGCGGCCCCACCGCCACCGCCAGCGCAGGCTCTACAAAGAAACAGCGTCCAGTGTGTGTGTACTGTAAACGGTTTGGACACGAAAAGGATCAATGTCGTAAGTTACTCAATCAAGGTGAGTCCCGTTCTGCCAATAATAACCCTTCCGTTGTCCCTAGTGATGTGAAAAGTGGCCAAAGTTTTTATAGTGTTGAATCTCAGTCATGTGTTAACGGGCATAATAATAATAATAATAATCAGTCCCATTTTTTGAACACTAACAACAATCAGTGTCCCCAATATTTGTCAAATAATTTTCCGAACGGAATAGACACTGCTAATAATATTTTATACAATGCTAATTATAATCGTGCTTTGTGTTCATGTTTGCCTGTTCCGAGTGATGCAAGTAACTATTTGCTAAATAGTTCTGTGTGTTCTGATCATCGCCCGTTCATTCAAAACCTTCCATGTGGGAGTGTGCGTTCGGAATCAAAAACTCAACCGATGAAGTGTCCGTCGGCTGGTTCTTGCACCACTCAAAACAGTACTAATACTATAATGTGCTATCGTAACTGGGTCCCGCATAATAACGCATGTGCATGTACTCGCTCAAAGAAAAATAGTTCTTCCGATTTTGTATGTGATGTAGTTCCGAAATATTGTTGTTCTCACAAAATCGACGACGTGACATGTTATAGTGCGAGAGCCAGCTCTTCAGGAAAATTACCTTTGAATGACAATTATAGTATGAGAGACAACTGTTCAGAAAAATTACCCCGAATGAAAATTATAGTATGAGAGACAACGGTGCAGAAAAATTACTTCAGAATGTAAATTGTAGTTCGAGAGTCAACTGCGTAGAAAAATCACTTGATGAGATGTGTTTATGTGATAGCATATATTGTTCGGATGGTAAAAATATCTGCAAAATTCATAATTTTGAGAATTTGTTGACGGGTGAAAATAGTGTATATAATTTATTAAATAATGGTAATTCTGATAACTGTATATGTAGTGAAGAGATTTTAACGTCCGGAAACAATTGCGAGAGGCCCCTAGCTTGCCGTGAAATACGTCCAATATTTCAAATAAATATTTTAGGTGTTAATGGTACAGCTTTGATAGATACCGCCGCAAAGCATTGTATTGCTGGACACACACTGTATGCTCTCCTTCTACGAAAAGGTCAACCCCTAGTTTCCTCGACGCGTCAAATTAAGCTCGCTGACGGTCATATACGAGACATGGAAGTACTTACAACTACATTAGCGGTAAGTTTAGACCATACAGTTATAACAATCCCATTCCTTATTTTCCCCGATTCCGACAACAACGAAACGCTCTTGGGCATCGATTTCATTACTGCTGCTGGAGTTGTAATAGATTTTCATAAAGAAATTTGGTATTTTAGTAAAAATAACCAGATCAAATATAAACTGCTTTTTGAACCAACCTCACGGCATGTAAGCTGCTCCTCTGCAAATGTTCTACGTGATGATGAAGGTACACATCTCAATCCAGTAGAGCGCAATGCACTCGCTGAAGTCCTCGTCAGACACGCTAACATCTTTGAAGCAGGGGGAGGTCCAACTCCATTCGCCGAACACTGCATTGATACAGGTAACCACCCACCGATAGCCGTGCCTCCGTATCGCCTAAACCCAGTGAAAAAGGAGTTGATGAAGCAGGAAATAAATAAACTACTTGACGATGACATCATTGAAGACTGCGAATCAGCTTGGTGTTCTCCGGCATTAATGGTGCCAAAGCCTGATGGTACAATAAGGTTCTGTGTTGATTATAGACGCCTCAACGCAATCACCAAGTCTGATAACTACCCAATGCCACGCATCGACGAGCTTCTGCAATCAACGAAGAGGAACTGTTTCATGAGTTCCTTAGACCTTCGTTCAAGCTACCATCAGGTGAGTGTTAAGGAGTCTGACAGAGACAAGACTGCTTTATATCTCCTCTCGGCACCTACCGTTTCAAAAGGATGCCATTTGGTCTGAAAAATGCCCCAGCAACTTTTCAGCGTTTAATCGACCGACTCCGCTCATGTGCTGCTCTAAAAGAGGTAACTATTCTAGCATATCTTGATGATATACTGATTATCTCGGAAGGGTTTGATAAACACCTGGAGGACCTGGAGCTGGTGATTAGACGGCTTGAAGAGTTTAACCTCCATGCGAATCGGAAGAAGTGTGCTTTTGCGAGAGAGAGTGTAAGGTATCTTGGACACGTCATCACCCAGGAAGGTATCTCTGCTGACCGACAAAAAGTAAGTGCAGTGCTTGAGATGAAGGAGCCTGCCAACCTAAAACATTTAAGAACTTTCCTTCAAACGTGCTCTTGGTTCAGAAAGTTTATACCCAACTTTTCCAAAGTAGCTGAACCATTGACGCGTTTGACGAGGAAAAGTCAAATCTGGATCTGGACCTCAGAACAATCCCAAGCTTTCAATGAGCTAAAAAGGTTACTTACCTCTGCACCGATACTGGTTCAACCTGACTTTAACAGCCCTTTCATCCTGCGTACAGATGCAAGCAACTACGCGGTAGGCGCAGTTCTTTTACAGGGAGAAGGTAATCAGGAACGCCCTATCGAGTATGCCAGTCGACTCTTAAACGATGCAGAGCGCAATTACTCGACAACAGAACGGGAGGCGCTCGCCGTAGTTTGGGCAGTCGAACGTTATCGTTCATATCTCGATGGCCAGCCAGTAATCATAGGAAGTGATCATCAACCCCTGCGTTGGCTGCTCTCCTTAAAATCGCCAACAGGTAGGTTAGTTCGATGGGCTTTAAAACTCCAGTCCTTCGACATCAAGTTCGAGTACACCCCGGGAAAAGCAAACGTCGGAGCAGACACTCTCAGCAGACCAATCTGTTCGAGCGATACAGTTAACAATTGTGGTATTTGCTCTATTATTTGTGATCTGCCTGCTAAATCTCCGGACCAGCTACGACAAGAACAGCTGTCGGATCCCGAGCTGACGAAGATTGTCAAAGATCTTGAAGGTACTGATGAAGTCACTTCACAGAGATGGTACGATCGTGGATACCTCATGAACCAAGGTGTGTTGTACAGGTACAATCCCGATTCAGAAAGTGAATCTCCTCAACTTGTGATTTCTGCTAATCAAGTGGTAAGTATTCTTAAAGAATTACATGACTCTTCTCTAGCAGGCCACCCAGGAACTGACCGCACCTATCAAAAGGTAGCTCAATTATATTACTTCACAGGAATGCGGAGAATAATCACCGATTATGTTGCTGCCTGCATTCACTGTCAAAGGTATAAAGCCTCTAATGCAAAACCTTCTGGTCTTTTACAAACTCCTGTCATGAATCAACGAAATGAAGTGCTCGCCATAGATCTTTTCGGCCCACTACCAGAAGGAGACCAGGGGGAGCGTTGGATTTTTCTCATCGAGGATACAGCGACTAGGTGGGTAGAACTGTTTGCTCTCCAAGACGCTACAGCAGAAGCTTGCGCCCGTATCCTCATTGAAAACTACTTCTTACGATTTGGTTTGCCTCGTCGGATAATATCTGACAACGGCGTCCAATTCGTCTCCGCAATCATGCGCCAGTGCATGTCTGTTTTGGATATAAAGCAGAATTTTGTACCACTTTACCATCCACAAGCAAACCCCACGGAACGAAAGAATCGTGACCTAAAAGCAATGTTAGCACACTTGGTGGAAGAAGACCACACATCTTGGCCAAATAAGCTCCCGCTTGTTCGCTTCGCCCTAAATAGTTCGCGGTGCCGAACAACAGGTATGACACCAGCTTACTTAACCTTCGCCCGAGAAATGAGGTCTCCCACTGAGGTTACGCACGATGTCCGTGCTATTTTGGGCAAAGATAATTTTGTGCCTCAAATAACCCCTTATCTAAGGAAGTTCATAAATTCCCTATCGGCAATCCGAGAGCGTGTCGAATCTCAACAAGACAAGACTAAGGAATATGCTGATCAATCCCGTCGACCCTCAGAAAGTTTTAAGGTAGGTGATTTGGTATTGCTTAAGTCCCACGTGCTCAGCAACGCACAAAAGAATCTGACTGCAAAGTTTGCACCTAAACGTGATGGGCCGTACCAAATTTCTGATAAAGTAAGTCCTACAACTTATATCTTGTCAAATATTGACCGCCCTTGTGAGATCCTTGGCAAGTATCACATCCAGGATCTTACGCCATATAAAAATAAAGATGATGCTTCACCGCCTAACCCTATTATTCCAAAACGGAACCGTGGACGTCCAGCGACTAGTGCCAAAATCCTAGTCCAGGAGCGAGGGCGTTCCCCTGGACTAGAGGGGGAGTATATAGTAAACCGTTCCACAAAGTTGCCAGCTCGAGCCTCTCGCGGTCGTCTTCCAGCGCGTTTACTTGAGTAGAAGCATATAACCGTCTCGCTCACACCTCGCCGCGTTCCGCGTTTGGTGTTTCGTTCACAATGCTATAATACTAAACATAAGCCGCTCGCAGCGCCAGTCGTCCGCCCACTCACGAGCAACACGGTTCTATGCGCGCGCGTTGTGTCCTAACCTACGAACTTTTATGTAAACTGTGTGTGTGATATCTAACGTGCCTCAGTTCATCAATATACCTACTCTTCCCTAGAACTTTCTCTTGTTTTCTTTATGGGAGGCAACACCCCCTCTCATAAAATGATTTTTAATATTATTTTCGTCACAAGTGTGTTGAAAAGCGTCGTATGATACACGTGTGAATCATATGACACACGGCGATTGATTATTGACGATTACCGTTTTCGGACCCTCACAAAACGGCTCGGGTCTCAATGGCGCCTCAGCGGTAATCAAATCAGCAACATTACACACTTTTTTTTTTTTTTTTTTTTTATGCCTGGTAGGTTAGCCTTTGACCACTATCTCACCTGATGGTAAGTGATGATGTGATCGAAGATGTTGTACAGGCTAACCTACAATTACTGGCTCTCAAGGACAGCTGCCGGAACACACCGTTAGGTGCTTGGCGACAGATTTTCAACTTGAGGGTGGTAGCTAGCCAGGCGGGCATTCGCAAAGTGCCCTACCACCATGCACTTGTACCATAATGCACCCATCACCCAGTTTATCCCTTACATAAATATAAGTTCCATAACTTTAAAGAAGTAATTATGTACGGCGCAAAATGGACAGTGCTAAATAATGTTATAACACAACAATTAAACCTTGACAATTTGCGCCAGTTGTTGGGTTTAAAAGAAGATATATTATACCGACTTCATAAGAAAACTACCATAAAATTAGGAAGATGATGAATATTTTTAATATTTCATAACGATTCATCTCAATTATTAATTATGATTGTTTTCAATGATAATTTATAACATGATTAAGGTCATTATAAATTGGATATTTTCCGTGTATTTAATTGTTTTTGAGCTTGCTGTTATTTCGGCAATGTTGCAAGCACAGCAAGTCAATGCAGGTAGACAGACGAAACAAATGAATGTTCTGTTAAAAATTATAATTATAAAGTAATCCAAGTGATCCTGACAGTTTGTAAGCTTGTATAATATTAGTAACTTAAATTAGTATGGGTAAATATTGTTCTGAAGTCAAGAAAAACAAAATAGCAAAGAAAGTATACACAAGTTTGTTTTCTTCCATCCTATCTTTCCCATAAATTATTGGAGGGTTTTCTCAAAAACATTTTTTTTTTCAAGATTATTTTTGTTTGTCGTTTCGGCTAGAATGAGTGTGTTTTCTCTCTTTATGATATTTTTACGTTCAAAGATAGTTTGTGAAAGTTTGTTTTATTGTAACGGCTCTATTGTCGTATTGTTTGCTTCATATTGAATCAATACAATGCGTCGGTATGTACCTAGCTTATAACCTTACCATTTATTTATATAGGATTATATCAATTACACATAGAAAAACACAATAAATATTATACAATGACAGTGATAGTATTAATGGGCGGCCTTATAATTTGAAAGTGATATAAATAATCCAGGTAGGCCAGGATTTTTATAGTTTAGACCTACCTACCATCCGTATGTAATCTGGTAACATTACGCTGCCTTGGAAACTACTTGGAAGATAGGGCTGATAAAGTAGCCCATAATTGGAAATACTAGGCGGTTTTACCAAAATAGGTTCCCTGGCTACGCTTAAAACGTAATAACTCACATAAAACTATAAGTTATCCTCTTCAAATTTAGGTACAGTAGTAATCAATAAATACATTTTTTTTAAATTATTTTTTATGCCAGATAGATTAGCCTTTGACAACTTCTCACATGATGTTAAGTGATGATGTGATCGAAGATATTGTTCCGGCAAACCTAGAATTACTGCCTCTCAAGGACAGCTGCTGGAACACACCGTAAGGTGCTTGGTAACAGATTTTCTACTTGAGGGTGGTAGCTAGCTAGGCGGGCATTCGCAATGCCCTACAACCGTGCTGTAAAGACTTCCATCCGAAGATAATAACCGGCACCAACGGCTTAACGTGGCCTCCGAAGCACGGCAGGGATTAAAGTTATCAGTACTATATATATATATATATATATATATATATATATATATATATATACATATATATATATAATATTATAAATGCGAAAGTAACTCTGTCTGTCTGTCTGTCTGTTTGTTACGCTTTCACGCCCAAACTACTGTACCGATTTGAATGAAATTTGGTATGGAAATAGTCTGAAACCCGGGAAAAAACATTGGATAGTTTTTATCCAACTGCGCAAAAAGAGGTTAATGTTTTTGCGCGATAACCGACGTACGCGCGGGCGGAGTCGCGCCCGGAAAGCTAGTACTTATATATATGCATACGAGTAATAAAGTTCTGAATATTGAAAAAGTTGAAACGAATCAAACAATGGCAAATGTTTGTATTGTAGAGATATCCAAAAGTTTAGGTAGATGTGCTTGTTTAAAAATTCAACATTGGGAAATAGAGTCTTGTTATGTCTACTCTCTTTGAGTTCTGAATAAATGCAATTTGGTTCGTTCAAACAAAAGCTGATTGCGCTCATTGTACCTAAAAGATTGAGGATTGAAATAGAAAATTGAGATCTGTTTCCTACCGATCATTTGGTCGATTCATTATGGAATAAACCAATATTAGCTATTAATTTAAGTGTAAAACGTTAAAGGTTCCAATTAATATTTACAACATTCTTATTTATTTTTAATTGTGTCATTATTAGGAAGTACTTATCAAAGTAAAATATTTGAAAAGCGGTGACCAAATTTCTTTATTCAATATTATTGCTTGCCTTAGATCTTGATGAATGGGAGTAGTTGATTATCAGGATAAAGGTTATTTTGTAAAACACATTAAGTCATCACGCCTAAGAATTTTGAAGAAGATTAAATTAAATCATTACCTTGTTTAATTCGCACACAGGGATCAAGTACACATCATATCATGTCAATGTTAGCTACATATTATATCGAATACCTATATGATTTTTGTATATTCGAAATAAGTATGGCCTTCCACTACTAGAAATTGTACAATTAGAATTTTGTTCGATAAAGTCCTGAAATTTAATCCATAGGTGTCCATATTACTTATATTTGACTGCCTCGTGGAATAGTACGATAAAAACGTATTAGAATAATTCTCAGTGCTATCGTCTCTATGGTGCGGGCAAATTGGAATGATTATTGCTATATATAATACTAAACTTAAATAAAGCAATTTTTGTTTCCATATATTATAATTTTGGATTATGGAAAAAGGCCGTAGGTATTTAGATCAGTCTTTGTGGCATCCCTTAGGGTGCCTTGCCTGGCTAGAATTACTCCTCTTCACATCTTATTGTGGGAGACTGGACGAAGGGGAAAATATCAGAAGGTAGAGAGCAGCGCCTTTTAAAGAAGTGCTACTAGACAGTAGATTGCCAAGCGTGTGGTTATTGCAAACCCCGTCACTCTCCGTGGGACCTTTGTTCCATGGTGGAAGTCTTCCGGCTACTGATGATGATTGATAACGATGTTTTTGATGCTTTACAAAATACACACAAAGAGTTTTCTCTTACGAAAACAAATCCAATCATTTGGGTTAAATTCCTTCGAAGTGGACTCCTAGGCTACATAGTCAATCGTACATGTCACGTTCGGAAGTTACCGTAGTTACAAAATAGCATAGAGACATCAACATTCATCGCAAAGCTGGTGAGTGACAACTAAATGGACACCCTAATCCATTGCCTTTCCCGACACTTGGGCGTGGTGTGGCGACTATCCCTTGAATAACAATCCATTTTACCCGAAATCTGATTAATGCCCCAAACAATAATCATCAACACTTGCTGTTTCGTTCAGCTCAGCTCAATTATTATTGTATTGAATAATCTTTGTCCTAGTTTTACGGTGCAGTAATCTATCGGATTCAAATCGGAACAAGTATTACATTACTAGTCCCTATCTGAGAGAAAGAGAACATTGTTGTATTGAAAACGAAAATAATTATTATGTTAATCAGATTACAGACACCTACTAATTTCATTTCTTGATTATAGAAAAAAGCCGTAGGTATTTAGATCAGTCTTTGTGGCATCCCTTAGGCTACATTGCCTGGCTCCTCCTCACATCTTATTGTGGGAGACTGAACAGACTATTGTGGGAGAACTAAGGGGAAAATATCAGAAGATAGGGAGCAGCGCTTTTTAAAGAACTGCTAATGACAAAAGTTTGCTATTGTTATATTATCATTGGATGTAAGAAATATCACTATATGATTATATTAATTTTAAATTAAGATCTATGGATTTTGTGAATTCAATAAATTCAACTCAACATACGAATACATTTTAATGATTGGACACATTGTTTACAATGTGACAAAAAAAATATGAATAGAATTTTTTATTTATAACTTATATACACATTAATTTTAACAATAGGTTTGCCCCAATGAAATGATGTTTATACAATATTGCACGGAAGGGCATTTTGCGAATGCTCGCCTGGCTAACTACCAACCTCAAGTAGAAAATGTCGCCAAGCACCCAACAGTGTGTTAGTCCACTTAACATCAGATGGGCCTCTTGCTAGTTCAGTCACAATAAAAACAATAGCTCAACCAACACAAATTAGTGAATCGCAAATGCAAATCCAAAGTAAAGAAAAACAGTGCAGATGAGGCTCAACGGTTCGCTGACCACGAACAGGTCTGCTGGTGAACAGATATAGGTCAGGTCAATTTCGTTAATTGATGTCAGCAACAGGTAACTGCGGATTCTAAGCGTGACATATCGTTAAACTGTTAGACCAGCCTTCTTTAATACGGAACACTACAATAGAAGCTCCATGAATATAGCTTAGGCCTTAGACAAATAACGAAGTTCAAATGAAACTCGCTGCAAAATCCAAGTGTGCAAAAGTCATGCATACCTATGATAACGGCTATTTGCAAAAGGAGCACGCTCTTTTGAATGAACATACTCGTAATATACATGAAAAATAAGCTTATCACTGACTCGTATCGTAGTATGGCCTGTTTCGTTATCATCTTAGAACGGCTCATCCTAAAATTTTATATCTCGTTACTGAACCAATTTCTATTCCTTACTCAATCGACAGAAGTTTTTTGGTTTTTTATTCTAAATTCAACCGATTTTTATTTATTCAGAACAAATTATAATATACAATGATTTACTGCTAGCAACAAAAACCTTGCAGAGTTTGTCCAGTCTACGTCCTCTACTCCTAATACTAACATTTACAAATTAATTATATACAGTAATAAGTAACTTATTTATACAAATAACCACAGTTAACACATTTTCAAACAAATGAAATGAAAATAGTTAAACTTATAAATCTTGAGCTTAAGGAACACAGTTTGATATATAGCGTACTAGTAAGTCACACTCACATGCGCCAATCGCGCGGCATCCTAGGAGCGTGATAAAATAACTGTCAATAAGCAATGGCGTTTTGATGTGTCATCCCAGCAGATACTAATTAGCGGTAGATCTTCAAATAACTGAGGTGTAAATTCATATGCAATATCCAAATCAAGAGGCAAGCAGTAAGGCGACAGTAGCGCGCGTTCTGCCTACAGCAGCACAGTGGGTATATATATATACTCGTATATAGTTACTGGCGTAAAATAATTAAACTGTGACGAACAATTAATTACCCGTGAAGATCACGTCCATATTCTGAACAGTATTTAGTAGGGAGGTGTGTGTGCACATTAGGTACTAATGGCGTTCTCTCTAACAGCGTTGTAGCTATCTGTATCTTTAAAAAATGCATAAATGATTGATAACTCTACGATAATCGTACTAAATATACACTCGTAACAATTGTTTCATAGGCAACCTCTTTACATCGGCACCTTAGCATTGTCATTTATGTAACCACTAGCTTTCCGGGCGCGGCTCCGCCCGCGCGTATATCGGTTATCGCACAAAAATATTAACCTATTTTTGCGCAGTTGGATTAAAACTATCCTATGTTTTTTCCCGGATCTCAAACTATTTCCATACAAAATTTCATTCAAATCGGTCCAGTAGTTTTGGCGTGAAAGCGTAACAGACAGACAGACAGACAGAGTTATTTTCGCATTTATAATATTAGTACTGATAAGTACTGATAGGTACGACAACATTAGGTTGATCAGCCTGTCAAAATTTATTGATTCAAGCGTGACTACGTGGAAATCCATTCATAATACGACACAATTTACTTATCGGTCTAACGCATAAGAAATTGAAACGAATAATCACTAGGTATATGTTTCTTTCAGTTATTTGTTTGTTCTGCATGGTGGAATGTAACCATAGATTAACGTAGTATAGATAATTTAGTTTTGTGGTTGTAATTAAGGGCCGAAACACACATTTTATTCCGCCGTACTACCATAGAACGTAGGTACGCATGTAGTGAGTCAAGAAGGATATGTGTGCGAAATGTGTGAGTCATAACATGACAAGCAACAAAACTCCCAACATTTAAACTTTTTTATATACCTGATAGGGCCAGCCTTTGACAACTATCTCACTGATGATATGTTATAGAAGATGTTTTTCAAACTTAAAATTACTTAAATTTACAAATTATTGGAGTACAATATGTTTTGCCCCGGGCGGGAATTGAACTATGTATAAATATATATATTAACATTTCTTGCTCTCAAGAACAGCTGCCGGAACACACCGATAAGAGCTTAGTGACAGATTTTCTATTTAAAGGTGGTAGCTAACCAGGTGGGCATAAGGTTCTACCATTATGCAAACTTCTGCTGTCCAGCAAATTTGGAAGACTGTGACTGTAACGGACGACCATGTAGATTTTGTTTGGATGTACGTAAAAGAACAAATTACTAAATAAGAATGCTTAAAATTATCGCTTATCACTTTTACTTATGTGAAATTCAGTTAAAATAACATTTCGTTTACATTATGTTTATGTTAAAAACGTTTTCACAGCAATTTCCTGGTATGTTCCGTCTATTAGACTTAAAAAAATTCTACGTTTCCGAATCTGTTATAGACCAAAGTAAACATCCATTCGAGCAGTGCTTTCCGGTTTATAATTTTAGTATAATGTCCTATTAGGTAAACGCTGAGAGTGTTTAATGTAGTATAAAATAATTCACCAAAATTCTACCTATTATAAAGACCTACATATCTACATATTCTAAACCTACCAAAAACTTATGTAAAAGCGAAATAACTTTATTATTGCTTACTTATTTGTAAAGTTGTTTATATATAATTTTAATAATATATTAATTAGAATTTATTGTATCTAAGTACATATAGAAGTATTTTGATTTGAGGAAGTGCGTTATGTGATTCAAAACCATCAGCAAAAATGGAGCATTCCACACTAACATAACAACACAGCTTTAAAAAAATACAACTATGGTAGGTCTACCTAGTAGACCATGACTATTATTTATTAAAGATTTTTTTATTAGCTTTTGTTTCATTAGTGCACACCTACTTACTCGTAAGTTACTAAATACCCAACAATCTCAAGAAATCTACTAAAAAATTAAATAAATGTATGACATCCTTAGTAGGTAGACTTTACAGTAGATTCCAATTTTGAAACATTTTCACTTAACGAAACTGTCAGGTAAAGTCACGTCCACGCTGCAGTAACATGTGACAATGCACTCGGATTCCCCCGAGATCCGTTCTGAAACTCGGCCAACGTCGTCGGCACCGGAAACACGGCCGCCCGAACAACTAGATACGTGTAGAGTCGGCCTAACCACATCGCTAAGCTTACTGCGAACTTATATTTATATACTATATGGGAAACTGTTATTTAAACTAGGTACTTTATTTTTAAAGGATAGCAAAATAGAAAAGGGACATAGTCTATATCAGGGCTGACAAGACGTGGAAAGGGTCTGTAAGAAAACTCAGATAACCCTGAGTTTTCTTTCACAGATTGTCGAGTTCGTAAACAGATCGTGAAACTTTATGAACGTTTAATCAGTTTCGACAAAAAACCTTCAGTGAATATAAGCTATCTTTTTTACTTTGGGAATTATAGTTTTAACAGTGCGAACATGTTTTGTGAATGTTTAATACAATAATAATAATATACTAGCTTCTTTCGCAACGGTACCTCTAGCAGCACTTTGCGTGATATCGCTTTCTCATGGCATACTCAGTTAAACGCATAAAAAGTATTCTATGTTTTAATTCAAAAGGCGAACGGTAGGTATAGCGCTAACTCGTGAACTATCAAGGATCAGAAGCAGAGTTTTGGCCATTAAAAGGTCAAGTTCCGGCGTTTCCTAGATCATTATCTGACACCACCCGCAACACATCTAGCTAACGTGATGATAATTTTACGATAACGTATATCTCGACGTTTTACGATTGAATATAATATCATATGTCTTTATGGTAAGTATTTATGCTATGGACATCTGTTACACTTTGGTTGCCTGAAATAAATGAACTATTGACTGTTTTTTTGTATATGTTATTGTTACGGAAGAATCACGAGGCCCACCTGATGTTAAGCGCTATCCACTGCCTATAACAGAAGCATTTAGTCTCAAGTGACGCACTACACTGCGTCCGTCACCCTTAATCAAGGGAATTAATCAGTTGTTAAATCTCATCATAGAAGGCAGCTCTCCGATTCGCCCGTGTAACGATATCTGCTCTTGCTCTAATACTAGTCAATCATGTCTGTTATTGACATCACCTCGGCCTGGCACCGGCGACGGCCGCCGGAAACTTCAGCGCGATATGCGTGGAATCTCCATTTTCTATTATTACACTTCTAAATTGATGAGCGGAATTTGTGGTTAAACGTGAATTCTTTACTAATATGAATTACTCTATTTCCACATAATAACACAGATTATTAGAACCACATCGGTAGTTATATTATTTAAGCAACACATTAAGTAGAACATTTAAGAAATTTTGCTTGGCTTTTCAGTCTAAATTGACATCTAGTCACTTAGGTAAAAATCAGGTTAAAATGTAACTACAAATTAGTTTTACATTATTTGAATAAGTCTTTGTTAAAATGTCTCCATTATATATTAAGATTAAATGAAAATCATTTATTTAAAATAGATCCATTAAATGTTCATACGTACAAAACTGTAATATTATAGGAAAGGAACTACCCATCAAGATGCGGGTGTTTATATACCCAGTTTGGCAGATAGAGCCGCAAATTTGGAGCATGTTCTATGAATAAATACAATTAAAATTTTGAATTTGAATTATAGATAGTTATACTAGTATGTATTCTATCTGACCTATGACTTATACTACCTAGCAGTGAGTTGCTATGTCGAGGTCATTGGTCTTCATTTTTCAAATAGAATAGGCTCTTCTGTCCAAATTTAATGTTATATGTATACAAGTATGACAACGCATATCTTTTACTTGTCCCTAAATACGAATCATGTGTTGAAAATTAAACATGTGTTGTTAGTTTAATGTTTTTGTATTTTACTTACTACAGATTAAGTATAAGCAGAACTTGATTTTGAGTTGATTATATTTTAAATTTACCAGCTTTTGGTTGAATTAACACAAAAATATATATACTTTTTTTTTATTACCGACTTTTAATACAAGAAATATTTTGTATGAACTTATTGACGTAGTTGAGCAAAATACTGAGGTCTCATTCTCATATTACCACAAATGATTTGATACTTTGCAGTGTTAGTAGTAGAAGGCAGTTTCGTTAGTTTTTTTTTACTTTGTTACCCTTATCAATTATTACCTATACTGTTCAAGAATTATTTTCACTGACCACAATACTAGTCACCAATCATGTCAGCCAGGTATAGGCATATTGGCAAATACTTTTTTCAGTTAATTGTTAGTGTTTGAATTACATCCCCCACCCCATCTCTTCCCGTGGGTCTCGTAAGAAGCGACTAAGGATAAAATATCGGAAGGTGGGCAGCAGCGCCTTCTCAGGATCTTGCTATCTTACATTTTGATCCACCAGATACCTGCCACGAGTAGGGATTATGACAAAGGATGTGTTCAGTAGTGGATACACTCCATCCAGTTAATAAAGTACATATCCTATACTAATTTGTACTTACCTCAGTTTCAACAATATGTTCCGCGATACTTATTGAACCATCTTGGTTATTTGTTAAAAATAATACAAAGTACGTATTTTTGTTTGCCATACCAGACCATGCGATGTAATACGCGTGTATTTCGGATTTACAGATTCCATAACTGAGAAATACGAGTGTTCTTACATATTTTATAACCTACCGAAGTATCTTCACAGCTCGTCTTCAATTTACAATAACGATTCGAGAGTTCCGTTTTTGGTTACATTAACGGGCAAAGAAAACAGGGTTGTCAGACAAAAGAGCGTCATTTCATGCCGTGCGGCACAAGACAAGGGCATAATGCTCATAATGCCGTACTCGGCGACAGAACCACTGAGAACCGCCTCCGCCCTAGCTATTAACCGGAACTATTGTGAAATAATCCTGTCTCTAATTTTTGAATGAAGGCGTGTTGTTTAATATTTTATGTTTACGATTCTGTAATCAGTACTAATATTATTTAAAATGCGCAAGTAACTCTGTCTGTCTGTCTGTTACGCTTTCACGCCAAAACTACCGGACCGATTTGAATGAAATTTGGTATGGAAGTAGTCTGAGACCCGGGAAAAAACATAGGATAGTTTTATCCAACTGCGCAAAAAGAGGTAAATTTTTTTGCACGATAACCGACATACGCGCGGGCGGAGTCGCGCCGGGAAAGTTATTTCAATATAATTCTAGTATTGTTTTATTTTTTATCATCACTATATTTATAATAAGAATCATTTACAGATTAATAACGTCATCATCACTATCCTGTTGTTTATTATAATTTCTTTAACATCAACATCAATTAGTTCTCTACTATTCAATATAAAAATGGCACTGTGCAAGGGAAAAAATATTAAGTTATGTTTATCATTACAGAGCTCATTTAGACTTATATCCATCACCAGCCCTTCTATATCACTAGTAGTAAGTAGACAAGGATCGATACAGCTCTTTTGAGACTGACTCCCGAGACTAGACACGAAAATCTAAGTAAAGTGTTGTGTTTGGAAACAAATTGGCCTGCTGAGTTGTCATCTGAAAGGATCATCAATATAGGTACTCCTTTAGTCTAGGAAATACCTTTATGTTCTTATATGATTCAAGGTTCAGGCGATGCTATAACTGATGATAAAGCTCAAATCTATATCCGATCGTGTACTCGAAGAGTCGAGACCTAATGATGATGCTACATATAGAACCGAACGCGTCGAAAGTTTTGCTGTTTAAGCTACGTCGGAGTAGCAGGAAAATTAGTCGGAAATATCCCTTGATATATTTTTTTTACCTTTTAAGTTAGTTGTTTTTATTACCTATATGTACAATTATATTTTAATATAAGTCAAACATCCTCAAATACTACTAACGTGTTTAGTTAAATAAACCTTATGGTCTGCAGTTTTTAACATTATAGTAGTTAGTGTTGGTACTCGTAATCTGATTAAATCTGTCCCTTGTCCAACGATCTGAAACACGACATTGCTATCTTGTTAAAAATAGTGATTCATATGGCCCTGTCCTGGCTCCGTCATCAAAACCTGGCCGTAATTAAATGTATATCTCTACTTGGCAAGACACATTCAACGAGTCCAAACATAACACGGTTATATTGTATAGTTAAAGAGTCCCGCCGTCTACGGGTTCCATCAACAGATCAGTTCCATATTATTTTATTGTTGAATTGTCATAAAAATATCATAATTATGTATTCCAAATCTCAGTGGAACGACTTCTTGAAAATTTGTGCGTACTAACACAGAAAACATTTTTAAGGATATAAGAACCATATCAAAAGCATGTAGAAAAACAAAGCAGTATGTATTAAATTAATGATGTTATATTATAATGACAGTGACTATATTAAATTAACCTATATATAAAAAAAAAATTATAAAAAATCTTTTTTTATATATATTTTACATCGCAAAATTAAGTTATCTAATCAATAAAAGGAAGCAGCTTCAATAAAATAAAAATACACGTAGCTAATTGTTAACTACAACGTAGAAAAGAAAATAAAGCGCTCAAGAACACTTTCCTAAGAAGATAATTGCCTTTAACAATTGCTTAACTTAAGAGATCACTGCAAGCTTTGAGTGCAATTCGTTTTTCATTTTAGTTTTAATTAAACTAGCAGCCAATTAAGATTGTAGAGATTATGGGTAGAGCATACAAAACAAATACTACCTCGTTTGTTTTTTTTTAGTTGATAGTGTGTGATGATGTGGTCGAAGGTGTTAACAGGTAGGTAAGGTGTATTTTTGGGTGTTGAAATATACAGATACTACAAATTAATATAATCATTCGGAGTACAGACACTATTCTTTATTTGTTCCGTATGTAATAGGATAAGAGTAAAGTTTTATAATTTGCTACTTTGGTCACTGATAGTTAGACACTTCTATCCTACTACACATTATTTTAATTCTATACTCTTAACTTATATGAAGTAAACGAATCCTTAACGAAAATTTGAGTTAATTTAAATCCGCCAACGGAATTGGGGTCACCAGTATTCTCATTCTTGTTATCTCTGTTTTTGTATACATACAAAGTGAACATAAGTAAAATAACGAAATGCATCAAAATTGGCTTTATTTTAAGTATTACACCGAAGGTAATGAATAGATTCAGGCGTTACTTTACGGAAATCCATATTTAATATACTCGTAGTTATGGTTTTTTACAAGAAATTTATATAAAACTACTAGTCTCGATCGAATGCACTCGGTGAGTCAAGACCAAGTTAGTTAAGCAACTGTAATGTAACATACATGCATACTTTCTGTGAAATAAATATTTACTTACTTACTTTAATTACTTACCTCCTGAAGATGCCTCGTTTAGAAGCGGAACTAGTCGAATATTCTTCCGGTTAGGCTGCGTGGCGTTTGTGACGTCACGTAGGCTTATCAGGAAAATTAGGCGGAATTGTCACTAGATATATATTTTTATACTTTTTTAAGTGTTTTATTGAAATATTATTTAATGTTTTCTTAAAATACTTTTAAAATTGTTATTATTACACCGAAGTACAATTATTAATAGGTACTATTAGCATACATAGTTTCAAATTGGGCCACCACAACAATGATATTGGCTGCTGGTGCGCTACCGAGATATTATACAGCTGATTCATAAAACAGAGTGACTTTTTTATGATGAATTGAGTCTTAAAAAGAAAAATTATCAACATGTTTTTTACAAAAGTATACGCTTAATACATAGGAAAAAAAAAAAAAGATATGATAAATACTATCCTTGATCCAAAAACACGATTTCATGTATTTCTCACGAATATAAAGCTCTAAAATTTCCCTTAATCAACTTTTGTGTGTGTATAATATATCGAATACATACAAAACTAATTTCTAATTATTATGTACTAACGGCCCCGTTACCATAATCCCCACGCTTGGCAGGGCGCATACATATTTAGCTATAAATATAGTCAGCAGTATAAAGGTTTATCGTATCTACAAACTCACTATTTATATCATAATTCAATGCAATATAGGTTAACTGTAAATTACAAAATACAACGAGAGGAAAATTTTTATTATAGTCATCTGCGGGATTCAAACCCGCGCTAGGTACCCCTATGGCCGGAGCAGGCTCTAACCGCTAAGCCAACATGACATATAACTCATAACTCTAATTTGTCATTTCGTTCTTAACCATCGTATGGATACATACTCTAACTACTAAGGAACCATGTAATGTTTCGTTCTTATAAACTTTACATATACATTTTGAGAATTCGCTGTAATCATCCAGAGGGCGTCATATCTTGCCTTTATAACGAGACCAACGAATATGTATCAAGTGATATTTTCTCTTTTTTAGCGGCGTTTTATATTTTGAACATTTTACGCTGAAATTCTTGAAGAAAGCCTCCGCGCTCCGTTTTGCAAGACGGGTTTTGTGACGTACATCTCTTAGATATGATATAAAGCTTTATGTTTGTGGTTTAAGGAACGTCAAATAAAAGTTAATTATGAGGATAAATTTTCCGTGGGGTATCGGGTAAGAAAGTCATTGCTACCTGTGGGTGTCGTAAGACGTGATTTAAGGTTAAATACTGGAAGGTGGGCAGCAGCACCTGCTGAAGAACTGTAACCTTATACTGCGCTCCCCAAGACGCCTGCAAGGATTATGGCAAAACCCCTTTAAGGGGTGGGGGGGGGGGGGGGGGGGGGGGGGGGGTAATAGTAATAGTGTCATGCATGTTTTAACATTTTAGTATTACCAGTCTTTGAGTTATTTAAAGAATAAAATAAATTAGTAGATGACAAGGGAATAAAAATCTGTGTTTGTTTATTACAGGTAAGTAACACAAAATAACTACGAAAGGAAAAAAATTGAAGAACCAGTGGGATTCAAACCCACGACCATCCGTCTCTATAGGTGAGATATGTTCCATATGACCTATCGTAGAGAGTGAGTCATATTTCAAATGTAACCCTTTGCTCACAAAGGAGATGGAACTGCGCGATAAAAATTAAGCACATAATTTTGTAACCTTATTCTCTTAGCAGTTAATGCAAATATTACAATGTAAGAAGTAAGTTATATACTCGTATACACAAACCAAATAGATACTTACACACCAAATATATGACCCAAATGATAAGAAAACACAAAAAGAATATTTTCATATAAAATCAAAAACTAAGCACGAAAAATAAACTTTCATAATTGTTCTGTTTACATACTGTACTGTAACTGTTTCAGCCGGCTTGTCCACTGCTGAACACAGCTATTATCTGTGGGCTTTATCATAATCCCTACGCTTGGCAGGCGTCTTGAGGGTCGCAGTGTGAGATATCAGTTCTTCAGAAAGCACTGCTGCCTACCTTCTTATGTGCTACCCTTATTCGCCTCTTACTACATCCACGGCAGATAGGGGAACGACATTCTAACCCTTCACCCCACGGCACGTTACATACTTACTTACACATTTTATATTCCTGGCCAACCAAAATATACCTAGTATGTGTATTTTTTTGCAAATAGAAGAGTTATAATATTGAAAACATAATTTACCTCTGATAAAATGTATGTGACGAAAACAGAAAACCTAGATTTCACAACGTTCTATTACTTTTATCACGTTTATTCTTCACTTTCCTCACTAAAACTTTTATACTTGCAACTTGTCACCGTGCCAACTCGCATAATAAATCCATTTCTACCTTCTTATTTCGACATTTCGTGCTACTTAATCAATGTCACTTTGTGTCTGATCAAATCAAGATGATCCGAAGGTATTTCCCAGTTCACTTGAGCAAACAAACTTCTTATTGTTATTGAAACAGTACTACCGTGGATTAATACCTACGCAGACGATCCATCAAAGTCTAAAGAACTGAGGAAATCAAGATAGGTCAAACCAACTCGGAACGTATAGCCGCCATGATGCCTATAAAGGTTTGCACAAAGACGCCGCAAAAAATTACTTGGGAGACAATAAGAGTCAAATTAGCTTGGTATTAAAAATGATCTTCATATTGAAATTAAAACTTCATAATGGGTAAATTCATAAATGTTCTTCATAAATGTCAAAATTAAGCCCACCTTCAATATCAATTTGTTAGACAGTAAGACCCCAGGTCCTGCTGAAGATAAATAGATCTCATCTTTGAAATGTCAAAATCAGATACATACGAGTAAGTGGGAACATTACATATCTTCTTTATGACATAAAAGTCATAAATCAACTAAAGTTCATTGTATAAAGACGTCGAAAATCAACTTAATAATGGCATAGTTTCAAAAGAAAATGACAAAATTAAGTCCACCGTCAATATTATTATGTTAGACAGTAAGACTCCAGGTCCTACTGAAGATAAATAGATCCCATCTTTGAAATGTCAAAAGCAGATACATAAGTGGGAACATTATGTACATATCTTCTTCATGACATAAAAGTCATAAATCAACTAAAGTTCATTGTATAAAGAAAATCGCATCGTTACATCTAAATACTGACTAAAGAATCGACCGGAATCACGGACCGCAAGATAAAAGAAAGTTGGACCGGCTTACGGTTTATTTACCAGTCAAGTGAGTAAAATTGATGTCTAAAATGATGAGAGAAAAATAGGCTCGCCGAGGACGCCTCGCGTCTCGCTCAATACTCGGAGCGGAGGGTTCCATTTGATACAGGCTTTGTAAACGTTGTGATTGTATGTGATTTTTCACTCGTTATTAACACGACAAGAGCCGAATTAATATTGTTCTGTCAAAGGAAAATGAACAGCGCCTTTAATACGTTTGCCCGTTTTTTTGAATGAGCCACTAAAAATCGTATCTTAATTTTATTGGTTACGGAACAAGCACGAGATCCACCTGGTCTTAGTTATGTAGAATTAAACAGATTATCCGTGGGGTGCGTGCAAGAATGTGGGTGACATTATTTCATGTGCCTGTAATTTTAATTACTTACTGCCTCTCAAGGACTGCTGCTGGAACATTCTCTTAGGTGCTTAACGACAGATTTTCTATTTGAAGGTTAGCTAGCCAGGCGAGCATTCGCTAAATGCCCTTCCACCATACGCTGAAGCTGAATCCGGCGGTAGAGGTCGATCCAGGGACCTGAGGCGCGGCAGTATTACCGCTCGGCTACAACTGCTTCAACCTATATTGAATAAAGCCTTAATATATATTTTGATGAGATTTATTGACTAAATGCTCGGTGACATAATGAACAGTCGATTACAAAAAATACAATTAACACAACGCCTTTATTTCCTTTATTTATCATTTTTTCTCCGAGGCACAGCTATGAGTAAACTTGATGGTAGATAGAATCAATGTAAACTTCTTATAGTTCTTAATTAGGATTTACACAAACTGTTATATACAACCAGACAACATCACCTAACTTTAATTCAGGTGGGTAAATTTTTCGTGCATGTTCCTTCCAAAAATGTAAGAAATGTCAATTTATAGATTACCTTAAAAACATCCCTCAGAAACATGCACGGTCCATATCATGAAATCTTCACCGGCTTGCAGTTCCCCACAACCATATGAGAATATATCTGAAGTAAACTAGCAAACTGGGTACTGTCTTATCAACATAAACATCAGCATTCAACTAAGTCTCCCAGACACTCGGTTATAATAAATATCCCACTGCAAAGTGGAATCCATTTTAATTCGCCCAAAAGACTTTCGTTCTGTCAATCGAAAGTTTAACTCTATCAAGCTTAATGTTTAATTCTGCATAATTAAAATTAGATGGATTGAGACAAACACCAGAGATACCATATTATGGCCACCGAAGATTTACAAAACCATTATAGATATATTATATCCAAATGAGATATTTTATTTTTAAATACATTATTAACAAGTAGTTCTAGTTAATCCATTATCTAGCAAATATCCGAATTATTGACTAGTTATCAATACTTGCGTTGCAGTTACGTTTCGTAGAGACATTTTATTCATTTCATTTTCATTCATTAAAAATTCGGCCCTTTAAATCAAATTTGACAAAGGGCGGCCTGTGTCCCTAATTGCGTTATCAACGGTTCTGTCAGGGTCGCCCTTTGAGAACGATTTGGGTTAATTTTCCAATGAAAACAATAATCCCTGAAAATTGTCTCCAAATAAAGGAAACAATTTGAATGAAAACAGCAACCGTTCTGTGATTCTTTAACGAAATAATTTACTTTTATGTTCAGGAAGGAAACAGCTCCAAATACGCGTAATGTGTGATAGAGGGGCGGAAGCGCGAACGGCTGAGTGGGGAAATTGGCGTATACGAGTATGTGCTTGTGTTATGCTCCCACTCTTAAGGCTTGGGGCAGTATTATCTTTATCTTAGCACCGTTTCCCGTTTTCAATGTTTTCGACCGGGTTATTGCGTTATCAGGGTAATTTTGTGGTGAAGTTCAAATTAAGTACGAGTATATTACGGTAAGCGTTTTTAGTTAAAGATAATAAGAATATAGTTCGGCAATCTGTGAAAATGAAGTTATTCCACATTTATGCCCATTATCCAAGATGTGGTTGTTGAACAGGCTTATTTTAGAATTGGTACTAGTTCTCAGGAGCGCAGCTCTATGCTTTACGCAGGTGCTTGAAGGCAGATATTTTATTTCACAATGTAGCTATAGCCATAAGTATAATGTCTAGCATTGGTTTCTATGCTTAATTCTTTCGGCTGGTTGTCATTGACATATATTATGAAATGGAAACAATTCAGAGCGTTTGCATTTTTCAGGCTAACCTAGAACTGGCTCTCAAGGACAGCTGCCAGAACACAGCGTTAGGTGTTTGGCGACAGATTTTATACTTGAGGGTGGTAGCTAGCCAAGTGGGCATTCGCAAAATGCCCTACCACCATGCTAAATTTGACAAAAATATTTGTGTAAAATTTTTGCCTGTGCTGGTGATCGAACTCGCATCTTATACGCGTCTCATGCGTCCTGTACGCTGATGAATTTCCATCTTCACTACCGAAACGAATAGCATATGCGCGAATTTGGGCACTATTCATTTCTAAACGTCATAGAGGACAATGATGCCACTAAGTCTTTGTCTGAATGAAAGAAGTGTTTTTACAAACTCGCAAACGTTCGTAATAGTCCTAAAATCAGGTAAAATTTAATTGACTCCTATTTTAATACATCTTTTCACCTTTTCTCTAGCAGATTGAAAATGTTCTACAATCCAAGAAAGTCGCAAATGTGCAGCCCCGGCCCATAATTATAGTCATGCAGATCTTGCTAATTACAGACCTATAGGCAAAGTGATTGTACTTTTCTTGCACCTTAATTGAAGCGTGTGTCGAACAATAAGCCTAGCATACTTGGAAGCAAACAATGTCCTTAGTGACTGACAGTACAGGTTACATTGAAACCAACTGGTAACCTTTTGAGTATGCCCCTCATAATATATGGAGCAAGTTAAGAGTAGGTAGGTACATTCCGTAGGTATCAACCATGGGTATTATAACAAATATAGTCAAAAATTATTATCATACATGTACTTATATTGTATTATATTTTAGGTATATAAACTTTTCAGAGTGCTTGGTTGACGCGTGATCAAAATGCTGGTACTTAATTGGTATACGCCCATAAAGAAGTTTATTAATCTCAAAATAGTTTACTATTTTATATATTTCAAAAATATTTTATCTGGTTGTAAAAAATAGCATCAACATTTTGATAGTGTCGGCATTGTCAGTAAAAGAAATGTTTAAATCAAATTGTCCGAAGATATTATATCCAAATCAACGGTAAGCCATGTCCACCTCGGCATAGCTAACGATCTGCCATCTTAAAACAAAATTCGGGAACATCGGCTTTACGGTCCCCCAAAGCACGAAAGCGCTATAATTCCATATGCTACTAACGGGTCTTTATTCAAGTAGTGACTGAAGAGAACGTGCTTAACCTACTTGATCGGTTAAGGCTGGACAAGCTCCTTTAGGATCGCTTCGAATATAGAGCTATAGAAGATATAGAGCCGTCAATCCAAAACTAGACAGCAGCCATCGGTATACGGTTATATGTACAGATTAAATTCACTATATTATCAATTGTCTAATTCACTGCTTTATAGCATTGATATCAATAAAAGGTTTATCGCGTCGTTTCAGGGGGAGTGAAAAAATAAAAATTATTTATTCAGTACGGTAGGAGCGTTATGAATATCAAATCAGTGGATCGGAAAATGGTCTCTGTTCTGGGAAAAGAGGGTACTAACGTGATTGTGTTTAATGTATAATGTCCTGAACAGAGTTTTTATGCAGGTAAGGGAAATAAAAACATATAGGTTAACCCGGGAAAGGTGGATGTAAAGGGAAAGTTTAAAGCAAAATCACAACCAAATAATGAATTGAAGTCGATGCACTATGTTTAATCATCGTTAGGAAACACTATTAACATTTACTATTGATTATTAACTATTAACTTTAACAATATCTATATATTAATATATGGGCGAAAACAATCAGTGCCGATTACTCGTTTTGCCCAGAGGTGTCGGGCAAAAGGAATGCTCCCTAAGACTAAAAATAATAAGTCGATTTAATTAGTATCAGTATTCGCTTCCGATATTGCCAATATTTGTATAAGAATTTATGTTCACATTTTTAATTTGGTACCAAATAAAAAATATATTAGATATACATGATTTCTTTAAAACCACCATACTTTATTTTAGGTACATACTAGGTAAACTCATATTTTTGTTCTTAAAACTGTTTAACATTGGATATTTTCATTTTTTTAGTGACACAAGTGAAATGGGCAATATTATACCTATCCGTTATTATATCTATCCGTTTGTCCAAATTTACCATTTTTAAGGGCTGTTCGTAAAAGTATTTTAAAAGTGAGTGACACATACCTAATCAATCACAAAATTTAATTAACAGAACAAATTCATAGGGAAATAAAATTGTTATACAAATAATACCAAAGATCGGAAGAAAACAATGATTTTTTTCTGTATCCGTAACAAATGCTCCCACGTATTGATGTGGTTAAATTGTCATTGTGTCACCGGTCGCACGAGTCATGAATGACTTGAGAAAGCATTATATTATAACGCTATCTATAGTTATAAGTTTTTGGAAATAGAGATATTCATTTTGCCCACACGATATGCATCTTGCCCGTGCTTCCCTTAGTACAAAAAAGGGATAAAATCGCACGTAATTATTATCTAAATTGAATTTTGTATTACCTCGATGTTTCGATCGACTTGCAACCACCGAGGTTGCCAGTCTCATTTGAATCTTTATGGTCACGAGTGGACTGAGTTTATTCCTCTTTAAATATGAATGCGATTCGCGAATGTTTTAAGGACTGTATATAAAATCACTTTGAAACCGAGAAGAACTTAGCGGTGAAACAGACAAGAATCTGAACTTTAACTACCTTCAACAATAAGAATAAATAATATATATTCTTATGCTTCAACTACGTACCGTTCAGAACAGATTTGACGTCGCTACATTTGCAATGCCATTATGAACGACACTTAGATATCTTCATAGTTATGCTACCAATACGCTATACTACTCTACAGAAACATTTTCGGGATAAAAAGTAGCATTTGTCCTCTTCAGTCTTTAATCTGTATCTGTACCACAAAATCACGTCGATACGTTGCTCCACCGCAGCGTGAAAGGACAAACCAACAAAAATACTTTTGCATTTATGATAGGTGTGGTCATAAGGTAGACTTACCAATTATGAGAAAAAGTTAAAATTTGCCTATATTAGAGGAGAGTGCGGACTAACACGTACACGTCGCACTCTCGTACTGTATTTAAATTAGGACGAAGATTTCGACTGCATAAACAGATTTCACGTTAGTTTCGTGATATCATGACACTAGGCGTGTTAAAAGTTTGATTTCTGTGTTTTCTATGCATGTTTGTGGGTAATTAAAAGTCGCACTATTTAAAAGTATAATAAAATAAGGCGACAAAATTAATCCTACGAAGTATTTCATAAAAACAGCAGTGCGCGGGACTGATTATAAATAAAATACTTTTACTTGAGTATACAGTTATTTAACGTAATTTAATTTCAAAAGTCAGTGTCTTGGCAAATGAGTCTCGCAGAAGTTCGGAGTCAGTGAATCCGTAAATGAATATTCCTTGCGGACTTTTAACTTTGGCAGTCGGATAATTTCTGCCAAACTCATACATATGTAATAGAATAGAAACGCCTAGATGCAGTTAGTATCATAGGTATCTTTCAAAGAAAGATTCTGTGACAATTGCATATGCAATTTTTTAATATCATATGAAAACCGAAAACACGGTCATAACTCGAACGCTTCACTTTTCCCTGTATTCGATATTTCGATACTTGTTTGGGAGTTATAGGAAACAAAAGAGGTACGTACCTACCTATTTGCTGAAAACTTTAACTGTGGTAGCGAGCGTTCTGCGGGGAATAATCCATTGTTCTCTTTCTTTTTTTCTTTTGTTCTATTATTCCAACAAATAACTGTTAGTAAAAATACCAATTAGGTATCAACTACCTAGTTACAGGACTCTGAGTAAGGTTTGCTAATTTTGTCTGGAAACTTTTGATACGCTCGTAGCGCGTACTTGTTCTTAACTGAGTAAATTAACCATATAAGTAAATAACGTCCGCTGCGGTCTATAAATCGTTAAGCTGTTTAACAAAGAGCTTATATAATTACAAATTTGTATAAATAGGTGTAAATAAAGGGGTATAGGTGGTTTCGAGATTAAAAAGGACTTCAATGCCTACTGTTTCAACCACCGAGTATGAGCAGCGTATGTTATTTGTTATTAGTATTTTGGTGAAAGTTTAGAGAATATACTGTCCTGCTTTGAATAATGTTTTAACGAAAGATAATAAAGAAGAATATTTTAAAAGAAGGAACTGACTTCCAATACTGAAAAATATGTAATAACTTGACAAAGTCTGACTTTATTTAGGTGAGGTCAGTGTTTTGAATCAGTATATGGTACGGACTTCAACAAGGTATTTTATATTTATAGTGTTGAAAGTCGTTTTGATTATTCTAAAAAGAAAAATTCAATATTATAATCAATTCAATAATGAATTTCTATAATATGTAATTATATTCTCACTCAAAAAGACGTAAAATCAACATTTGATTTTATACTTCATTTTGTTACCTTATGCGTTTGCAACTGTATACATTTACTCATATTTTTAGTAAGAAAAAGCAAATAAAATAACTGCTCAATAAAACGTATAAGACAATAACGACACACCGCCTAATTTAGTTCGTAAAACTAAGCTGAACTTAGACAAAATATTTCTAGAAAACTTACACGCATAGTAATTATTTTAACTACTTGCCCTACCAACCTGGCGTGGTACAGCTTGCTCTAGGGATATGGCATTGTTCCATAATTGCGTTGGGGACAAAACAAACAACACCCACCTTGTTACGAGACACCCCGTCTTAAATGAAGAGTCACGGGGAATGAGGGTAAAATCGAAATGGTTGGCACCTTAACAAGCCACTTGTTTGCATATCATATGAAAAAATGAATACCTCTTTGTACTAGATAAGGGAATGCGTTAGGAGACGACAGAAAATGCAAGAGTAAAATATTTAAGCCAACAGAATCCAAAGATTTATGAAATTAATTTTGAGGTACCTTTTAAACACTACTTACTCGTATTGGTTAGTGCTGTGGTAGAAAGTTTTGAGGGTGTTAGATAGACGAACATTTTCAATATGCCCTACCAATAATGGTAGGGGGTAATGAGGGGGGTTCGAGTATAAACTCGAACCCACATTACAATTCGAATCATGGGTCAGATGCCACGCTGCCGTTATAATTCCTTCAATTCTAGCAGAGTTCAAGCAAGAGGGACTTCCATTACTTGTCATCATAAAAGGTGTATCAGGAAACCAGAGCTCCACCATAGCTATTTTTTTCTAGAACTCCAAGTTACCTACTTAGCTTTGTACAGCTGGTCACTCTGCCAACTGGCTGGAGCAATAGCTTTGTTAATAAAGCCATGTCACCCGTAATAAAAGAGTATCATTAAAGAAAAAAAAACATTTATTCTATCGAGACAGACTAGCGCCGAGATGTAGTATGAGTCAATTACATGCATAAAATTAGAAATAATTTTATATGCAAATTCAATTCAAACCATTTTTGCATTATATTTTGTCACTAAGATGATTCTTTGTAACCATGTCTTACATCTACTTAGTCATTGATGACTTTTCAATGATTTAAGCTATTTATAATCTAACTCCAGACCTGAAATTAGTAGTTACACATAAAAGTGTGAGGACGTATTCGCAGGAAATGTAAAATATTCATCTACTTGACTCCATTGTCCCTTAATTGCGTCTAGGGACAAAACCAACAACAGCTTACTGTCCCAAGGCACCTCGGTACGTGCCTATGTACTTTAATAAACGAGGAGTGAATTGAAACGGTAGACGACATCTTATCTCAGCACGCCCACTCGAGGGAGACATTTTTATCGACGTCAGACGTTGACACCTACCCTTGTCCCTAAAATGAAACGTACTATGCCACAGTGGAATGCAAATCTGTATTATAATCTACAGCATGGAATTCATCATGAGTTGTACTATTCATTTATAGTATTGTTTCAATGCAGTTGTGAGTCAAATATAAAGATGACCAAGTGGTTGGAACATAGATTTCAATATAAAAAAGATAGAGTACGCTCCAATATCATGACAATATAATGTGGAGATAATTTAACACAAGCATATCATAATACATACAGTTACACTTCTATATGATACGTTTTATGATACGAATATCAAAAACAGGAAGACAAGCATGCAGTAGACGCACATATGCACACTACTGAGACACAATAAGGTGATGTAGCCTGATTTGACATTGCCATGTCCAAGGTACGGATGCCGTTTCTCCCGTTTTTTATAAGTTCAATATGTTGAGATCAAAATTCTCGCCTACATGTTTTAGTTATACTAAATATACAGTAACTATTCATTCCCAGGCTGACCAATCATGTGACGAACCAGGTGGTAGGCCACACTGCAGAGTCAGATATTCTACCTCCAAGCAGCAACTGGTAGATAGTGAAATTAGCGGGCAATAGACGGAATGTGTCGGAGTGTCGAGCACAGTGCAATGTTACACACAATGGTGACAGTGTAACTGTAATGAACAGACGTGATGCTTAGAATCAGGTTTTTCCATCAAGACTCTTTAAATAAGAATAAATAAAATATATTTAAATGTTACTCATATATATTATGTTTATTAAAACCCAATATAGACGGCGACTCCATGTATCTAACATAATTAAAACTTGTCATCAATTAATTCAGATGATAATTTGATATTCGGGAAAGTTGACCTAAGAAATTTTTTTATCTATGATATAGCTGGGACATGCTCTGCCAATTAACCTATAGTAGTGAATAATATAATAGGAACTGTAGTATTTTTTTCCTTTCGTTGTAATTTTGTTAGTTCTTGGCGATTAAAATTATATTAGATCAATATAATTTTAATCGCCAAGATTAAAATCACAGACTACATATGTTCGTACTTAGTTGGACTTGCCAAGTTGTTCTTAACCAATAAAGCAGTTGAGTTACTTAGATGGATGGCTGCCAGTGGCATTTACTGTTGAGCGCTTCTGTGCTTTGGAGGGTAGGTTGAATGATCGGTCCCGGTTGTTCTTGCGCGTTCTTCTCGCAGTAGCTCTTTTTTGCTGAACGTGGCGGTACGATGTAGAATATTTCAATATTAAAATTTGTAATTAACTTTCATAAGAGCGTCGTAGACGCCTAAATTGAATTAATGATTTTGACAACCAGTAATTCTTGGTTAGCCTGAACAACATCCATCACATTGTGAACATCGTTGCCATCAAGTGAGATAATGATCAAAGGCTAGCATATCATGTTTTCTGGCTGTTGAATGCAACTTATGATAAATTTATATTATGGTATCCATTGCTGGCTCTAATATTCGTGTAGGATGTTTTTGTGTAGTCCCTACGTAACCGGAGATTTTTTTTACTTGAAGGTGGAAGCTAGGCAGACAAGCTTTTTCAAAATAGACTACCACCATGCGGTGAAGCTCAAGCCCGCGGATAGCAGCCTATCACATCGCCACCTGGACGATCACTATTTCAGAAGAGACTACTCAAAGTTATGCAATTAATCAACCGCGTACAAAATCATAAAATTTCGTCTCCGCAGGCTTGAAAAATTTATGAGATGAAAGCAAAAAAACACGGTTAGGAAAAATATATGAATGTAATACAGGCTTGATGGTATGAATTTTAAAAGATCCTCGGAGCGCAATGACTCGTAAATTCGCTTCTAAAATTCACCACATCGGTGAGATTGTTGCTGTTCCTACGAGTTTTAACCTGTGCGTATTTCTCTCTTCTAGCAGCGTTCTGTTTAAACACTACAGATATTATAATTTTATAAACGAACTCCAAAACAGTTTTGGTTGGGTCGTCGACAAGTATATTTATATTTACAGTCCGCGCATGTTTATATACTGGATCTTCTTATTTGGTGACACTTTTTAGTTGGCCTCAATAAAAGTAAGGTTTTTCCATGTTCAAGCATTCCTGTATGGATATAAGTTCTAAATTAACTAAAAAAAGTCAAAATCATTTATTCAATTTAGGCGCCACTTATAATACTCTTATGGAGCTCGAGATATAACTAAAAAAATATATGTTTCCTTTATTTTATTGGTATGAAGCAACGTCTTATAAGCACAGACGTTGCTTCGTACGAGTTAATGGGAAGTACTTGTTGAGTAAAAGTTTTGATTCCCTTGCGAATGTCTAAACGTTTATGGCATAAGCGGCTGTAATATCTTTTGATTGCGTTGTCTTATAGTTATAAGTTTGGTTTTTTCACAGCTCCAATGTACACTAGACCTGAGTATTCGATACGAGTCAGCTTGATTCCTCTCCGCGTTCCTGAGAAAAAGGGCCTTGACATCTGTTATCTAGACGGACAACAAAGTGGTCCTATAGGGGTTCTGTTTTTCCTTTTAAAGTACAGAATCTGAAAAACTTTTTTTTTCGTTTTAATAACAAATTGTTTGGCAGTCTTCCTTATCGAAAAAGTATTCCACGTGAGATTTTAATTTCCCTTCTGTTTTTGCATTTGTAGTATTGTATACAATCTATAATAAATATTAAAAACTACAATATTATATCATATATATCATACAATTATTAACTTGATATACAATCGCACACGATTCCCTAAATTAACTTCTTATGATACTTTGCTAATCCAAAACCTGACACCGCTATTTCATATTTATTCCTAGTTTATAATCGTGATTGTCACTATTTAATTGAAATTTACTATATATTTAGTAGTATAAGTTCACATTTTTCGGTTTAGGTAGTCACAAGTATAACACATATTAAATTAAACAATTAAAACCACTACAAAATAATGTTACAAATGGGCGGTCATATCGCTCGCTGTAAAGGAGATTTGTTCCAGACAACTTTTTGATGGACAGAGTCAGAAGTAGGAAATAGGCGGTTGGTATTCTTTAGGTATGGTAACTGAACAGAGACCTTTTTAATTTTTAATTCAGATAAACAAGCAATATTCGTTTATAGACATTAAAAATTTTAAATTTAATCTATTTTCGTCATAAAAGCACCCACGCTTTGGTTTTTAGGCTGGGCACAATATTCTTTTAATTTGTAATCCGATATGTTTTAAGCTTTATAAAGACAATTACAATTTTTATCATTTCTGGTTCTAAATTAGAGAAGAAATATTGTCAAGGGAAGATTCTTATTACGGTAAATTTTAAGAGTTTACAAGGCCATAAATAATCCTTTTGATTCTTTTAAAATATAGTTATTGGCATTGAACTCGTTACATTAGATGATTCTTTAACAACTTAGATACTTAGGTAGACATACTGATCTACCTAATTAAAAATTTGCATTACAATCTAAATGTAGCTGCACAATAATGGATGCTAATGTAAATTGGAAAAGTCACGTTAACTGTTTGCGCAAAAAAAATTCTCGCTTTGTATTTGCACTAAAAAAACTGACACAAATCTCCTCACGCAAGACAGCGCTCGCCGCATATCACGGTTTTGTCTCTTCAAATTTGCGCTACGGGATAATGCAATGGGGTAATTCTGTAGATAGCATATTAGCTTTTAAATCACAAAAAAAATGTATTAGAGCAATGTTTGGAGCCTCTCAAAGAGACAGTTGTAAATTGTTATGCAAAAAATTAAATGTAATGACTATGCCTTCACTGTACATATACGAAGCATGCATATTTGTAAAGGAACACCTAAATTTATTTACTCAGAAAGAAACTATGCGGCCTCGTAAAACTCGTAATAAAATAGAAATAAATCCGCACTGTCTTTCAAAAACTGTATTTTTCAGTAAAAGTATTTATGTAATGGCCACCAGGGTATTTAATAATTTGCCTGATAATATGAAGGAATTGGAATTAACTAATTTTAAAATGATTCTGAAGAAAATGCTTATTGACAAATGTTACTATACCATTGATGAGTACTTGAATGATAAAATACAATTATAGTTATTAGCAATTATGACACATTATTTTATTTAAATACAACAATCTGATTCCTTGACATTATTTATAATTAAAATCCATTCCAATTATTTAATTCCTTGACATTATTTATAATAATTAATATGTGTTTTATTTGTCGTCTTCATTTGTTAATGCATGCGCTATATGTCAATAGATAATTATGATTAGTTTAACTTAGAAATTCAAAATGTATACTTAATAATATTGCTCACCATCTCGGTATGTTACAGAGTCCTTTATGTAAGAACTGTATACTCCTTAACCTGTGACAATGCAATAAAGTTATTTGATTTGATTTGATTTGAATAAATTAATACTTCTTCTTTTCATACTCTGCAGTACCCATCGATGGCAGGTCCCAGCCTTGGTTGGTAAAATGATTCATAGCCTAAAGCGAGAGCGTACCAAGCTTGGACCTATTTACTAGTATAAGAATAAAAATACCAGCGAACTCAAAAGATAAAAAATTATATTGGAATATGTTCGGCTAAAAAAGAAACAACACGCTAAAGTGGTTGCTGCATCTGATACACCATTTTTTTTTCGTGTTCATCTTTGTATGATAAGGCCAGCAAGATTAAGGTGTTACAGTCACCTGGATAGAAATGGCGACGGTTTTTGGGACTCAAAACAAATCCTGTTGATCGATTACAAAAATAATTTGAGAATATAACGTACCAATTCTGGAGTAATTAAAAAAAGCTATCACTGAATGAAAGTAGTGGAAAATTAACTAAATTCAAACTTGTCGACGAAACAACTGCATCAGAATCAGAATCATTTAATTACCATAATAACTAAGAATGCTCATCTAGGCAAATCAGTATACATGTACATTTTTATATAATGATTTAAATATTCTAAGTCTTTAATAAATAATACTTTGGTTACCTAATGTTTTCAATTGAAATGAAATAACTTAATAATAACTACATACAAGCAATCATAGAAATCGGTACATTACTTAAAAAGCATTGTAATTAGTGAAATTAATATGAATCAAGTCCCTTATTTTAAATAATTCTAATAAAGATCACAATTATAATAAAAAAAAGTGTTTAACCAAGTTAAATATTAATAAAACAACATAATTTGTGGAAAATATAAAAAATATTGGAAAATACAGCAAAGCATAAATAAGCAAAATAAATTAAAAGGTTTGCCGTCACATTTGAAGCAATATTTATTGAATAATGGAATTTGAATTATAAATTGGTATATCAGTCGTACATAAATGAATGAAAAATCATAAATATGATAGAATGGACTATATTCGAAAAATAATTTGAGGGTTTGTTTAAAACTAATATGATCTAGATTTATAATACTCTTAGGAAATTTATTATACATTTGAATTTTTAAATAAATGCCTTGTTTTTTAGTTTTTGCTAATCTTGTTTTTGGTGTCCGGAATAAAAACAACTTGTTTTTATTCCGGAGATTATATGAATGCAGGTCACAATTTTTTGAAAGTCTTCTTTCTGCTCGTGTATTTCCAGCAAGCTATTAAAAATATAGAGTGACACCACTGTCATGATTCTATCTTTCTTAAAATATTATTTTGCTGAGCATCTTCTTTTAAGGCCATTCATTCACCTAATGGCTCGTTTTTGACATTTCAGGACTTTTTGAACTAGTGCACCATTTCCCCAAATAGTAATAGCATATCTTATGCAAGAACGTATGTACGCATATTAAATTGTTAGCATCGCTTGTTTATTTAACAGCGATTTTAGTTTAAATAATGCATAGTTTCCACTGGATATCTTTTTACAAATTCTCTCTATGTGTGCTGAGTGACTTAAAGTGTGATCCATTGTGTAAGCTAAAAATGTATTTGTAATGTACTTATTTACCTCTTTATCTAAGCCCAGTCTTGTTTGATACTTCATAACTATGCTTTTGTTAGCATAAAGAACTATACCATTCGCGTCAAACCATTCACTGAGTGTATTTCTAGTATTCGAAACTTTAATTTCTAGCTTTTGATTGTTAACTGTCTTATGCCTACATATGTATCATCGGCAAATAAGCTTATATTTGCCCAGTCCGGCATGAAACTAGTTATATCATTGATAATATGAGAAATAATACTGGTCCTAATATAGAGCCCTGAGGTACTCCAATGTTCAACATCCCTAGTTCTGAATTTACTTTATTTACAGTAACTATTTGACCACGATTTTTAAAATAAGTCTGCATCAAGTTTAGTTAGACTTTTTGAAGACCAAAATAGGTTGAAGCTTAGATATAAGAATATCATGTCGTAAACAATCAAATGCTTTGGACAGATCGCAGAATATACTAGCACACTTCTGCGATCTATCCATGGAATCGAGAATAAAGTTGATCACCTTTCTAATGGCCATTTCTTTAAAACGACCTTTTCTAAATCCGTATTGAGCCATATCAAATAATTTATTCTGTTCAAAATAATCAACAATTCTTCTCTTAATAATTGTTTCAAATATTTTGGATATAGCAGGAAGAATGCACACAGACCTATAATTACTGAGATTCGTGGAATCGCCTTTTTTCATCAATGGTATGACTCGTGCAAGTTTTAAAACATCAGGGAATATCTGCTTCTACTTCTTCCAAACAAGAATTGAAAATAATTTACTGAAAAAATTGACGACACCAGAATCGTATTGCGCTGGTTTCCTTGCATAAGGTGGGCTTCAATATTTTAAATTACCCACCCTATGGTCTAGACTTGACTCTGGGTAATTATTACTTTAACCAAAAATTTTATAATTATTTAGACATTTTATTTTTACGGTATGCCCCCCAAGCTGCGTATTTAAAAACACACCCCATCGAATAGTATGATCATATTCTTTTACTATTGATATCACGCTTGTACCTATAACAGTGAAGGGTATATTCACCCACGTTTCCCCAAACATGATTTATTTCATGTAATTAAAAGCGATCATATTGCCATCTCCAGACTGCTACTATTTTTTCAGAAAACCTCAATCACTTTTTCGATCCGTGGATTTAACTTCTATATTTATTTTTATGCATCTATACCATTAACAAATAATTATGTGATTGATCAGAACTTTTTATCTATCTATATAAAAGATCTATAGAGGCCCAAACAGAGATAAAAATCGTCATAGGATCACGAGATTCAGTTTCAAATTAGAGAATAAACTCGCAACTGTTACCTAATTACTCCGAGCAAAGGCACCTGAAGGCCCTCCCGTCCGTACCTTGTGGTAATAATTAAGACAAATTCATTTACTTACGTACACCGAAGCGAAACTTGATTAACTGTGTGTTTGATTAGTACCTACCCAGTATATACTCCAATTAGACACAGGATGGTCGTTGAATCGGAATGAGAAAATGTATTAAACATACAAAATCACAAGGAAAGGGAATATTTAAACCACGAGAGGAATGAAATATACTTTACTTACTTATGTAAAGGAATGTTGAAGATATAGTGAGGAAAATGATTGACTTTAGCTATCATTGCGATGCATTCGCTCTACTCTTGGGGTGGCTACCGCCCAGTACTGGCAGTCATCCATCTAAAAGTGAATCGTCGACAAGAAGAAGATCTCAAATTATGGATCATAGAGATATATAATGCTTTTCTTTTCTGTTTTATGGATTCATTATTGTATTTTTATAAGAAAAATAAAACAGACATAAAACAGGTATTCGATGTGTTTTATGTTAGCAAGATCGACAATATTTTTTGCTTATTCTGATATCACCCCGTGAGGTGCCGGGTTAGGATTGCACCTCCCCGATACCCAAGACTTCTGCCAAGCATGGGGATTATGGCAAATCCCCCCTAAATAGGAGAGGCTGTGTTCAGCAGTAGACAATCTGGCTGATACAGTACCTAATACTGGGCTGACAGTAGTGGCCGGTCCTAGTATAAACTTAATTTTTGCAGTATATATTCTTTCTAGCGTTGTTACTTGTGTCATTAATATGGATGTTGTTTAGGCTAACCTAGAATTACTGGCTCTCAAGGACATCTCTTTTTATAATTTGTCGCCCTTTTCGGAACACACCGTTAGGTTTTTCGCGACAGATTAACTACTTGAGGGTGTGGTAGCTAGCCAGGCAGGCATTCGCAAAATGCCCTATCACCATGCTATAATGACTGCTCTCGTAAGACAACAACCGGGACCGTCAGCATAACATGCCCTCCGAAACACAGAAACGCTCAATAGTAATGTCACTAGCTGTCACCCATCCAAGTCTTGACCGCGGCGGACGTTGCGCTGATCGGTTAAGAACGCCTAAGCAGACTTCGCTATGAGCGCTTAAAAGTACTAACCTAAAATGTTTTATTTGCCGGAAGTATCTACATTTTACGACAAGATAACTGTTGCAGTTGATAACATAATGTTTTCTCTGGAATAGTTTCTTATTATGTAATAATCTTATACCTAAATCAAATACCAAAGTTTCACCGAGAGATCGTGTTAGTCAAGTAAATGATTTCATTAATTATGAACGGCAAGATGCCTTACCGCGCCCTTTAGAGTTGAGATAATTACCCAGCGCTGAATGGCAGTACAACCGCTTATAAACGCATTCAAAACTGAAATTTACTGAAAATTGGACAATAATTTGGCGTGAAGAAAAGCGAGGGTCGGCTAATGAAAAGGGGTAGAAGGACCGTGATGAGTTATACAGGATCTATTTTTACTAAGATGTTTATAACTCGCAGCTTAGTACTTGAAATGGAAAGTCTATGAGAGAAGGTGACATACCTATTCATTATTTGGCGTAGAACTATAAGTACTCACCTAATTTATTGGACTTTCGTCCAAATGATACAATGGTATAATAATAAGTTTTATTTTAAATTCGGTCTCTGTCGTAGGTAGGTCTTTTCTCTCGGATTATCCTCTGACATCCGAGATAAAGAGACGAAATCGTCCATGCGGATGCCAATGGAAAACATATATGAGCTTAAATTATATCTACAATATATCATGTGTAATCACTAATCAGCTTTTGATTTATTTCTCAATGGGTTACCGCAAAGTGAGCAATGTTAATGACTCGCTAATTGGGGTCGCTTAATAATAATGTTACATCCGCACATTTATACCCTCCATACATGTACTTATACATTAGTTTACAAACATATAAAAACAGGTATATTTTTTTTGGTATTGTTACGGAACAACTACGAGGCCCACCTGATGTTAAGCTTACTAACCTCTGCCTATAACAGATGCATTTCATCACAAGTCACGAATCGCACTGCACCTGTCACCTTGAGACATAATTGTTAAGTCTCAAGTGCCTGTAATTTCACTGGATTTCAAGGACTGCTGCTGGAACACACCGTTAGGTGCTTGGTTACAGATTTTCTCCCCGAGGGTGGTCGCAAGGGGCATTCGCAGCCATCATTGCTTCGAAATAGATGCTTTACAATAGATCTGTGTTCAGATTGTCATCGGGTTTGTTTCCTACATTAATACTCCCTGGTCTTCGCACTCATCACATAGGTACAGTGATAACATCCAATATGTAACACACAACAGTATTTTGGTCCTTCGAGAAACCTATAAAATATCCTGTGATATTTAGAAAACAACTACTTCAACTACCTACAACAATGCAGCAGTGAAGTGCAACAGTGGTCCTACACTTCAGTCCATTTGAATGCTTTGTAAACTTTTTATGTCTGCGAATTGGTTGGCTGGCTTCCCAGAAGCGGAATCCCCAGTTTACCTGACGTAAAGGGCATGCGAAGTTTGCAAGGATATAGAGAGGCTCGGATGAATAGAAGAATGAATATTCAATAAATACTTTCTCTTTCGAGAATGTACTTAGTCATCAAAGAAACATTCAATGAATATTTGACCAAGTAGAAAATATGTCACCAAGCACCTAGCGGTGTGTTCCGGCAGCAGTCCTTGAGATCCAGTGAAATTATTACAGGCACATGAGTCATGGTGACGGGTGTTGTGAAATTCGTGACTTGTGACGAAATGCATCTGTTATAGGCAAAGGTTAGTCCGCTTAACATCAGGTGGGCTTCGAACATGTTCCGTCACAATAACAAATGAAAAAAACTAAGCGCCGAGCGCAAGTTCTTCGTTTCAGCTTGCGCAAAAATCAGTACTTATAATATTATAAATGTGAAAGTAACTCTGTCTGTCTGTCTGTCTGTTACGCTTTCACGCCAAAACTACTGGACCGATTTGAATGAAATTTGGTATGGAGATAGTTTGAGACCCGGGAAAAAACATAGGATAGTTTTTATCCGACTGCGCAAAAAGAGGTTAATGTTTTCGCGCGATAACCGACATACGCGCGGGCGGAGCCGCGCCCGGAAAGCTAGTGCTTTCATATTTCCGTCCGCTGGATGTCCGGCAGTTATCTGGACATAAGTTATTTAACTATTTTTTATATTATTGGAACATTTTCAAACGGCGGATTGAAAACTTCATCTTCTTTACCTCGCATATCCACTAATTTATATTGTCGGGCTCGCAGACGCTGTTGCGCACTTGCCCTGATGACGAGCATCTGATATAGTCAAAACCCGGGTCAACGCATTCGATTCCTAACGCAAGTGTTGTGTCAGGTAAGTAATCATATATTAATAACATGTGTAAAACTCACGAGATTGATTACAAAAATAACTCGGCTTATTCAAACCCTTTTCTGAATATTACTTTTGGTATTACCACAATTTATATACAAAGTTTAATGCACGTAATGAGGAAACTACTATGTAATCGGTATTGATCCAATAAAATAGTAATTCAACCTTGGTACGGGTGCTTGATTCATGATTCTCTGAAATGTTCGGCAATATTGTGTGACATAAATCGGTATAGTAACATGGTGATTTATTGATTAAAACTCACGTAAGTTTGACACATATTAAATGATTATTTTGAGCCGATTTTACTTACGGTTGTATTACGTCGAGAATGTGTCTCGACCGGTTTCGCGACCTTCAGAGTCGCTTCATCACGGAGTGCCTGCGCTCACAATCGCGCCCGCGCATGCACTATGCGCGATTTATTTAATATGGTGATGTATGCCGTGCGTTCGGTACTAATTTACATCTACCAACCATCTTTTACCCAGCTGCTACAGTTATTTTCTGTGTTAGTAATTGTAAGTAAATATTTCAAACATGTTTATGATTATTTCTAAAGAGTATTTAAATTGACTTTGCCTAGTAACTCCACCTCACCCCACCACAAACGTGATAGCGAGTGGCGTATAGTATTAGCGTCATTCAGTCTTGCCACGGGAGTCTAATCGAATGGAAGAAGAGTTAAGACCAATAAGTGAAATAAAAAATAAGTTATGTACAAAGTTTGAGTTGTAAAAATATTAGTTATATCAATATTACAAACATGATTTTCATTGTTTTTATAGCCGCTTACATGCGTGACGTTAACCTTCTTTGAAATATTTATTGCTATAGATAGTATATTTGCTACCAGTTGTAAGCAAATTAGGATAAGAAATAATAGGTCGCATGCAATACGCAACTAATACGTAACTAACAACAATAAATACATATCGCGTTTATAGCATCCTAACAGCTTTGCGATGCGTTTTATACATTTACTCATAATAATGTTTTCATCTCTCATAGGACGCAGCGTAATATGCGCATTAAAAAAATTAAGTCCAATTTACTTTCAAACATAAGTACATTTTTTAAGTAGCTCAGATTCTAGAAGTCTTTAAGGTACACTTAGGCTTAAGTTAAGGTCATTGGAACATTCAAATTCCATTCTTGAGAGTTTAGTGACAGTAGAAAAATAATTTGTCTTAATTTGAAAGTTCTCGGAAGTATGAGACATATTAATGTTTTGAAAAACCAGCTGTACTCACGGGTATTGGTCGAGATTGCTGACCTAGGTTTCGGGCATATCTGATGCCCTTCATCAGGTGAGTTCACGCGTCGTCGTTCAATACGCATGAGTACAGTCGGTTATTAAAAAAACCACGTCTGTTTAGCGTAGCACTTCTTAGTTCTAAAGTTACACACTGTTGTACCTACTTACTTCATTTTAACATAAGATCTTTGAACTATTCATATTTCTATAAATGTTTAGTTGCTCAATTCTCTACAATCCTATGGATAATCCAACAATCGAATGCATGGATACGCAAATTTATCAAAAATTTATAAATACGAGTACCCTGCCAAAAAAATAGCCAGTGTCGCTCGAAATTTTGTAATAATTCTAACTACCCCTTACATCTAAATATGCTCAGGCATTTCAATGTCATAGTGGAGCAAAGAAACTGACATAATGAAGTGCATACGTGAACTCTAAAAACATCTCCAAGCAGTAAAAAAAAGACGCTGTGTCCGTAAACTAGGAAGTTATACGGTAACTAGGCCCAATAGTGCTGTCTGCATACATAAAAGTCAACATAATATTGGTAACATTGAATAGCATGTATATTGTCAAATTTACCTCCACGCGTAACTGTATTTTTATATAGCACTTCGATAGCGTAACCCGAGTCTTTCAGAAGTATTTCAGGTACCCTTAGGCTTTAGATAAGGTTTAACGACGTCATTTGAACATTCGTATCGTATTTTTGCGAGATTGTACAATAGTACATAATACGATACCTTATCCAGGTTATAGGCCATCGTCGATTTTGTGTGCCATTGCAATGGTTCGAACATTTGGTTGGAGGACCTAATAAGCTCAAAATACTCGTATATTGACTTAACGACTTTCGCGACTTGGATACTTATATAGTTATAAGTATTTAACAGGACTTCACGGGAGTCCACTCGTGATCACGACCAATGCAACTTGGTCGAAACATCGAGGTAAATCAATACATAGCTATTTTTATCGCGATTAAGTCCCGTTAAATATTTATAACTAAGCACAAAATACAGCTATTTTATTTAAAATTTATACATGGGCGCCGTGATTAAGGATTAGAAACTTTGGGGAATCAAAAAGTTTCCAAAATCGATCACTTACATAATTATTTATTTGGGTACTCACTGAACATTATGGGCCCCATTCACAACATAAGTTATGAAACTGTCACGGTCACTAATATTATAGTAATTGTTAGAAACGGGCTGTTACCCATGTATTTGGTTCGAGCTTTCGATATTTCGACACTGTGGCAAGCGCCATGAATGTCTATGCGAGTGGATGGTCGGCACTAAGAGCAGACAAACCAGTCTACCCTCTTTCTTTGGCATCATACCGGCAAGGCGATTGTTGCGATTGTTCCTCTCCGAAAAAAACGTAAATATTCCGTTCACAATACAGACTGGCCAGTAGCATTTTATTCTGTGCCAGTAGTATAGAAGAGCAAATTACACTACTGTTAGTATGGCTTGGAAGTGGCATGGGTAAGGACTGTGAATATACTACATTATATTTTGAAACAATTTGAATAAGGTTTTATTAATATGTGATGTTACAATACCTTCATCACACTGCAGTAATGTCGTCCCATTAGCAATGGCTATGAACTGCACAGGAGGATTCAAATCCTACCAAGGAGTTATAACTTGAATGCTCGCCGGGCTAGCTTCAAGTTAAAAAACAATCGCCTAACAGCTGACAGTGTGTTGTAACTTATCCTGAATATTTTTGTCCACATCATATTGTAATCAGTGAGACTGTGGTAAAACACTAATCTATCAAAAACTTACTGAATACATATTCGGTATGCTTTTCCACGTTCAACAAAATAGTTTTTAATTTTTCTTAACAATTAACCTGGTAAAGGGGTCAAACTTTGTTTAAAATGGAAAATATATCTGTTGCAGACCTTAGGACATTGTAGCAACATCACATAATTCATTAGGTTAGCTTGAAAAATAGCTTTAAAAATTCATAAAATTTGCTTCTCTAATCAATAATTTTGAAACGATTTCAACAAAGAGATCAAATAACACAGTATGGAGAATTATTCATCAAAAAATTAAAATATGTGTAGGTACGTTTTTATATTTTATGCAAGTAATTAATAACTTTATCATAAGATCGACTCATAAAGACATAAGTGCAATATTCTCTTACTATCGCAAATTCCACGATCAAACTAAGTAGGGCAGCTGAAATAACAAAAAACTGATTTTAATTTAGACTTTCCCTCCACAAACGTAATTAGTTCCCGCAATACGTAGCTCAGTCACTCCCATAAGTCACTTGTAAGATTTATGTGCTTATTAGCACCACTGCATTCCTCCAATTCAACGCTCCGGCAAATTTAACCCATTAGAATACCGATGAAATGATACGCAAAACAGACGATAATTTATTCCTTACAGTATTATTAGTATTGCCCCGTTACCTGGTGGAGTGTTGTTATTATATTTTTCTGGCAAATAGCCTCAGAGGCAGTCTGTACTTTCAGGATACAGATAGTAGGTAATAGGCTCATCCTCTATCACAAGCGACAAAAATAAATCTTTGGTAGGCTAGCCTTTAACAACAATCTCACCTGATGGTAACTGATGATGGTAAACAGGCTTTACATAGAATGTGAGCGAAGCGAGCCGACAACCTGAGCACTTTGTGGTACACTTTACTGAAAAAGTATCACGCCTATAGATTTGGCCTTTAACATAGTAACTTAACTTCATATTCAGATGTGTTATCTGTCAATTTCTTATTTGTTTATATATTGCTGATATGTAAGCCTTTGACCACAATCTCACCTGATAAGTGATGTTCGAAGATGATGGTCGAAGGTAACCTAGAATTACTGGCTCTCTAGGATAGCTGCCTCAACACACCGTTAAGTGCTTGGTGACAGATTTTCTACTTAAGGCACAGTTATTCCATGCAAGGGGCAAAATACATTGGCAGTAGATGCTAGAAAATCTAAGCAACCCATTTTAACGTCGCTGGCCTCTCTTATCTTATCTAAATTTGTGTCAACGTGTATATAATTTCTTTATTTTGGGGTAGGAGTAGCAATCGCTTTTTAAAATAAATAGTCATGGATATTGACGTAGGTATCAATATTTTAAAAAGGGGTTAAAAAGTTAATAATTTTTCGTTTAAACCAAATAAGGCTTTAATTCATCAATATGAAGGGCTTTAAAGAACGATTCCATAAATATATATAGCTTGCAGTTTTAATTTCAATTGAACGATAAAATGTTTACCGAATTTATGCATTACAAATTTACGAGAAGAAAAATTATAGTCATGTGCGGGATTTGAACCCGCGTCATCCACCCCTTTAGCCGGGGTATGCTCTGACTGACCGACTGAGCTAACTATATGCACATAACTAAATGTGAGTAAATGTATATAGTTTTTCGTTTTTTACAAAGTTTTCACCATTCCAACGGTAACAATGACAATGAGTCATAACTCTGATTTTTCCTCTCGTTCTTTAACCATGATATGGGTATAGAGAAATAATTTGCAGTCGGGTTTTTTATTCTTTTTATTAATTTATATTATTAACATTTATTGTAATGCACAATATTTATGTGATGGAGTTTAATTAAATGCAACAATCGAGTAATATACTTGATACAAATTTTAAACCCCTCTAACCACTCCTATGACGTAATAGGTTGAATTAACCAAAAAACCTTTCGTAACAAACCTACATTTTACAAAAAAAACACATCCACAAATACACAACTTCAGTAGTTTATGCTCTTAGTTGAGTATTTAACCAGTCAGGGCTTGTTTTATATATATAAACCATAGAGATATAAAATACTATTTAAAACAATAGCCATTTAAATGGAACAGAATATTATTAATAAAAAAGTTATTTACTAAAACATTATTAGATAAGTTATATCAATCAATCAATCATTTAGGTATTAAAAAGAATACAAAGTTGTAAAAAGGTCTTAAACATTACGGCGATTTGTTCTTGTATTCTGCCTGCAGGCGTGCAAATACTAAACATTATGTTTGTCACTTAGATCTAAAAATTCCTTTAAACTATAAAAACATTTAGACAAAAGCCAGTCACATAATCTATTTTTAAATAAATTACCTCTCTTTGCTTTTATTTCTTCAGAAATCCTATTATAAATATTAATACAATTATTGTATACATTTTTTTTTCAGATATCTTTACGACATGGAGGTTGGTACCTATAATAAGTTTGCGACCTTGGCTCTTTTTGTCGTGAATATACTTCGCTTCGCATTTTGAAGTGTTCGGGATGGTCTTTTACAAATAAACAAAAGTCTCTGATGTCCATGCATATATGGCAAGGACACTACAAGCCTCAATACCAATAGTGTCGTTTACAATGAATGTCGCTACGCTACCTAGCCTATTTTGAATTTAAATGTACAGGCAATACAGAAGTTTTGGATTGGGATCCCCTGTTCCACTAAGTTCTACTCAAAGTTCAACTAGTTGAACTAATGAACGGTGGGACAACCTTAGGCCACTATTTGACATTTTTTCACGCGATTTTTTAAAACTGAAGTTCATTATTAGATTTATTTGCAATTATTACAGTGAGATTGTTGTAGGTATATGATATGCGTTAATTTTGTATTTACACATGACCAAATATGTTTGTTTTTATTCAGTAATAAATAACAGATTGACGTTACTTAAAATTAATGATTTAATAGTAATAAATAAAGAATAATATTTCTGAACTTTGCTACAATACAATCGAAAATAGGCTTGGTATTGTCGTTAATTGTAAACAACACTACTGGTAGAAGTGCCCTAGCCAAGTAAAGTAATATTATATTATTAGTAAATAAATATATTATTACAATATTTTTGATATTTATTTATTTAGATACATAAATCTCATCTTACTTGTATAACTAATAAAATGTTGCGTTCAGACGCACGCCGCGCAGCCTAGCATGCAACCTGGTAAACGTCTTGAGAAGCAGTACGGCGCGCATCTGCATGCCAAGTAAACACTTTTTCATACGTTGACTATACCTTATAATAATAAGTCTTGGGAGTCACGGGAATAAATTTGTATGCCTAATAAAAGCCCTAATAAGCCCGTAAACTGTTTCGATGGTTGCTAAAAATAATAGTAAATCGTGGCATTATTACATCTTTTATCGAAACATGATCACCATCACCTACTTATAGGCAAACTTTTAATATTGTTTTTAGCTAATTATTCCATTGGAATTTTTCAAATTTAATTCACTCTGACGAAAACTTGAGGCTTTCATGTTCTCGATGCTCCAGGCGCTCCACAAATAATTAAAATTAATTTTTGTTCGGTAGCTGCAATAAGCACTCTGAATCTATGTCTGAATTTTTTTGGTTCTATGTCGAATGAAGTTTGAATTCGAATAAAATAAAGAAGAAAAATGTAAACTAGTTTATTGAGGAGTTATCCGCTGCAATTGGGCAGTAGCCATAGGGTATGAACCGTAAAATATCAGAAATAAAGCCTACACTCTGAGTGTAGTTGTTTATGGTCACAGAAATTATACTCCTAGTTTAGCAGTGTTTTGTTATGGGCTTTACTTTACTTTTACTGTTATTATTAGTATAGTATAAAAGTGTAAAGCGTCATTCAAGCTCAATTTATTACTTTAAATTCTGTCATCGGTGATTTAGCGGTTTCTTGTGAAAGACGATATACCATTAATAAAGTTATTTATTAAGGACTCAGTTGCAATGAGAAATTTAACAATACACATAACTATAAAAACCGTCCTTATAAAATGTGTCAAAGAAACAAACTTTGTATTGTAGTCCTTATAACAACGGTTTTTTTATAGAATGTGATAAAAACTAATGAAACAAGCGTGCCAAAATTGTAGCAGGGGCAAATACGTAGACTCTACCTACCCCAGCAATAAACAGGCTTAAAATACAAAATTATCAAAAATATATAGTGATGTCATCACCCGCACATCCTTTCGTAATTTTGTAATGAAACACGCAGAGTAAGCGTATTGCAAAAATTTAAACGGGCTATAAAAATATTTCAACGAATAAGCATTGCAATTCAACGGGGCAATACTGCCAGCATGGTGGGCATGCTGCCAACTGGTAGAGGACTGAAGCATTTAGACTACCTGTGAGTCTGCAATGACTTGCAGGTTGTCTAAATGATTTTATTATAGTAGCTGTAGTGTTATAGTTCGTAAATCAGTACTTTAATATTATAAATGCGAAAGTAACTCTGTCTGTCTGTCTGTCTGTTACGCTTTCACGCCAAAACTACTGGACCGATTTGAATGAAATTTGGTAGTTTGAGACCCGGGAACAAACATAGGATAGTTTTTATCCGACTCCGCAAAAAGAGGTTAATGTTTTCGCGCGTTAACCGACATAGGCGCGGGCGGAGCCGCGCCCGGAATACTAGTAGTTAATAAAGGCGTACCGCCAGTAAAAATAAAGAGCTTTGAAGTTATGCCTCGCAAGTATGTATTTTTAAACACTTGTTTATCTCTAGTTATGTTTGTCAAACAATAAAAATCTTAAATAGCCCCTTTTCTAAATGTTCTACCTAATCTCAAAGGGCTACAATTTATGTTTATAGTATGAAGTGACGGGACCGGCGACGATTCGCGCATCTCTATGCATATTACAGTTGGAGCGTTGTACTATATTTATTCTATGATGGTGACACTGCACTGTGATTCTCAGGATTCGATAGTACAGTACTTTTCACGCCTAAGCACAGTAGTGTTTGTGTAGCAGAACAAAAGTGCTAGCAGAATATTTGATACTGCAGATACCTATCACCTCAGATCATAGAAACAAGGAATAACAATAGAAGGATTAACAATAGAAACCACTTGTTTCGATGAAATCCTGCTAAAGAGGCATACGTACTGACCCAGTAACCTGCTGGTAACTAGGCCAGTAGCACTGACAGTAGCAAAATACTTGAACAAGTCGTAGCTACGTTTAAGCATTATCCCTTAGAGATTCCCTGCACCCGAATATTTTCCACCCTATTATGAGCTAACTTTACTTACATCATATGTGAAAATTATGTCCGCTACCTGCTTAGCTCTTGGTTGATGAACTTACGCTTCTTACTTCTGCCTCTATAATATATAGTCTCACTAGGGGCACACAAGTATTACCTATTCAAATACAGGTAGATTTTTGTTGCTGTTTCGCAACAAAAATTACGAAATTTACTATTTCATTATTCAGTTTCGTGACATGAAATAAAAACAGACTGCACCAAGGACTGTTTTACGATAGGGATGAAGTAGGTTATTATTAATTTACATTTAAAGTATAAAAACTTTATGTGAAATTCCTATGCTTATACTGATTCTTAACATATGTGTTGCTTATATTTTTTATACATATAAACAATTTTCAAAAAACATACAAAATCCTTCGGATTTGACAGCATGTGATATTATAGTTGGGGAGTAAAAATGAAACAAGTGAAAGAGTTTGAATATCTTAGAACTTCAATACGCTATTAACACACAAATTGCTTGATAACAACTTTTTGTATACCATTAAACTTAACATCTTTACAAGTGTCGCCCCGTCTACTTCAATCCCCAAAACTTTGCATAAATATACGCTATGTTTTACTCCTTCTTCGTCCTTTCTATATGTCCAAACCACTTGAGTATAGCTTTCCTGACTAATGCCACTATATCTTTATACCTACCTCAGCAGTGCTTTCTTATGATGCTCTTATTGACTCTGTCATTTAAAGTCACAAATACGAATATTTCTCCAAGTTCTTATCTGCATATACGTTCTTGATACTTATTCTCCCATAGTCATCTTTCAATACCATGCAAACATTAATTTATGGAGTGATACTACTCTAAGTGCCTTTTACTACACTTAGCTGAAAATGATAATGTAATGCCGAGAAAATTGTTGGAAAGCCGTTTAAAAAGTTAAATAATCCTATATTAACATCAAAATGGCATTCTATATTCGGCCATTCGGCCGGTTTACAAATTATGCCGACGAGTAGTTACGAAAATACGAAAAGGCTGAAGAATTTTCTTAGCAAAAGTTTTAGTTGGTTGATACCGACGATTATTTCACAACTTTTTACATCAAACAGCTACGTCAAAGAGCATCCCTAACAAAACAGTCCTGTAAATAGTGCCTACGTAACTTTTTAATGAGAACAACGCGGGCTTTGCCTCGCTTGTAAATAATCATACCATCTAGTATTCAGGCACATGATTTGTATTGCAAAACTTCCTTCTCGTATTAAAACGTAGAGCAAGCTTATCCCACGTACCTAATATATGCATATTTATGTAACAATGCTAGTATTAATCATAAGTCAAAGTATAATGAACACAGTTATATAAATTTACGATGTTCTTAACGTACACATGCCAAAATCAAACAATGGCTTCTATCAAGCGAATCAGCCACGCGTATGTTACGCCTTGATTGCTTCGACTACGTGTTGTTGATATTTCAGCGAAAAGCGAAGTTTTAGATATATATAGAATGATTGACTAAGTTCGACTGGAAGTTTCTGAGTTAAGTTCAACAAATCTCTCTATTTTGCGAGGAGTGAAACTTTACCTGCTCTTGCTCGTGCACAGAGTAAAGATTTACAAACTTCATATTAGTATTTACTTTTAAAACATATTAGGCATATTAGTTAACAAATCAAATTACTTGAGTAACAAGTAGAATTACGTATTAATTCTAGAAAATAATGCAGAATAACTCATATGTAGGCAAAACCCGGATCGTCTCAAACCCAAACTAACGATTAAATTACATAGAACGCAGATTGTGATGCTGAAATCTCCAAGTGACTCTGAACGGCAATGGTGAAAATTGCATGTTTGTGTTACAGAAAAGTTTATTTAAGGAATATTTCTAAATCATTCAATTATTCTAAGATTACCGATCTGAAATTGTTGGACAGAGCCGACTTTTACTTTCGGCCATATCTGATGGCCTTTTTGAAGAAGAATTTGCGACACCCGCGCTATCTTATTCATGACGTGAGTTATTCCAAATTTAGTATTAATGTTCAAAAAAAATAAAGATGTTACGTGTAAGCCGATACTTCATTAGATTCGCTGTCCAGATCCATGATGAGCCAAAGAGATATTTATTTCTCATCAGAATCAACTCTGAAGATAGTCGATCAACAAAGAAATTAAGGTTTTCAGTAGATCCATTGTTCGGAATTCCAGATCCACGATATATCCAATAGGATTTTTTTTCCTTCTATAGGTAGAAGATGTTGAAACTATGGATCTGCGGATCCATTTCTTACATTTTGAAGCCTAGCGATAGTTTGTGTACCCGTACTTAACCGTCAAGACTTGGATAGGTGACTTAGTGCCATTACTATAGAGCGCTTCCATGCTTTGGAGGGATGTAAAGCCATCGGCCCTGATTGTTGCCGTAGCATGACAGCATCATAGCTGACTTTCTCCCACCCTCTAGTAGAAAATACGTCCACAGCGCCTAATGGTGTGCTTCGGCAGCGCAGCTATCCTTATGAGCCAGTAATTCTAGGTTAGCCTGAACAATATCTTCGACTACTTCATCACTGACTATCAGGTAAAATAGTGGTCAAGCTAGTCTAGCTAGCATATCAGTTATAAATAACAAACATCATAAAATATTCTGGCATAAAAGATTGTTTGGCTTATACTTATATATACAACGCCGTTTACGTGATTTCGTCTCGTTTAATTTTCTCTTCCAAGTTTGCACCGATTTACTTTATTTTTAATGAGAGAAAATAACTTTGTGCGCTTGTATTTTCTTCTGTCTGGAGTTATTTGCAAAATACTCTGTATTCAATATTCAGAGCGTTGAAATAACAAACTTTGCTAAAACAACAACAACAGATGCCTTTGCATACTTATGACTACTATAACATTAAAAAAATGTCAAGAACGAGTCCGGCCACGACTATAGCAGCAGCCCAAAAAATAAAAAATATATAATTTTGATCACAGCTTCAATAATACATTTTAGAAATATTTCGGATCTGCCGGAACACCTTGTTTGGTTCTTGGCGACAGATTTTCTACTTGAGGGTGGTAGCTAGCCAGGCGGGCATTACTACTACCGTGCAATTGTGAGATATAAGTAACCCGACTTTTGGAAGGACAGACAGACAGACTGGAGCATCACTAATCTAAATCTAACTAGGCTCTGCTATTAATTTTGAGTACCGAACCCTTGATTTTATTTGTTTGTAGCAAAACCTTCGAGATTAATTTGAGGATTTTTATAGACGTCAACCACTCTGAACCGTTGAAATACCCTTTGATCAATATATTGTCGCAGATTCGTGGTTGTCCTCGTTGATCATTTGTCACAAAATAAATAGTAGGTACACATTCTGCTGATATGACCCCGTGGGGTGCCTGGCTATAATTGCACCTCTACATATTTTCCTTTGAAAGTCGTAAGAGACGAAGAAAAGAAAACTACCAGAGGGAGGGCAGCAGCGCCTAATAAGGAACTGCCCTCTTACACATCGATGCCGCTTGCCAAGCGTGGGGATTATAGCAAAACCCCTCTTAATATTTTTTTATCTTATTTTGACGGAACAAGCTCGAGACCCACCTGATGTTAAGCGGTATCCTCTGCCTATAACAGATGCATTTCGTAACAAGTTACGAATTGCACTGCGCGTCATCTTGAGACATAGTTGTTAAGTCTCATGTGCCTGTAATTTCACTGGCTCTCAAGGTCTACTGCTGGAACACACCGTTAGGCGCTTGGCGACAGATTCTCTACTCTCTTCTCTCTTAATGGAGGAGGCTGTTTTCAGCAGTGGATAATCCGGCTGATACAGTAGGTACAGTACGTATACTACTAACATCGACACACTTATATTATTGTAGTCAGTTGTTCAAAAAGTTCAAAAAGAATACCGTTCTACTAATTTCTCAAGTTATCGTTATTATTAAAAAATACTGCAAAATATCTGCACATTTTTAATTAAAAGTTGGGTAACGAAGTAACTTCATATATTATACAAAATACAAAACATTTCTGGTATTTTGCGAATTGTTGTTTTCAGCGGACAACAGCATAACTTTTAAATTAAAAAAGTAAACAACCATGGTCACATTGAAACATAAGGACTAGGCATACAGGTAAATTTGGAGCATCAAGATGTTTTTGACAATAAGTAAACGATACGGACAGTATTATTTATGCTAAATAACAACGAAAAGAAAATTTAAACTTTTTTTTATGTCTGAAAGGTTAGCCTTTGACCACTATCTCACCTGATGGTAAGTGATGATGTGGTCGAAGATGTTATTCAGGCTAACCTAGAATTACTGGCTCTCAAGGACTGCTGCCGGAACACACTGTTAAGGGCTTGGCGACGAGTTTTTCTACTTGAGGGTGGTAGCTAGCAGGCGGGCATTCGCAAATTGCCCTACCACCATGCTATAACGACTGTTATCCTAATACAACAACCGGGACCGACGGCTTAACGTGCCCTCCGAAGCACGGAAGCGCTCAGTAGTAATGTCACCAGCGGTCACCCAACCCAGTCATGACCGCGGCGGATCTTGCTTAACTTTTGTGATCGGTTCAGAACGGCTAAGCAAACTTCGCTACGAGCGCTTCAAAACTATGAGCGGGATTCGAGCCCGCGCCCATCTTATACCCGTGACATCCTCTGCCAATTTTATTGAGCTATCGTAAGTAAGTGAGTCGTAGCACAACGTATAAAATAAAGAATCTTGTTTATTGGCAGTGCATTTCCCGGATACGGGGGACGATTGGTCGCGGGACAGAGCATGTCACAGCTATAGGGACAGATGTTTGCGGGTTCGAATCCCGCTCGTAGTTATTTTTTTCCTTTCGTTGTAATTTTGAATGCTTGTTTGCTTTGCAGGTTAAGGAAAAAATAATAATTTTAGAAACGAAAAGGCACGTATTTAACCTCCGTCACAAATAAAGGGGTGTTATGAGTTTAACGTGTGTACCCCTGTATCTATCAGTGGCATAGTAGCTCCCTTACCAACCCGATGAAGCAACTTTGATTTTGGGCCATGGTGATGATGATGGTGTTCAGGGTTAGTAGTTTTTTTTTTAATATTATTGGTATTTAAATGTACTTACTTATCTACCCACTTATTTTATTTTATTTTCGAAGCACTCGAAGTGGAGCCTGCCTAGTAATTCTTTACCTGTTGCCTGGTCATATAGCAAAATCGTTTTTTGCTGCGAGCGTAAGGATAAAAAAAACTAAAACTACAACACTACTCCTGTAGGTTAACCTACAGGAGTAGTTCTTTTCACATTAATTACCACGCCCATTCTTATATTTTAGGAGCTCATCTTATTTTCACCTAAAATTAACAGAGCGCTTCGTGGAAAATGCTGGCACTTGTTTGATTCAACGCATAAGCATTTCTGCTAGCATGCTGGGCTGCCAACTGGTAGTGGGCTGGAGCAATTTGTTTTTAGTTTTACTCTTTAGTCAACTTTATCCACTATCTCACGTGGATGATGTGGTCGAAGATGTTGTTCAGGCTAACCTAGAATACTGGCTGTCAAGTACAACCGCCGGAACACACTGTTAGGTGCTTGGCGACAGATTTTCTAAGGTTGGTATAGATAGCCAGGCGAGCATTCACAAAATGCCCTACCACCATGCTGTAACGACTGCCATCGTAAGACAACAACCGGGACTGACGGACGACCCTCCGAAGCACGGAAGCGCTCAGTAGTAATGTCACTAGCAATCACCCGTCCAAGTCATGACCGCGGCGGACGTTGCTTAACTTAGCTGTACGGTTAAGATCGGCTAACCAAACTTCGCTGCGAGCGCTTCAAAAACTGGACTACGTCTAGGCCTGCAATTGCCTTTATGTTGGCTAAATGCTTTAGTTGTAGTAGCTGTAGTGTTTAATATAGACAGTTGCGTCATATTCTTATTATGAAATGTTTTTTAACTAGACTAAGACATTTATTTTAATATAGCATCCAGTATATTTCTTAATGGATATTTTTTGTCATTGGGAGAGGTAATTTTCTTTTGTACTCGTAGGTACGTTACTCACGATAGCAATCTTTTTAGAACTCATATCTTTGTATCTACGTGCTTTATATTAAAAATTCACTTGATATGCTCGTTATTAATTTGAATCTTCCTTTAGATGCTCTTTTAAGGGATATAACCGCTGCCTTCTGATGAACGTTGTGTTTATAGTAAATAGAATTGTTGTGCGATTATTGTGGTGCAACTCTGTAGACATATTAAAAGCCTTTGTGGCCCAAAAAAATGTGTGCGGGCTATAACTAACGCATGGTTTATCGAAAGTTGTAAACCATTGTTTCAAAATTTAAAATTTTTACCACTGCCATGTATGTACAACAGATGTGTCAATTTTTAGACAACATACTGATATTTTTGAAAAACTTTCGGGCGTGACGGAAAAAGTCACTCGACACAAAAACAGACTTTTAGTACCCAGATGTAATTTAAATATATATAGTAAAACTGCTATTGTATGGCCATTAGAATTTATTATAACTTACCACAAACACTAAAAAGTCAACAGTTAAAACAATTTAAGAAAAACTTAAAGGAGTGGCTGCTAGAAAGATGTTTTTACAGTGTTGACGAATATATGAATTATAAGAGATACGCTTGATTATAGACTTTTTTTTTATTTTTAATTATTAACCTGTATATTGACATGCTTGCAATAAATCTGAAAATCTGCGCAACACCACTAAGGCCCAAACATAAGTTTTCGAATTTACTAACCCCAAATTTATTAATTATTTTAAGCGACTTCAAAAAAGGAGGTTCTCAATTCGACTGTATTTTTTGTGTGTTACCTCATATCTCTTTACAGGGTGTGACTTTGTTTATTTTTTTTTTCGAATTAGAAAGCCAGTGCTTGTTATGTGCTACCATTTAAATTTAAGTGAGATCTGACGAAAAGTATTTGAATTATCCGAATTGTGGCGTATTTTTTGTGTGTAGTCGGTTTTGTTTGTAAAAAAAATTATGATCTCTTACTGAATTTTTATTTTTATTGAGACCATGGTTCGGATACACGTGTCTGAAGCCTTACTGATGTACCTAGCAACACTTTAGTAACGTCAACGTTAGTACACCAGAGGCACGCTGTACCTATATTCGCCACACACTTAGACGCCTTTTATGAACATCGAACGGGAAGTCGAGATGAGGACAGAGGATAAAATTTCTATCGCCTCATGGTGCGCATACAATTATCTCTTTCCATTGAGTGTTTGATGAAATTTTCATTGTAATCACTAATCCATCACCTACTAACACTGTATTAATAAATCATTAATTAATCACTAAAGCATTTGGTATATATGTAGGCCTTTAGGTTGTCTAAATGCTTTTGTTGTAGTAGCAGCTGTAGTGTTGTATTGAGTTTGTAGTCTGTCGTTAATAAAGGCCACTAAACACAAAATCTTGTATGCTGATAAATTTTCATTATTGTTGATAATTGTTACAATACATCCGCCAAATATCTGTGATCAAAATAACCAGATATCACAGAGCATTTGATGAAACATCCTATATCTTTTGAAATTCACTCAAAATCCAATGATTTCTACTACATACCTATGTTGCTCTTTGCTACTATTCAATTGGAATATATCCATGCTGCTGTGTATTGCCACAGATTAACTTATAGTAGTAGACTTGGAATTGCTTCGTCATGTTAAACATTTAAACATTTATAAAATAGTATAGTGATATAACAAGGATTCTTTGAAAGAAATAGTGTAATTTTTAAACTAAGAACTGTGAACAAATTATACGAATTTATAAATACTTTGGATTTAATTTGTAGAACGGTGGACCTTTCTGATCTCTCCTTTGAGCTCAACATAAAACCTTCGACTGAAATTGGTATAAATTTGATGTCATATTTTTATTACATTCTACTTACAGCATCAGAAAATTAGCATCAAAGGTGTCACTAATTCATTTTTAACATAAGTGCTAAATGTAGGTGCTTTATATACAATTGCTTGAGATTTTTGATGTAGTTTCCACGTAAGCTTTTCCTTGTAAAAAGACGTCATCTATTGAGAATAATATGTAAGTTATAATTATGTAATATGTAAATATTGAAAACAACCAACTTGTCAAAATCTATTTAATTCTAGGTTAGCCTGAAGAACATCTTCGGCCAAATCATCACTTGCCATCAGGTAAGATAGTGGTCGAAGGCTAACCTATCAACTATAAAAAAAAAAAAAAATATACTTTGTACTAGACCCATAATTACTGAAAATGACAGGGAAGTAGGTTGTATTCAAAGAAGAAAAAATACAACGTGCTTTAAAAGGAAATGAGTTTTGTTTTCATATTGGTTGTCACGCATTGAACACATATTTTAGACTTAGCGACGAAATTTGCCTGTCTTGTGTATATACAAAATTATCACGTATATTTTAACTACATATCTACCAAACTTCATTGTTAAGATTTTCAGATTCCTATAGTTACTTGTATTTGAGTACCTATATTATCTAAGTAAGTTTACTTTTAATATATGTAATAAAAGTTGAGGAACATATTAACGTTTTATAAAGACCAGAAAGACTTACATACCTGGATTATGTGGGTGGGTACGTAAACATACATTTTAATGTTCACAAATAGGTAGCAACTACCTGCTTGGATAATGATAAGGGTAGCTTTCAAGTATGACTCTTCGCATCCAAGTATCAATTAAATATTCAAAAAGCTCATTCCGAAACCCGTTTTCAGGTCAGTCCGAAACAAATTGAAATATATATAGGTGCTGTACGGATTTCAACATTTATTTCTCACTAACTTATCAAAGTTACGGTGAAACGCCTTAATATTAATGCCTATTTAAAAATCCGTGCTCGTGTATAATAATATGAACGTGAATAACTGTAAGATGAAAGTAATTATTATATGAGGATTACACATAATAATTATAATAGCTGCGAAACATTTAAATTGGTAATGTTATATTCAAAACGTATCCATGATACAAGTCCATTCACGTGGTCTGTTTAATCAAAATATAAATGTAAAAGTAATTTAATTCTCACTCACCGATCATCCTTTGTATACCTCACTTTTCTCATCCGTAATTTTCATATAGTTTTTCAATTAAGTTGCCTTCGATGACGAGACATAAAAGCGCGCATGTTTGATCACTACATTTTAAAATTGAAACGTTGAAAGATATTCGGCTGGTTATTACAATAAACCTATTTTGCTTACTGTTCTTTTGTTGTTAATGGACGCAGGTGCCCGCGGCGAATCGTTCCAAAGAATCAATTTGTTTAAAACCCCTAACAATTACACAATTTCTCGTTAACCACACGCGGATTCACACATACTTTTATAATACATTAATTTTAATTTGGGTACTTTTACACGCTTCTGAAACGTGTAAATAAATAATGAAAGCATGAATGGAATCATCACTGAAAACGTCGCCGCGACCGCGTGAGGTTTACCGCAAAGAGGTTTTTTCTGGGTTTAGTGGTCGGTAGTGAAGTTTCGCGGGTTTGTGGTGGTAGTGCTTACCATGGGTCATAGTTATAGTGCGGCGTGTGGGTGCGTGTGGCGAGCGTGGGCCCGCACGAGCAGACTGTTGCTTACGGCCGGGCCGCGGGCCGCGGCTGCGTGCGCACCTCGCCCCCGCGCCGGCCCGCAGCTCTTCAACCGAGCGACGTTCAGCTACGTTCAACTCATGCCTTCTAGCTGACACTTCTTTGTCTCCAACTTAATTGTAACGCTGTCTAGGTATCTGCGATTCGCAGCGTCTGTAATCACTAATCCCACTAAGCACATCTGCTCTGCTCTCCTCATGCACTTTTATGCCCATGTTTAATCATATCACACTAATATTGTAAATGCGAATGTTTGTGTGTAAAATAAACATGTTCTTCTCTTCTCTTCTCTTCATGCCGCAACGTTGAGACGGATTTGGGTGTAGCTTTTTAATGGTACCTAAAGGACAAAATGGAGCCCTGTTAATGAGACTACGCTGTCCTTATGTCTGCCTATATCTATCTGTCTGTATGTCACGGTTCTCTAGCGGTAAAAGGAGTTAGAAACCTGAAATGTATATATTTAGGTACAACGTTGATATATACATTTCAGGTTTCTAACTCCTTTTAGACTACAATTATACTAAATATTCAGTTTTATAACTTTTCAGGAGCTCCAGTATCTACTTTAGAAAGTAACTGAAAAACTTTACTGCACCCTAGCACGTGTGGTGTCATCGTCTAGAGAGCTCGTTGATTAAAATACAATACGATTATTATTTTCATACACTGCTTAAACATTATTAATAACCAAATAAAAAACTGTCAAATGCGTGTCGGGCCACGCACAATGTAGGGTTCCGTAGTAGCCCGTTATCATAATATAGAATGATTCTGTAGTTCTTTATTCTCCTCCACGTGTATTTTTTTTATACCTCTAAGGTGGCAAACAAGCGTACGGCCCGCCTGATGGTAAGCAGTTACCGTAGCCTATGGACGCTTGTGTGTGTTAATTATATATTATTAATTAATTATTATATATCTTAATGTGTTTCACGAAGAATATAATGCGCCCGTCACTTTGAGACATAGCTATTAAGTTTCATGTGTCTGTAATTATACTGGTTCTCAAGGACTGCTGCCGGAACACACCGTTAGGTTCTTGGCGACAGATTTCTACTTGAAGGTGGTTGCTAGCCAGGTGGGCATTCGCAAAATGCCCGCCTGGCTAGGTTGAGAGTACAAGTTATTTAACTATTTAAATAAGTCCTATTCATAGATTGCTGTTTTGTCTGTGTCTAGATATATGTGTTTATTCGTAGTTCTTGAACTCGCTTTTATTTCTAGTTAACTTTATTCTCGGCGAATATCTTAGCCCGAGTTCAGGAATTCACTGAAAATCAGTTTATGGTTGCACCTTAATAGGTGTGCCCATAACTCAAACTGAGTGCTATATGTTGTATTATTTTTTTGTGTAGCAATAAATAAATGTTCAATTCTATACAAAAATAGTTGATATATACGAATATATGAAAGAAAAATAAGAAGTATACAGCTATAAAGGCAAGTAAGCTTATAAGAGGGCTATCATACTATATAACTAGTCTGGCCATATATACTGTAATAATAACATCAAATAGCACATAATATCAAAAACAATTATTTTGAATTAGGAACGCGTTTATTATTTTTAAAAATTCTTTTGATTTCGCGCCACTCGCATATTTTTCGTGTTCATTATCAAATTACAATATGGAATGGGGTGTTAAAGAAAATATGATTGTATTGATCGCCTTGCACAAAGTGGGTATGGAGCTGTCGGTCATATTCCAGACACTTCAAAAGCTTGGTATCAGCCGTATGTTCGTATATCGTAATATCAACAGATACAACAACACTTCCCATGTCAAAGACCATCTGTCAAAAGATCAGGGCAGCCGCGTGCATTCTAACAGAACTACAAAGGCTGTTAATGCTGTTAAAGCCAGAATTGGTTGAAATCCCATTGGGAAGCAAAAATATTATGATAACTCAGCAATAATCTTATTGCGAGAAATGAAGATTCCCACTAGGAAAATATCGCGTATTATAAAACAAGACCTGAAGTTTGATCCTTATGGTCGATATACTCGATCAAAATGCCCGCCGTCGCGATACGCTGGTGAAGGGCAGTAAAATATTATTTTCACCGATGAAAAAACTATTGAAGAAGCCTATAATCAGCAAAATGATAAACTGTACGCTCACAGTTCTAAAGAAGATGCTCATGTGGTTGGACAGGTTGAAATCCTGCGTCAGTGAACATTTGGTGGGGCGTGTCTTACAAAGGCGTCACAAAACTACATTCTGGCCCTCGTCTAGCCCAGTCCTCAACCCACAAAAGCCTACCCACAAGTGTACAAATTAAGGCCAGTTTTAGAGTACATGGCTTATTCTAAATGATACGCTGACTTTGAATCTCTTATAAAATCTCTGAAGCAAGCAGTGGCAAAATTTCTCATGGAAACAGTGCGTTAACCCATAGATTTATGGCCAGACAGGTAAAGGTGGCCTATTTCGAATAGAATATTGCTTTTATTTTTTGCTGAGGCTTTAATGAATATGTATATGTCAGTCTTAGTAATAATACATATTTTCATTAAAAAATTGCATTTTCATTTGTAAATTATAACCTATTTTTACATTCGTCACTTAAAAGGATTTATTCTAAGGATTTTATATTTCGTACAAGATTATCCAACACTCAAGTTAAACGACTATTATTGCTGAACCAATAAAGTTATCTGATCCACTATACTTTTCCTTTAAAGTTCATAAACTGCACTATCATCATGATTTTTTTCAGATTTTAAAGCTAGCAGTTTAGCTTTTAGAGGGGGGGGGGACGCCCTGCTGGAACAAAAATTTGCATTTTATAGTTTAATATTTCGTAAATAGAACATTTAATCGAAAAACAGTCTTAGCAACCCCTAAATAATTTTAAAATACCTATGCAACGATACCATACACGACGGGTTAGACGACAAAAAAAAATTCATCCCCACTTCACATGTATGGGAGCTATCCTACAAAAAAATATTTTTCAAAATATTATTTTACCACTTTGTCGGCGTGGTTGATTTACGTACTCGCACAAAATTTCAGTTTTCTAGCACTAACAGTCTCTTAGCAAAACCTCGGACAGACGGACAGACAGACGATTGTTGACGAGGAAGACTTCCGGTAGAAGCCGAAACATTGTCGATAGCGATATCGACTCATAGTATGTTCACGCTCAAATACCCGTGTTCTTCATATATTAGATATAAATATGAGCGTAAGTTTTTATAATATAAAGTTAAAATACTGCAACATCCCTGGATATCTATAGTAGGTAACAAAACAATACATGGCAATGCTTAATGAATATTTATCAGTCTAGAGTCATCCACGTTATAATTAACCCCTAAGTTGGTGAAATTGGGCATATCTATAAGTTCAATATAATATTATGAAAAATGCATGGTCCATATCTCATCTCTCCATTATTGGTCCAGACTCCAAAAATAAAGTGTACAAAAACTGAAGAAAATCCTGGAATATTTAGGTCTGTTTTATGTAATCATTAAACTCATTTTCCATTTCCATTATATGTTTTTTCATTTTATTGTAAGTCATATTGTGACAAAGGCCTTTATCACGTGGGTCAGCCCACCCACCATCACTCTCTGAATAATCGAAAACAAAATCTTCGTCCTTTTCCAAATCTATATTGATGTAGACTTCCACGTGTGGAGGGAACCAATCGTATTCTTTAAAGTGTTCAAAATTCATGACTTTATTAATCTCAGTTTGCCTGTTACATCCGAACAATCTGTAGTATTCACACATTGTGCTAATCCTATAAGCTCTTGCTACAACACTCGCTATCACTTTAAACATCTGGCCGTTTTTCCTATTACAGGAAATATAATGTAACGATCGTAACCACGACGCATCGTCAATCTTGCAGAAGAAATCATAATGAGACAGGATTGTGTTCCAAGTTACCTTGTCGAAAGCTAAAACACTCGAATGATATTTCGGATCCCATGTAGAAACCTCCGCCGCGTAAAAATGTTCATCGCCCTCGTCCGTATTCGGCACGGAGTTACTCCCCATAGAAAGGAATTCGCACTGAGGCAGCGACCCCGCTACATTTTTCATGTACAGGGTCATATAAATAAAATCCTTCATTAAAATGAAATCGTCCTCCAAAAATATAAAGAGTCCAGTATGTTTTGTTGTACATTTCAGTCTTTCAAAAACATGATTAGATGTCCACCACCAGTGATGTTTTCTTTCAGCTCGTGCAGGGTCTCGATAATGTCCTCGAATGTCTGGAGACAATGCACCTGTACAATTTATCGTCTCTGCCGTTTTTTTATATGTATTTGGGGCACAATCACCTGGGTGGTGACCCGGAAACTTTCGTGAATGAGTTTGCACAGAATACGGATAAAATATTTGCAAAACTCGACTGAAATCTATACCTTCAATGATTTGGTTTAGGGTATCCTCGTAGTATGAATGTGAGAATATTATTAACGCTTCATCAATGCCGTGAACTTCGGATAAAGAATTCAAGAAAATGTTAAACTCATCTCCTGGCTGATCCACGAGTACGACGAAAATGATTGTGTCTTCTTTTATGTCTCCATATATTTCGGTGTTTCTAATTTTTTGGTCCGAATTAAGTTTGCGTATGATTTCAGAAATATTCGTTTTATACGATATCAGATTAGGAGGTGCACTTTTATGACTATTTTTATATTTATGAATTGAAACTAAAGCCATAATTATGAGAAATACGATCAAAACTTGACGTGTAGTCACAATGTAGCGTCGAAATATTCTCAGCCCCATACCAACACAAGTAGTATTTTAGTAGTATTTTACCGTGTGAATCCAAATATTTTTAACCATAACTGCACACTATTTCCAATCTATCCTCTATAAATATTCACAGAAATTCCTTTTATAATTATTTTATTCTCATTTCTTTGATGACCTCTATCATAAAATAACTTTGTTTATACCATGACAGGAGATTGACAGCAGTTTACGTGTAGCCCATGGTACATGTTTTCTTTTATCATGGCCTTAAAGCCGCGTTGACACGATCAGAGTACTCTCGGACCGAGTGCCCTCGTACGAGTCGGCTTCATACAAGTGTAAAGGGATTGGTGTTTACACACATCAAAGTTTTATCATTATCAATAACATTCAAGATCACAATTTCATATGGCATAGACGGATTTGTTATTACAGGGTGTCGAAGCTTTTGCAGACATATTAATCGAAGAAATGTCAAATTATGACAAGCTTTTATTTAACGTTCCAGAGAACTTCTTCTGCTTCATAAAGTTCAACAAATCTAATAGTATCATGCTCAGACCACTTTTTCTTCGCACGAGACGCTTGTGAATTGTTGTCAGACGCCATTTTGTTTTTCAATTTCCATCCGAGCTAGCTCGTAAGAATAGAGCGCGGTCCGAGTCAACAAAGATCGGACGCCGTCGTCCGAGTTTGCTCGGATTACCGGTTGTCACAATACGAGTAGCGTCCGAGTAGGTATCCGAATACACTCGGTCCGAGAGTACTCTGATCGTGTCAACGCGGCTTAAAGTAAATTTGTTGGTGTAGTCAGAAACTTTTTAAATGTGTGGTGTAGCGCAACATAAAACACAAAGATATCACGGATTTTTCATAAAAATTTCGTGATACCATGCAACAGCAATAGAGTTCAAAAGAAAACGAGAAACCTCGTAGTGATTCAACCACTTAAATATGTAGCATGACATGCTGTTTCGTGAAGAAAAATTTAGAATCCGAATCTTTAATTGTTCAAAACTGTTTTGTTATAAAATATTGAAGTTTCCTAGTAAATAAAATAAAACGTAGATTTTTTTCTTTAACTAGAATAATATATATCCACAATCGTACCAAGACTTCTCATTTGGATTGACACCACATATAAATAAAATAAATTTGTTACACATATAAAATGGTTTCTTACTATAATAGGTTACAAAAATATTAATTTAAGTTATAAAATATTATTTTTTAGCAGCCTCCTATTTAACATTTTTTTTTTGTATATTGTAAGACATTTAACAAATTATTATAGATTATGGTGACTGTAAAATAAGGGGTTATGTGATACTTACGTAGTACTATTTGCTTCTGGCATACAAATAGGTATTAAGCTTTTATTTAAGTCGTAACATATGTTCAGTTGGACTGAGTCTCAAAATTATTAAATAAATATGTTGTAAAAAATAGTGTGGTTAAATTAAAATGGTTTTCAGGTGATCTATCTATATCACTAAGGCATTTTTGTTTTTAGTAGATACAATTTAATTCCTCATGAACAGTGCTACCCCAAAATGTAGGCCTATGGTATGCTCTATCTAATCAAAGTATCAATAAGAAAAGTAATTTTTCTCAGAAAAATATTGCCGTTAATGTTAAGGTTCTAAAGGAAATTTTTTTTAGAAACGTTACTTAAATGATGATTGGGTGGAATGGTTCGAATCCCGCCGTGGGCTTGAGCTTCGACGCATGGTGGAAGGGCATTTTGCGAATGCCCGCCTGGCTAGCGACCACCCTCAAGTAGAAAATCTGTCGCCAAGCACCAAACGGTGTGTTCGGGCAGCAGTCCTTGAGAGCCAGTGAAATTACAGGCACATGAGACTTAACAACTATCTTTCAAGGTGACCGGCGCAGTGCAATTAGTGACTTGTGACAAAACGCATATGTTTTAGGCAGAGGTTAATCTTCTTAACATCAGCTGGGCCTCGAGCTTGTTCCGTCACAATAACATAAAAAATAATAATAAGGTAGAGCATACATATATTGTGATAATATAATTGAATTTACAATTTGAAAAATTGTGACTTGTCCAATTTACATGTGTATCTAGTAAATACGTCTTTCTAGGTATTGCATTTCCTAAAATTGTTTTTATTAGTTCGAAGAGCGCATAGGAGGTGTACCTATACCTACTGATTTAGACTAGATTGCTCATATGTGTTTTAAATTAATATATTCATAAATATCTGTTCCTAATATCGACTCATTTTTAATATGCATTCCAATGTGAAGAAATTAACATGTAGGTACCTAACTGTTGTTTTTGATAATGTTTGAATTCAATAAGTTTAGTTTATATGTGCAGTTCATTTGTTAATTATGTTCGTCTAGTCAGCTTACTTTTGGTAGAGTTTTAATCTTTTTATAAGGTAATAAAATTAGATGTCATCGGCACATAAAATGCATATTTTACTTAGGGTTGTATAGAATATCGTTAAAATAAATTAAAAATAATAGACAGCCTATTACGCTAGTTTAGGGCACATATAGAGTTGTTTATTATTATAGAGTCTTATAGTTTTTTTTTAATACTGCTAGGTTGTGTGTATTCCACTTCTACCAACTGTTTTCAGATAGAAAAGACACTAACATCATGGGCGACGTCCTCACATCAGTACCGTACAGTTTGTTCAGAAACATAGTACCTATTAGTCAAAGAACATATATACATATATATATAATTTTTAGAGATGTTATGACAACATTACATACCATTTTTGAGAAAAGAATATTACCAAATCTTACACATTTTATTCAAAGCCAAAAAGAAATAATTTATCTAGTCACCAGCCCCTAACAATTAATAATGCTTTTTGGATCTTGCTTATCTGTATTAGTTTTAGTAATAATAGTAAAATATTTTGTTGCGGGGCGAACTTGGTGTCGGGTGGGAACCTTGAAGCATCTTAGTAAGGGCCGAATGTGACTAGGGGCCGAAAATCAAGGCACTAATGGGTCCGAGACCGTTACGCCAATTTTAAGATTTTGTACATCGTTACTTCTCATAAGGTGGCTAACCTTTCTAAAAGCTAGAAAATATCTCAATTCAGACTCTAACGACTTTTATTAAATTAATATGGGCTAATCCTATTATAGTTTCTCGTAAATTTATGTACAAACTTTTTACATTCATAAAATACTACGAACTATATATAACACTGCAGCTACTTAAATAAAAGCATTTAAAGAAATAAATTATTTTTCTTTCTTCTTTCAGATGCTCTGCCGAAGTAGCCGTGGCGTCAGCCCTCACGTTGGTTTTAGAAAGATGTGATGGCGCTTAAGTGTCCACCCATTTACTCGTAGCGTCCCACATTAATTGTCGCCCTAACTTCCACGGAACCAGAGTCATTCCGTCAGGTTTTTTAACTTAGTCTTAGTAGACCATTCAGGATAATAACATTAATGCTGGCGTGGCGGGATTTCGACCAGCACTTCGAGAGCAGGAGAAGCAATAGTGACCGAGTGGATCAACTGCAGGACCACAATCGCAGTGATGTGCAACGCATCACCTTGCACCCAAGCGTAAGCTAATAATAGCGATACGGGTGAATCTACAAGGCTACTAGCACAGTAATGTTATCATTAACGTGCTACTAGTTTTGAAAGAAGGGATGGTCATTGTTACAAATTTACGAGAGAAAAAATTATAGTCATGTGCGGGATTCGAACCCGCGTCCATCCACCCCTTTAGCCGGGGTATGCTCTAACCAATTGAGCTAACATGACACTTAGCAGTTATGCAATTCGCTTAGCAGGCGTTATTGCAAACTTGACAATATTAAAAATGGTCATTGTAATTAAATAATTAATCAATTGATAATTTTCATTATTATATAAAGAACATTGAGTTTACGTCCGGTTAGTATTAAATAAAGTAAATTAATATTATACCTGTAAAATTAAATTTATATGAATAATTCAAAAAGTTTGTACTTGTATTGCTTTTTATACAGAGTATTCAAAATAAAAATTCTGATAAATTCTAAAAATTAAGCATAGTGACTTATGAAATAAATAAGCGTCACCGAAGTCCAAATTGATTATTTTTTAATTTATTAAAGAGTGGCTAAATGAGAAGTTACAATGTACATTTACAATTATCAAAATGTCGGCAAAACTATATCTAAATATTATGTTACATTTCAAGAAGTCGGCAAGGCACGAAAGTCAGCCATAGCCTAAATGAGACTAAAAGAAGCAAACAAATTAAACAAATAAAAAACGTACTTGTATCTTTTTATTATGCTAAAGAAGTCAGATTACTTATGTACACAACCTTTAAATATTATTTTATATAAGTAATGTTATTTTTTGTGCCATTTCTAGGAATTTCGTCAAGCGGCATTAAAAAGTTCTTAATCGGCAGAAATCGTTTTTTATCAGTTCATGAAAACTTGATATTAGTCTGGAAAGTCCTTAGTATTAGTCTGGAGTCTCACATCCCCACACTGCATGTAAGGCATTACACGAATGAAGTAGAAAATCCGATGCCAAACACCTAGGATAGCAGCGGGAGCACGGAACACACCGTGTTGACCAGCTAACCTTGAGAGCCAGCTCCCGTTATAGCCTGCTGCTAAACTTGCTGACCTCCTTCCACCGAGACATCACTTACCATCAGGTGGAATTGTGATTCGAGGCCAATAATCAGCAATCCCTTGGGGTGCCTGGTTAGAATCACCTCCTTATTGAATTAAACATGCCACTTCTCACGTAGATGTGAGTAGGGTGTTTTTTTAATGGTATAGAGAGAGCCGTCTGCTCGTTTGCCCTCGCAAAAGAGCTGACGGCTCACCGGGTGATAATTGATCACCGTCATCGCCCACAAACATCCGCAGCACCAGAGGTCTTGAGGATGCGTTGATTTAAGGAGGGAATATGCTCTGTTCTTGAAGGCTCCTAAGTTGTTTCGGTTCGGAAATACTTCAACTGGCAGCTGGTTCCATATTGTGGCAGTTCGAGGTATAAAATGCCGTGAAAATCGCAAGGTTGTGACTTGTTGTGTTGTGTGCATTAGACGCACAACAGGGCTGTATACCATCACAGTACCCTGCCAGGGTTTCATAAAATTTGTTCCTTTGTTCCTGTCTCATATGTTGTTAGCGTAAACATATTATTCGTAATGTTTTCTTGTCTTAGAGATAATATTTTGTAAGGCCCCGAAACTATGCGGGCATAGTTTCGGACCGGAGCCCCCGGTCAATGACAATAGGCTCGCCTCCTATTACATGGCACCAAAACCTAATTGACGAATCGCGGGTGTGTAAGTACACACCTCTGCCTACCCGCCGCGCCGGTACAGGCGTGATTATATGTATGTTAAAAAAGAAACCATAGTAAAAATGTGTAATGATGCCACATTAGTAATAACAAACCAGGTGTAAATAATTATATATTATTCTTACATTACCATTATGCTATAATTTTTTTTATACATTACCAAGTTACACTTGGATCCCCACTAGGTGGACTGACTACATCGTGAAAGTCGCGGATAGCCAATGGTTACAAGCGGCAGATAGCTGTTCTCTGTGGCGCTCTGCGGGGGAGGCTTTGTTCAACAGTGGACGTCTTCCGGCTGTTGATGATGATGATGAAGTTACACTATCGGTGATATACAGAGAGACGTTATTTGTCTCTCCGTGTCGGCTAATGCTAGATGATGTCATATGGCTGTCGTGGTTGTGTCCATATTTGCCACAGCCGCCCGGTGGGATAGGAACCTATTGTAACAACGGCAGCGATCAAATTTTCACGGTAATTAGCCGGATCGTCCACTGCTGAACACAGCCTCCTCTATTAAAGGGGGTTTTGTCATAATCCCCACGCTTGGCAAGCGGCTTGGAAAGACACAGTTTATTTCGTATTTTTCGGATTCCCATTTGGGCGATAATTGAATTGTTAATAATCTAGTCTGTATTTCATCACAAGTGAAATTACAGGCACATGAGACTTAACAACTATGTCTCCAGGGTATTGGCGCAGTGCAATTCGTGACTTGGGACGAAATGCATCTGTTATATATAGGCAGAGGTAAGTCCGCTTTACATCAGGAGGGCCTCGAGCTTGTTCCGTCACAATAACATAAAAAAAACAAGTTTTGAATTGCACTGTGTCTGTCACCCTGAGACATGCAGGTGTCAAGTCTGATGTGTATGTTTTACTGGCTTTGGCTATAACGAACCGGAACACACTGTTAGATGCTTGATGACAGATTTTCTAGAGGGTGGTAGCTAGCCAGGTGAGCATTCGTAAAATGCCCTTCCACCATGCGGTGAAGCTCAAACCGGTGATCGATCCATGTTACAGTGAAAACGATTATATACAAAATAATATCTAAAATGAGTCCATTGTCTACGACAGATAGTTTACCACGAGAGGAAATGAACTAACAAATTAAGAATGCTGAAAAAAAATTCCTTGCTGAAAGGTCACGTGAGAAATAGTTATCTAATAGCCTACTACGAATTCGCACACTGGTCCAAGTATCTAGACCGGCGTGATCGAAGATTTGCTCAATCACCAGGTTATAACTGCTCTACCTACGCACTCCACCTATCAATATGTACAGTCCAGTTAAAAAAAATACTCAAATAAGTTTGAATATTTTAATATTTTTATTTTTGTAATAACGCCTGCTTTGCGGATTACATTACAAAATTATAAATTTACGAGAGGAAAAACTAATAGTCATGTGCGGGATTCGATCCCGCGTCATTTTCTCACTGCTGAGGCGAAAATTTCTATGAGCAGCACGAGACAATTTTTTTACATATTGTTCTTTAATAATTTTCTACACACTAAGTGCCTGTTTCCGAATGTTCGAGTAAGTTCCGGTTATACTACCCAGAACATATTTATTAAACAAAACACTATCTTTGCGTTTCACAGTCATCGATTTAGCCTATCCATCGGTTAAAGCTTGAAACGCGCTGCATGTCAACTGTCATTTGTATCATTCAGTTATTTTATGTGTTGGTTAGCAACCCTAAACTTTATTAGGCCATTCTGAAACGGACCTTTAAGATTTCAAATTAGACCGTAACGAGTGAATCAATGGAATCCTACGCTTACTCGGGAACCAAATTCAACACTCGCAGGAAATGTGAACTTTCTTCTTCTGTCTTGATGCAAAAATATTCTTTTATCAACAAAAACTGTACCTATACAATTTTCGTTTCAATGCAGAACCTAAGTAGGCATAATTATACTAGATTTTGTAGTGCGTTTATTGGTCTATTATAGTTTACAAACAGTTTTTGAGATTCTTTGATATTACCAAAATGTAAGACACATTATTTTTGCTATGATTATTATTATTCTTGCTAAATAACTGACATGCAAGAAACGGTAAAATATGAAACACAGTCTAACATAACATTTCAAATGGCAGTGGGCAAATGCCAAATTAAATTTAAATCACAAAAGTATCATCTGTTTCTATTGCAGAGATTACACAAATTGCCATATACATACCTATAAAATGTATGCTACAATAACTAAGACGACATCACTATTATTATTAATTATATATGAAATTACGGGTGCGGAACCCTTCGTGCGCGAGGACTCGCAATTGGCCGACTTTTATTGAGATAGCGACGTAGCGTGTTTATTCTTTGTTTCTCATAAAAAATTTACTTAATAATGTTTGAATGCTTACAATATGTGTGATATAATGTATATAATTATGTGCCATTAAATAATAAAAGAAAAAATACCTTGAAACTTCTTTATTCTGTTATTGTGACGGAACAAGCTCGAGGCCCACCTAACCTCTGCCTATAACAGATGCATTTCGTCACAAGTCACGAATTGCACTGCGTCCGTCACCTTGACACATAGTTGTTAAGTCTCATGTGCCTGTAATTTCTCTGGCTCTCAAGGACTGCTGTCGGAACACACCGTTAGGTGCTTGGCTTTCACCATATTTATAATTTTTGAGAAAAACATAAATAAAACAATAATTTTAATACAAGGAGGAATTAATTACGCGCTTATTTTAACATTTTTCAAGGGCCTCATAGTCTTTATGGTGTCACATGTTAGCTATAACTATTAGAAATAAAATTTGTATTGATAAGATTTTCTTTATAGACACAAAACCTGGTGAAACGAAATTTTAGAGCTGTATTCATTTTTTTTCTATCGGGAGAAATATATGGAAACGTGATTTAGGAGAAAGCATCTTAGTCGTCACATCCTCTAGAATATTATACAGGGTTATTGGTAAATGCTAACAACCTCTTAGGGTTGACTTCTGCTAGTCCTAACAAACATTGTGATGTAAAATTGTTTTTTGAAAAAACATTTTTTTTTTCTTTTTTTTTTATGTGTTTTCGACGGAATAAGTACGAGGACCACCTGATGTTAAAAGTTTCTTGCGCCTGTAATGTATTATTTCATATTTTTTATTACTTTGCTGGATGTAAATATTCAAAGGGAGCACGGCGCGGTCCAGTGTTGCCGCGGCGGGCGGTCATGGATCGGAGTAGGCATTAAAACAAAACAAAATTTTAAAATGTTTGTTAGGACTAGCAGAAGTCAACCCTAAGAGGTTGTTAGCATTTTTCCAATAACCCTGTATATTTTATTCTTAACTGTGAGGCACACACTCTTTCTAAAAATATGTTAATTTTCCCGTTGGGACACACTTCAACAATGCTTTGCTAAGAGACTGCATAACGACATATTATGCGAAGATACGGTAGGTTTCAATTGCTTCCACAGAACAAAATGTCACTATACTATCTACTTAAACATCTCCTGCCTAATTTTTTTTTTCGTATTGTATATAGGTAACATTTTGATTTTATTTTGTTTATATGTTCAGTGTTCTTTAGTTTAGCAAAATAACTGTTTTTCTTCTTTGCTGTATTCTGACCAAATAGTCTAGCCTTTTGCGGATCTGCGAATAAATGTCGATATGTAATAACGGTGAATGATAAAGGGGGTGATGCAGATTCATTAGGAATTTGTAACGGAACATAAAACAAAACATGAAATAAACAAAGTTCAATCGCAATGCGACTGCGAACTTATGTTAGTCCAAGCGTGAAAATTAGAGAAAATAATACTTTTCATTTCTCATACTCGGAAAGTAGTGTAAGTTTGATCCGAGTAGAGTGTGGAAGAGCTGCTTCCCACCTTAGGGCGGGAAAGACACACACTTGGTTCCCTCTCTAGGGCGCCGCGCCGCGCCGTTGGAGGTTGATTAGTAATCATTAATCAACTACACATTACTGGTACAAAATACTTATGATACCTGTAACCATTGGTGTAAATAAATTAGATATCTTAATTTATTCGTCATAAGTACTCTGATGTTTAAAAAAAACAAAACAACACGTTTGTTTATATTAATAAAAGCAAAGAACTACTTAGTTTATAACAGAATGAATGTGTTACAAAATTATATTTTACAAATTTTTGGACCACAAAATGTTATGCCCCGGGCGGGAATCGAACCTGCGTCCTCCGATTTCGCGCCGGATGCCTAAACGGTAGATTGAATGTGACTTTCTCAAGTTAGTGTAAATATAAAAATTATAGGCTTGTTACTAATTATATTTATGAGCTTGAGAGAGCCGGTGTGATTCATTAATTTAATTACTACCAGCAGCGTTGACGCGGTGTGTTCAATATTTAAAAATACTATATAAAGTATATAATTTGTATTTTATAATTAGTAAAAAAAAATAGTTTCAAATTGGTTTACCCTGTAAACAGTCTTTTATAATTTATGAATATATGATTTGGCAAAATACTAACTAAATATATAAAAAAGTTACTAAGTGACATAAAAAAAGTAAATTATCCTAACACAAATTAAACTTTATATTTTACAAATTGTTCTAACTGCTCAAATAATTTAAAAAAGGTAACCTACCTACTATTCATATTAATATTATCAATAAATATTTTAGAGAAACTATGTAGGTAAGTAATATTTTTTACTTTCCATAAAGTCGAAATGAAAAGAAGTGTGTTTAAGACGGGCAAAAGTAATCAATTTCTACTTGGACTAAAGAGATAAGATTTTAAATGCGTACTACTCATTATTATTATTATTATTATCATTAGACATTTTATTCAAAAAACTACATATAAGTATTTAAATTTTCTTATACCCATTCGAAACGAAAAGTAGAATGTTTAACACGGATGAAAGTTTAATTACTATAAATTAATATTTTAGAAAAACTACTATTTATTATAATACTACTTTACATATATACGAGATGAAAAGTAGAGCGTTTAACGGAGATGTTATCGCTAAGGTTCAATAACATAAATATGGTAGGTACAAACCTATTTTAAATTAAGTGACAAGTTAGAACAATTTGTACAAATTAATATTTAATTTTTGTTTGGTTGTTTTTTATATATACTTAGTATTTATATTTAATTAGTTCCTCGGAACGGATTCCTTTCGACACTTGTACAACAATCTTCCAGGCCTTAATAGATAGACTACGTAAGACCATTATTTTGTTTAAATGATAATAAAAAATACGACGCAAATAGTCCATTGAAATGTTACAATTTAAGGATCGAATATTGCATTTCTTAGAGGACGCAATTTTATTTTTGAGACATGTGTGGGTGGTCAATAGAAGCTTAACCTCAAGTTTGTGGGATCGCCACTCTTGGCCCCCGGCCGAAAACACTTATTTCGCGATATCTCGGAAACTATGGAAAGTCTTACAAAAAATTCTACAGCTCATAATTTGCAGCAAATTATTTTGCCTACAAATATGTTTATAATATAACTATATAATATAACTTTTGCTCTAAATTAAAAATTTAAGAAGTTATAAGCAAAAATGTAAGATTTTGTTTTCTCTATAACGTTTTTTTCTCATTTTACAAAAAAAAATACCTCATACCAATTTTTTTGATTATCTTTTGAGGTTTTTTTTTTACATTTAAAACATTATAACAGTCTGCGCTCCAAAGTTGACCAGATTCGTCAATGCTCATGAGAATCCGGTCAAAAAGAAATGTTTAACTTATTATATGTTTTTTATTAAAATAAAAAATTAAAATAAATATATTCTTAAAAACATTTTGTTAAATTCGTACAACTTTACTTATTCATTCCTAACTGTTTTCCTTACCATAGAACTTACCAAATTTAACTTGCCGAAGGTAAAGCAGGTAGAAAAGGTCTGAGTTACCGTTTGGGGACAAAGGAAAATCTGCCTGCTACGACTATTATTATTATACATAGGCTTAGCTGTTTCTTCTACCTCATTTTATTCTCTTAGTTGTGCTACATTTTTTGCCTGTGTAGACCTATTGAAATTGTGGATATTATTTTCAGTTTAATCAGTTAAACTGCGAGTTTCGGTTTTTTTTTTCAAAAGCTGATCTACAAGATTGTTCTGGGGTATTGTTTTTGGAATATGTATAAAAAAAATTATAGATCAAAAAAATCAATTTTTGCTTATAACTTCTTTAATATTTCATTTAGGGCAAAAAGTTACAGAAACATATTTGTAGGCAAAACAATTTGCAACAAAATATGTCCTTACGATTTTTTTGTAAAACGCATAGTTTCTGAGATATCGCGAAATACGTGTTTTCACCCCTTTTTCCAAGATGGCGGCCGGGGGAAAAGGGTGGCGACCCCACAAACTTGAGGTTAAGTTTCATTTACACATGTCCCAAAAATAAAATTGCGTCTTCTAAAAATACAAAGCTCATGTAAATGGGCTAAAAATGATACAAGGTAGAGTTGATTTAAAGAAACAAAGCGACACGCGCAGTTGTATAGAGATAATTATTTAGACGTTATAAGTAAAAAATCTATTTTAAATTAGGTAAGCCGTATATTTTGTGCCTTATTTCACATAGATGCGGTTGGGCAATTGTAAAATATTCAACTCGGATTTATGCAGGTATAGGTATTTATCTAATTCGTCGCATTACAGCGTGAGATAGATAGATGTAAAAAATTATCACCATTGAGGAGTTCCAAAAATATTTTGAGAACAGCTGCATTTAAATTATTATTTTTTACCTACTTATCAAGCAGTTACGAAATAAAACTCAGCACGGATGTGTTGGCAAAATGTCCGTACATGGTAGGTATATATTTTTTCTGAATCCAATGGATCTCAGAAGAGTTCAGCTAAATCAAAAAATTCCCTCCAGCACTACAGTACTCATTATACCCATAAGCCGGAGTACTGTTTGCCCTGTTATTACCTATAATAGGCCATGTGCAGGCAAATAGTATCATTCTTGTTCCTGTCCAGTCTCTGAAGATTCCTTTACTGAAACATGACTTGGCTAGGAATGTAACTTATTAGCAGGACTTTTAATTTACATTTTGGGATGTACTCCTTTGAAACATCGGATCAGAAAATAAAATATATCTACTTCAATACAATCAAATGTTTGTAACACATTTATTACTATTATTACATTTATATTACACATAATAAACTCGACAAATGAGAAATGTACAAATAACGCGAGTCCAATTAAAAACTAAAATATATAAGCATCTATCTCTATTTTTTTTTATAGTTTTATATTCTACTAAAAATTAAATAACAAATTCAGGTCAAACTTTGGTTTATGAAATTTAAATAATATGAAGTGATGGTTTCTCCATAATTTCCTATTAAATCTGCAATCATTAAATTAAATTTGTACAAAAGGTACATAATTTGTAATTAATTACATACACTTCAGATGTTCTTTATAATTTGTTTTACTTGCAAATAAAGTGGTTAGATATCCGGTATTACTGAATACTCGAAATAAATAAATATTTTTTATAACTTATCAGTACATAAGAAATGAAAATGATGTTAATATTACCGGTATGTACACTGCAACATATTGTCAACAAAATTTGTAAATACCGCTCTTTTGAAATCAGGCCGGCAACTAAACATACATACCAACTTGACCGCAGTCAAAGTCGATAAGAATTAGATACAAATGTACTTCAAACGAAATTAATATTGACGAGTTGTTTAAAACAATTTATTTTGTAAACTGAAGTTAAGATTTGACCAAATTTAATAAGAAATAAACAGGTTTTAATGTTGTAAGTATATCAGTTGAGCTGCATCCGGTCGCTCAAATTTGTCGCTAGAGAGCGCCACATGTTCGACGTCATTCGTGTATCTATAGTTTCCTTCTGTTTTGAAACCCAAGCTTGGTGATTTCGTTCATTGAAAATTGGTAAAAAGATAATTTGAAGTGTTTCAGAGTGTGAATTTAGAGTGTTTTCAAAATGGAAAAAAGAGTCGCCTTAGAATTGAGGGGAAGGAATCCTTCACAGGTAAATAAAATCTATTTTTCGATATGTTGGAATGTTTTGTCGATACGTATTTCGTCTGGTACAAATATGTGATAGTTATTTATTAATTCTGGGTATTGTAATTAACGTAGTGTTTCAGCATATAGATCAGGAAAAGCTAGTAATGCAAATTAAGTTCCTACAAGATGTGGCATTACTATGTACAGAATTTGGCCATTCCGGATTGTTACGTTTCATTCATGTGCACGTAATTAACAAATAATTTCGTGACTTAGACCATTCTAAATATTTTATCAATTTATTTGGATGTAACCAACTTCCAGAGGCTATAGGTAGAGCACATATAAAAGCAAATATAACGTTTCTTCAATAAATAATCACATATTGAGGTTAAGTGTCGAAACTTATGGATGTCAAGACGTGTTATGTATTAAATATTTTTTTAAGCAAAAGGGCTAATAATGAGAATGCTCCTATTATAGTTGTGTTGTATATGAATATCTGTGTGATTATGATACGGAGAATTAATCCAAAACTTGGCGGTTTCATTGTAAGGGCTCATTGATTACGAGTTGTCAATGTCATTGAATAATTATCGAAAATTTACGAGCTATCCGTACCAAATATCTCACGTTATTCAACAATAAAGCTTCATTAAATGCATCACAATGTAATTTTTCATATGCATACGTTATCAAAACTAGTATGGTAAACTTTGATTCAAGTACACAACGTAATTTCGCGCCCTTTCACCCGTACGTGGTTTCACCTACGAAAGTCATGGGCAAGGCAAAGTTACCTCACTGAAATATAATACCTAATAGAAGGCACGTAAACATCTTGCTGCTTTCACTGAAAAACATAGATCATTACACTTTCATCTGCAGGCATCATTGACGCACGCCTTACCAAATCAGCGGCCATATTTATTGCGTTGCGATGATTCGTGTCATCCGCCATTGCCAAGTGGAAAAGAATCTTGTTTCTATCCGCGATAAAACCACGAGAACTACATAGTTTTCTACAAACGGTAATATGAACACATCCCTTATATGTTACAATGAATATTTCTTCAAAGGAATCACTCATTAACTGGATTTTCCAAACTACGCCTGTGCCTTTGACAACTCGATAACACCATTTTGGTTTGACGTTTCTCTCAAGCGGATTCGTCTTGAAATATATGTTGAACCAATTGCATTACCATTATTACGTACATAAATCACCTTGACTCGACACTGTTTTCGATATAAAGATAAAAATGTATTTTAATTTGTAGTGTTAGTAAAAGTTGTCTATATATGTTCAGTCCTCATACCTACTGTGTACCTACAGACTTCCAGTAGTTATGTACATCAACAAACCTATTCTAGTCTACTACGCATATTTTGTATGTGTGTGTAGGTACTGCCTACCTAAATACATATACAATGAACTATCTGCAGAGGATCCAGGAGAGTGATGTCCATGGTCCCCCAGCTACTCATAGGTATTAGGACCATAGTACTTACTAAGCCATGCTTTTTTTGTACAAGCTCCCTTGATCTAAGCAGGAACAATACTACAATACCATATTAAGAAGGTTTCAGCAATCAATATTTTCTGGTTACCTATGGATAATAAAGAACTGAAATACAGAACAAATTACAAAATAATTAAAAAAAGCAGGCTCATAAGTTGAGTGTCTTTTATTCAACCCATTGGTCTTGGATTCAACCCAGGGGTCTCAAATTGTTGGATTCTAGCAAAAATGTTACAAAAGCAGTTTGGGCTTTCTCTTATAGATGGCAATAGGCTTTGTACTAGTGATCAAAACATACCTGATGAAATGTGATATCTTATATGAGGTGATGAGCGCCACAGTGGCCTATCTTTTTGAGACAATAAAAATCAATTGTATCTGTGTAAAGATGTGCCACTCTGGTACTCATGGCATCATATATAATAATATCTATACCTAGATAGCACTGCCTACTGCTTTATGTTTATAGAGGCATGATGATATAAAAACTTAAAAAAAAAACAAATTTTTTTTCAGGTCAAAGAGCTTAATCTTGACAACTGTCGCAGCACTACCATTGTAGGGCTCACCGATGAGTACACAAATTTGGAAATACTAAGCCTTAACAATGTAGGTTTAACAACACTAAAAGGGTTCCCCAGCCTTCCAAAACTGAGGAAGCTGGAGCTCTCTGACAACAGAATTTCAAATGGTCTGAACTTCCTGAATGGATGCAAGAAAATCACACATTTGAACCTCTCAGGGAATAAAATTAAAGATTTAGATACATTGAAACCTCTGGAAGGATTCCTGCACTTGAAAAATCTTGATTTGTTCAACAATGAAGTCACAAGCATCGATGAGTACAGGAGTAAAGTGTTTGCACTACATCCTTCATTGCAATATCTTGATGGGTAAGAGATGACTTTCAACATAATCATTAAAGTTAAGAAGATTATTCTATAACAAATACTAGTGGTCCAGATGGTGTATTAAGATGCTACTTCCATTGTTGAAAATTCTAATATAATTACAGTACTGTCAGCTGTTCTTGGATTGTTCGATGAACAAGGCTCTCGTAAAGTAGTCATGAAAAATCCCTACCAAACCTTGTCATGGCACCATTGGCTCCCAAAAACTTTTGCAAACCTATCTGTGGCTAACTATTATTGCCTAGATGAGTCAATGTAATTGTATTATAATATAGAAGTTGTTGCATTTGTAAAATGAAGTTCTTTTTCATGTTGATGGTTCAAATAAAATTATATTTCCTGTTCATAGCTAGAAATGAATATAAATGGAAGCCAGATTAAGATATTACTATTATCCTAACTGTGTAGCCAACAAGCATCAAAACTCACATGACATGTCAGATGGAGTCGCTTTTTGAATATAATTAAAGTTGTCAATAATTTCTATTTCTTATATGCTTTTCTTGAATATTTTTTTGTATTATTTACAGCTGGCCTTTGACCACTATCTGATGTGGTCAAAGATGTTGTTCAGGCTAATCTATACATACTGGCTCTCAAGGACAGCTGCCAATACACACCGTTAGACGCTTGGCAACAGATTATCTACTTGGGCATAGTAGCTAGCCAGGCGGGCATTCACAAAATGACCTACCATCATGTTACAGTACATATTTAAATTGAAAGTACCTTATTCTGTTTTCAGATTTGACAAAAAGGACAGAGAAGCTGATGACAGCGATGTTGAAGAAGAAGATGAGATGAATGGGAACAATGACAGTGATGAAGATGGTTAGTACTTAATCTCTAAAGACTGGCAATATTTATTAATACACTGATACATTATCACTAACAGATTGGACTCTAAAACTGTGCATGGTAGGTGGAAATATTGGTATTACATAGGCACAGGTATAATTAGCCTCTTACTAGCATACCCGGTGCAATGTGGGTATTTAGACCTCTACTTGCCACTTTGGGATATTCAGGCATAATGATATGTATGTATCTGATCAAACAGGTGGCCCTTGTTGAGCTATTCTGCCTGTGAAAAGTGCATGCTGCTCAGGCACACATTTAGAAATGGTTGTGCAGTTCCTAAATCATTTGCATCAACTATTGGATGAGAATCCACACTGACACTTGGAATTTAACTAGTTATCCTGTCCTTAAATTTTGAACACTGTATTAAACTAAGCTATGGGCAGAGCTGTATAATTAAGGTGATGTTTATCTTAACAGCAGTTCTGGTCATGAATTTGCGAACAAATCTGAGACAAAACTCAACAGACAAAATTCTTATCAAAAAGAGAAGGTTTGCCTGATGTTAAGCTATTGTTTCTGCTCAGACCTGACAAGTACTCCACGCTACATTGTTTTGCTTTTGCTACAAAGATATTTTTTGGTAAATCTTACCCCCTTTATTCATTATTGTTTAATAACTTATTGATATTTTAATTGAACATCATTAGTAGTGTGCAATGGAAAACTTGCTAAGTATGTTTGATAAACCTATCATAAAGTTATGAAGCTATTATAAATAAGAGTATTCAAACACATATGTTTTTTAATAGTTCCTGATGATGTAAACATTGCTTGCTGGATAATGGATTTGCATTGCATGGTGGTAGGGTGATTGCCTGCCTGGCTAGCTATGATCCTTATGTAGAAAATCTGTCGCACCTAATGGTGTGTTCTGGCAGCTGTCCTTGAAAGCCAGTAATTCTAGGTTAGCCTGAACCATATCTTCGACCATATCATCACTTACCATCAGGTTAGTGATGATATGGGCTTTGACCACTACCTTACCCATCAGGAAAGATAGTGGTCAAAGGCTAACCAATCAGCTATAAATAAAAATAAATACATAAGGTGGCAGTGCACATTCAGTCATCTTCCTTGCAAGCAATCTTACCACATCATAAATATGGCAAAACTACCAATGGTAGTTAGATTACATATACTGAAAGTTACTGCACTTAATTTGGTTCTCTTTATATGTGCAAACTTCCTATAATATATTTATAAATAAAAATATGTTTAGAAATTAAGTATGTCATTGAAATGCAAAGAGTTTCTTTTAGACTATAACAATTATAATTAGCCCCGAAAATATTTACTGCACACAAACTACCAATTCTTCATTTTGTGGTCCAATACATTCCTATAATAGGCTTCCCATCACAACATTATCATTACAGCTATAAATGAATAGCTCCATACACATTAACCACATGTGGTTTTTGCATCCTGAGTTGATTATTTTTAGTGCCTATATCATAAGGTATTTCATTGGCAGCTTGGCAACCTTATCTTTATGATATTGAGGGTAATAGTAATAGTTCTATGATACATTCCAGATCTGGACATAGATTTGGGTCCGCTGATCATTGATGATGGTAGTGGGTTGGACAGAAAGGCAGAGGAGCACAGTTCGCTGCCTGTGTTGTTATACACTGTGTATGGTCTTCTTTTCCACATGGGGTTCCTTTTGAAAAGTAAGCTATGGTATGACTTCTTGGTTGTATGGCTTCTGTGGCTTGGTCACATTTCGGCCAATGTCCATACATGTTAATTTCCAAAATCATGTGGAGTTTACATTATCTAAAAAAAAGGGTGGTCATAGAGGAGGGAACAACCTTATACATCTGTATGTGTAGTGCAACTAATTGTATTAAAAAATTAAATTCATAGTAATTATTGTAATCATTTTTCATGCCACCTTATTTGTTTACTATGCTATGGCTAGACGAAGATAAGTGTTCATATTATAAATAATACTCTTCCATGTTTGGAATATTTTATTATATATAATAAGCGCTCCTTACATGCAACTTTGCTTGCTGTTTTCTTATTTTTATGTGCACTTCCAGCTGTGGAACAGGCTTTCTAGAAGTAAAAGTATTTTAACATTTTTAATCAATTTATTGGGTAGTCTAAACAACAACATAACATATCATCATAACCTTACATCCTGTATGTGATCTTCCACCATCCAGCTACACCTGGGTTACATTAATTTTCAAAAGTACTGTACCTGTAATGTATAAAGTATATTAAATTATTACACACTAACTACACTTATTACCTAGATACATATTTTTTTTCTATTATAGACCATTGTGTAGAATGAACATGGTGATCTACAATACAAAATAAATGAAGTTTTCCATTGCCTAAAATAAATGTGAATAATGACCCATGTTGTTATTTATACATATTTTTTTTAATTTTAGGTTCTGATGTAGAGGAAGAGGAAGAAGATGATGGTGAGGTGTCACTAAGTGCTGTTTACAATGAGAACCTTGGTAAGTGACTCAGAACAAAGCCAAAAAGAAATAGTAATTTTATTATTCAACTTTTATGAGCCCCCATATGATTTGTGCATATTTCATTCATGAACTAAATATGTTACACAAGCTGAATTTGCACAAAAGAAGTTGCAGTCAAGTTTTGCGCGAGCAAAGGAGGAGGTTTGGAGGTGTGCATATAGTACAATATAAATTTTCATGATCCTGCCCAATCTCCTCTATCCTCTAGTTTTAGTTGGTAGGTACATGTTTCAGAACTTATAAAGTTTTTTTGAGCTATAAGTAATGTGGATACTTGGCCACACTATCAGATACTTGGTTGCTTACTAACATGCGAGTTAATGGTAAAAAATAAGTCTACATAGTATTACAAAAAAACATGAATCTACCTACTAAAACTTTATAGGAGGTTTAGCAAGAACATGAAAATTGCTATTGTACTGTATGCACGCCTCCATGTTCAGAAACACTTAAAGGTACATAATCAACCATTACACAAGTAATAGTGGCCATTTTCGAAGCTCAGTACAAAACTGGATGTTTATAGAATTTAGTATAGGAAAACCTGATTCTAGGCTTATTTGGAGATCATACCCATGACATTGAGATTCTGACCAGACTCGTAATGCCACTTGATTAATCATATAACGGTAATTAATAAACACCTAGTGGGAACAAGAGCAAGCAAGAGTCTGTCTTGGTGGAAACCAAAGTAGTGTCAGATAGTCTGCCTCAAAGCTGTTGTGTGTAACACTACCGTGTTCAGGCTTAAAGAGCACTGTAGCAATGTAATTACTGAGTGAACAAGACAAGAACATCTCATTGTGTTGAGAGCAGTGCAATGCCAATATATCGCGTATATTTGTAATTATTTTTGTCCCGACGTTTCAAACACTTTGCAGTGATTGTGGTCACAGGGTGACTGTCACCCCATGACCACGATCACTGTTAAACCGTTTAAAGTTGTTTAATTACTAATAGTATAAGCTTTTTATTCTAGGTCCAGTTTGAAGTGATGTATTGGGCCATCTTTTTAAGTTGTATTGTGACAGTAAGATAAGGTTGCAATGGATTGGCTTTGTTTAGAATCTCAAAGTAACAAGAAATTAATTATTATGAATATTAGAACTTCTAGCAAAAATACAGATAAAGGATAGATAACTTCCTCACAATCAATGACTTATGATTAAATATATATTGGTAGTTAGCATCGACAATACACTTCAATACTCTCCAAAAGGATTTCACAGTCATCCCGTGTGAACACTATATTTCATACCTAATTATGTTTTGGGCAACCATGGTTGGTTTATTTAGAAACAATTAGAAAATGGAGCCAAGACCATCTTGAAATAAAATAAGTCATAACAAGTGATACATAATATTACAAGTGGACATTAAAATATTTGCATGAGGTCATCACAACATGAGTTTTATTTCGACGTAGTGATGATGATAATTTGTGCCAAACTTCCATGGCACAAATTAAATAATTCACAATTTCGGAATTTTAAAGAATATATTGTGAACCTTATTATATTCCAGACGAGTCATTCCTTAAGTTTATATATGAATAAAATGTAATGAAAATGTTGTCTAATCACACAATGATTTAAGAGATTAGGATTTCTATATGTGACCCAACAGAATTCTTAGAAAGAATAGTTGTTAATTTGATTTGTATTGTATTAGGGAAGAAGCTCCATCTATTGTAGAATTTATTAAAAAGAGGGCCCAATCATATTATTTCAGTGCGGACCTAGAATGACCGGCAGATTCCGATGCCTTGTTATTTATGATACTTACGTAATTTTTCATTAAATGAACAGAAGAAGAAAGCTCTGCGAGTTCTCTGTACGACGGCAGCGACGTTGAAGAAGAAGAGGACGTTGAAGATGAAGATGGCGAGGGAGAAAACGACGCTGACGGCGAAAACAACGCCAAGGTGCAAGGTAAATAAAACAACAGCAAAGTATAAATGAGACAAAATATAATAAGAACAATGAGTAGGCGCAAGATGCGAGGACAGTCTAACCAGTGAAATTACTGTTCTGTCTTACATGATTGAAGCATATTTTATATATTTTTTTTATATAACTAATATAAAAATATCTTAGGTGACTAATGGATTGCAGTACTGAGTTTTGTATTCTATAATTAAACCACTGATGGAAGTAAAATAATAAGCTAGAGATAAAGTTCATGCAAATGAAGTTATCGACAGACACTGCTTGTTCAATAAAGAACATGGCATGCCTTGTTATCTATTTAGAGAACAGTGGCTATGGCCATGACCTTGAGAATCCAGCTGTGGGACAGAAATAGCCAGAACAAGACAGTGAACAAAAGACGATAAGTTCACTTTCATTCAATCACAAACTTATCGCATTTGTTTACATGATCTCTGTACCACATATAATGTAATAATTCGCCGCCATGTGCAAAGGGCGCTGCATACGTGTCACCTTTAGGTAATCTTGTAATACTTAATTCTTAGTTTTTTTATTTTATTTATGTATTTTCCATCATCAACCGTGAGGTCCACTATTAACAAAAACCTTTCCCATTAGAGGTGTCTACCATAATCCCCACGCTTGGCAGGCGTCTTGGGAATTGCAGTGTAAGATAGCAGATTTTCAGAAGACACCGCTGCCCACCTCTATACCGTATCTATATTTCCCTTCGTTTTTTCTTACGCCTCCCATGGGAAGATATGGGAGCCAAATCCTAATTCTTATAGGAGCCTTCTAACCCAGCACCCCATGGGTCTATACTGGTATTTATTATTTACTCTGGGACTTTCTTCATACGTAGATGGTGAGGACAACGCCGACGGCGAGCCAGAAGAAAGCACTCGAGGTAAAAAGCGAAAACATGAAGATGAAGATGAAAATTGAGTGTTGCCTTATGCGGAGTTATCTTACTAGTTTGTAAGTGTACAGCGCTCCGATACATCGGACAATAAACATGATCACAATCACCGTACACTGCAGCCATCCCTAGACTAGTTGTCATTCGTGAGATTTGTCACCCCATGAGGCTAGGATTGACATCGCTTACTTACCTATCATTATTACACACATCCACTTGTGAATCATATTGTGACATGTGATACAACAAATGTTTTTTGTCATTAATGTTGTCTATTGTGTGAAATCTGTAGTTTGTTGTCCGACAAGTTAATGTTTCAATTAAATTGTTCATGTAATAATCATTTTTTATTCTATTGACATGCTTAATTTTAGTCTAATCATTGAAATGGAAGTGCATCATATAGATTTAAAATAGCTCTCGTTTAAACAGTTAAATTTAATTGTTTTAATTAGGTGTAAGTGAAATGCGGATGAAATTGTTAAGATTAAATTATTTCATGCCCTTGGAACCTTGCTACTACAATTTTGAAGTGGGCCTCCGCCTTTTATGACCAAATTAGACTGATAAAGACATACTATGACGTTATGTCAATTTTCATGTAGACAATTATTTATATGTTTACTACAACAGACAGATTCAATTATTCAAGTACAAGAGGGTTTAACCAGACCTTCATTAATAATTTAATATGCATAGTGAAATATTTAGCCCTCATGTTTTGTTTAAAGTATGGTTATTTGTTGAATAGCTTATTCCATCGTTATCGGATTCGTTTCATTCCATAACAAGATAGGTTCTTGTTAAGTTTGGAGCTTTTATAAAGCACGAAAACCAGTTTCCTCACAGTAGGATTGTTTTTGGTGTAAATATTTTCATTACTTATTTGTTAAGCAATCTCACTAATGATAACTCAAAATAATAATTTTTCAAAAAAAGATCCAATTCAAAGGGCGAATTATCATAATCTGAATATGTAATTAGATCAAATTTTGATGTCTAATGAGTTCAGAAAGTATTTTTCTACAATCTTTTTAAATTTTAAAAGAGCGATTTATGCACTTGATAATATCAATGTATTTGGTTGATGCATCGGTGAACGTGCCAGATATGTTAAAGAGAATTTTAGTTAATAATTTTATTATTATTATGTAAGTCATTAAGTTTAAGTAATTTACAACTTGGCCTGTTGAAATATATATAATCCTATTAAGACTTTATTTCTGGGATTGTAAAATAAAAGATAAATATAACGATTCTTGTTTCATTGAGTAGTAAAACCATATAGTTATATTTTAAGCTTTTATTGTTGAAAGAATTTATGGAGTCGTAGGTTTTCGGTGGGATTGTGATCACGAAGTATTTTCGTCAACTTTTCTGCTGTTCCAAAAATTGTTGTAGTAGGGTAGTTTCGATGGGTATGACCAAGTTTTCGCTGCCATCATAAGTTCTCTTCATTTTAACAAGTTTGTGGTCTAGGAACTCTGTTAATTGAGCTCTCAATGCTAGGTCAGAACTGACAAGGAACTGCTCGCGAGATTTTGAATACAAGTCTCTGAACGGCAACCCTGAAACAAGAATTAATGTAAGAGAGAAAATATAATAGGTATTGACTATTATATTTTAAAATAAACAGATACAAGTGTTATGAATAGTAGCTGGTACAACAAGTGTTTTAGCCAACTTTTTAACAGTTGATATTTAATGTTGTCTTAGGTTTTCGCGATTGTTACACATAGTAATTAATAACTTTAAACTGTTTAAATCGCGTATATTTTTCATTATTTTATACCGACGCGCGACGTTTCAAACACTGCAGTGATCGTGGTCACGAGGTGACTGTCGCCGTTGGCACAAAATAATGAAAAATATACGCGATTTAAACCGTTTAGAGTTGTTTAATTACTAGTTGAGGCTAAAATGGGTTTAAGCTCGAGTTATATATTCAACATTCATCTTCAATTCAAAGAAAATAAAACATTTATATTGTAAGTACATACTGTTTAATTAAAACTGCAATTTTTAACAATGTTCAATAAATTATTTCTACAATATTTATTTCTGCCCCATTCATTGCCCCGTTTAATGTAAAAGAGCCAGAAGATATAAATATATTGAAGCTCTGATCAGTAACCTTTTTTATGCACTTTTACTGAAAAAGCAGACTTGTACTAGAGTATAAATTGTCGTTTTAGTCTGCTTATACACAAGAACTTTACAAACTTATGAAGTAAAATAATATTTTTATTAACATTGAAAGGAGTGTTAAATATATAACGAATAAATAAGGGCTAGCATCTAGTGTATACGAACCATGAACCTATTGCGTGGCAATCCATGGCCATTAACAGTCCGCTGGGCCCACAATGCTTCAAACTTATCACATCAACCGTTAAGGTCTCCGAGATTGGAGGGGTTCTGCATTAATCCCCACGCTTAGCAGGCGTTTTAGGGATCGCAGTAGTTGTCAATTCTTAAGGCGCTGCTTCCCACCTTTTGGTATTTTTCCCTTAGTCACCTCTTATGACACCGTGGGAAGAATTTGGGGGATGACATTCTAACCCAGCACACCACGGTGGAATGATTGCATATTATGGTATTCAATTTATCATAATATGTTGACATTAGATTGATATACGCTCTTTTGGGATATTATAAATAGCATTGTTTTGCTGTGTCATCATTTCATTAAGGAGTCCTCGACCGACGTCTCTTCAAGGTTGCGGAAGATAACATACCTGGATAATGCGGCTGCTTCTGATTCTCCAATTGATACTCAATAATGATATTGAATATCCCTTTAGCATTAGTAGTAAGAGACTGGTAAACGCTCTTGAGAGATGATAGTTGAAGTGCGCCGCTTCTCTGAGTCATCAAGGAGTTCTCAAACGATGTCTCTTCAAGGTAAGGAAGGAAGGTCGTCACATCCCACCAGGTAAACTTGAACTTGCTGAGCTTTGAGTGGTCCCACACTGAAAAACAATAATATATTATTATGTTCCAGGTTTCACCCTCAGTTTAGCTCGCGTCTAGTACGTTTTTATCGCGATCTCACAGTATAAAAGGGATAAAAAGTATTGTATGTCCTAATCCAGGAACTATTATAATATTTATAAATGATAAGTGATATTACGTGAGTGGAAACAAAGTCTGCTAAACTTGGACAGTTCCGAAGTCCATACTCATACTCATCTCACAGTTTATTATTGCTCACTTTAGTACCTACGTATATAAGTTTTCTTTAAATCTTTATAAATTATAAGAAGTTGCTATTTTTTAACCGACTTCCAAAAAAGGAGGGGGTTCTCAATTCGTCTGTTTTTTTTTATGTTCTTTACCTCAGATCGAAGGGATCGATCGGTCAAGCCGTTTTTGAGTTACACTAAAAAAATTGAAATAATTTTTTTTAACAAAAAATGGAACCGACTTCAACACCCAAAAGTGTGAAATAACTTGTCGAAATCGGTACCATGCGCACAATATTGTGATAATAGATACTTTTGAACCATCATGGTACCGATTTCAACAAGTTATTTCACACTTTTGGGTGTTGAAGTCGGTTCCATTTTTTGTTAAAACAATTTCATAACAACTACTGGACTTGTTTGCGCATTATACTGTAGTCGTCGAGAGGAGAAATTGCATCACTATCAGTCTAAAAAAGGACGTACTCAGCTCAAAAAATCATTCTGTATTACAAAATTCCACGAGATATTTTTTTTATTTATAGCTGATGGGCTAAGCTTTTGACCACTATCTCACCCGATGGTGAGTAATGATATGATTGAAGATATTCAGGCTAACCTAGAATTACTGGCTTTCAAGGACAGCTGCTGGATAATACTGCCAGCCAGGAGGGCATTTGCAAAATTGACTGCTTAACGTGCCCTCCGAAGCACGGAAGCGCTCAGTAGTAAAGTCACTAGAGGTCACCCAGCCAATTCATGACCGCGGCGGACGTTGCTTAGCTGATTGGTTAAGAACGGCTAAGCCAACTTCGCTACGAACGATTCAATATAAGTACTGAAGATAATATCAAACAAATTATTGGAGTACAAATTTTTTTATGCCCAAGGCGGGAATCGAGCCCGCGTCCTCCGATATCGCGTCGGATGCTTAACACCATCTCAGCCACCTGGACATTGGCATTTCTGCCGAAACTTTGTGCTCCAATTGTATTACTTTAACCGTCATAGGGGACGGTGCGCGTTTTGTACTCCAATAATTGTTTGATATGATTTTCGCTTAGCACGCGATAGAGTATGATTTTCTTATGTAAGTTTATTAATTTAAATTAAGGATTTGTTTAATTTGATACTTCTAATGAATACCTAGAATACCTAAAATTAATTTAATGTTAGACGCATACAACATGAAAATATTAATGATGCTAATTTTATCTTGCACGCTATGTTGGTATAGATAGAGGACTAATCTGTTTTAAGACCACTTCTTGTAATTTACCAATTTTTAAAAAGACTATGAATAAATGAAATAATTATTGACAATGTAGTGTAGCATAAAAACCCATTCACTTGGAAGGGACACTTGTCTTTACAAAAAGCTAGGTGTACTTGGAAAGGTGAGTCGGTACATCACGTTGCAACGTTATAAGGCTCAAGTTTGGCTCCAGGTGGAGAACCTGCTCTCACCACTGAACGACAGCTCCTCAGAACCAACTTACATTTGACTACACTCTACAATACCGTATGATGATACGAATTAGGAACCTTCATTAAAAAAGAGCTTGTTCTCTCCACAAAGGCCGGAAACGCATCGTTGAGTTGAGAGCTCTTGTATTGCGATTGTCCGTGCGCGACGGTGATCATTTACCATCAGGAGAACCGCCAACATGTTGGCCGTCGTATCCAATAAAAAAAGGTATCGTACGGTAAGGTTATAGTCATAGCAATCGACGCAAACGATAAAATCTTGTTAATTTTTACAGTCATGTGCTACCGCAGGAACGCGTTCGTGCCGCGAACGAAGCGCTCGTAGCCAAGTTTGCTTAGCCATTCTGAATCAATCAGCAAAGTTAAGCAACGTCCGCCGCGGTCATGACTTGGATGGGTGACCGTTGGTGACATTACTACTGAGCGCTTCCGTGCTTCGGAGGGCACGTTAAGCCGTCGGTCCCGATTGTTGTCTTAGGATAGCAGTCGTTACAGCATGGTGGTAGGGCACTTTGCAAATGCCCGCCTGGCTAGCTACCACCCTCAAGTTGAAAATCTGTCACCAAGCACCTAACGGTGTGTTCCGGCAGCTGTCCTTGAGAGCCAGTAACTCTAGATTAGTCTGAACAACATCCTCGACCACATCATCACTTACCATCAGGTGAGATAGTGGTCAAAGGCTAACCTATCAGGCATAAAAAAAACGGCCCTAGCAAACTAATTTTACACTATCCCCTCAACTTGTGAAGGAATAAAGGTAAAGGGCAATTTTGTGGACATTGAACTATAATAACGACATACACAATGTTTTCACTAATGGCCTGTGAAAATTCTTAATATTTTTTTTGCTGATACAAATTTTATTGATAGATATTTTTTTCATTATTAAGAACTGAATCTATTTATATACTAGGTCACCATACATGCTGATAATAATTATAAATTACATTAGTAACATTTCACGCTCACATCAAAACAATACATGCAGTATACCTAGTTATACACTCGTTCAATGAAACAGTCATACGTACATAGTACACGCGCGAGTTGATACACATATAATACAGAGAGTTTTTAAACGTACAATTCGCCCGTCTGATGGTAAGCGTCACGCCAGACCATTACAGTTACATTGTCACCTTTCTCGCTCTACTTGACACTGCACTGCGAGATCTTAGATGTTATGTCTCGTTCAAACAGTTATGTCATTAGCTACAGTGCTCTTACGCCTAAAAACAGTAGTGCGCTTCGCGGCTGATTATCTGCAGATACTGCAGTAGTACACAATAAGAAGGACTCTTGCTAAAGAGTACTTTTACAATATGGTAAAAGTTTGAGGTAAAGGGTGGTAGCATCCCCTCCGCCATCCGCATGCCATGCCTCTCTTCAAACGGCCGCAGCGTAATGTTGCCCTTCACTGCTATTTATTGTTAATTTCTGTGTCCACGCTGCTGCCACGTGTCATAAAAGTTCGTGCCAAGGAGTTTTCTTCTATCCACGATATAAAGTCAACAAATTCAAAACCTGCCACTATGTTCTACGTTCTATTGTAGCTCCCTGCCCGTTTCAGAATGTCCTAATAAAGTTTCGGGTTGCTATGCAACACATAAAATAACTGAATGATAAAAATGACAGTAAACATGCAACGCGTTTCAAGCTTTAAGGCGATTAGAGTCGCCAATGGCCTTGAGCGTCTGGGCCTAATCGAGCTTACTTTACTCGCGCATCGCCGCATACGTTCCGCGCTCGCTGCACAAATATAACGGTCAAAGAATATGCAGATGCGCGATGCGCTCCGGTAACATGGCACTTTATATGCCTACCGCATTATTCTAGTGAGTATCCGCAGTTGCAACTGCGACTGAGATCAGTATGAAAATGTATAGTGTATTATACACTATAAATTTTCATTATACGTCTTTATTCCTTTTATTTATTTTTCAATGTCATGTGCCGAGTGAAGAAAGTTACTCAGATTTGGCTGAAAATCTATATCTAGGTTGTGCTGAGGTCATTATTCCGAATTCGGAATTATTTTTCAAATGTCATCTGCCAAGTGAAGAAAAATGATACGATTTGGCTGAAAATTGATATCTAGGTTGTTGTAGATGTTATTATTCCAAGTTACGAATTTGTTTTAGGTTGACGTCTGCCAAGTGAAAAGTTTACTTCGATTTGGCTGAAAATCGATATCTAGGTTGTTCTCAGTTCGCACACAAACACTTTAAAAACCTGCTGATATTAGTAGTATGCTACATAAACGAGTTTTCCAATTAAAATTACCTGTTATTCGTACAACTAATGCCTATATTATATAATAAGATTTAGCCCCTTTATTGAAACATATTTATATAATCAAGTCCTGAATCAGTGCGATATAAAACATAGTTCAGTGTTTGAAGCCAAAAGCATCATTGTTAATTGGTTGTTCACGTTTAACTATGATGAGACTGAAAAAGTTTTATCGATTACTTCCTAAATTTATTTAATTGATAATTTTAAGAATTAACCTTTTAATATAATTTTATGTATTCATAATTTATATATTAATAATATCGTATTTATTTATGATTTCTATATAATGATCATATTAACATACATTTTACATACATCCAGTTTATATATATATATAAATGTCACAGGGTGCGACTGGGGGCGGGCTTTTTTGTAAGTCGTTGTTCTATTGACATTTAATATCTTTTAATTTATGTTAATTGACATTACGGAAAAAATAATAAAAAAAAATTATACATATATAGAAAAAAAATATATTTAATATTTTCATTTAAAAAAAATCGCTTTAGATATAGTAATATACATAAAGCATCACACATACAAACACGTATGTAACACAAATTTAGTTAAAATATAAATACCACCTGTGTGGATAATTTATAAAAAAAGTGTATGAAACTGATGTTATTTTATGGATAATTTGTAAGTTAAAGTTATGTTAATAACTATTTTGCGTGAAAAATAGTACTGAAGTCAACTGTCTAGAACTACCTAGATTTTGAATTTAAGCTAAATCGGAGTAACTTTCTTCACTGGTCAGACGTCATCGATAAATAAATTCCAAATTCGGAATAATGACGTCTAGAACTACCTAGATTTTGAATTTCAGCCAAATTGGAGTAACTTTTTTCACTTGGCAGACGTCGCCGAAAAATACATTCCAAATTCGGAATAATGACGCACAGCACAACCTACATATCGGTTTTCAGCCATATCGGACAAACTTTTCTCACTTGGCAGACGTCATCGAAAAATAAATTCTAAATTTGGAATAAGGACGTCCAGAAAAACCTAGATATCGATTTTCAGCCAAATCGGACTGGTTTTGATTTCGAGATACGTTACCCATCTTCACTTGGCAGATGTTATCTTTATGCAGTATTAATTAACCTATATCAAAACACCTAATACAATTATCAAAAAAAGCTTAGAACTCCAAAATATGTATGAAACCCCATACAAACTCTTAATGTAGTAGAGAACCATTTTGTACCCTATGAACTACCTACTAAAGCCGGAAACTATTGACCATAATATAAAAAAAAATATTATCTTTAGTTTACCAGTTATAACATGAGAGCGTTATAGACATTACTAATTAATTCTGTACATAATAATATATTATGCACCTAAACCTTTCATTGATCTTATTGGTAATGCCGCCCATTGCAAAGTACCTACAACATTGTCAATTTCAAGTTTTGATTCTTTTCATATGTGATACAATTCAAATAAAATTTGTCTACAAAGTACCGATAATAAAGCGACAACGCACATACTTCACGTCGCAATCAAGTTGGCCCTCTGCAGCGAGCGAATCATTACACGCACACAGCTGCGAATCTCGCGTGTCAATGCACTAATACATAGACAAGATCGTTGTCAGTCGAAAGCGCGAGCGGAGCTACGAGCGACACAGCCTCCCCGTGCCAACGCTTGCGCAACACTGCCGCCTGCGTCCGCGCAGAGTACCTCGGAACCGCTATCGTTCTGAATCTGAATAATTCGACATTTTCTTAGGAAAATATCAATGGATTTACAAATGCTATGTTGTAATTGTAGTATATCTATCTAGAAATTTTATGGTACAATTTATTTCTCAAAAATCGTAGCCGTTTAGAAGGAGTTCGCAATATAAGTCAAGAAATGGTATGTAGTTTGAATTTTTTTTACGGCAAAAGTAATAATAATACCGTAAAATCATATGTTGGAAATGTTGTACTTGAATTCATCTATAAAATATATTTTTTTCAAATCTTCAACTTCAGCGGTTACGGAGGAGTTTGCTTTAGAAAGTACGAATTTGACGTACCCAAGGGCCTTAACCGATGGACAGACTAAATCGATGACTGTGAAACGCAAAGATAGTGTTTTGTTTGATAAATATGTTCTGGGTAGTATAACCGGAACTTACTCGAACATTCTGAAACAGGCCCTAAGCCTATCACATTTTAAGGGTCTATATTATAAAGTTATCCGAGTAATTATAGCCTACTTTGGTGAAATTGGGCTTTCATCTAAATTAGTCCTTATGATAGGTATAAGTACCCATAAATAAATTAAAAATACTTACATAAAGGAGCATTGATATGATCAACAGTAGCTATCATGTGAACATTATTTATCTGCGATATACACGCCAAGGCGGACTGCGCTCTCGCGTTCCTCAGCATTGCTCCATCAATGTTGTGTACAATCAGGAACAATTCCGCTTCGTTTTCCATCAACTGACTATCTATCAACTTTACTGTATCGCCTATATTTGAAGGAACATGGGTATTACCCAACAAGTCTATGACTATAGACTCCAAAATACTTTTGATAGTCAAACTAGGAAAGAATCCGTTGACAACAATACAAGGGAAGTCTTTTAGCTTCTCCATTTGAAACTGGTGTAATATAGACCGTTTTGATCCGATTCCATATAGGATTATGTTGAAGTTTTCACTGAGAACATAAAGCCATCTGTTGAAGAGGTGTTTGTAGGATGTATTTAGTTCCATAATTTTATCCTTGTGCTCTTTTGATATCTCGATGTCTTGGGCTTCGTTTTCATCGATATTTAAGTTCTTCAGTCTCGCTAAAGTGTGATCTGATGTTTGGATCTGGAAATTTATAAAATAATAGTTACTTACATTACTACAGTGGCCGGCAAACTGGCACTTAACCCGGTTTAATAAAGAAACAAATCGAATAATAATATTGTGTACACAGGGTGTGGCGTAATGATTGGATAATCTTTTACCAACGGCTGGGAGGCATCGCGGCTGTTCGGAAAAGGGCAATTAGTATTCAGTGAAACTGTAACGGTTTTCGAATCATTGGGCAAGTGTGAAAATGTATTGTTTTTTTTTTTATTTATTTATTCATTATTTATTTTATTTAATCAAAATAATGGCCTTGCTTACTCTAATTAAACCTGGATTATTTTTCAGCTTTTCGGAAAACTGTGACAACATTATCAGTACTAATATTATAAATGCGAAAGTAACTCTGTCTGTCTGTCTGTTACGCTTTCACGCCAAAACTACTGGACCGATTTGAATGAAATTTGGTATGGAAATAGTTTGAGACCCGGGAAAAAAACATAGGATAGTTTTTATCCAACTGCGCAAAAAGAGGTTAATGTTTTTGCGCGATAACCGACATACGCGCGGGCGGAGCCGCGCCCGGAAAGCTAGTAAATCATAACTCTAAGAGACTCATTATAAATCATAACTGTAAGTTCTCATCAATTTATACATAGAGATATATGTATATAACATATCTGCAAGAATTAACTTTTGCTACAAATTTGACTTGTAAGAATGTACAGACTTTATTATGTGATGCATATAGGCCTTACAAACATCACTTTTCAACAAATAATAAAGATACAGTTTGAGGGTAACTGCTCTTAACTGTGAATTTTCATTCTTTATGTCTTCTACAATACCCAAAGCATTGACACAATAGTAAGTCCTTTGTTTTTTCTAGAGGTCTTTTAATGTCGTAGGCCTTATTTGTACCACGTACCGTATATCATTACTCAAAATCAAATAATATTGTCTAAAGGCTCTATTAAATCAGAGAGCACAAATCCAGTGACGTGGACGGAAGGACCGACTGATCTAGGTGAAGTCGATGGAAACGCGAAACCTAAAAATATGCTAAAAAAGATCGTGTGCATGATTGCTATGAATATTTTACTTATCTCGAGAACAAGTACTTGATTGACAGAGTTTAGTTGGAGAAAATATCACAAGTGACTCTTCCCACCCTAAGGGAGTTGGCTTAGATTTACCGTGTTGAAGCATACCATAACTGTATTATTTACCTTTTAGCCACCGACGGTCTGTTTTTTTTAAATAAGATATTAGTGTGAAATATGCAAACAGTTTAATCCATGCGCATCATCGATAATGAGAACATTAGAATTTCATTCATAAATGGACGATATCGTCCACGCGAATGCCAAGGGGTTTATAAAAAAGAAATATTTATTTTTGACTGTTTAGTGTCCCATTAAATTTCTACATACAACTTATTTATATTTTTGTAATCCCATTTTAATTTCCTTTATTTTGATACCCTACTTGATATGTTTATAATTTTTTTTATTAATTTAATGCCAAAAAATCTGTTATTTTATTCCTTGTTTCAAACACCTATCTAAGGATACTTGGGTTTTAACAAGAATATAACTAACCTTATCTGACGAATTCCCACCCACCGTTCGAAAGGTTATAAAGAAAATTACAAACAAACATACAATTTATAATTTTGATGCAATAATGGCCAACCAGTAATAGCTATGGACTGCCGTGCCCATGTTCTATGGTTCGAACCCCGCCATTGCAAGGCGGAAGTTCATTTTGCGGATACTCGCCTGGCTAGCTACCACACTCCAGTTGAAAAGCTGTCGGCAAGCACCTAACGGTGTGTTCCGGCAGCTGTCCTTGAGAGCCAGTACTTCTAGGTTAAGCCTGTTAACACCTTCGACCACATCATCACTTACCATCAGGTGAGATTGTGGTCAAAGGCTAACCTACAAACAATAAAAAAAAAAACATCTTTTGTAGGCAGAAGTTAATCCTTCGATTGTTCGATCACAAATAAAAAAAAAATAGGGCTTAATTCAACCCTTCGTCGGCAGTCGGGTAAAAAACAAATTAAAAAAACAAATAGGGTAAGGCGGGGTAATTATGAGACATACGATATTTCGGGTAAAAATTAGACTTATAAAAAAAACATCAATAAAACTAATTTTAATACCCATAATTCAGTTTCAAATGATCCTTAAATGTAATCGATAAGTTATGTTTTTTTAGCAATCCTTACTAATAGTGTTCAAGAATTATTTATTAAAATATATCTGATCTTAAAATTGGCTGCGAAAATTTCACATCAGCGTTGACAAACTTTGTCAGCAGTCGCTCGCTTGTACCCCGTACACGCATGGTCTCCCGCCCGGCGCCGCTGCATGGTTTGCCTTTGCGTGGGCGATCCGACATTTTAGTCTATCTTTTGCTAGCGCACAGTTAGGACGTATTCAAATTTTGGGAAAAAATGAGACACACGTTTGGGAAAATATAAGACAGCTATTGTGTAAAAATAAGACAAAACCATACTGAAGATTTATACAATGCCACTAACTGAAATTTAGACATGAAACAAATAGAGCCCATAAAACGAAACAAAAACAGAAATCTGCACTGGTTCCTTCTGACACTGATGCTGATATGGCAGAGGGAATTATTTATGATGACGAAAGTGATTTAGACAACATCAGTTTGTCAGAAATAATTACCAAGAATCACTATTTATTTATTTATTTATTATAATAAGAACGCTTACAATGCAATTACACTTATTATCAAAACAAAGCCAAAACTCATGATACATATAAATAATTCATAGATCATGATAATTAATAAAATAAATTTAAAATGTCAAGGGGGTACAATATAAATATTACATTAATAAATTATAATATCACAATTATACATAAATATATTAAATAGGTATATAATGTCAAAAAAGATTAAACTATAAGATTATAAACTGCAAAAGACAATAATGTGAACAAGCCTGTGAATAACAAAAACAGCTAGCTCACAATGTAGCAGTATAGGGTTAAAAATAGAAGGTTTTGAATGATGAAACTCGTATGGATACCTCGGTTAATATGACGACCGTAGATCTAGACTATGCCATTGGTGATTTCATCCTTGTGGGCCATATTAACATTTTACAGAAAATACTGCAAAGAAGTATTATATCGCTAATAACGAAATCGTCATAAAAATGCCATATCCAAAACATAAAAATTAAAGAAGTGTACTGATGTTTGATATTGACCTAGAAAAGTATCATATTAACTAACGTAAAATGTCTCATATTTGCCCCATTTTGATAATTATTGTACCTCACTTCTAGTTTTGTGGCTATTCATACTTATATTTGTTATAATTAAGGTCTCAAAGATTTTTAATATATCTTTTACTGTGATTTCGAACTAAGTACTTGTTTACCAAATAATTGTATTACAAAGACTTATAGAAGTTTAGTAAAGTATTCATGGTATGTTGATTCATAAAAAAATCCTAGAAAAAATCAAAGATTTTTTGGCGTGTCAAAGCTATTATGTATCATTTTTACCCTTCTCTGTCTTATAATAACGCACACAGTTGAACAATACGTAATCCGTAGGATTTATATGCTGTCTTATATTTGGACTACGATGTTTCATATTTAACCCATAGTGACGGAAAAATATGACATGTTTAATATAAAAAGTCTAGTATTTTGAATGTTTATTATGAAATTGATAGTAATAAAGAGTAAATTGCTTGAAAGCTTATAGTTTCAATAAGTTCAGTACAACAAAAACTATTTTTAGAAACCTGAAAACGCAAAAGTTGTTGTTTTCGTCTCATAATTACCCCGCCTCACCCTAAGGTTTATAAAAAGTTTTATATGCTTACCTTTTTACCAGAATGCATCATAAAGTAGTTATCAGGTGTGATAAAATAATCAGAATCTTTGGCTTTGGTTTTGCTCTTGTTCCTGCTGAAGTGCGCCTTCTGTGGTAGTTTGTATTTCACCTCTTCTTCAGCAGAAGATTCTTCATTGTTTGATGACTGAGACGATTCATTTGCTAACTGAAAATAAATGGGTGTTTGGTTACAATACATATCCTTATGTATTTAATCTAAAATCTTAAAATCAAAGGCTGGCCATCGCCATACAGCGTGGTAATGCATCCAGCGTGATGGGCACCTTTGGACCGGGTGCGACCGGGGGCGGGCTTTTTTGTTAGTTGTAGTTGACTTTTATTGACATTTATAATCTTTAAATTTATGTAAATCGCTAATTTTAAATCAATTATCATGACGTTATTTTTGTTAAATATTATATAATTGATAAATATTTGTATATATTAAATCAATAATCTTTTTATTTATAAAAACAAATAACTATTTGACAGAAAAAAAATACTTTTTTTTCAGTCAAATAGTAAATAACGAGAAGATTTCTTCTAAAACATATTTCATCATCATTATCATATCGACGGGAACGTCTACCGTTGTTACCGTTACGAATAGTCTCCCCGTTGGGGTTGCCATTATCCTCACGCTTGGCAGGCGTCTTCAGGATCGCAATAGTAATCAGTTCTTCAGAAGGCGCTGCTTATTACCTCCTGGTTTTTTTTACTCATGAAACGTTTTAATTTATTTATATTTTTTTCTCATGTTGAAGCAAAAGAACAGAACGCAAAACCTTATTGCGGTGGGCGTGATTAGAATAGTGTACATTGCTGGCTGCGCCAATCGGATGCGATCATTTCTGAACGCCAAATTAATTTGGAAGATTGTGTCTGTTTTGTTAAACGTGAACTCGATGAGTCCGAAACTGTATGAGAGTTACTTCTTTACATATTTATTCGTAAGGTATTCGTGATTTTTATAAATATTTTTGAAGGCTTTTGGAGTAATTTATGAAATCTTGTGCATTGGTGTTCAATAGCTTTTGAAGACAATACGACCAATGTTATTTTAAACACGCGCATACCATGATAATGTAGAATTTTTACCGGACCTTGCTACAAGCGCGTTAAAACTGTTTAAATGTTGTTTTTCCCAGAAACAGGTAATAGGTAGTACAGATGGTACTTACTTTCCGCCTTATTAAGAAGCGCCCGTAGCGAAGTTTACTTAGCCGTTCTAAATAAGTTAAGCAATGTCCGCCCCGGTCAGGATTTGGATAGGTGACCGCTAGAGATTGCCCTTCCTTGAGAGCCACTAATTCTAGGTCGGCCTGAACAACATCTTCGACCGTGGTTGATGATCATCACTTACCATCAGGTCAGATAGTCATCAAATTTTAACCTTAAGTATCAGCTATAAATAAAAACACAAACGTGAGATTGAGATTTGTGGTCAAACGTTAGCCTATCAGCAAAAAAACCGGCTCGTAAGGTAGTGCAGGAAAAAGCGTATGATAATGCTTATGTAGGATCATTTTATTACCTCGTTATCGCTCTCTTCCGGCACGAAATCACTGCTGCTGCCTCCGGAGAAATCACTCACAGAACTGTCACTTTCTACCTCTTGTATTATCCCTGGGAAATAACAAAATTAAATTAACCTCCTTACAGTTCGCGGTATAGAGCGATGTTACAGGCAGCGTTGTTAAAGGCAACTTTTGATTTTTTCAGATGCAATAGGCAAAAATTTTGGTTCATTACTTAGTAATTCACTACACTGCTCTATTGAAAATTACTGCATGCCTGGTGCTTCTTATGCACAGATTGAGAAAAAAATTATGGCTACTGAAATTGATAGGAATACTATTGTTATTGTCTACCTAGGCCGAAGTTTAGGTATTGAGAGGAAACAGATAACAGCAAGTGTAACCTCATTGTTAAGTCTTAATGCATTCAAAATAATGTTATGTGGTTTTCCATATTCAGATGCACTGACTAAAAGCCAAAATGAGCATATTCACTCATTAAATACTATATTATTTAATATGACATGTCGTCATAGTGACAAACTTTTATTTTTTGACTTTGATAAATTTATTACTAAATTTATTTTGACTCGGGATAGGATGTACCTACCTAAGAAATATAAAAATTTTATTGCTACTTTGGTAGCTTATAATATTGAGTCGGTTATAGGAAATATAACCAAGTCTTTTATTGACGCTACAGATTTTAGTACATGTACTAATATAAATGTTCAGTTAAACTTTTAGAGCAGACAACAGGGAAGTGTTCTGACATAGCACTGTACTACCAAAATATAAATCGCTTCCCTGGCAAAATACTTGAAATTGAAATGTTCTTAGATAAATATCCTTTTGATATATTATGTTTCACTGAAACATGTTTAAGAGCAGATAAGATGTTATTTAATGTTAAGAATTTTAGTGTAGGCAGTGCGTTTAACAGATCATCTGCAGAAGGAGGAGGGTGTATTATTCTTGTAAAAAATAACTTAAAATTTAAAGACCGCCGTGACTTAGTCAGATGTTCTGTCGAACGTGTCTGTGAGGTTGCTTGTGTGGAGGTGGACGGGCATCTTGTGTTGTGTGTATATCGACCACCAACACATCAAGGTCGCGCTCAAAATTTTGTAGAATTCTTATCCACTATGGAAAGTATACTGCATAAAATCTCTAAATGCAGAAAACCCATATTTGCATGTGGTGATTTTAATATAGATATTCTATTGCATTCTAAAAATATGACTGATTCTTATAAGCTAAAAAGCTTTGAATCTTATAGAGTCATATCTGTCAGACAGGTTACAGAAGGTTGGAATAAATGGCAATACTTCTTCCGGGTCTTTGGTAAAAATAGGTGTATCGCAGGGATCAATTTTGGGACCTTTTCTGTTCCTAGCGTATATTAATGATCTGCCTTGCATGGTCAAAGATTTCTGCGATATTGTTTTATTCGCAGATGATACCTCTCTGATTTTTAAAGTAGATAGGAAAGATAGTGAACTGATTCATGTAAATAATGTATTAACTATGATCTCTGAATGGTTCGAAGCAATAATCTTCTCTTAAATTCAAAAAAGACAAAATGTTTAAAGTTTTCGTTAACAAATGTTCCTTATGTTGTACCAAACATTAAGCTTGGCCCAGATAAACTCTCTATTGACAATGTGACAGTCTTTTTGGGAATCAAAATGGATTCAACTTTACAGTGGGATCCACATATACATGATCTAGCCGGAAGACTCAGTTCTGCTGCATATGCAGTTTGTAAGATAAGACAGTTAACAGACGTAGCTACTGCACGGCTAGTTTATTTCGCATACTTCCACAGTATTATGTCGTATGGTGTATTGCTGTGGGGAGCTGCTGCTGAGATAGAGACAATATTTATTTTACAAAAGCGTGCAATTCGAGCCATATATGAAATGGATCCTAGGGAATCTCTAAGGGATATTTTTAAAGAAATTGATATATAAACTTTACCGAGTCTGTATATAAGGTTAATATTAATTCATCAACAATACTGCGGGGGGTGGTGTAGAATCGATAAGTGAATGTGATCCACACATTTTTAATTTTCACATAAACAAAATCAATACTAACTATTGCCTAAGCTGTGGCGCTTTGACTTTGAGAATGATAGCGACGACAACACTCGCGGCCGCCGTGGACTAGACTCACACATACACACACGTTCTAGGTATTCTAACGCATTGCGAGGTATCTATCGCAATGTGTAGGTATACCTACCGAGTTCATTGCCCTCGCAATGCGTAGGTATACCTACCGAGTTCATTGCCCTCGCAATACGTAGGTATACCTACCGAGTTCATTGCCCTCGCAATGCGTTAGAATACCTACCGAGTTCATTGCCCTCGCAATACGTAGGTATACCTACCGAGTTCATTGCCCTCGCAATGCGTTAGAATACCTAGAACGTGTGTGTATGTGTGAGTGGAGTCCACGGCGGCCGCGAGTGTGTTCGTCGCTATCATTAAAGCGCCACAGCTTAGGCAATAGTTAGTATTGATTTTGTTTATGTGAAAATTAAAAATGTGTGGATCACATTCAGTTATCGATTCTACACCACCCCCAGCAGTATTGTTGATGAATTAATATTAACCTTATATATTTGAAAATATTATGTATGTTCGGAAAAATTTGAGTAAATTTAAATTAAACAGTGACAACCACGATTACAACACTAGGAACAAATATAAAATAACGGTACCAAGTTTTAGATTAGCAAAGACAAATAAAAGGTCCTTTTTAGGTAATTGTGTGCGGTTTTATAATAAAATTCCCGAACACTACACATTTACAATGCTCACAGAAGGAAAATTCAAAATTGCACGTGAAAAACATTTTGATTAAGAAATCCTACTACAACAGTTTGTGATTACTTAAACGACAAAAATGCTTGGAAAATTCCACCTCTGCCAAGCCATGTCTCCTACGTAATTTAAACAAATATTGTAACAATTGTATTATATTGTTTATAACACATTGTAAAAAGATGTTTAAAAGAATGGCCCCGAGTTTCTTGCCCGTTCTTCTCGCGGTGGCTCTATAAACTTTTTTTGCTGAACGTGGCAGTACAATGTAGAATATTTCAATATTAAAATTTGTAATTGACCTTCATAAGAGCGTCGTAGACGCCTAAATTGAATAAATGATTTTGAATTTGAATTGAATTGAACCTTATTTTTCTTTTTTATATCCTGCACGCGTATGAGTTTTTAAAAAACTTAATTGATTTATGAAAAACAGGGCCAATTTGAATAGGTCACATTTAAAATGGTAGTATATTATCTCGTCTATGGTCTAAGAAAACAAGGTCTTCTACTCCCGAAGAATCACAGGCTAGCGTCACTACCAAATTGGCTCTTTATTAAAACATGATTGCAGCAGAATACAAGTTCATGGTTCTTTTTCATGCGAATGTTTTGTTATAAAATATCAATACAATATTTCAAACGTCTAATATAAAGTCACACATGAATCAATGTTCATCTCAGTAAATGGTATGAAAAACGTTGTCTCCCTATGGTTCCACCATTTTGACAAATATCGCCGTCTCTGTCTCACGTATATGATTTGCATCTGTTTCGCTCTCGCTCATGCACATATACGCTGTGATTCGCAAACTTTGTGGTCAGCCCATTTCTGGAAGCTACGAGTATAATAAAAAAAACATGTAATTTTTTTCTATTGTGACGGAACAAGCTCGAGGCCCACCCGATGTTAAGCAGAATAACCTCTGCCTATAACAGATGCATTTCGTCACAAGTCACAAATTGCACTGCGCCTGTCCCCAGGAGACATAGATGTTAAGTCTCCGTACCTGTAATTTCATTGGCTCTCAAGGACTGCTGCCGGAACACACCGTTAGGTGCTTGGCGACAGATTTTCTACTTGAGGGGGTCGCTAGCCAGGCGGGCATTCGCAAAATGCCGTTCCACCATGCAAAAAGTAACTGTAAGAGTAAAAGTAGAAAAAGCAGTGATTTGAAGTTTTTTCGTTTCCTGCAAAATTGTTTCATTCTTACTGCGACTACTAAATATGGTATATAATGTAAAATTTCTTTGGTTATATAACGTATCTACCAAATTGGTTTTTACTACCGATATATTTGAGCTTACTTTGAAACTAAATTGTACACCAAAATACAGATAACTGGCTTTTTCTTCGGGATAGAAAATAATTACTTAATTTCAATCTATGAAAAATTTGGCCTATTAGCATCGACGGTACCCATTATAAGAAAACTACGAGCATACACTGTACGAACTTGATAACCATAATTTATTCAAGAATAATGAATCTGTGTAACTTAAATCAATTTTACGTGATTTTCTTTATTTAAAAATAAAAGGTGAAATCTATTAACTGTTATTTTACTGCCCCCCCATTTCCTCAAATTAGGTATAAAGTTTGAGAGCCGTTGATGACGGTATGCTTGACAAGCTTGTGTCTCGGTACAAGACATCCGGTCTCGGAGTGTAATACCTGGCGTAGTATATTATTGTACCATGATCTCGTCTGTGTTTCATCAAAATATACTTGGAACGGCAGCCACATTTTCAAAATTAGAACGACACGTTTGGACAACTTTTTTAATTACCTAAATAAATATCCATTTAAATAATGAAACTGAAGTCAATTTGACGACGTGTTTCGGCTAGTGAACATTTTGAAACATAAAAAACATTTATTACTCCTAAATAAACTGAAAAAGATTGCGTTGGTATACCCGTTGTTATTTAATTCTTACGATTAAACATAGTTGTTTTATATTAATTACTCAATACTAACAACACTTTGAGCTTATTAGTGCACAAACAAAAGGACGTGCACTATGACGAAATCATGTTTACGTTTTTATGCCAACGAACTCCCAAATACAAGTGGTGACGGCACTAGTGGTGATTTTACTCTAAATCATTCAAAATTATCGCTATTATTATATCCAACTCCATGTACATATCATCGTAATCAAGAGCCATAACGTCGACCGTTGAACTAAAGCCTAAGGGCCACAATCCCCGCGATACTGGCGTCGTGGGGATCGCTGTATAAAATACCATTTCTTTAGAGGCGCTGCTTCTGGTACCGTCTCTGGCACCTTCTGATATTTTTCCTATTATCGCCTTTTACAACTCCTTCAGGAAGATATAAGGATGTGAAATACTTGAAAAATTTGCCCACAAGTGTACTGAAAATAGTCATATGACATTCGAGCTATGTTTACTATTCCAATCTTAGCTTGATATAATATAGATCACGCCTGCGACGCGAGTACGAATACTGTAAGCCCTCGCCTCAATGATCCCAAATTCTCCCGATTAAATTATGTGGAGCGACGAGTCCACGTGCAAAAATGATATTTTAATATGGACAATCAGCATGGTAGACAGCAGTTGAAGCAGTGATGGCTCAGTGGCATTGGCTATGGACTGCCGCGCAGCAGGTCCATGGTTCGAATCCAGCCGCGGGCTTGAGCTTCACCGCATAGTGGAAGGGCTTTTTGCGAATGCCCGCCTGGCTAGCGACCACCCTCAAGTTGAAAATCTGTGTCGCCAAGCACCTAACGGTGTGTTCCGGCAGCAGTCCTTGAGAGCCAGTGAAATTACAGGCACATGAGACTTAACAACTATGCCTCAAGGTGACGGGCGCAGTGCAATTCGTCACTTGTGACGAAATGCATCTGTTATAGGCAGAGGTAACTGTTAGAACTGGCCTTGATGACACCAGCACTGGCCATTGAAGTTTGAATTTAGATGAAAGAAGATAGTTATGGTTTGTTCTTGATCTGTCAAGAGTAAATAAAAATAAAAGGTATATGTGTGTCAAGTCATAACAAATCTAGTTTTCTTTATATTTATTATATCTCCATTTATTTTTTGTATTATGTGTTCCTGTATCCCAAGCTTCCACTAAACAGCACGCAACAACAGGTTATGTCCCTAGCAAAAATGGAAAATATATCGGGAAAAATTCAATTCGGACTACTTGAAGGAAAAGTCAATTGGTCAACTTGGAGATATAAAATATGCATTCTTTTACGAAGCATTGAAGATGCTATGGATGTAGTCGATGGAAAACTTAAAAGACCAGATTGTGTACAAGATGGAGCAGGTGACGTAGATATAAAGTTATACAAATGTGAACTAGTCAGATTTGTCAAAGCTGATAGCAACGCTCTTCTCCTACTTACCACAAATATGAGTGAAGACACACTACACAAAGTCATGCGATTTACAAGCGCCAACGAATTATGGTTAGAATTACACAGACTGTTTGGAGGTACATCTGAAGACAAGTCGTATAATTTATGTATGACATTTTTCGGACTGAAAAGAGACCCAGATGACGACATTGCGACACATATGTGTAAACTGAAAAATATATGGTCTGAGTTAAACCGGGAGTTATACCAAAACGACAAGGAGTTACCAGAACTTTTGTTGGTGTGTAAAATTTTGGATACACTCGGCGACGAATATTTTTCATTTAGAAGCAGCTGGCTCTTTATACCTAAACCTGACAGAACTATTGATAATTTAACCAGCCACTTATGTGCTTATGAGAGAGCTTTGTCAAGTAAAAAAGTACCTGAACAGGAAGCTCTGACTGCTAATACGAGTACGCAGAAGCACATCAAGAACAAAGTGAAGGACAAGAGGTTAAAATGCAATTATTGCTCAGAAATTGGTCACCGTGTAAAAAATTGTCAAAAGTGGATACGTGACGGCCGACCACCAAAAAGTAATAACCTTCCTTCTACCAGTCAAGGTGCAAACATGACTTTGATGTCTGTAGAGGTAGCACAGACAGAAAAAGCGAATTTTACGGTAGAATGTGACAAGAATAACTGGTATGTTGACAATGGAGCCACGAGCCACATTACAAATAGAAGCGACCTCTTTCAAAGTTTCGAGAAATTCGACGAGTCATATACAGTGACAACAGCGAACGGAAAGACGATTAAAGCGAAAGGAAAGGGATCGATTATGATTGAAGCTGATGTTAAAGGTAAAACAGTACCAATAACTCTTCAAGATGTGTGGTATGTTCCATCAATTCAAAAGAACTTATTCTCTGTCTTAGCTACGCATGATAAGAACCAGAATAGCGAATTCTTTTCGAGTCCAAAGGTATGCAGAATGTCTATAAACGGAGAGCTTAAAATTGTTGGCGAACGAAGTCAAAATGGTGGTTTGTATAAACTTAATGTTAAGAATATAAAACCATTTAGGCAATTAGAAGTATTCATGACATCCGAAACTCAATTGTACCATGAAAGACTTGGCCATCAAAATAAAAGACATGTTAGAACTTTCATCAAACGTGAACTGGGAATTGACCTTCCAGTTGAACAAGACCTCTGTGAAGGCTGTATGTTTGGAAAGTCTCATAGACTAAAATTTGGAACGAGAGAAAGAGCCTCCCAACCAGGAGAATTGGTACATAGCGATGTATGTGGACCGTTTCCCAACTCGATGTCTAATTATCGATATTTTTTGCTTTTTAAAGATGATTATACAAGTTTTAGATACGTTTACTTTTTGAAAGAGAAGTCAGAAGTATGTAAATATTTAGAACAGATGATCGTTCAAGCAAAAATTAACGGGCACGTTATCAAAACTATCCTAAGCGATAACGGAGGAGAATTTGATAATAAGAATGTAAGAGATATTCTAGCTCAAAGTGGTATAAGACAAAGACTAACAATGCCGTATACGCCGGAACAGAATGGCTGCAGCGAGCGTGAAAACAGAACACTAGTTGAAACTGCCAGAACACTTATGTATGCAAACGAGACACTGCCACAGTGCCTATGGGCAGAACTTGTGAATACAGCTGCATACATACTAAACAGAACTGGTCCAACTCGTGTAGAAGGTAAAACGCCCTACGAACTCTGGTTTGGTAAGAAAATGAACGTCAAGCAACTACATGTAATCGGCAGTACGTGTTATGTTCATATTCCAAAACAAAAGAGGAGGAAATTACATAAGAAATCTGTTAAAGGCATTTTAGTAGGATATGACGACGATGGTTATCGTATTTGGGTTACAGAAGGTACTAAAAATCGGCTTGTAAGAGCACGAGATGTCCAATTTGATGAGAAGCCGCTACCTAGATTAGAGGTAAGAAAAGTTTTTGAAAAGCAAGACACAAAACCAAACGAATACGAGTTTAAAGTGTTGCCAGAACGCGTACCTCTTAATCCTTCTATTGAAACTGAGGGAGTTAGTAACGGTAGCAGGGCTCATCAAGGAGAAGAACATTTAACGAATGAGTTAAGTCAAGACATGAACTTAGAACAGTTCGAGTTTGAGGGAGATAATATAGATGAAGAGAAAACTGGTGTAGATAAAATCATCGATGCTCTAGTTAACGAACCCGATGATGAATTTCTTGATACCGAAGATGAACCCGCACCTTCGAGGTACGATCTACGCGACAGGTCTGCTCTTCAACGTCCAAAACAACTCGACAGTTACGTTTCTTCAGTATTAAGTAGTAATGTGAATGAACCACAGTCGTACCGAGAAGCCATAAACAGTAATGAAAGGAAAGAGTGGATAAATGCTATGAAGTCTGAGATAAACTCTCTCCGAGATCATGGTACATGGACTTCACAAGATCTGCCGCAAGGAAGAAAAGCGATACCATGCAAATGGATGTTTAAAGTAAAAGGAAATCCAGATGGCTCTGTCGAAAGATTTAAAGCACGTTTAGTCACTCAAGGTTTCCGACAAAGAAAAGGTCTTGACTATGACGAAACATATAGTCCAGTAGCAAGAATGTCCACTATACGCTCTTTAGTGAGTGTTGCAGCTAGTGAGAGGATGTATATGGTCCAATTCGACGTGACTACAGCATTCCTCTATGGCAAACTTACCGAAGAAATTTATATGAAACAACCTGAAGGTTTTGAAGACGGCACAACTAGAGTAAGCCGTCTAAAGCAGAGCTTATATGGCTTAAAACAATCCCGACGTTGCTGGAACTACTGTGTGCACGAAATTTTACTAGAGCTTGGTTTCAGACAAAGTACTGCAGATCCTTGCCTGTACATGAGAGGTACTGGTGATCAAAAAGTATTACTTACTTTGTATGTTGATGACGGGCTCATAGCAGCGTCAAGCTTTAGACTAGCTAATGAATTTCTAGACGATCTCAGAAAAAGGCTGAAGAATACTACGAAGCCAGCCAATTTCTACCTTGGAATTGAAATTCAACAGTACAGCAGTGGAAAAATTGTTATTAAACAGGAGTCATACGTTACGAAGGTATTGGAACGTTTTAATATGAGCAATTGTAATCCAATAACTACGCCAATAGATAATGAATCAGGGAGAGACTTAGATGAATCTAAAGAGTCTGATATCTTCCCATATCGAGAAGCAGTAGGCGCTTTAGCCTAGTTAATGGTGGGCACCCGGCAAGATATAGCATTCGCAGTAGGAGTGGCGTCGCGCAAATTAGAATCTCCTACAAAGGCAGATTGGCTTAGAGTAAAACGAATAATGCGTTACCTTAAAGGAACAAGCTCATACGGAATTCACTATAATCCCAGTTACCTAAAAGGCATATTAGAAGCGTATAGCGATGCAGATCACGGTGGCGACGTCACAACAGGTCGATCGACAACTGGCGTAGTATGTCTATACGCAGGTGGAGCCATATCTTGGCTAAGTCAAAGACAAGCCTCTGTTGCTATATCGACTACAGAAGCTGAGTTGGTAGCAGCAAGTGAAGCTGCACGAGAACTTGTGTGGCTTACGAGACTGTTTAAAGAAATCACTACACTTACTTGTACCCCGACACTTAGTGTTGATAATGAAGCAGCAGTCCGCTTAGCCCACAACCCAGAGTTTCACAAACGTACGAAACATATAAGAATTAGGCATTTCTTTGTAAGAGAAATGGTGCTTCAAAATGCAATTAAGGTTAAAAGGGTAAGCACTTCAAACCAACTTGCAGATATTATGACAAAGGGTTTGCCTAAGCCTAAGTTTACTGGCTTAAGAGAAGCATTTGGAATGTTTCTTCCTCTGCGTATTATTTGAGAAATCTTCAATGAGGGAGAGTGTTAGAACTGGCCTCGATGACACCAGCACTGGCCATTGAAGTTTGAATTTAGATGAAAGAAGATAGTTATGGTTTGTTCTTGATCTGTCAAGAGTAAATAAAAATAAAAGGTATATGTGTGTCAAGTCATAACAAATCTAGTTTTCTTTATATTTATTATATCTCCATTTATTTTTTCTATTATGTTTTCCTGTATCCCAAGCTTCCACTAAACAGCACGCAACAACAGTAACCGCTTAACATCACCTGATGGTGGGCCTCAAGCTTGTTCCGTCACAATAACATAAAAAAAAGCCAACTCACCAACCCTTAATTGACTAACCACCTGTCGCAAGGACAGGTCCCAGTGTCAATTTAATACAAATGTGGATTGTACCTATCGCATCTATCCAGGAATACTATCCAAAAACAGATTTTAAAAAAATCCTTCATTTGGAGTCTTGTCAGTAAAAATAATGGCAAGAAGTTTTTTTTTTTTCAATTTAGAAAATGAGGAATAGCTCAGAGATACTTTTAAACACTAAACTATTTTTTTCTTAACAGCCACAATGTCCGCTACGCATGTTCTTATTATCAAATTTTCACTCCACATCCAGTTTTTGTTTCTGATTACGAAATAAAAAACTAGTATAAAAAATTGGTCGAACCAAAAAATAAATATTTTGTGCATACTTACGTTTCTTCATGATATTTTTCACATGCTTAGGAGTAGCTTCAGTGAAATTACTCGTAGAATGTTGTATTGCTTGCGACAGTACCGACTTCCTCGGTGTTATGGGAAACTCTGTGACTTTTGGAGAATTACTGATTGCATCTTTGACTTTGTTTTGTAGGTGTTGTTTAGTATGTCGTGACTTAAACTGGAACATGTTTTGCCCTTCCACGTCATCATTGCTGAATAAAGCTGTGGAAAAATTAAAACGTCCAACTTTGAAATTAAATAATAAAAACATTTTTGTCAACCAGTTTGACACAGATAGCTGGAACATAACAAAAAATCGGCCAAGTGCGAGTCGGACTCGCGCACGAAGGGTTCCGTACCATTAGCTATATACAACATTACACTTCATATTTTAACCTTTTTTTTTGTTTTAACGTGCGCGAGTCCAACTCGCACTTGGCCAAATTTTTGTATTTGTTGTTATAGCGGCACCAGAAATAAATCATCTGTGAAAATTGCAACTGTCTAGCTATCACCGTTCTTGAGATACAGCCTGGTGACAGACGGATGGACAGCGAAGTCTTAGTAATAGGGTCCCGTTTTATGGGTACGGAACCCTAAAAAGTAAACCCAATCAAGCAGGAAGTACTTTTAATAATAATTGTACTTAATAAACCAAAAACATTTATAATGATATGCTATGTTAAACATACTAGCTTTCTGGCCGCGACTCCGCCCGCGCGTATGTCGGTTATAGCGTAAATACATTAACCTATTTTTGCGCAGTTGGATAAAACCATCCTATATCCTTCCCCGCGTCTCAAACTATTTCCATATCAAATTTCATTCAAATCGGTCCAGTAGTTTTGACGTGAAAGCGAGAGTTACTTTCGCATTTATAATAATAGTACGGATGTACTGTACTGTATCAGCCAGATCGTCCACTGCTGAACACAGCCTCCTCTATTAAGGGGGTATTTGCCATAATCCCCACGCTTGGCAGGCGGCTTGGGGATCGCAGTGTAAGATAGTAGTTCTTTAGAAGGCGCTGCTGCCCACCTACCAGAATAATTATTCCCTTAGTCGCCTTTTACGACACCCATAGGATGATATGGGGAGGTGCAATTCTAACCCGGCACACCAGGGGGCAGTATGTAATTATATGTGATGATATGATTATAGTTGTAGTAGAACTCTTTTTGCAAGTTCGTCCGGGGAAGTACCGCCAACATACCTATTTCTACCGCCAAGCAGTAATGTTCTCATAACTGTGTTCCTGTATGAATGATATGGGTGACGGTGAAATTACAGTCACATGAGACTTCATAACTTTGTGTTGGGGTGATCGACACTTTTAAGAAAGGGCTGCTATAATTGTAGCTACATTTGACTAGTTTTAAGAAAATAAAATGAATGCTCGAAATGGTCTACTTCTATCTGTCGCTTTAACGACTTATGTACCTACACAGATTACAACAATACATTTTCTGATTATTTCACAGATAGTTTAAAAGCATGTCAGCTACTCTACAATCCACATAAATGTAGCACATAATGTATATGCGCATACTGTACTTAAGTGTTGCTCATTTCTGTGCTATTAATTTCTACTTCTTACAATATTACAGGAAAAATATACACATGTCTCAAATAGGCATACAAATCACAAGTAATTTGCTGCAAGTTACTGAAAGAGCTGAGCCCAGACTTCGGTCCTGTTGCATACTTTAGAGAAAAGAAGGGAACTTCTCGCCATGGAGCATTTTATAATACTAGGCTAGCCTTATACAACTATCTCAGCTGTGATGTTGCAATTGAATATGTTGTTCAAGTCAAGCTAACCTAGAATTACTGGCTATAAAGGACATCTGCCGGAACACACCGCTAGTGCTTCGCAACAGATTTTCGGCCAAGGTGTCGCTAGCCAAAATGTTCTACCACTGTGCATGTACTTTGTGAATAGGTACAATGAGCAGACGCAATTCAAAATTTCTTAGACTCACAATGTATAATGCTAGGTAAAATAGTTTTGAGAAATGCCAACAATAATACCAGCACAACACATTACAGGAATAAGTAAAACGTTACAGCAATTCAATTTATCAGCCTGCACTTAATCAATGATTAATACCACACTGTTTTGGCACCCATAATTAAGCATGGTCCTTGTAATTATATTCATAAGTGCATTGCAATGACCCTTGCACACACTGTCAAGCATAGTCCTTGTAAGCATGGTCCTTGTAATTATATTCATAAGTGCATTACAATGACCCTTGCACACACTGTCAAGTAGCCCATACTCAAATGATACTGGCGAGAAAGTAAAAAATTATACCTGTTGATTTTTGCGGACATATTCCACCATCTTCCTCCATTTCATCATCAGATGATGTGATACATATGTTAGTGTTCTTGGTTGGTGTTGGCTGTAAGAAATCGCCAAACTTATTGGGTTGTCTTCTAACTCTACTGGTTCTCCTAGCAGAGGGCTCCATTGTTTCTTGATTTTCTGAAATAAACACGCCAAAAAACATGTTTATCGCTTGTACAAATATTTTTCTTTGAATGTGATAATATGGCACAAGAATATCGCATCAGGCCTTTTTTGACCATCACCGCACAGAATGTAAGAATATACCCTTCAGTGCGGGCGGCAAGCTTGTTGTAGCGGATGACCGCAATCGGCCTGTTGCCGCTCTGTACAGGTGCTTTGACGCCAAACTGCCAGTCAGTGTTGTGCTCGGTTGATGACCGTATTTATACTTGCTCATGGACGTCATATATTCTTTGTTTTAGGTCTAATTATTATCAATGCGGACAGAGATCAGGTAAAAAAATCTTAGAATGCGGATCGTAAAATATGTAAAAAGAATATAATACCTACCTAGTCCGGCCATAAGTTCTGTTACAAATGAAAATTTATTTCTATATTATATAAAGAGGAAAGATTTGTATTTTTGTATGCAACAAATATACTTAAAAACCGAAATCCACCGAAAATGTAGTAATACCGAGTAGTTTTTAATGCAAATGCATGAAATTTGGTATGGAAATAGTTTGAGATCCAGGGAAGGACATGGGATACTTTTTATCCAACTGGCCAAAAGAGGTTAATGATTATGCGCGATAACCGCAACACGCGCGGGCGCAGCCGCGGCCGTAAAGCTAGTTTTTTATAAAGTAATCTAATAATACTAAAACCTATATGCACATATTTATTAAAATCTCAGCAAAAAATAATAACAATATTCTATCCGAAATGGTCACCTTTGGCTTTTATACAGGCCTTTAATCTGTCGGACTACAAATCTATGGATTTAAGCACTATTTCCACGGGAAATTTCGCCACTGCTTGAACCAGAGACTTTTAAGAGACTTAATGTCACAGTGTCTTTTAGAACAAGCCATGTCCTCTAAAACTGACCATAGTTTGAAGTCTAAATGGTTGAGGTCTGGGCTAGACGAGGGCCAGTCTTCAGCTCTTATAAAGTCCGGAACATTGGTTTCAAGCATGGCTTGGTTAATTCATGCCTTGTGACCAGGTGCTGAGTAATACTGTAAAGACCACGGTACATTTTTAAAAAGTGTATGGCTGAGAGGTTTCACAACACGATATAGGACTGTCTCTTGATACACTTTGGCAGAAGTTTTCACTCCTTTTTTTACACAAAATGTACCTTTGTGACGCCTTGTTAAGACACGCCCCATCAAATCATCACTGACGCAGGATGATGACCACGTTGTACCTTACCGACTCCTTGAGCAGCTTCTTTAGAACTGTGAGTGTACACTTTATCATTTAGCTTATTGTAGTATTCTTCAACCGTAAAATTTTTTTCGTCGACAAAGAGGATATTTTTGTGCCCTTCAATTGCGTATCGCGACAGAAGGCGTTTTGATCGATCCACCCTGTTTAATTGTAAAGATTAATTTAGGGCATGTCCCATATATCGACGATAAGCACCGAGCTTCAGGTCTTGTTATATAATACGCGATAGAGTCCTAACAGGAATCTTCATTTCTTGCGATAAGATTTTCTGCTTCCTAATGGGATTTCGACGAATTCTGGCTTTTTTCAGCATAACAGCTTTTGTAGTTCTAACAGCACGCGGCCGCCCCGATCTTTTATGGTCTTCGACAGAGGAAGTGTTGATGTATCTGTTGATAGTACGATATACGAACTATTGTAGGTGTTAGTGTATAGAAGACTGTAGGGACAGATCGTGACTATGGAGAAACTGAAAATGTTGTTTCAAATACAGAGGGGTGTAAGGGACAAAAAGGATACTGTAAAGGAAATGAAGAATGTGAGCATTCTGGCGGAAACGAATGGGCAACCACTTCAGCTTTTTGCAATATTCGGAAATATGGTCATATTTACGTAAGCCAATATGAACCTAATACAGAAATTTTGTGAGCGTTCAAGCTTATCGAGCTGCTATTGGGTTAAATCTAGATAATATATGTCGGCATAGTCGAGTATGGGGAGTGAGAGAGATAGTGTGAGCGCAATTTTAGTGGTAATGGGTAGAAAGTTCCGCAGCCTCCTGAGGTACGAAGCGGAAGCAAAGACTTTGCGACTGGTTTCAGCTAGTTGAGAGATCCATGAAAATTGGTTATCCTTAATGATACCTAGACATCAACTCTCAATTGGAACAGCATGGTAACAGAACTTTTTTAGAAACTGTTTTTACCATTGAATAAACTTTTTTGCATAGTTTAATTTACTCAAAAATATTTATTAAGTTGGACAAATTTTTTTTCAACCAACAGAGAAAAACACATGGCAGAAAATAGCCTAATTTAAAAATGTCTTTTGCCTTATGTAATACTTTATATCCACAGTAACTGTGAGTAACTAATTGTATGTATTGTACTACATATTATATGTTTAGTTTTCTGCATTGATAAAAAGGTGAATTGATTCCTACCATAGGTTCTCATTGTTAATGGTTTCGTAATTTTCTTTACAACTCACAAAACATTTTCCGATTTATTTGGGTCACTTCTGTTACTGTTAAACGTAACATAGTTACATGAAACTGTTTTGATGAATGTATGTTATACCTAACATAATAATTTTCACTTCATTTTAATAAACAAATACAAATGGTTCTTAATAAATTACATTGGACTGTGCAAATTCAAACAGTATCAAATTTGACCATCAATTTTCATGTTAATTTTGAATACATTTTCTTGTGAATGAATTCTTACTGGATCAAAGTGACAGCCACAAAGAACGAAGTCATCTTCATGTAATGTTTTGCATGAGGATCCCTTCCAGCTTGTCTTGGTTAAAAATGTTATGTGGAACCATGCAAATTCACTCACCTCATTTATAGAATAAGTTTAGTATGACAATATCGAAATATTATTATGAACTTTAGTTTTATTTTGAAAAGTAATGTAATGTGTAAATGTAATATGTAATTCATATTAAAATCCTTTTCAATAATTCATTGTTCATCATCAACAACCGTATATGTCCACCATATAACAAATGGACTGCTAATATGGGAGTTAGTTATCAATCATCAGACAGTTACTATTAATAGTATATTTATTAGAATGAATGTTAACACAACTAATATAAAAATAACAAATGTTGGATACTTTAAAGAAAAGTTTACTTCTTTCCAAGTTGGTTGGGTAAAATTTTATCATTTTGGTATTTTCTATCAAATCATTGAAAAATCAAGCCTGTATAAATTAAAATATTTATACACTGTCTTATATCTGGGCCTAGCTTAGCTTAGAAATGTATCATATTAAAAGTTAAAATATGAAAATTAATGATATCAGTCTTATTAATTAGTTTATAATAGCATTTTCTTAAAAGCATGCACTCAGACGGGAAAACTGATTTTGGTATGACCTTGGTGATGAGCCATGAGGTGACATAACCTTGGAGCTATACCAAGTAAACAATACAAATGAATATGATGTATGTGATTTTATTATTATTAGGTATGTATAGACATGGAAGTGTGGATATGTTAAATTATTTAAAATGTAGTTTACAGGAGTGTATTGTTTGTATGTTACACATTTACACTTATTTTGCATCTTAATTCAGCCATAAGGTCACCATTAGGGAGGATTTGCCATGGCAAATCTGCTAAGATTCCATGCTTGTTATGACACATTATGACACGGAACATATATAAAAATTCCAACTGGACTACAAGTCATTCTCATCGATAACTTCCCCCAACGACACATTGAGGAGTTTGGATGGCTTTGGTAGAGGCTGGCGGGAGAATGCACAAAGCACCCCAAGCGGGATGTTAGTGCAGGAAATATGGCCCCCATATAGAATAAAAAGATCCCTGTATTACGTTTTTAAGCTACTCATACCAGGCCACTTAAAAAAGAAGTATATTCCTACTGGGATCTGTTAAAATCTATTACTAAATCTATGCTATCAGGTCATTTTAACTTAGAGAGCTTCGCTTTTAAACCATTATTTGCGGCCAAATTATATTTTCACAGAATTTGTTATTGTGTCGGATTGCCTAACTGATGATAATAATAATAACAACAAGTAAAATTATTTGAGGTTTCTCTGGGGACGTCTTTCAACTATTTTGTTTCGGCTTATTACATACAATTAGTGCTTAAATTGGCATGAATATAGCACAGTCTCTAACTACTAGTCAATGACTAAGGAAAATGCTTCAGAATATTTATTATCTCATAAATAATGCTAGTCAGACTAAGCTATGAATTGCGAACTGTATGGACAAATTGCGATTATTTGGTAAATTGGTACGAAACCCTCGGTGTGCGAGTGCACTTGACCAGTTTTATTTACATACCAAGTGTGTCGTCCTGCGTGGGAAAACGTAGTTTAAAACTATTCTGAGCCATACTAATTCAAGTTAAAAGATTTTTCAAATGTAAACGTTTAACTTTATAAAAATCAAAGCAGTGCGGCGCGGTATTTCTACAAAACGTAAACAAACAAATGACAAGTAATCAAGTAATGTAGTAATGTCACTGTCAATATGCTTTGTATGAGGGGCCGCGTTCTGAGGATCAGGGCCGCGTTCCGAGGGTCAGAGTGCGTTGTTTGGTTGCTTAAACTTACTCGAAGGTTCCGAACGGCCGGTTGTTTTATAACCTCAAATATCGTTTTTGGCGGGGAATTATGCAAAATTTATAGACATTTTATGATGTTTGAAAAGCAATAACTACCGTTACCTGCAAAATATAAAAGATTGCCTATAATTTACTCATCAAGAAATGTCAAGGTCATGTCAGTTAAACATTCAACATTTTAACGACCTCTTTTGATAGTTAAAAAGTTGCGCTTTGCAGAAACAAGACTAAGAGATGACTCACTGGACAAATCTCTCCACTAATGACATGAATTCAGAAATCCTCAGTCAGCCTATTGGACTATTGTCTTTCAAAGACAGATTGCCAAGTAGCAGTATAGAAAAAAAAAAAATAAAAAAAAAAAAAAAGTTGCACTCTACCCGAAGGTCGTGAACGACGTTAGAGTGAAAAGTTGCACTCCGAGTGCGCTCTAACCGAGGTTCGGAATGCGCTCCAGTGCTGCCAATTCCATTTAGCAAAAACGCGCTATCAGCACGTTAAAAACGCGCTAGAACGCGCTAAATGACACCTACATATTAAAAACGTCCTAAGTGACGCCAACAGTGACGAATAACGAAGGGATTTATCAATTTAACCGTATTTGAGGTATTTTATTAGTAAAAAAATTACAAAATAGATACAAAAAAGAATTGGTACTTATCATGAAATAACAATTAAATATCAAATAAGAAGCAATATGAGTAGGATATTATACTTTACAACATCGGATTCATGCTAGCATTATAGAATGTTTCACTGTTTAAGATGTCGTTAAACGTCACTAATTTTGGCCGAAATATCAAGTTCACAATATTATTATGTACCTACACTGAGCTTTTGTTAACACCAATCACAGGTTTTAATAAGTAGTGTTTGTAATCAATATCTTGCTCCCACTCTTATAATGTTGTTTAAGTATACGTTTTGCTAAAGGTAAATCCATTTTATTATTAAACTCCTACAAATTTACATAAGATTGGATGTTTATCCAATCTTATGTCTCCAATCTGTGGACCTGGAAACATAAGAATATGAAATTAAATGATTACACTAGTTAGGGATTCCCCAAAATATATATAATAATAATAATAATAATAATAACATTTATTGATATATAAACAGTTTACAATTGCAAAATACTTTCGGCCCCCAAACTAGGTTAACCTGTATCTTGGGGACCACCTTCCTATATGGTACAGTTATTTATAAATACACGGTACTATTTTCGTTATTTCCCAAATTAAAACTAACAGCTACTTTAGGTGTAACCTAAACCTGGACTGAATATGATCACTTTAGAAGGCTACGAGCAAGTTGTGAACGTCGTTTTTGGTACATTTGTTTCGGCCTAAGGTCACACCCACATATTAAAGTTTGTATTCATAGTGTATAAAACTAAATTTACTATTATAATGTACTACGTAATTATGCCACGTTACTTGGGAATGTGTACTTTCATTTGTTGATGAGTGTGTGTGTGTGTATGTGTATGTGTGAGGGTTTGTTTGTGTGTGTGTGTGTGTGTGTTAACTTGTGTAAATAGGTTAGATAAATTGGTTAATAGGTTACAAATTCTTCCGTTTTATCATAGTCAATTTTTAAGAGCATTGCATATAATTTACATTTACTTTCCCAGTGTGTAAGTTCATGAATATTTAAATCTTGATTAATTTTATTATATAAAAAGCTTGACATATATGTTGTCTGGCGTATTAGGTAAGCTGTGCGTGGTCGGGTAATTTTGCAGATTTTTTCTTTTCGTCTTTTATTAGTATCAGTTTTGTGATAAGATGTTATTATGTGCTTTCTCAGAACTATATGTAAAATGTATGTCTGTCTGACGGTTAATAATTTACAATCATCGTATAATTGTCGTGTTGGGTATCTATATGGCTTGAACAGCATAACCTTCAAAATACAACGCTGTGCTCTTTCTACTTTTAATAGGAACGTTTTATGTGTTCCTCCCCAAACGGATATACAATACTGTATGATTGAAAGAATGACAAATAGATTTGTAAACCATAACCAATAGTTCCTTATTGGCAACGTGTCTCAGTTTTTTAAAAACCCAAGACAATTTACGTACTCGAGATGTTATGAGGTCAATATGAGCATGCCACGTGCACAGATCATCAATAATGACTCCTAAATATTTAAGCTCCCTGGTCCTTTTGATCTCCATACAGTTGCATTTGTTACCTAACTTCTGATCACAATTATTATGAACCCGTATTTTAAAATTATGTAAAGGCCTTGTGGAATCATTTATAGTGAAGGTCATAAAATTTGTTTTATTTAGGTTGAGGGTAAGAAGATTGTGGTTCAACCATTTGTATACTTTCATAATACCCTGTTCCGCAAGTGAACTCACTCCCTCCCAAGTCTCTTCATGAAATACAAGTGCGGTATCATCCGCAAAGCTGAAGACAGATCCGTTGTATAATTCTATGTTACATAAGTCGTTAATATATATCAAGAAGAGACTGGGACCGAGCACACTACCCTGCGGGACACCGAATGTCGTAGAAATATCACTGCTAACAAAGCTGTTTATTTTTACGCACTGAGTTCTATCTTGCAGGTAACTTTTGAAAAGTTCCAGCGGTAGCCCACGTATCCCATACCTCTCCATCTTTTCAATCAGGATGGGTACAGAAACAGTGTCAAAAGCCTTTTTCAAATCTAAGAAAACCCCAATTACTTTTTGCTTATTGTCAACTAGGCTAGTCACGTGACTTATTAAGTGGTTAACGGCATCTTCTGTGCTCCTGCCCCTGCGGAAACCGAATTGAGATGATGATAGCAATAGCTTTTTCTCCATAAACTGTACTAATTGTTAATTAAGAACTTTTTCTAGTATTTTTGAAAGGACGGGTAGCACTGAGATAGGACGATAATTACTAACCAAGTTTCTGTCACCTTCCTTGTAGATTGGGTGGATGAGAGATTTTTTAAAGATGGTAGGAAAGACACCTTTTGCAATGCACAGGTTACAAATTTTTGTAAGGTATGGAACAATAGTACGCCTAGCCTTTATAACAAATAAAGTTGGGATATTATCCCATCCACCAGAACTGCTAGATTTTAAGTTAAGGAATATATGACATAATAATGTATGTCAGGGACTAACTCATGGTTTACGAAATGTATCAGTATTTCACTGTTGCTAGTTTATAATCATAGTGTTGTGTTGCGTTCTGATTTAAGCTATTGTAATTTGATTTAAAAAAAAGCGCTAGATTTAGCGCTAGGCGCTAAAACGCGCTCTTGGCTAAAAAAAGCGCTAGATCTGGCGCTGAACGCGCTAAGTTGGCAGCACTGGTATACATACCTACGCACATGTATATGCAGTTTGTAATGACAAGGAAAGAACGTTCAAATATTATGCGTCATATCTGTTGTTAGAAAGAGATAAATAAGCAATTCGTGTTACCACCAAACCGCCACGAGATGTTCCGATCACCATTATGCTGCGATCTCTTTCACTCTCTCACACCAAACGATACACATATCTCGCTCATCCATTTCATTGAAATTCGTTCCTAAGATAAAACAAAATGACGATATTATCTATTTCATCAATAAAAGCAATAATTACGCGTGAAATGAAACAGTTTTCTTATCTCTCACAGTGCCTGTATAATTGTTGCAGAGTCTAAAGACACAAGAAAAGCATATTGTCCACAGATTATTCCTAAAAACACAATTAGCGGCGATGTATTCACCGGACGCTTGGAAGTGCAAGACTGGTAGTGACTCAGGTAATTACCCTGAATTCGTCTAGTAAATATGGAGGCCATACAACACATCTACAGGTAAACAAATCTTAGCTTTTTATGATGTTTGAAAAGCAATAACTACCGTTACCTGCAAAATATAAAATAGTGCCTATAATTCTCTCATCGAGAAATGTCAAGGTAGTGTCAATTAAAGATTCAATATTTTAACGGCCTCTTTTGATAGTTAAAAAGTTGCGCTCTGTCCGAAAGTTGTGAAAGACGCTAGAGTTAAAAAGTTGCACTCCAAGTGCACTCCGAGTGTGACTCCGAGTGCGCTCTAACTGAGGTCATGTCACAACTCACAACTCACACAAGCATAAGCACTCCGCCAAGCGCCCCCACCGCGAGCCGCGCGCGCGACATATCGACCCTCATATCCCTAGATAATACGTGCGGATATAGCGCGCGCGCCAGTGCGATGCGGAGGCCGTTAGCGGTGCAAACACTCGAACATATGCGACTCGACTTATTCATCATATTCGAGGAATAAGTGATGGGGGTAATTTGTAGGTGTTATAATTTTTGTATTTACGACTTATTTTACGCGATTTACCAATATTTGAAATTAAATGATTTTTACTGTTTGGGTTGCTATCCAGGTAGAATTTTTTAGCTAGTTGAAATACGAATGCTTTAATGGTAAGTAGGCCAATTTTTATAGGCAATTTAGACAAATTAGTGTAGTATTGGGTATTGAACGATGGCTTAAGAGCTTTATTTTAAATAATTTGGAGTTTATTAATGTTAGTAGAACAAGTGTTGCTCCACACCGAGCACGGGTAGGTCATTGAAGGCCTGACTAAAGTGCGGTATATATTCAACTTAGTATGCTCACTGAGGCATCAATTTCTGTTGAGTACAGAGCCAAGAGCATTGAGGGATTTTATACTTTTTGAGCCGCAGGTAATTGGTATTTTCAGACCAATTCAGTTTATTGTCTAAGATGAGGCCTAGGTATTTGACGGAACGACTCCAAGGGATTTTAAGTCCGTCAATTTTTAATGTGCGACTAGGAAGTGTACGTTGCCTTGTGAATATTATGGCTTCAGTTTTTAGACCGTTAATGTTAAGTTTCCAGGTGTTAAAATATGAGAGAAGAAGAACAATGGATAACTGAAGTCGATCAATTAATAAGTCAATGGCATAACTTGACGTGAACGTCACAGTGTCGTCTGCAAAGCAGGCTATACTTGTACGTGTTTGGATGTCATTGAGAAAAATCAAGAAAAGGATGGGTCCTAATATCGATCCTTGGGGCACTCCAGCCAACATCGGTTTAAGGGACGAAGAGAAATCATCGATGTGGACACGGAAGGAGCGATCATTCAGATATGATTTTATAATTTCCACTATAGGAGTGGGGATGTTCAGCTTGATAAGTTTGAATAAAAGGGCATCAATGCCATACAGTGTCAAAAGCTTTTTCAATATCAAGAAGAACCATGCCTGTTGACTTTTTTAAATTCAGATTGTGTGTTACTATTTCAGAAACTCGAGCAAGCTGCTGAACAGTGGAATGACCCACGCGATTCCCAAATTGCTCATACATTAATATGTTTGCTGTGTTGCGACTCAAACGTTTATAAATTATTTTTTCAAACAATTTACCCAGGCAAGGAAGCAAACTGATAGGGCGGTAAGATGTGGGATCTGACATGTTCTTACCAGGTTTATGAATGGCGCTGACCTTTGCTGTTTTCCATATGTATGGAAAGTAACACAGCCGTAGGCAGGCGTTAAACAATTTTGCCAGCAAGACTATGCACTTTTGAGGAAAGTTTTTAATCAGCAAGTTAGAGATCTGGTCCGGTCCAGGAGCTTTTCGAATTTTAAGTTGTTATATGCAAATTTTTATTTCAGCTGGCCGGACCGGGGTCACACTACACGTATCAAGAGGTTGATGGCTTAGATTTATTAAGGAACAGTCTATCAAAGGTTTTTTGTCTCTTAACCAATCACGAGTGAAGAGCATGTTGTTATAAAATGTTTCTGCTAATACATATCTTTGTTCCTGCTGATTAGTTGTTAATGAGCCACAGGCTGTTTTAAGTGCAGGGATTGCAGGAGACGGGTTTGAACGTAGCGACTTAACAACACGCCAAAGATAGGCTTTTGCATTGTCAACATTGTTTAATTTACTTTGCCAGATCTTGTCGTTGAAAGATTTTAATGCACAGTTAACCTCAAGCTGCATTACACTAATTCGATTATTGTATTTTTCCGCAATAGTTTGTTTTCTTTGATAGCGGCATATCTACGCAATCTATTCTTTTGCTGAATCAGTCTTTTTAGGCGTCTTGGCAGAGCTAAGTTGCAGGGTTTGACAGTGTACGTAGGAACACACAAGTCTCTTGAATTAATTATGGTGTTTTGAAATTGGTTGAGAAATTTAATTATACCCAATAGACGTAGATTCTATCTCATCAGCTGTTTCATAAACCCTGGTAGCCAGATAGATATTGTTATTAAGGCTTGTTCGATATTTTAACACTACATTTTTCTATATTTTTACCCTCCAATAACTGAAAAATATTTACCTATCTTGAAGATATAGTCGTTGAAAATGAATGACAATCGATCCCGTAAGTAGCAAGGGTCACTCAAAGGAGAAAAAATTTTTTTATCAAAAAAGGAAACTACTTCAACACCCAAAATTGTGCAATAACTTGTCAAAGTCAGTACCATGCGCACAATATTGTGATATTAGGTACTTTTGAACTATCATGGCACTGACTTCAACAAGTTATTTCACACTTTTGGATGATGCAGTCAGTTCCAATTTATGGTTAAAAAAAAATTTTGTAGTTTCTCAGCGGTGGCTGATTAATTATGAGATATACGATTGAAACCATTCGATTATGTAAACAAGTAAGGTACTAATATCATAATCGATTTCTAATATTAGTATTCGAGAATAATTTGATTCTGAAATTAGTCACAATAGCCCACCGCTAAGTAAAATGCTACTCCTACTCTTCTTAAGAGCAGTACTAGTATTAAAAATTACTCATAATACATAATTATTGGCGATGTACTGTATCTTTACACGGTATTTTCGAATCTACATCACTATGTTTTCAACTTTATTCTCTGGCAATACTATAAACTATATATCATAATGAGTACTTAGTTCAACTACAAAATGTCAGATGGCGGTGTGCATTGTTAAAACACGCAAACGTTTGTCGGAATCGCTGAAGAAGTAACTCAAAGCGTCAGTGGACGAATTTAACTAACTCACGAGTTAGTTCTCAAGTAGAAAATACTTTTTGAATCGCTTAGTTGTTGTATAACGACTAGCATTATCATAACCTTAATATTCTATGAGAGTGTACTTACTAGAGCTGTGTCGATCAATCATATTTTGTAACCCGGGTCAATCGCGACCTATTGGCAAGGTGATCGGGTCGAAATGATTCGATCATTTCGATCACGCGATCACTTTAATACTTCTATGTCTTCTATCGCGGATCGTGGTTCATCATTCTCGTTTCCCGAGTCTCATCTCATACGGCAACAAACGTCTCAATGTATACCTGCTACTGAAACGTAATTCAGAATTAGTAGTAGTATTTAGTAGTTAGTATTCAGAATTAGGGGAAATTAAAACTCAGTGGGCCAAAATAAAAAGATGTATCATGTATTGCTCATTATTACAAATTATAATTTAAAAATAAAAGTTGAGAGGCCTTTTCGGGTTTCATTGCACTTCTTTTTTGGGTAATAGTCAACCCAGCCTTAGAAAATACTCTCTCACATGGTACCGATGTGGCAGGCACACATAGTCGGCGCTTCACTAAAATATATAAATTAGGGTATAAAAGACGGCGCTCGTGCCACCACTTTAGTGGATCATCTGATCGTTTTATTAATGGCTCATTTAAATATTTGTCAATCTCAACTATGCTAGCAGCTGTGGGGTTTCGAATTATTTCCTTTTCGACTTCTTTGTCAAACGCATCCCAAATGCTGGAAGTTGATTTTTGTGACATTTGTGGCAGTGGTTCTGGCGACGACGTAGATACTTCACGCGCACTCAAAGCGCGAAGTTTTCCTTTAATTGAGTTCAAACATTGATCAAATTTGTCTTTGCTGATAAATGCATGTTTTTTGAAGCGCGGATCTAATAAAGATGCTTCTGAAACCAATGGGTTGCTCTCTATGTCGTAAAATCTATTTTTTAAATGATCACGAAGGGTATTTAATAATTCAAGGTACTGATCAGGACCACTTTCAATCAAAGAGTTCTCAACGTGTGTTTTCATTATTTTAATAAGTACCATTACTTTCGAAATAGACACAGATTTCTCGGCGCTCATTTCGACTGTGACGTCATAAAATATTTTTAAAACTTCGACACACTTCTCTAAGAGCAACCAGTCATCAGGCGTTAGGGTGTTAAGCCGGGGTTGTTCTATGGCCAGTGTACTAACTACTGCATCTTTTATTTTGAGTAACCGGTCAAGCATGTCGTACGTTGAATTCCACCGTGTAATGACGCTCTGTTTTAGTTTAAGAGGAGGCAGTTCCATCTGAATTTGCATAGCCTGCAGTCTACTGGCAGCTGTAGAACTGTGTTTAAAATACTGGACTATAGCTTTTATTTTATCTAGCTGGTCTTTTATCTTGTCCAAACTATGTTGAACCACAAGATTCACGGTATGGGCGAAACAAGGGAAATGTCGCCAGGTTGTCAAGTGGACGGCGGCCACTATATTTGCCGCATTGTCCGTAATTATCCCAGCTATTTTGTGTGAAATGTTCCAATTAGATACCTCTTTCAACAAGAAGTTTGACAAATTTTCTGCAGTATGCCGTTCATCAAACTGAGTGCAACCCAGAAGGGCCGATTCAAGTGTTGTGTCTTTATTTATAAAATGAGCTGTCAGGGCTATAAAGCTCACATTATTTAGCGATGTCCAGCCGTCGGTGGTAAGGCATATAGCGTCAGCTTCGGCGATCCGTTGTATTACTTTCTCCTTGGTCGATTGGTAAAGTTTGGTATTAAACTTGAAGATATAGTCTTACGACCCGGTAACACGTATGTTGGCAGTATCATTCTGTACATGTTTCTAAATTCTGGTTCTTCTACTATGGCAAATGAATGTAATCCTTTAACTATAAATTTTACTAATTGTTCATCTAACTGTTTTGTTTTACTTACTGGTAACGGCCTGGTTGATTTTGCAAAATTATCTATACTTAATTGTACGGGTGGATGTGTTATTTGGCGCTGAATCGAGGCAACGGCAGAAGTGAGAACAAATTCTTCAGATGCTGAAGTTGAAGGTACAATACTGCGACCGGCTTCTGCACTGTTTGACTCAGTGTGCGTTTGTAGGGTTGTTTCTATTTGCGGATTTACATGTATCAATGGTTGTTGCATTGACACTGTCCCATGCAGTTTCTTAATATGCCTGTTCAAATTGCCAGTACCGCCTCCACTGTAGCTAATAATCTTCGAGCAGTACTCGCATTTAGCCTTGTTCATATCAATAATAGAAAAGTGTTTCCATATTTGGCTTTTTTTTCTTGCAAGTTCAGTCATTATTATTGATAGGTATGACAAAAATCATAAAAATGAAATAGATACGGATACTATAAATCGTTAACCACAACCACTATGTTAATAGTCTGTAATAACAGTTTTATAAAAACGATCAAAATGTTGTTATTTTTTTAGTATGTGCAATGATGAAACCATCACCAAATTCAAGCAAATTGCATGCGAATATGTAAAATAACACCAGAAATAATCTTAACTAGACATTACACATCTAATAGCACACAAAACACCGAAAACTAAGATAGTACCTACACAGGTCGCAAACGCGGGTCGCAAGTCGTAGGTCATAGCGCAACTGATTTGCTATATGAATCAATCATTCGATCGATCGCGAGCGACCCGCGCAATCTACCCAATCAAACAGGTTTCTACAGGTGTAGCGCGCGCCGCGAACTCGATTAGTGAAAGCGAGTGATCGACCTACCTATTTATCTGCATGCGATCGAAAGAGACAAACATAGTTATGGTAGTTCAACTCACATTATGTGCGCGGCGTTATGTGTGTGTGTGCTAGTTGCATTGCGTTTCGTTCACGTTACCTTATCTGTGTGTTGTAAGAAGCTCGATGAATCACGGGTCACGAAATAATCGAATCTTTTGAAGATTGAAGATCGGGTCACTCGTGTTTGGAACGCGATTCGATCATTTTGATTCGATCAATCGTGATCGACACAGCTCTAGTACTTACTGAGTAAGTACACTCACACTCGGGAGGAACAATTCATGCATCAGAGTAAGTCTTACTCTGACTGCTGATGCTGCGTATCCCATGATACAATAAACCACGCCACGCCAGCCGCCAGGTATTACACTCCGAGACCGGATGTCCCGTAACCGGGACACAAGCATACTGTCATCACTTCTATCAACGGCTCTCAAACTTTATACCTAATTTGAGGAAATTCGGGAGCAGTAAAATAACAGTTAATAGATTTCACCTTTTTTTTTAATAAAGAAAATCACGTGAAATTAGTGATTTAGATTACACAGATTAATGATTCTTGAATGAATTATGGTTATCAAGTTCGTACAGAGTGTTTGACACCGAATAGTTTTCTTATAATGGGTACCGTCGCTGCTACTTACTAGGCCTAATTTTTTCTAAATTGAAATCAAGTAATTGTTTTCTATGCCGAAAAAAAGGCAGTAATCTGTATTTTGGTGCACAGTTTAGTTTCAAAATATCGGACGTAAAAAGCAATTATCTACCTAATACACAATTAGCTACCTACGTTATATACACGATTCCGAAGCCATTTGGTTACTTGGCATGACTTATGGAGACAAAAGATTGAGTAATACAAAAACAAAAAAAAAAACATTTTCAATTTTTTTATAGGTACTCAAAATACGGTGGAAACTAACGTCTATAGCGGGAAATTCAAAATTGAAGCAGCTAATGGAATTCGCGAGTTTAAAATTATATTGCTCGTATTACATATCTTAAATCTTAGTTTGACGACTTATTTACTAAAAGCTTCTAAGACGACTTGTTGCAAGGACAAACGAAAAAAGTTATTTTTTTAATATAGAACCATCATAGTCGTCGACATTCGCCACAATTTAATGTACAATGCGTAGCAAAAAGGTTTGTAAATCCAGACCTGCTAGAAGTTTCATTGAAATATTTTTTCACGACGCCCCTATAATACTTTTTTGCACCTGAGCTTAGGGTGTTTTCGTCTGGAGCTCATTGATTGGAATAACAAATATATATATTTTATTCTTTAAAATTATATTTTTTATTATAATATGTACAATTTATCTAAAATTATAAGTAAATGGAGGGCATCAGAGTTGTCAATTTCAGACCATTGAGGGTGTGGTCCGAAATGTGCCAATAGAACTAAAAGTACTAAGAGTGCTGACTACAATATTATTATACATTTGCAGGCTCATGGCCGTATACATTACTAACAATCCGGACCGAACAAATACATAACCTCCTTCATCAAAACCTTAAACGGATTTGACTTATTATAGAGTACTTGATAGATAATTACGATCGAATACGAGTAAAACAAATGTGAAAGGTCTAACTCAGACTACAAACTTTTCATTTATTATGACAGTTGTTATGTCAACCAAATATTCGTAAGCAAGCCAATGATTGTTCTAAAATGCGCTCAGAGCTCTAATTGGCATGGAGTGCTCACGCTTACCATCTGCGGGGCCGCAGATGGGATGTAAAAATTTAAAAATTTTGTTCCAATAGTTAGTAGGTACTATTTGCACCACAATTGGTACCAATTGCGCAAATCGGACCGCAACCTGGGCCTATCATATCACCTAAATCTGTTATTTCGGTATAATGTACCATATCTCAATCTCTCTTTTCAACTACCAAATCAAGAAACTTCAAACAATTTTTCATAAATGGGGTGTTACAATGCGGAACCCTTAACCAGTGATACCCGACTCGCACTTGGGCAGTTTTTACAATAATTATATCCCTCTTCCTGATCTATGCTCTCTCTTATGTATGTCTTGAGATTGCTGCGATTTGTTCTTCTTACACTCGGCTTTTAGTAGCCGTTTTTTCGGGTTTTATGTGGCCCGCCAATTTGAGCAAATCTAACCATCGCATCGCCATTCCCCTACCTCGCTGCTACTGACGATAACACAAATACCTTTAATAAGGTAATTTTAACCTTTAATAAGGTTATTACTAGCAAAAACTTAATTAATAGATAGTAAGGAAAATTAAAACATAAATTACATCATTTCATTTATTTGCTCAACTTACAGACAATTTCGAAAAATCACAGTTATTTTTGACATTTGTTTTGTAACTATTCAATTACACAATAACAGCTGTCAGCTATGTAAACGGGAAGTGGGTACAAAATTGGTATTAAATATTATTTATTGGCCGCCATACAATTACAATTTATTATTTACCTACTATTGAGTCATTACAATATAAATACTTATAAATGGATAGATTCGTTACTTTAAATTGCTTGTTTGTTGCTGATACTAAGTAGACATTTAACAACGTTGAAAATTATAAACATCAAATATTTCAAGGTCCAACAATGGTCGGAAGGGAGTGAGCAAAAATGAATGGCAACTAACTCGAACAGGACTTGACACACAATCTATATACAATCGACAAAGCGAAATCAACAACAACAATACATTTATAATTTAAATTATTCGGGTGATACATATAAGAAAACAAAAGCGTGTTTTTAACCTATGGAAATATGAAAGAAAAAATCACATTATGTGTCATTGGAATAACATCCTACTTATGTAGTTAAAAAAAAATTCAAATGGTGATCACCTGCGATACCACTTTAGAGTTAGTACTTACTTAGAAATATTTAATGGTGGGATCGTAGCTTTTCTATATACAATACCAACAATTCAAAAGACTTATACACATCACTCGAGTCCCCTACAGCTTCTACGCAACAAATCTTTGTACAAATATTGTCTACAATTAATCTAACGGCAACCAACCCAGTGGCACCTCTCATTTTACGTAAAAACACAACTTGTGTACTATATACCTAAAATACACAAGTGCCAAATTAAATTGCATGTTGATATTGCCAAAAGAAATGATTTACAATAGTATATCAGTATTGTATATATTTGTTACAAACCAGTGTTTAAACTGTACAAAACTGATTCTGTACTCCACCACGCTATTTACTTAAACTCAACGCCATTTGTACAAATATTTGCTGTCACTTTACACATTTTTGCGTTCGAATACCACACTACTTCATAATATTTCCAAATTGTCTACTGTTAAAAATACCTAACGAGAATTTTTCGAAAATTTCTATTGGAACGCGAAACACCGAGAATAATTTCGATAAAATTCAGTTCAAACGAATACATTACACTATCTGTACATAGCTATCATATACGATACATTAGCCAATGAATATTACAATCACATTATGATAAGAATTTTCATGACGTCGATAATTTCTTTTAGACACGAGTTTTACATATTCAAATACATATTTAATAATTTACACATTAAACATACCTAGCTGCAAGAGAAACGTTCACAAAAACGACATACGTAAATATACCGAAGCCTATCGATACTACAACGCGCAAAAAGCGTCCTTTAACATTAAAATAAAGCGGTCACACAGAACCACCGAAGGAAAAATAATAATAGGATCGAATATCGTCTTGAGATCATTTTATAACGAAACCACTATCATACGAACACATCCACAGGCCACTCTCACTCACAATATACTAATGTTATCATAGTAGTTGCAGCCTTGTTGTCGATTACAGTATGGTCGGGCCGGTGCGCGAGCTCGGATAGCGTTGTTGCCAGGATACCCTCTCTCGTACATTACAGTCATTACCAGAAGGTTCCATGTGTATCGCTCAATGAAATAATGCGAATAGATAGATAGATGAACTCTTCATTGAATCACCATAATTTAGACAACTTTAACAAAAAAAAATAGGACTAAGGGTTACAATGGGCGCGTCTTATCGCTCAAAGCGTACTCTTCCAGACAACCCATTATACCGAATATTCAACGAAACCCTCACAATGTAAGCAAACTAAATGAATTTATTTTCGAGTAAAACAGTTGCGAGTTGCTCGAGTTGTAAAACTCAATTCTCTGGAATAATAAATTATTAAAGGATTTCTTTATAAAAATCAATAATAAATTAAAAAGATCTAAAAGCGTATCAACAACTTTCGCCGGCAAAATTGATAAAATTTAGATTCCAATCGTTGCTCTGTGGAAATCTATTCTACTACAGTTGAAACGCAAAACGTGCTTGTTCCTTCAAAACAGTGATTCCCATCTATGTGTAGTAATTAAAAACACCAAGTAACATTTAAAGTTCAGTGTTATTCAGATTATTCTCAAAGCAAAAGACACATTGAAGAGTATTTGCGAGATGTTTTCACTGTTTTGGACAAATTTTCAATAAATATTTCGTTTATATATATAACTGTCTCATCGACCACATAGACCTGGCAACAACGCTTGACTAACACATTAAATTAACCGGCGTAGAATTCGAAGATGACATTTAACTAATAACACCGCATGAAATCAAACGGCGCGGGCGTCGAATTCGTAATCACCAAAAATCAACCGGCGAAAAATTTTAAAAACGGTATGAAATAATTCAGAGTAAATTTTATTCGAATACACCGTACACATTTCACCGTTGATGTAGAACCCATTACACTTTCAAAAACTAGTATGGTTATTAATCGGTGTACAATTCGAATACACCGTCAGAATTAGTAATACCGTATAGAATCAATTCAAAAACATGTTATCAACTAGTGGCTTACAATCCGAAAACTCCGTATGAAATCAAGCGGCGCAATTCGAAAACACCGTAAGGTATTGGTGGCGTAACATTCGAAATCACCGTATGGTATCGACCCGCGGCGTACAATTCGAAAACACTGTACGGCGTCAACCGGTGTAGAATTCGAATATGTGCGTACCGTGTGGCGTGTCTTTGGTATAGAGGCGGGTGTGTGCGCGATGGGCGTGGGCGTGGGCGTGGGCTGTAGGCTAGGCTTGCTTGACGCGCTTCCGCGGCGGCCCGATGGGAGGGATTTGTTGTTGCTGCGTGGCGAGCGCTCGGAAGGCCTCCGCGATCAAGTGCGGGTGGGACGAGATCATGTTCTTCCAGCCGGCCGTGTCCATTACGTCCGTCGCGTGACTTCTGCAATACATAATAGCCCTAGTTAATTCGCTGTCAAAAACTGAAATTCCATCACTATCAGACTGCGTAGGAGTGAAAGAGAGGCGGAGATGGAATACGAAATCACTACAAAATTTGGTGCAAAGCTAAATAAAGCTAGACGACAAAACTAGTAACATAAATTGAAAATGTGAATTAAGTTCTCCTTCGTAATATGGTTTTGCTATTTTATTGTTATATATTTATATAATACTTGGCTAACTTGGCTGACCCGAACATAGGCCAAGCTTTTGGTGTGTACAATTGTGGTTGGTGCACACTGACCACCCAACGCCGTATCGCCTCAAACTCAAGTAGTATACTGGATGGCGAGTTGAGGCGATGGAACTTCATATTACAACGCCGTATAGTATCGGCATCAATTTTGATGGCCGAGCGGTAATAGGTATGGACTGCCGTGCCGCAAATCCCTGGTTCGATCCCCACCACCGGCTTGAGCTTCTACGCATGGTTGAAGGGCATTTTGAGGATGTCCGCCTGCCTAGCTACCACCCTCAAGTAGAAAATCTGTCGCCAAGCACCTAACAGTGTGGCAGCAGTCCTTGAGAGCCAGTAAAATTACAGGCACATGAGACTTAACAACTGTATGTCTCATTGTGACGGGCGCAGTATGCACAATTCGTCATATGACGAAATGCATCTGTAATAGGCAGAGGTTCATCTGCTTAACATCAGGTGGCCCTCGTGCTTGTAAACAAATTGTCTTGAGGATGTGACATTGATTCTGTCATGATGCGATACGTTTGCGTCAAAGGAAGCGCTGCTTCTGCAATCGCTATTCGGTTTGCATTACTCCGCGAGTACTGTAAAATCCATAAATATTTAAGGTGATATACTAACGTGTTGATAAAATCTATGGTCTGCGCCTTCAACTGGTCGGCAGAATGCAAGTCGGCCAGTATAAGCGTGTCCGCAGCAGTTTCTATGGAGAGGCTCATGCATAACGCTTCTTCGCACATCACTTTTAGCCGCTCCAGTGCGTACTGAAATAATACAAAAGAGTTTGTCAGAACTGGTAGTAGGAATTTCAAAGATATTGCGAGAATAGGGACATTGGGATTGGGGGAGTATCGAGACGTTTTCAAAATTCTTCAACTTATGTTTCGAACGAGTGTACATCATTCTTCTTCAGAGTACAGTACTGTAGCTCACGTCCAAGGAACGTGAATTAAAGAAGTATGAGACACTTTATATATGAGTAGCCCCTTTGGTGGAGTGGCGGAAACCGTCGCCTTGGAATCTTGAAGTGGTATGGTTTTGACTCCGGGCCAGACAGCAATAGAATGGATACTGGCTCTCAAGGCCAGCAGCCGGAATTACGAAACAGCATTTTCAACTTGATGGTAGGTGGTCGTTAATTAAGTGAGCATTTACAAAATGAACTACCATTATGCCGTGAAGCTCAAACCCACGGCGGGGTCTGGTCCAAGGACCTTCTGGGCGGTGTTAGTCCAAAGTCATTGCCACTGTGCTATCACCATATCAAAACCTTCCAACGATTTTATTACTCATTAGTTTTCATTTAATGATAACATTTTTTAGACTCTGTGCGACTGATTTGTTCAGATGATAGTTGCATAAGTCAAACTTTAAAGAAGTAGTAAGTACCGCAAAACAAGTTGAATAAATAAAAAATATTTACGCATATTGCTTTTCTTATGTGAATTTATATTTATAACGTTGATTTTAATGACAAAACAACATAATATAATGTGTGTCTCATACTGTAACCACATTTAAGGAAATCCCGATGTTCACCATATATCACAAACCATAATAAAATACTAGTAAGTAAACGCTATTGTTATAGCATTCGTATAGCCTACGCAAAAATAACACAAATGCTTAACATTATCACATTGCGTGTTAGTTTTGGTACGTTCTAGGCAATGTTTTCATAGACCGTTCGGAAAGCTTTGAAAACAGCTACTGGCTACAAATGACATCTCGAAATGCTATTTTTGACCTATGTCCAAAGATAGGTCATTAGTGACCGTTTTTTGACAACTGTGAGATTGACTTGTGTCGCCGTGACACAAGTCAAACTCACTCAGTGAGCCGAACTTCGTATCATTGGAAGAATTTTATCACTGATCAAATATATTCCGCATTTATATGCATTAAAAAAACTGGTTTCGTATGTCGCATGGTATATTCGCCTTGTTTGTATGGAAGACGGCATTATTATGTCTTTATAAAATCAAAGCAAGCGCGCGCGCTATACTCCCAAAATGACAGCTATCGTCAAGAAGTTATCAGTCGCTCGACTTGAGACGAATCATAGGTGAGCGAAAGTATCAAAATTATCAAAAAAAACATTCCGAACGCTTTGATATAATTGCCAATTTCGAAACTGCAACAAATACTATCATCTAAAAACTAACGCAATATGTGCTTGCTATATTTAACTTTATTATACACATAAAGTAAAACTTGGCACTGCACTAACAATGGGCCCTGGGAACTCTATCAAACACACTAATTCACATTCTTATCTTAGCAGAGATTGACATAAATTTTGCGAGCAACATACTCCATGAAATAAGGTACAGGTTATGTATCCAAATGCAAATGAACAACATGTCGTCGAAAAGATTATATCAACTGCTCGGTTTAAATTAAGTCGGGTTCTATTTAGACAAATATTACTCGACTATAGAAACATACTTAATATTGTAAAGTTCTTACTTTATCTGCTGCTGCTAATAAGTCATCGGCCATTTTGTCCAGGTTGGGCGCGCGGCCGGTATATATGAATCGGAGCATTTCACGCAACACCTCGTGGTCGACGTCCGTGATATCTACTCTGTTTCTTTTTCTTTCCTCCATCTCGTGTTCAAACATCGCCGCGAACACTGGACTTCGGGCTGGAAATAGAGAGAAGTGGTTGTTATGTAATGTCAATGAAGATTAAACAGCGTGGGAAAATAGATTTAGAAGGGCCAGCACTGGATATAGCACCTACTTGTACCTATTTAGCTAGCTCTTAAGGGAAACTAGAGTGAAATGAAACAATTCCGTCTCACTCCATTACCTTCTCGTTAGACTGATAGGCCAGCGCTTTAGGAGTATATCCACACCTATGTAACTTGTCATGACCGCTGCGGACGTTGCTTAATTTGCTGATCGGTTAGCAACTGCTTAAGAAATGTTAATAAAATTAAGCGATTCTATTAATGGATATTTTCCTCTTAAGGTGTTCAAGAGTATCATCTTCCTTGTGTATCTCTGCTCGATACGCAGGCTAAGAGTGATCTGGCCGATAACTTCTCTATCGCAGAATACTCAGCCTAAATCTGAGTAAGCTCGCTGAATATAATAGTACAATACGATACTAGTCCTCTATTAATACGTTACACTCTGTTGCCAAGTTCAAAAAACTTAAATTTTCGCTAACACAGATGAATTGATAGTGTCTTTTTTTTATGGTGATAGGTAAGCCTTTGACCACAATCTCACGTGATGGTAAGTGATGATGTGGTCGAAGGTGTAAACAGGCTTAACCTAGAATGACTGGCTCTCAAGGACAGCTGCCGGAACACACCGTTAGGTGCTTGGCGACAGATTTTCAACTTGAGTGTGGCCGCTAGCCAGGCGGGCATTCGCAAAAATGCCTTTCCACCATGCGGTGAAGCTCAAGCCCGCGGCGGGATTCGAACCATGGACCTGCTGCGCGGCAGTCCATAGCCAAAGCAACTGAGCTATCACTGCTTCGAAGTTTCTACATTTGTAATCATGTCCTGAATTGTAACCGGAAAGAAGAGACAAGGATACACGCAAAAGGTGACTGACATTTGTAAATATTTAGCGGCTTGCTATAAGGAAGGTGATAGGAGGCCTTGATTGTGTATGACATTTTGTAATGGATGCAGATGTAATGATTAACATTCCTCCAGTCTACACACATAAAGTGACATCGTTGCACTTGCATTTCAACGGTTGTCTGATTCAATTTGTATTTGTCTTGGCCTTTGTAATCACGAAAGAAAACGTCGAATCGATTACTTCAAGCTCGACTCTGTTTAAAATTAAATCAGTTGTAGATGTAACATGGCAATTATTGTTAGAAAGAACAAAGGTGGTCATTGAAAAAAGGTCTCAGTAGGAGACATGTACATTCCTCATCGCAACAACCAATGAAAGAACTTATTTTGATCACAGCATAAAACACCACATTATTGATTGGAGTTTTCTGTTTTGTTATTTATGTAAACTATGGTACATTATAAACAGAAATAGTTCTTGAGATATGGGTAGGACTTAGTAACGAAAAAATCTGGGATATTTGACAGCACTCTAAATGGGGGCAGTAATTTATATTATAATAGATAAATAAATAAAAAAATCCTACTGTACTCGATTATAACCCGTATACAAGGGTTCCTAAGAAAAATATTTCATTGAATTTATTATTTTGACCAATCAGGTTTGTAAGCATTAATAAGGCCTAGTTTCTAGTTCTACCTTCCATGAGGATTCCATTTCACGATTTTTTTATATTTTATGGCGACACCTCTCTAAACTAACTTATAGCCACGAGTACATTACAGTTAGGTGGGTATACATAATTCCTATACCTACGAAATTTGTATACCCACCTAACTGTAATGTACTCGTGGCTATAAAACCGGACAGTTGGCAACAAAAACAATACTAATTTGTGACGTCATCACATTACAAATAAAATTCCCACATATTCAATTTATTGTGAGCACGTCACACTAGTCTATTTTGCGTTTAGCACGATCTAAATTAGCCTCCATGGTAAAGAGAAACTGAAGTAAAATCGTTTCTGCTTGTCTACGTGGCGCTTCTGACCTCAAGTCGTTCAGGAAATTTAAGCGAATTCATTACTAAATATATACTTTTTTGTTATAATTACGTAAAATGTTATGGTATTTTCAATATTCGCAAAGATTACCGTTGTTAGTGCTTAGTAGTGGGTCAACCTAATAAATTTTTACAACCTTTTAGTTTCACAGCCATAAGCTAAGTGAAAGGCCTGCAGAGTTAATTTTGCCTTGTATGGTACAATTAAGTGCTAAATATTTTCCACTCCAATACTTTTCTAAAATATACTATGTCAGTTCAAGTAAATTAAATATATAATATATACTGATTTCTCTGGGTAACATTTGTCATTTTAAAAAACTAATAATCTCTAAATATAGTTTCCCGTCAGAATCAAACAAAATTAAACCAAAGCATCGTTGAAATAACGTTCATATCAGCGCACGCTTATTTATATAATTTATTCGTTATCGCTCCTTTAATAATCTCAATTTACTTACCGCGCACCAACGCTTCGGCTTTTTGAGTCTGACTCTATTTATGTAAGTTAATAAGGAGAGTCGTCTTTTTTCTTAAATTGTTTTATAATAAATCAAATTCCAAAAATATAACGCCAAGGATGACAATGACAGTTGTTACAAATAAAATGTTTTGCGTAAAAAAAAAAAGTTATACCTATTATATTAAAAAAGGTACCGTTATAATAAATAAAATATAGTTAAAATATATTCACACTTTGTATTTATTTTACTACACTGTACAATGTACATATTGAAAGGTGGATGGCTCCATGCTACACAGATTGAAATACTTTCAAGAAAATTTATAAAAGTATTGATGCTACAGACATACATAGTATAATCAGTACTATAATATTATAAATGCGAAAGTAACTCTGTTTGTCTGTCTGTTACGCTTTCACGCCAAAACTACTGGACCGATTTGAATGAAATTTGGTATGGAAATAGTTTGAGACTCGGGAAAAAACATAGGATAGTTTTTTATCCAACTGCACAAAAAGAGGTTAATGTTTTTGCGCGATAACCGACATACGCGCGGGCGGAGCCGCGCCCGGAATGCTAGTTTGAAATCTTTTTTAACTTCATCACTGAAAAGTGTGAAATAACTTGTTGAATTCGGTACCATGCGCACTATGTTGTGATAATAGGTGTTTTGAACTATCATGGTACTATTTACTATTTCCAATTTAGGATACAAGTACTTGATGATATGTTTTATCAAGGCAATGCAAGTAGCTTGGAATACATTTTTATTAGATCATACAAAACATGTTTGTACAAAACGAGGAAACATTTATAACGGAAATTCCATTAGGCATAGCTTTACAGTATTGTTATCATGTATTCAACCTCATGACCGCCATATTGTGTATGTTACACATTCTAATCATTTTATTGTCACGCTCTTAATATAGCTCAATTACTACTGCGAAGCGTTAAAAAAACAACTTATTCATTGTACCATTTTTTTTGTTTAACGAATACAAAATTACGAAACAAAAATTTGTACTATGAGAAGGAATTGACACGACCAGACCCTCAAGGGTTCGATTTTTTTTTATATTAGTGATAGCTTAGCCTTTGACCACAATCTCTCCCGATGGTAAGGGATGTGCGAGTCGAAGGTGTTGCTCAGACCCGTTCTCGAGAACATCTGTCGGAGAACAATGTTAGGTGCGTTGCACAGATTTTCTGTTTGAGATTGTTAGCTAGCCAGGCGTGAATTCGCGAAATGGCCTATCACCATGCTCTTAAGCGTAAGCCCGCGGCGGGATTCGATCTATGGACCTTCGACACGGCAGTCCATATCCAAAGGCCATTGAGCCACCACTGTTTCAAATTGCGTAATCATCGTACAAAATTAGTCCTGTTTGTAGATCACATTGTCTATAGATGTCGCTCCGACTTCTTGCGATGGTTTAATATTAGGAACGAAAGGACTAATTGCGTTATATCAATCGGTATAGCATCTACTAGTAAAAGCCGATCGGTCATGGCTTCAAATTGTACACTAAAACGATGAGACAATTGTATTTAAATTAATATTAAGGCAGATTCCAAACCGACGTGTTGTTTATCGAAAAATTTAACAAACACAGTACTTTGTTTCGGGAACACGCACTCAGCTCAATTTTCGTTTTCACTATAACAAAAATGTGTAAAGAAACCAACTTTCGTTTCGCGCTTTTGTGTAGTGTTTCAAAAAAAACATGAGCAATGGGCAGATCTTCAAATCAACAAAATCACGTACTAATAATTTAGGTACATTGTATGTACGCAATGTGACGTATCATCTACGTATTTTTATCTTTTGTCACACAATCAATTTTAAAATTTTCCATTATTCTTATTCTGTTTTACCAACCTACACAGGCACGTACAGTAACACATTCTAATGAAGTTGTCACCGCTCTTGTTAAGCACATAGACAAAAGACTAACGAATAATTAATTCTATTTCTCATAAGCAATTAATGCCGTGTAAGTGCTAATAAGTACGTTTATACGCCACTTTGTAAGCAAGGTTAAACGAAAGTGGCGTAGGTATAGCCAATGCTTTGTTGACAATTTATAAGTAAAATCGTAATGAGAAGTGAGCATATTGAAATTTTGCTTCTATTATGTTAATAAACAGACTGTATTTAGCGATAAGTAATAATTATTAGGTAGAGGAATTTTCGTTAGTGGGGAAATCCCAAAAACAACCGAGGTTATCATAAAAATTACCAATGGGAGGTTATATTGGTCAACTATAATCATTTAACGTTAATTAATTTTATCACAAAAAATTCCATGTTTGTTTTTCAATTTAGGTATCAACTGTTACTAGTCCGCAGTATTTTAACTCTGGAGCTAAGCAGCTGGAGGAGAGACACCACTGAGGTGTCGTAAACAATTTATTTTTGGTCACTACACCACCGTATTGTTGTTCTCATACGAATCTTATGGCATTTACCGTAATCAATTCTTTATCATTCGTAATTGCGACATAACATTACCTACAGATAATCTTTCTGTGCAGATTTTATATTGGGCTTCGCGAAAACGACGTAGTATTAAAACAAAAAAATCTGCCGTTATTTTTTTGGAGAGAATGCCTAATACAGGGCTTTTACAGAAATTAACACCCTCAAGTAGAATATCTGTCATCAAACAACTAATGGTGTGTCCCGGCAGCTGTCTTTGAGAGCCAGTGATCCTAGGTTAGTCTGCTACCACCTCGTCACAAAACATCAGGTGAGATAGTGGTCAAAGGCTAACTTATCAGCAACTAGCTTTCCGAGCGCGGCTCCGCCCGCGCGTATGTCGGTTATCGCGCAAAAACATTAACCTCTTTTTGCGCAGTCGGATAAAAACTATCCTATGTTTTTTCCCGGGTCTCAAACTATCTCCATACCAAATTTCATTCAAATCGGTCCAGTAGTTTTGGCGTGAAAGCGTAACAGACAGACAGACAGAGTTACTTTCGCATTTATAATATTAGTACTGATAAAAAAAATATGTGTTTCCACCCGTATTTCAAGAGTCATTAGCTCATAAACGAAATGAGTTACAAAGTTGAGATTTGGATATTTTGTGTAGTGCCCCAAACGAATATTAAACTAGAAAATTGATTTAATAATTAATTTTCAGGAGGCTCCAATACATGAGAAATTAGACAAAAAATATCAACTTTTTTGTATTTTAGCATGTGTTTCAGGGGTGTCATCGTAGAGAGCTCATTTAGTAGAATGCAAAATATCCAGTTCATAACAAAAATATTACTTAAAATTAAAAAGTAGAGGTGTAGAGCCATTAAATTTTTACGGATATGGATATCAAAAACTAAACTATTGTTATATTATAAATATGAAACTTCGGTACCTATATTTTGTACCTACCATATGCTCTACTTAACTAACAAATTCAGAAAAAGTCAGCTTATTTTGTAGATTTGATGCTGTAATCAAATACGTATGTTTTTTTACTAATGAATAGATTCAGGCGTTACTTTGCGGAAATCCATATTTAATAATAACAAATACTTTTAAAAGTATCCTAAAAAACATTAAATAATATTTAAATAAAACACTTAAAAAAGCATAAAATTATATATCTAGTGACAATTCTGCCTAATTTTCCTGTTATCTACGTGACGTCATAAACATCACGCAGCCTAACCGGAAGAATACCCGACTAGTTTCGCTTCTAAACGAAGCATCTTCAGGAGGTCTTGACTCACCGAGCGCACTATGTTTTTTTACTCTTAAGGTGATAGCGTGGCTTGACAAGCATTGGCCAGTTGTATTTTTTTTGTGTTGAGTACGATACTCACCTGCTAATATAGCTTTATGTGCCTGGAATTCCCGTCCTCCGACTGCTAACGTGACGTCCGAAAACCTTTCGTTGTCAAAGAGAGCTCCTAAATCGTCTGACAGTCGACACTCGGGCACTTTGAACTGCACTACGTTGCTCTGCCCACTAATGTTAATGCTGTCCGCTACCACTGACACTTCACAGAATATCGTCAGTTTGTCTTCGGGTAGGAGGCCGTTAGCTTCGTCTAGTAGGAAATCTCTGGAATTGAGAAAGGGGTATTGTTAAAAATTGGGGACATACTTTGATTATATGAAGATGGTTGAAATTGTATTTTCCACGGAGGTAGGACATTTTAAGAATGCTCACCTGGTTAGTTATTACCATCAAGTAGAAAATCTGTCACCAAACACCTAACGCTCGGGCAGGTGCATAAGAACCCTGAGTCAGTTTCCATAGTATATTTAGACTATTTTAATCATTCGACTACATTTATCACCCACAAACAAGTGAGGCAACACAAAGGCTTATCTATAAGCAAAAAAGCACCGAATAAAACGATAATTTTATAGCATGGAATCCGCAAATGAACGTAATAAGATGTCAATTCTGCCGTTTTATTTTTTACAATATACATTCATTATTCATTTTCATGGGATTACAATTATTTTTAGTGGATGTTGTAAGCGAATTTTTTGTCGCTTTCGATTAGAAAGCGTTGTAAGTGAAGTTATATTTTTTTTTAATCATGACTGCTTTGCCAAGGAAATGATAGTCAGTGTCACTTAAGATGGTGTGAGGATACTAACGATACTGTACATCTAAATCTATTCACGAAAAGTTATGATGGAATAAAGAAACTCACAAACATTAATCACATATACAAATTATTGGAACGCATTTTTTTTAATGTTCCGGACGGGAAGCGAAACCCTTCCTCCGACTTCGCGCCGGATGCCTAAACCTTACTCACATACATGAACCTTAAAAACATTGCACTCTTTTTGGGCAGTCGTGACATAACGCATGTTAAAGCAAAAAAGATAAACTGACCGTCATTGCACTATGCACAAAGAACTAACATTAATTAAAATACGAAAGTTCTCTGTTTACACTTAAATCTAAAATTGGTGTCAGACTTATGAACGACAATCCTAAATTTTTACATGATTAGTAATAAATACGTTATAAGATGTAATTGCAACAGTTGTGTGATTCACACACTCGATCTTAAGCAAATAAATCACACTAAGCACAACTAAAAAGAAACCCATATCAGATCTTGCCATTGCCATGAATATACGAAATCAACAATTTAGTTTCGTTACAAATATGATACATCTACCTCATGAATTAAGCCTCAAAAAGGGTTAAACAGTACTTCATCGATGTCAAAATCGATGTATAATTGACATTACAATGTCGTATTCGCCCAATGTCACAGTTAATTGAAGACAATTGACACTTCCTATACGTATAAGACTGTAGCCATGCAGCGATCTCCATCGGTGCGTCGATGAGGCAATTTATTAAAGAAAGTGCATAATTAAAATTCATCTACCATCGGGTATGCCACTATACTTGTAGTTCAAGACCATTAATCGTTTCTTAACCCAAACCACGTCATGGAGTTATCGTATCGTGGCTCGTATTCCAAAACTCCTAGGGTAAGTTCGTTAACCTGCGTAATAAATTCGAAGCCTGTTTTTGCTTTACATTCACTACCAAATTAGTCAACCGTGAATTTTTTGCAATATAGCCTACATTTTAGGCGTAAAAGCACTTAGTCAATTTAATTTTTTGGACAGAACAGGATACAATTCTGGAGGATGAGCATCAAGAGTTGGTGATTACAATAATGAGATGCCAAATTCTTACCCCATATACTTCATCATCTACAAAATCCGCCTCGTTCGAAAATACTTGTAATTAATTTATTTGGAAGCAAAATAAAAGCCTGAAGTATAAAAAATACTTCAGTAGTCTTAAATAATATAGGTTTAATTAACATAACTATGGGAAATTGTGTAAGAAACGTCTACTACTAATCGGACGGAATATTTCAACATCTTTTAGATTTAAAATATATGTAAAACTTTCCGATAAAAGCAGATATATCTTTATCAGTACCTGAAGAGGAATAAATTTGATTTGTAAACATTTAATCTATAGGATGAATTTTTCATCATTTTCATATAAACCGGATTATTTTCGTCCCTTAAACGTAAATTGAAAGGGTTGATTTAGTCCGCCACACAATGGAGGACCCTCAACAACACACAAGATTGCTTCAAATTATTATGCTATAGAAGGGCGGCTACGGAACGGTTTTTACAGCCCTAAGAGTAACGTGTAGGGAAAATTATATTGCACCGTTAAAATAGGGGTTGCCCCCATTCGCTTGAATCAAAGTTAAAGCGTGGGTAAGAGTTAGCCCTAAGCAAAATAGAGCAGGGGCATTCACGACGACTTTCATAAGCTAGCTTGACAATTTGAAATTTCAACATATTTTTATAACATTCTACATCTTTATATTGGATGAATAATGTAATAAGTTCCACGGTTAGTTCTCCACCGCCATGCGCCAGCTTGGACTTCACCGCATGTTGGATGGGCATTTTGCGAATGCTCGCCTGTCTAGCTACCACCCTCAAGTAAAAAATCTGTCACCAATCACATTACAGTGTCTACCGGAAGCAGTTCTTGAGATTCAGTAATTCCAGGCCCAGTCCGTTTACCAACCTCGACCACATCATCACTTACCAACTGGTGAGATAGTGGTCAAGTGCTAGACTATCAGTTGTAAATAAATAAAAGAGAGTAAAATAATGTCTAGGAGTGCTGCATATTGGGCGAACATCAAATATATTTACCCTTTAAATTATTAGTCGAAAGGTAGCAGATATAGCATTCTCAAAAAGGGTTCGTGTCAGGAAGGTTGCTAGCCTAAAACTAAAGCCAATAAGTTTCATTTAATTATTAAGAAAACATATTTTTTTAAACTTATCTTGTATCATTCTTTGTATAGCATTGTGGACAATTCCACTTGTGAAGTAGGTACTACTATTCTATGCTTTAACAATCCTTATTTTGAATGCTCCGGACGAGTTGCATTCAACTACTCACGTTATCGTGAGCATGCTGTTGCAGATCATTAGGTGCACAACAGAGATCTTTACAATTTTATCGCCCTAAATAACCGAATGGTGGGATAAACTACCAACAAGAGAATCCCCACGGAAGTTCACATCAGGCAGGCGTCTAGCCACGAAATTGAAACGTAAACTTTTGGTATGTTCTAGTGTTGTCTTTCCTATTGTTAAATTAAACTTATGTATGAAAATATACTCTTGTGTCATTCTTTGTGTTGCTAGAGACAGCGTACCAACCTCGCATTAATGGAATAACGGGAAGAACATGATGGGTTTTCAAGAATTCTGTAACACATTTGTATAGGCATCGCATTTATTATGTTACGATTTGACACGTAACATCAGATTGTACTTCCCTTTAAAAACACATGGTTACCATCACCTATGAATCAGCAGTACGTAATGTTTGCCTTTATAAAACTGCTACTAATATATAGTTAAATAATACGCCCATGTAGTTGAAGTAGTATCTTCGGATGGCAAACGTAATGTCGAGCTAGCAGAGCACTTCTGTTCAAAACGCTATTCTAGCACGACTTATCACGTATCATATATAACTTATCATATAGAATGAGTTGGAGCCTTTATATCAGCCCGTTTTGTTCTGTCTATTCATACATTATCTATCATCCTTGGGTAAAAGAGAAAAATATCTAGTTGGCTACGTTGCTGAATTAAAATCACCCTTCTGTAGGGGTGTAGGAGAACTGTTTCAATACCCGCGTTTTGGCAGTGAAATTTTAGTCCCTTGTAATAAGGGACGTGCCAATTTGCGATTTACCAAGTACAGTTCCATATTACGGAGTACAATAAATTTTTTTTGGCAATTAAAAAATATTGTCAAGTCTAGTATAGAACTCAGACAAAGAAATGAAAGGATGCTTTCGCCAACCTATCAACGAGGCATTCTCAGTGATATAATTATATTTGAAAATAGATGACGAAGAAGGAATTTGCAACCAGGAAGTCGTAAGCGAACAGAATAGTGCGGTGACTCACCTCCTTATGAACTTTTTGAATCCCCAATCCTTGCCTTGAACAAATCTGTATGCCCGCTGTGACTCCATCGCCTTCGTTTCTTCCCGCTTAGCATTTAATATTGAAAACTTAAACTTTGCACGCACTTCTGATTTATTACACGACACTAATAATAGATATAACGATAAGTAGTCTTTGCTCTCTTCGTCGAGTCCTTTTGGGTTTACTCGGAGACACCACTTTAATTTATCACTAGCACCAGCTGAGAAAGTCGATGATTTTAAAACTTCACCCATTTCTTCCCTACAGAAACTAAAATTGTTTATTGTCCACATGTAACTGAACTTAACCACTTTGACCTGAAACAAAGAAAAGGAAACAGTTATTTATTGTTACATATTGAGATCAAACGTTTTACGGTGCTAGGCAAGTTGGACGGAAGAAGCGCGGCTGGTTCATCGCACCGAGTTATAGACCTCGTAAAAAATGGTATTAAGTTTTCTGTGGTAGAATAAAGCTCAAGCTCGTTTCGCAAGGCGTCCTCGGACAAGCCGCCGCCACCGCGATGACGACGAACGTCTCGATCTTACAGGAACAATAAATCTTCCTCAACGAGAATCCACCATTCAGCCATCATAAGTCCTTTGTGCCTTTGTCTCTAATTGCTTCGCCGATAGGTCTCGTGGAAACAAATGGACGCGTCGGACGTGCGTTTAACGACTTTATTTATGGCAAATAAAACTTTACGGCACAACATGGCAAACTTTAAACATCCATTATGTCATTCACGATTCAAGGTTAGGTTGCTATCGGTAATATTTTTATGGGTCTGTTTATTACATGCAATGCACCGTCTGTTAGAGCTTCTGAAGTTAGTATTCGATGTCGTATAACTATAACGCAACAGCTGTAAGTAGAATAGGCAGTTGGATAATGCAATATTCTGCAATTCCAAAAGGTTTATGGGACACTGTGAAGTGGGTGTCGGTTTACGCTGTCGCCCATAAAACTTACACGTGGAATTCTGAGGTAATGGTGGCTCGCGGAATAAGCGAATGTCATATATTGAAATAGACAATCGAAAGTAGGGTTGATCTAAGTTATTGGAATAACGTATCATTGCATTTGTGTCGTGTAAGAGTTTAGGTCCCTGTCTATATCTTGGAAGGTGGACAGTTGGATAGCCTGAAGGTCATGAGGACTAGGTGTGTGAGTGCGCGGGCGCAGGCTGGCCGGCTGGTCGTTGCCCCCGACCGTTGCTGGCTTGCGGTGCTGCTGCGGGGTCTTCGGCCGGTCGCCGACCCGGACCAAGGCCGCCCGCATCATCCCCGCTCGTCCACGGCTCAGATAACATCCGCAAACTACCAACATTCCTATATTGCCATATTTGCCATCGACACGCATCGGCAATAATCTCAATAGTGATTTTTTAAAAAACTTACATGATAATCACGTATATCACCTATTACTTAGAATGCCTACGTAATATAGGTATCAGAATAGTACGTGATCAGTAGTCTAAACAATTCCTGTTGTAGTTACTTCGCGGTATCTAGAAACGAGACAGCTCAGCAAATATAATCATATAAAATATTTGAAAAGGTGTACAATATCTCCTTCATTCAAGCTGTAGGCGTTCACTTCGGAGAGTCAGCTAGGCAAACTGCAACAATATATGAATGATGTTTACAGTCGGAGCATTTCCATATGACGAGGTGAATTATCGCAAAAGTGTGCGGCACGTGTACTTGACACGGCTAGGTTTGTGTGGAAACGTGCTGATCTACCTCACGTTTAAGCCTGCCACCAGGAAACAATCATAGCACAATCAATTATAATACTCAACAATACCTGTAGCGTTTAGGTACGGACCCGTTAATAACGGTCCATATGAAGATCATCAAAATTCTGATGGAAATCTTAATAAGGTGTACGTGCCATTCTGTCGGACATCGGGCAAAAAATACCGCTAGAGCTCGCAAACTCAATAGATTTTTGGGCAAAAAACGTCAAAAAAGGTAATACCGGGTCGACGGCGAAGTCGAACAACGGTCGTTCCAATTGTTTGAGCAGTGAGTTAGTGACCACCGGCCCAAGGAAATAACGTTAACGGCTTCACAACTGTAGCCATACCCAGTAAAGTTTTAAAGACCGAAAAATATCTCTAAAGTACATTATTTTAAATTTCTTATCAGTGCAAGTTGGATACCGCAATACTGATACGCAAACGTGCGAGGTGACGACCAGGGTTATGTAAAGATGATTATGACATAAGCGAAACCGAAGGGCAAATGTTTCTCAGAAGTCGGATATTTTTACTGTGCACTGCGAGTCGTCAAATTTATCTCATGCTAAATTGTATATCGCTAAATGAGTAGCCGTCACGTTGCAGATGCCTGACCGCAGCGCGCTTCACAGCCAACGGCTAGCAACGTGATGCCACGACACCTAGCTCGAGCAGACACGTTACTTCCTAGTATGTTTAAATATGTACAATTATTAACACAATCTGTACGTGTGCGCAACATTTCAAGTTCACCGATAACGGCCTCGGCAAACAATATTATCGCTCATTCGCTGGCTTCACATTAGATGATTTGTATATTTACGACAGAGCAGCGGCCGTGGATGGAGGTTTATGAGCACTTTGCTGTTATTTCACTCATCGGGAGAATCTATTTCGATGAAATATTGTCAGCGCTCGAGGTCGTCAAATATGAATCAATACGTGATCTCTTTGATCAGGAAGTGTTATTGCGTAACTTGTTGTTTAACAAAGTACATATCTCATTTGAAATATGAGCCTGTAACCTTAGTATCTCAATTATCTTAACAATCGTTCCAAGGAATTGTCGAATCCGTCGAATATTTCCGTTTACCATCCACACCATGTTAATATCATTGTTAGCATCTTATATTAGAACTGGGAAGGTCGCCTATTCTGTCTCATAAGTATCGGTTTGCGTCGCTGCAGTCATAGCGGTATTGATCTCGGAGCCCCTTATCTACTTCTTATAGGTAATGGGCAGAACAAAACACTAAAAGGTACCATCTTCTAATATGTTTGTTTTCGCAGAAGTATTGATTTTAGACTATTAGCCGAAGACTAGTAGAATGTAATAATGATATAATAACGTTGATGGTGTTTTATGAAATGTTAGGAAAGAGCTCTTAATATTATTTTGATGATTTATGACATTAGTGGTAAATATTGATACTGATATTTGAGTGAGTCCGTTAAAATTTTAAAATCTTGCGGCTTTTCTGTAAACCCTTCACACCACAATCGCTGTTTCTCCTTGTCTGCTATTAAACTGACCATTGTTGCGTAGATTTCCTAGTAATCATTACAAGATCTGAGCAGCCATGGTTTAGTTACTCGGGACTGCTATTTAAAATTTATGTATTTAGAAGTCGTATGAGGCTAGAAGAGATGTTACAGAGCAGGGGCAGTAGCGCCTCATAAGCGATCCTCAAGACTGGAAGATGTTCTGGGGAATACTGTGTTCATTAGTGGCTGATACGGCTGGTTCAGAACAATACCTGTGTAAAGCACCAGTTTTCGGCGACGGGCGTGTTCCCGTCGTGTAACGGGCTGGGCACGCGGCTCACTGCCATCCCGCCGCCGGCGCCGTTTGAAGAGACGCGCGCCGACTGTGGAGCGGGCGCGCCGCCGCCCGTCCCGCCACCGCCGCACTCGCTGCCTGACCCGAGCCTGGAGACAATACACACCAAAAAAATTGTTATAGCTTGCAACCAATTATAAAACAACAACGTACTTAAGTAAAGGGAGCGATAATTATTAGCGCACACTGACCCAACGTGGGACGTGGCGCTTGTTGCACAGAAACCGTCCATTAACAGGAAGGACCCGTGTTCAGAGTCAAGCATAAAGGAGTCTAAGGAAGAATAACAACAACATGTGCTCGTAGCGAAGTTTGCTTAGCCGTTCTTAACCGATAAGCTAAGTTAAGCAACGTCCGCCGCGGTCATGACTTGGATGGGTGACCGCTAGTGACATTACTACTGAGTGCTTCCGTGCTTCAGAAGGCACGTTCAGCCGTCGCGTCGGTTCCGGTTGTTGTCTTAGGATGGCAGTCGTTACAGCATGGCCTGGCTAGCTTTCACCCTCTTCTGAAAAATCTGTCGCCAAGCACATATCGGTGTGTCCAGAAGCTGCCCTTGAAAGCCAGTAATTCTAGGTTAGCCTGACCAACATCTTCGACTACATCACTTACCACCAGGTGAGATAGTAGTCAAAGGCTAGACAAACTATTTAATCAGTACTAATATTATAAATGCGAAAGTAACTCTGTCTGTCTGTCTGTCTGTCTGTTACGCTTTCACGCCAAAACTACTGGACCGATTTGAATGAAATTTGGTATGGAGATAGTTTGAGACCCGGGAAAAAACATAGGATAGTTTTTATCCGACTGCGCAAAAAGAGGTTAATGTTTTCGCGCGATAACCGACATAAGCGCGGGCGGAGCCGCGCCCGGAAAGCTAGTCAGCTATAAATAATAAATAATCTAAACATAACTTTACTTAAACACTACATATTCAAATTAGTAATGAAAAGTAAAATTTTAGAGTATGAAAATGAACACGTTCAGGTCCTACTCGTCCTAGGTCGATTGTGGTAGGACTTGCTAACTCAACGACTGCAAACATGATATTCAAGGCTCTCATTGATTCCTTTGCCTGTCCACCTTCCAGCTCCAATCTCATTTATTTTTAAAATAAGATTATATTTACAAGTACATATAAACGATCTAATTACAAATTTCTGGAGGAACTTTGAGTGATGAAGAAAGATAATTATGGTCGCCCTTTGACGACTGTTACATAAACGCTGGCGTCTATCGTGATTTACTACATAATCACGTAATACGCAAGAATCTGATAATATTTGTTATAATATCATATAAAATATTCTCTAATACTATATTTTTTAATACTCATTGAATAGATTCAACATGTTGCGGTATTTTTTATGATTTGACGATTTAAGGGTAACTTTTGGAATCATGTGAATTGGTGCACAATCACTTTAGAAGATATTACGAGTAATATCATTTTAATCTCATACCATGATCACGTAGAATTATTAATAAAACTAGCAACAAGAGGGACAAAATTAACTTAAAAATTAACGGCAAAGATTTGGGTTTACACCTTAAGGAAACTATTCTCGTGGTGAACATTTTCATTGATGAGAATAAGCGGATTATATATAAAGAGATTGAGAACAGATTGGATCGGAAGCGTACACAAGATTCTAAGCTAGCGCTTCACGTAAAGGGGATTGTTTCTCGCTATGTGCTTTAGAGGTATGAAACTTTGTATTAGTAGATACTAGAGTAGAGTCTAGCGTTCTTTGAAATAATTTCTTTAATTTCTTTACCCATGGAACTTCTTTTAGTCTGACTAAACTTTCTGAGTGCAACAAATATACAGGTCGACGAAATAAAGCGTGCAAAAAGCTTTAGTGATCAAGACATGATCACCGTGGATATATCATCAAACATAATAGAACGTGTTAATCAATTAATATCAGTTCAAAGAAAGCCGTGGCTATGAAAAGACATGTACAAATAAATACTTAGAAATTAAAACAATGTAAACGTGTAATGGAGATAAAATAAAAATAATACCTATAACATATAAATTACTTAATACGAAGAATACACGATAAATATCTTAAACATTCAATAAATAATACATATGCGATGAAAATTCTATATAAGTATTGATTTAGTAGGTACAAAAAATGATAATAAAATATATAGAACACGAATTAAATGGCATGCCACTAAACCTAGAGAAAATGGTGTCACCAAACATATGCGTCATGGGCTATTCATATATTCATTACACATTTTAGTGCCTAATTCTCATTTCAAGTTGGTCGAAATAAACAATTTTATATATTTCTTGAATCCATAACAACTATATAACTTTGAAAATTAACATTAATCCAGAACTATAAGTAAGTATAGTGTATATAGTACCATGTAACAACATAGATATGCCAGATTGTCAGCTAGCGACCCAACATAGTCCATAAGCAATACCTGCAACTTCTCATGGAATGAATGCAAAGCGTAAATGTACCAACGTTGTTAATGCGCCAATCAAAGACCGCAGTTTCGCTTCCCGAATGTGGGACGCGAACACAATGCCAGCATATTGCTTTATAATAAAAGTACTGCTGCATGTATACTGAGATACGGACGCTAGTGTACCTACATACCGCCAATGACAACGAGGCGAAAGAAGACATACGCGTAAGTGGCTTTCAACTTTTAGGTTTCGGTGCCGTCAAAATGTCGAGAGTACGTCTAAGTGGGACACGTACAATGCGAGATACGACCGTCCTGCGAGACTTTCACGAACTGTATTTCGATTACCAAATACGCGTTAGAATCTGTGTCAGTTTCATCACAGCGCTGCATCCGCTCGAGGGCCGTGCGTTCGCTTTTGTGAAGGCTCACTTTACACCAGCCGTGCGATATGTGGTTTCCCGAAGCGGGATAACTTCTTTGTACTTATTTGCAGCATTGATTACCTGCACAGATTTTTAATTTCGCAACATTTCCTCGGCTATTTTATGGAGAGATAACGCTTGGAATAGGTGCAGAATATGGTAACTTCGATGAATAGTAAAACACTATATTTAATAGTACCGACGAGATTTGTAACATTAGCCCGTGGTTGACCTTATAGCATAGCACATGTACCAGTTTTGGATATCACGTCAGCAAATTCTTATAACACGGACCAACAAATATGACAAAGTAAAATACAGCTGTTGCTAATTTCAAGGAAAAATCAAATTATCTCCACTGAAAGACTAACTTTACGTTTGTACTAATAATTATTAAATTGCGCAAACATGCAATGGTAAAAATGTATGTTGCTATAATCGAAACTACTACGCAATGAAATTTCCTTATGAGGGCAGCAGAACATGACTCTACTATGTCGACACAAACGAAAAGCAAATATGAACTAAGTAAAGCTGTAGGGCAGCTAAGATGCCCTGATAAAGAAGGAGAGTAAGTATACATAGTTGCAATCAAATAATGTATGTCAAACAGAAAAAGAATGTCACAGCACTAAATAAAAGTAGGGTAAGTGAATTAATCGGCACGACCCAGAAACTGGCTGCGCCTACGGAGACTCGTTGCGCAGTGATAGTATTGAATGAGAAGTATGGAGAATAATTTCTAGTTTACCAAAAAATGAAATACCCAAGAGATTACTCCACAGGTGTTCCTTTAATTTTAATGAATTCTATTTTAGAAACTAGCTAACTTCGATCTGTTAAAAAATCATCAGTCTAATAAACAGTATCAACAAGTTGTTCTTTGAGCTCGTAAAATGTTCAGACTAACTAACAACAATAACAAAGGCATTATAGTCAGTTTACAATAATTCTGATTCAGCCAAAATTAATTCGGTATAGCAACGGCACCGATAAGTACGTCTCAGGAAGATTGCGCCATAGGATTACCAGTAGGTCACTCTTCACACTTGCGGACGTTTTATAGGTGACCAACATTTTTATATAGTTGATAAGATATCGCACGCACCGTTCCATCCGAGGTCGATCAACAATTTGCGACTGTGGCAAATGGAGCGGCCCGACCTACATACACTCAGTAAACCGCTCCTATGGCGATTAACAATAGATGAATCATCATATCAACTCATCTATTACTTTTGACCTACATAATATAGGTCATAATTACTCGGTTGTAACGAGAGAGATTGATGAAAAAGATACGCGTCAAAATTGATCAGATAGCGGAAAAAATACATTGGTATTGAATATAAAGACGAAGTACAGACACTACGGATGCTACCTTTGTATGTTGTAGGGTAGGTAATGCTTAGAGATGCAATGAGTCGAGGTGGGTGACATAAGACGCGAGTGGGCAATTCGTCACGGCTCCAATGTAAGGCTGCTTTGCGCCAACACCGGCCGGATAGCCCTTGCGGTAGACCACCCACCGGTGTAGGCCCACCACGATCGTTCACAACAAAAAATATCGTTATTGTAAACGATACGGCTTTTGTCAACGCCCCTGATTCATCATTAGTTAGACGCGCTTATCTTTTTGGATTAGCCGAATCAGGTCCATGTTTTGACTGCTCTAGAAACAACCTGTGTAGGTATTATTATTATTATAATGACAATTTGTAACGTTAGCATCAAAAACTTATTTATGATATCAGTTATTATATCAAAGACCGTACAATTGTAAATGAGAGATGTCGAAATGTGACAGGTTAAACCTTCTTACTAAGAAGTCGTGAGTTTAAAAAGTCAACAACCCGTAATATGTTGAGCAATATATACGCTGTAGAGTCGTATCATTGGTCTCCCGTGGTCTTATTATAGATGTCATCCGACCTGCTCCCATCCTCTGCTATATTTAAGCCCTCTCAGCGACGTTTCGCTTAGTAGACGAGATTTCGAGTTAACATTTCAACAACGAATAAAAGAGTTACATTCAATTTCAGAACCCAAACGCTATTCAATGAACTCAATTTTTCAAGTATTTAGGTGCTAGAAACGGCTGCAAAAGGTGAACAGTACCAGATTTGAAATTTTTAAATAGCTGGTATATTATTGTGATACATTTTGAAAATTATCGTTGCTGTAAAATTACATTTGAATATGACTAATATGCATCTTCTAATGTTTATTATATTACAAGTTCATGTTTTATTAATTTTTAATTTAATAGTGATAAAATCACAATAAATATTACAACAGCAACAAACATAAGCAAAAGCAAAGCTATGAGTAATATTTTTGTAACGAGGCTAAAGTATTTGGATTTCTGTGTCATTTATACGCAATGACAAAGACTAACGCGATACAGAAAACAATAAACGGCATGATTTTCCGTAACATTATACATACATGAACGCATTTAGTATATTGTTTCAATCAAACAGTGGCGTTCTAAGGAGTGTTAGACCCTGAAAGGTTGACAATCATAATGGCACAACCATAAATTTGCAATCAATAATAATAAACGGGCAGTTGTTAACGAGACAATGGAATCGGAATAAGGACGATAGAACAATGAGCGTCCTGATACGCATATGAGTGTGGTTTTATTCGAAACAGAGCGATGGTTAGTCCGACTGAGTCGAGCGAAGAGGGGAGTAACCAACTGAGCAATGCCCTCTTAACGATGACTGCGTGCTGTGACTCAGACGCCCTGAGGACGACCCGACATTATAGGGTCCTCGACTGGATTCTGAAGGACGGTGTGTTTACCGCGACCAAACAGTCCTACGATATCGCCTTATTGTTGCAAACACTTGTCATCTTTATTAGCGAGGCATTAAATTAACTGCATTAGAATAATAATTTCACTGTTGACGTGTAAAAAAATAATAGTTAACAAACCAATACAATTTAAAATGTACTGCTATTGTTGCATAGATCTAGCTTCAATATTTTACAATGACATTACTGCACAACTTTTAAAGTTCAACGACTGCTAAAAATTGTCAAAGAAATATGGTGATTAAACGATATTTAAAACCAATTTAAAATTAAACATACACATTGGAACATCAAGTGAAATTGTATATAACTTAGAAACTATGAAACAAAATAAATGTTGGTATCAGATGATTACGAAAATTGTTTTATTATATTAATGGCCTGTTTCAGAATGTTCGAGTAAGTTCCGGTTTTACTACCCAGAACATATATATTAAACAAAACACTATTTTTGCGTTTCACAGTCATCGATTTAGCCTAACCATCGGCTAAATCTTGAAACGCGCTGGATGTTAACTGTCATTTTTATCAGTCAGTTATTTTATGTGTTGCATAGCAACCTCAAACTTTATTGGGACATTCTGAAACAGGCCCTTTATCTATTAATCACTATGTTAATGACATTGTGTTCAAATCATGACACTGCATGCTCCAAATAATTATTCATAATTAGGTACCAGAAGGTGCCTGAGTCTGAAGATGATTGCAATATAACAAAGATATCAATATTCAGTGCACAGAACAAGGTGGTAAAAAACATGGCTCCAAGTGAGGACTTTAAGATATATGTATATGTGCGTACCACATCCGGTGCTGACGTATGTGCCACATTATATATGAACTTAAAGTATGCAGGTTAGGTATATATAATTAAATGTGCCAAATGGTAAACCACAAAACAAAAAACCTAACTGTATTTACAATGTTATATTGAGAGCGGATGTATAGTTGGTATTAATAATGACTCTCATGAATGTACATAAGGAGGCATTTTGATTACAAATGAATAAACCCTTTATTATAACTAACTGTCAACAAAAGAAAAAACTTTAAAAAAATATTGCTAAGCTATGAAATTAATGTAAGAATGATTGACATTGGTATGGACGCCAAAAGCAAATTAATGAATATAAAAGAACAAGAACACATTTTCAGAGACAATTTTCGCTTCTGTAAAGATGGAACCCAAACTTTTCGTCTATAGGCACTGGAACTGTAATAATATGGACCCAGACATACATCCATCAGACTGCTAAACTTCTTCTGAACGGAAGAACTTTTTTTGCAAATACGAGTACCTACCTATTTTCGTAAAAATGTACCACAAATGACAACTCCTGAATTTTGCGCTCTTAAAATGTGTGGATGCAATAACTAGCAAATGCGCTAAGCATGCAATAATGCTCCGGAAATCATATAGATATATAAAAGTAGTCTATATTATAAGTATTATGCAAAACTGGGAACAGAAAAGATGACACAGAACTATTTGAAATGCGAATAACATACGAATATGCATCTTATATGTATTGTGCAACCAAAAATAGCCTAGGGAGTGGGTAATGCTAAGATAAAAACAGCGCAAATTGTAGGTGTGACGTGGGGAATGATCAAACATATGATGTGTTCAAGGCTGCTCCGGCCGTCATCATACATACACTGTAAATATCGCATTTAATTTAACAATAACTTTTGAAAGTCAAAGCAAGCGTTATAGTTAAAGCAAAATGGTCTTTCTGGAAATCATACGAACCCTCAACAAGCTCATATATAAACATTGATCATTAAAAAATAGTAAAATAGTAGGTGTGTACTTGAGGGGTAACACCAACAGTAAAAAAACTACTCCTAGTTAACGTCACATTGGATGTTGCAGACAGCAGAAGTAATGATAATGTTCATTGGTAAATAAATAGTCTCCTGCATCAACCACATATTATGGTACCAGATGAAGGACAGAAAGAGATTCTCTCAGAGACTATCAAAGCTTACTTTATTTATTGCAGAAGGGGAGAACGGTGTCCTTACACGGAAAACAATTTAAAGGAATATACAGAATAGTGTCTGCAGAATCTATTATAATAGTGTTCAATGTGCTTGTTCTAGTGTAAAATATCATTTTATAAGCAACACAAAACAACTAATGAAATCCGTGACAATGCTGGTGCTTTATGATAAGAAACATCAAAAAGGCAGGTGTAATAATTGCGATGTTTATAGTAAACGTGTACGTCATGTTTATTTTAATGTTGATGTTCGATAAGGAATGTCATTCGTATTATGCGACATTAATGAAATTAATTACAAGCAAGCAACGTGCAAAGTAGTTGCATAAATTGTGATAATGATATTACGAACGCGGAACTGAACGGCTTTTCTGTGCGGCCGCCTTTATTTGTCCGAGAACCGCGAGGACGAGCAAGGTGACCGTGCTAACTCACCACACATATACTTTATGTATGGGACATGACGACATTGCTTTTATGTTGCTGCGAAACGATTCTAACCTAGAACATCTTAATTGTTACAGTACACATATTATGTATGTATACACACATATGAATAGCTGATGCAATATTCTTCGTTCTATTGATTATAATATGACCTACGATACATGAGCTGAAGTGTTTGCTTATACTTGCTTTATTGCAAGTTTACAATTATGCATTTAATTTTTTTTATCAACATTAGATTGAATCCCTAAATTTCTAATAGATGTAAAGCCTTGAAATTCTCAGTATCATCTACAGTCTTACCAAAGAAGAGCCTATTCGGTGCGACTTGCTGCCTAGTTGTAGGGCTGAAGTTATTAGATGGACGCTTCAAATATTTCAGCTCGTAGCCTCGTTGTTTGCGAGTAAATATCCAAAGGAATTGGAACACTTGCGTCTAACTGAAACATGGTGCCTAATCTAACATGAAAAATAAGTCAGTACATAATATTTATATAGGTGCGTAAATTGTTTATTAAATCCTTTAAAGAATCAAGTATCAGTTAATATAATACTTAATATTTTTTATCAGGAGGAAATGAAATAGATTATACTGAAAAATTGTATATTGAAGAAATTCTGTATTTTATTGGTTAGGTATAAATAACTATATTTTATCGTGTGACATTGAAAGATAGATGGAAGCGGTAATCAATAAAAGTCATGAATCAGTAAATAGATTAAATAAAAATAAGTTTCAGTATGTACCTACACTAAATATTATGTAAATGTGTAATGTATAGCAGGAACCTACTAAGAGTTAAAAGGACCAAAGCTTCAAGAGAGCATTGGCAAACGTCCAACGTCGTATCAACGACATCATATTACTGCATTACGAAACGAAACTTATTTGTCCGTCTTGCCATGAAAAATAGTTTCTTCTAAACGGAATTATATTGAATAAATGTTGAAAAATAATTAACCTGTTTAAGTAAATGTGATGTAAAAGCAGAATTTGCATATAGCTTGATAGCTAAATGTTAAGGCCGAACATTAACGCGACGTTTACAAAGCTAATATTATTTCCTGATTGTTAATCAGGTTAGTGGTCTTAGAATCAATTGTGATAAAACAACTGTCACTATTGTGAGATCTTAATATTAAGGAAACGAGAATGATAATAAAAGCGTGTACAACCTCAGCTGCCGAGAGATAGAACGTTTCGACCTCGCCAAGAATCGAGCGATGGATCGACAAACTGAATAATGGTGAGACTACGTTCGTTACGTCATGACCTTCATAGGCCGGCTGTGTGACGTAGACGTAGCGCACTCACGCCTACCTGTTTGCACGTGGCTCAATAAAACTAACGCGAACGGCATTCGCATGGAAGTGGAACTCTTGAATGAACATCAGCAAGCTGCATTAATGCAGTACTTCAAGAATGTAATCCATTAATTGTACAAATTTAGAATTATTCGATTCTGTCAGCCCCCTTGCAATAAGTTTACTTTAGTAAGATGCAGTGCAAATGTGATATCTACAAACAGGTACTTATATAATTAAGAAAATATATTTAAGTATGAAAGTGTCGCAAGCCCATCACCAAGTGACGTTAAAACTACAGTTTAAATACATGACTATTAAGAATCAGCAGATATAGATAGAAAAAGGCATATTAATTACAAAAAAAATTACGTACTTCAACCAAGAGGAGCGCGCGGTTTGCTGATTATACCTAGAAAGGAAATGACAATATCGTTATAGTTGATAAATAGACTGTACACGTGACTTTGGCGGGAAGGTCTAGGATCAAGGCTTGTAACACAAAAGATTATCATGGGCACTGCGAAGCGAGGATAAGCTCCGATGCGGAAGCACCGAGCGAGGCCGAGGACGAACGACCAATTCACAAACCTGAACGCACGGCCACCTGAAGCCGCTAACATTGCGTTTCCAATAAATTACTTACTGGTAGAACAATAAAACATATAAACATTTATTAATATTTCCTTTTATTATGAATAGTAAACGGTTCAGTGTACGCAAGCTGGTTACACAATCTAAATCATACAAAATCCTGTATACCTACTTCAATTGATCTTGAAGTAGGTGCACGTGCAAACATAACGTGAACACATCGAGATTATTTTGAAATTATTACGACGAGACTTGGCGTATTTTAAATACAAAGAGCAAAAGTTTACATGACAATTATGTAATAACGCGACACATAAATGCGATGGTGGGCGAGCGGCGGCCGCGGCGGCGGTGGCATGAGCGTGGAACCGAATCCGACACACGGTACAACCTGGTCAGCTGGCCGATACAGCCGCGAAACCACCGCTCACATTTGGCAACACGACGGTAATTCGAAAGCAAAGCCATCGATGGCTATGTAATGCCAGTACCATGCTGACGCTAATCTAACTGGGACAAATTGATTAATAACTCTAACAAGAAACCGTGCCACCTCGGCCCTGCTGCACCGCGTTCCACATTCTATTGCCATGAATATGCAAACAGATATTTATGAATCTCGCTTCTTATTGTTACTAGTATTTCACGACTTGACTGGAGGCTGCAGCAGCGAAACACAAAGTGTTGCCGCACGCTATCAAATGAATTGAGAAAAATAATTATCCCTGCCCTTTTGAGGAAGTTTTCAGTGCATGACAAGGATGGTATTTTATAAATAAGCCCGGAGTAGTTTGACCTCAACTCTTATTGTCCTATGAATCCATCTAGTAAGATGGCCAAAATGATTGGCAAGACCTTGACTTCAGCCCAATATAAATTTTGTGACCCTAATTCCTACATTGTCGAGGGTCGTCGGTGTAGATTGCCTTTAATTTTATCTAATAACTTTGATGGCCGTTTTTAAACATTTTGTGAATACTAAACTTGATGACGTCTCACATATTTACTTGTCAATAGTATTTCCTGTGCCTTGAGAACTAGACGAAGAAACCGTTATTGGCCGTCATTACAAGAACCTCGACCTTTATCTTGTGTAAATATATTTAGTCGTATAATCAATAATGTGTTCTGTTATTTCAAACGCCTACATTTGTATTTCTTGCACTATATATATTTATTCATTTATTGTATATATGTGATCATAGCATGCTATACACACAACAATATTTTCCGAGGGTAAGTACCAAGATTTGCTTGTTTTTTGTTTAGACAATCATGTCAGAACGATTAAATAATATGGAGAACATATGCACATATTACGCAGTATTTTGTGCAACAATGTTAGTTATTTGTTTTAACAATTAACACGCCACGATAATACACAAATATACATTTTAAAATAAATATACAACTTACATTTACATCATAATCTTTGTGTCTACTAATGTAATGATGTATATTCGCTAGCCCTGACACAATACATCTTACGTGTGGGTGTACTAATACGGTGGTGTCACGTCTCGTGGTGTGCGTTCAGCAAGCTCATGGTGACAGCGAGGTGGCACTACTGGCAGTAATGGCACGGCACTGGCACTGTGGTGCCAGGCTACTAGTGCCAGCCCACTAGTGCCACCAGCTCAGCAAGGGGCATCGAGAACACGACCCGGTTCGCCGCTCGAGAAAGCATCGACAAAACTCGGTTGAGGCCGCGCGCACAAGCGGACGCACACTTTCAGTCTTTGTATGCGAAACGTGTGTATATTAAGAAATACTAGGCAAAAAAACTATAGAAAACGTCCGTTGCGAAAAATTGTTGAAACTTTATTGAGTTGACGTCTGTAATCAATACGAAAAGGTGATTTGATTTGCTTTACTGTTATGAATTGAGTGACAATGATATCAGAAAAATATTGTATTTAAAGGAAAATAAACGTCTGGTGAAGACTGAAAGGGCATATAGTATTCGTGTTTTCCTAGCGCAACGCTAACTTTCAAATAATATAAGAAAAATAGTAATCTTAAAATGGGGTTAAAGATTTCACAATTTTTACAAGGTTAGTTTTACATGTTTATAGTGCGTTAACACACCCTGGAACTCTCCGGATCTCTAAAATACTTTCGAAACAAGAATCAAGAATGTACTCCGCCCAAATGTTTGAAAGCGAACCTTGTAATTTTTGTTTGTAATCCCACATATGAAATGTATCGCTTTCAAGGTATTCCAATATTGAAATAAAAGCTAATTTTGACCGTTTTAAAATAAATTTGTTCAGCTACGTCCGTGACCTTGGATTTGACGCCCCCGTTCTACTTTCCTACATCTTTAACAATGCGTTAATCACCATTATTTTACCAAGGAGTTATGAATTGTCGCTTCTGCAATAGCACTATATCTAAACATCACTTCATTCAACAGACATTCAAAAAATTGGGTCTGCTCTAGATTATATTTAAGTAGGTAAGGACAAATTTTACTAACTCCAAACATGAAACTCAAGACTTTCAATTGTTCTTGCAGGAAAACCGGGTCAAATTTGACAACGTAATGCATTTGACCTACATGACAAATGAGAGGCATTTGAAAAAAATTGAGCAAGGTGTTAAGCGGTGGCAGCGCGTGCCACTATTTTGCGGTTCAGACTATAAATTGAGGTCTTCGCAGTTGACCTAAAGAATCTAAAATTATTCAGTGTCGGTTGAAAATTTATTCTAAACAGAATTATTTTTATGTAGCAAACATTCACATATAGAGTAATACATCGTATCATAGAAACATTGATAAAGTATTTAAAAAGTTATATTTATAAATGTATATCTAATCTCACCGCTTTTGTAGAATGCTCATCGTCAAATACTGGACTAATAAATTGGTATCAGCAGTTTTCCTAGAGTTGGTCATCACGCGTGCGCTCATCGCTCACTATTGCCTCCGGCCACTGGTTTGGGGTCAAGCCGCGAAATAAGGGGCACAAGGCAAAAGATGGTGCATTGAGAACGGCCTTAAGCCCAATAGCAATCTGCGGCCGCGCGCTGCTTCCTACTGGCGTCGGAGCGACAATGCCAACGCTGGCGTCGTCGGCAGCGCACGAAGGTGACGCTGCAAAGGTCGATCACCACTCGATCCAAGCTAGGACTCATTCAATATACTTCATTATATCTTTTCAAATTCGTCACGTAGCAACTGAAGCATTTAAGTTCATTGCACAGACGATTTTGGTTCTAATTTACATTCGAATTCCATGCTAATGTCTGACTTTGGACAGAAAAATATTTAATTAAAGTTGATATCAAAGCTAAATTCGATATGCTTATGCGAAAGAGTCGACCTCAAGCGTAGACAACTTTTCTTTAACGCTGTGTGGGGCCGCCATTCTAATATTGTCAGTACAAATAACATGAACATGATATTTATGACTGAAAATACAGTATTGAATCTATGTATGTTACAGAATCAGGCTGAAGGAAGGTGAGATGTATGTATGAAACTGTGCGACTCAGTAAAGACGGTGTACTTATCTCTTAGTAAAGAAAAGGGGGACAAAGATCTGACAGGCAATACGAAAAAATAATTGAGTAGGGTTCTATCGACCTAACAAGGCGAAAACTTTGACCTTAAATCATTAAACCAGGAGCGAGGAAGGTGAAACACAAATACTCAAGTTTTACGGGTCAACTGTGGGGAGTGGATGCCAGTGGGAGGCAGAGGCGCGAAGGGCGCAGGGCCCTGCGGGGGAGGACCCTGACACAGATCCAAACTCATCAGTAAAGCGCCACGAAGGCCTCGAGATTCGGCTGGTATAATCATCGATTCCTCCGCACACCACACCGCGTTACGCACAAAATGGGTCAGCGCGCTTGCCTTTCCAAACTTGGAGAGCGCGCCATGTCCCCGTTCAGAAATGCTCCCTCGGCAAATTAACGCTTCACGCAACCGTGCCCCGAATCTGATATTGAAAATGAGAATTTATATTCTACAGAGCATATCTAGACCATATAATGTTATCGTACGAAATGTGGTGATAGGTATTCAGAGATAATATTATATCAAAATACCACAGCATTTCGTACGATACTCGTAAATATCTGGCACTCGAGTTGGACACGCGAATATTGTCTAAATATTTGTTCAATATTTACGAAGCTGTTTTGTCTCTAACCCCTCATTTTACCATTGAGAGCTCTATCACGATGCTCTACTTTCGGGGGTTTATTATTAGGTATTCACTTATTGACTCATCTTTATTGTAATAATTCAAGTGGAATAATTCGGTCACGTACATTTAAAAAGCAAGTTATGTTCATTATCAAATAGGCCTTCTAAAATACTAAGTGGAGCGGCGTGGGCTGGGCGCACCAATTGAGAGAACGTACGTGACCAAGTCTCGTCAGCGGCAGCGTCACAGTTTCATGAGCCACTTTCAGGTGAGTAATGACATCGGGCAACCGTTGCATAGCGTGGCAGCGGCGGCAGCGGGGCAGTTTGCGGGTTGCAACATTAGCCACCTACTCGGCACGTCTACCCTATCGCCGGGGACCAAACGAGTTAACTATACTAAGGTAAATTATAAAACAAAGCGATTCACTGCGATTATTTACCAACATCGTCAAACTCTGAATATCACATCGCAAACAGCAGTTTCAAAGAGATTTCAATTTTACTATTGAATGAACACAGCTCAGAAACGAGAAGAATAACTTTCAAAAGGCATGAGGCGGTGAAACTAATCGAGATCATCGAACAACACAAAGAGAAGGCGCCGCGGACCGAAGAAAGACGCATCGACGCACTTTCCATTGACAAGGCGATATTCAAATTATAAAGTTTCACCCATGATATCTACATTTTGATAAAAACTTAGATTAGATCCAAATAATTAATACTTTCTCGACTTCAATATTAACAAACGAAATTTGAAAATAGCTGTTAAACTCAGTCATTATGTAAAACCCCAAGAATAAAGGGTGTAAACGGAAACTAGACAAAATTGTTTTAAAACTTGAAAGTGCCTTAGTAACAAATCAAAACACACAGCATATAGAGCCTTATATCATTAGATGCAAGGTTACGCAAGAAAAAAGTCCAAGGTTTTATTCCGCAAGAAAGTATAACGGGCGTTTCCAACCCAATACTGTACTAATACGAAAGCAGGATAGAATTGATTTTCCGAACGAATCACAGACCGAGTATTTTTTAAGATAACCTTGGCCTTGTGAGTTATACAAACAGTTCGGTAATAAGGAAGTCTTCGAAAAATTTACATACATAAGCAAAGCGGTTATAATGAAAATGAAAAAAAAATAGTTTTCGAGGATACGTGACGCACGGCTATTTACTTATCACGTTAAACACAGATGTTAGTTATGTACAGTAGTAAGAACCACCATGAAAGATGTAGCGATGATGTGAAAATCATACAGATTCTCCGGTACGTTAGTTTCGGCGGAAGTATAAGATCTGAGAGTACTAGCATTGAGCCTTGAGATATACGTAGCATTGGAATCATTTGATGAACATAATCTGATAATTCTATTTGCGTAGCTAATGCTAAAACATGTGACGTAACGTACGTAACACATTAAAGTCAATTTATGTCAGTGCGTTGATGTATTTCAGTCATAACGTAAAGAATATTGAGTTTATCTTGATACTCTCAGGGCAATATACGAAATCATAGTAAGCTTGTCGTTCTGGTGATTACTATAGACATCTGTGTCATACTTTCAGATATCACACCTGTATTCCACGAAGGGCACGTGTCATATCAACCACGTTTTGCCAGACATGCTTTAGTCCGATGTGATGACCTTATAGAATATTAAGGCACACTTGAATTCTCCGGACAGCTACTGATGATTAGGTTAAATGTTTAAATAATTTTGCTACTTACATCGCATTTTTAACTGTATCGCCGCTAAAATACGAGGTTAGTGCCGCCAAAACCCACTTAGTTATCGCATTCCGTTGCCAGTGAAACAGGAGCGCCGAGCTGAGAGCTGGCCTGGCCGCAATCTCTCGCTTTGTGAACGCTCACCGGCCCTCGGCCAAATTGATACATTCTTGCGAAACAACCTCGCCCAACTTATTCACATAATAGAATGTATTGTAAAGATACTTGGCAGCTTAAGTAGTTAAGATACAAATTGAATTTCAATGGACTGTCAACAGACTAAAATGCCATAACTATCAATTGACGATTACTTCTGCCTACAAACAAGTCGTCTTAATCAACTACAACTTGAGTTTGAGATGTAGCTTCGTTTATACCTACTTCGCTCGCAAGTCGGCAACCTCGCTTGTCTTTGCTGCATATAGCCGAGCCATAAATTGTAAATTCTGTTCTTCTGTTCCAAATTTCAAGCCATTGTTTTAATGTAGGCACCATCTGCCTTGACATGATTTAATAATCGACACGTTATTTTGGTCAGCTCTGTATTAGCTACGTTATATTTGGTATAATATCATTTTATATGCCAATTGGTTTCCGGCTTAGAATATTAGGATTGGTCTATATCCTACTCTTTAAAAGGAAAATAAGGGAAAGGATGCCCCGAATGAGCAGCATGGCACTACTATCATCGATTTGAGTAGGGTGTTGCTGCAAATTAGGTGACGATAGGAATTTTTACCATCTTGATTCTTTTCGCTCACATTAACCGAGAGTTAGCGGCTACAGTGCCAACAAGATATCCATTTAGTTCAGAATTAGGCAGGCGCGGCGCGGTAAGGCATAAAACCGAAGTCGAAACATTGTGTAATGTGTTGGTAGCCACAATATATTGAGCCCTAATGATTGCAGAATGCGAGTTATCATTTCATAAGGTTCATTCATAATACATTTCAGTGAAAATGTATGATCTAGGAATATTATACAAATAGAAATATTACAAAATTACTATGAATAATAAACTTATTCCGAAAAGCAATGAAGTACCCATTATCGAATGTGACTCCGTTCATGGCCATTGCTTGAGTATAAATAACATATCTGGGGTGTTCGTTACAAATAAGAATAAAGAGGGTTGAGATGGGACGAAGGAAGGCATACTACCTACACTTATGCTTTTCCGTGCATTCTGCGCCGAGAAAGGTCGTCGACCTCTCGGAGGAGCTTCTCCGCAAATCTTTATATTCTGCCCACACCGCTATATAGGTACCTAACATTGTATAGATGTCGCGCTCTTTAGGGGGATGGGAAGAAGGATCAAACACACCTAAAACGGAACGCTATCTATACAAGTGGCGACTGAATTTACATAAACATAGTACACGAAGAAAGTAAAGAAGCGGTATTAAGTAATTTATTAATAATACAATCTCATAATTTCTATCTTTACGAATTAAAGAAACTCATACACAGACGAGACAAACAGATGTGATCATTCCAAGACCGGAATATAAGACGAGTCGAGTTCTCAACAAAAAGTGATTGAAAAAAGGCTATTGGAACTACAGAAGGCATAGCGTTTTCCGGCCTTTGCAGACTTACTACCTGCTAAAGGAAAGAAACAAGTCCACCCTTGACAGGTTACAACGTACGTCTACACACACAGACCATCTACTTCTTTATCAATGTTAAAACTGGTTTTACGACTGGAATTAATTATATAAAATTACAGAACTACTTTTTGCACTTGAAATTATGAGGAAGACAGTGTTAAAGCTAGAATGTATTATCTTATACAGGAATGTACTTACCTAGTTATTGTCTTGATAAAAAAACAAAGTAATTTAAAATGTAAATAAACTAGCCACACAATACAACAACTAAGCGAAGCAACAATAGTTGCAGATGGTCAATTAACGTTTCATGGAGATAATTGTCATTAAGTTAATATTACTGCGAGAAATTTAATTATCGCTGATATCGCTACGTTTAATGTGGAATATTTGAAACGAAAAGTCAACGTAAACCTGTGATATTCCATACAAAAAGGGAATCATAAAATAGGAGACATTGGGGTTCTAACGGTTAGGGTTACCGTAACAAACGAGGGTGCGAAGGAATAAAGAGAAAACATCGAAATTCCATCAACGGCTAGCAACGGCGCTTTTTGCTCTACAAAGGGGAATATCAGTTCAAAATTCGTCAAAATTATCCCAAACTGCACTAACAATGCTAATTGCAACTAATGATTATGATAGCAGCAAAAGTAACTCAGACGATTTCTATGTTGCTACCTGTCATTTAATGTTCAGCTTACACAACAAGGAAAGTTAAACGCGTGCGGCAATCAACTTTCGCCCATTGTAGAGATAGTAAATGAAATCAACTCTAGATTGCATATTTACTCCAAATTTTATGTAAATTTTAGTAATAAATTATCTATGAATTAACGGTGAAACGCCAATCAAAACAGGAAACGTAAAGATTACAAATACAAAAACGGTATAGTACCTGTTTTATGTTCTAAATCAAATAAGCCAATCGACGGAAAGTCCTTCGATGTACATGATAAAATAAACTAGTTCCGCGTTGATTCCAACAACCAAAATAGCTCACCTGGCTAAGGCCATTATTCGTTCGTATAATCCAATTTTCCAAAATAGTGACACCACTCTGATAACACAAACAGATAGTATAAAAGTGCAATGTTCCACTAAAACAACGACACCGGTATGCGAAAGTGTATCACGTTGACTGTTTCACTTCACCACATGGCTGTGCGGTTGCGCTCGACGTCGTGACGTTCAGTTCGGTCGACGATCGACGGGCAACTGCCGCGAGTGGAGTATGCCGTCGGCGGTTACTCGGGGTGCCGATGCCGACTGCCGACTCGCAATGTGAATGTGAGCATTGTGAGCAGCAAGCCGAGTGGAGGCGCGGGGTCAGCCAGCGAGGGCGGAGGGCCCGATGACTGGCGCCCGCGGGACAGCTGCACACAGCGCCGCGGACCCTTTCTCCACACCTATCTCATTATAAACGCGAAAGCTTATGCCTGCTCTTGAATCTCTTATAACTCTTGCTACTATTAGTAAGGTACAAGATAACAGACTATACAATCAGGTTAGCAAAGGACACATTAACGCCATTTCTAGATTTAAAAAATAATCAGTACTAAGACTGAGGTGATAGGCAGCTGGCTATAAAAGCGAAGCAAAACTTGTTACATGTGCATGTTCTGACATATTGATACTTTTGTTGATCTACATATGGAATAAGGGTGAAAAAAACATGATGATAATATTTTTAACGTTATTGAAATAGAAGTTCAAGACGGGAAATACTTACGGAGCTTAAGATTTTTCAGACATCCAATATTATGCTGGATTTTTTAACTTTCTGTACGTATGATTGATAATGTAATATAAAATAAAACAGTTTTTGTGAACGGCCAAATTTTAAATGATGAAAAGTATTTTATAATACCGTTTATAATTTAGAAAAACCTACAAAAACAATATATACCTATCCGCCTAATAGACAATCCCGCAAAAAAATGTCTGCTAACCCGAAGGACGTCACAGACACCACGTACTTAAACCGAAATAGTTTTCGACGCATTTGACTCCTACATGAAGCAGTCTCTGGAGGTTTTGACTCTTTGAGCGCATGATCTCGATTTCTTTATGGATACAGGAAGTCATATATTATATTGGCTTAGCAGTTAATTTAGACAGAATTGACAACAGATATAAAAAAATAGCTTTCAATAAGCACTTCCTTACTTCACATTTAAATGAAATAAAGTGTGAGTGAAATATCATCGAATTTTTTAATTCGTTTGAAAGGCCTATCGATGCCATTATTATTGCTTCGTTAAAATATTCGCCGCAGCTCTGGGTGGCACTCATCCGATATATCTAATTTTTCATGGCTCTGGCGCATCAATCAGGCTGAATATGACCGATAGCATGTTTTATGTTGGCTTTGATGGCTGCTATGGTTTGTGGTTTATTCGTATAGCAATATAAGAAAAACCCACAAGAAAAAGTCTAACGGGGTCAAATAGTATGATCTCGGTGACCAGTTCACATCACCTCCACGTGAGATGACCATGCCCTCAAACCACTCGTGCGGAATGTCCAATGTGGCATGATTTGTGTAGAACATAGCGCTGTCCTGTTGAAGCCACATCTCATTGTTGTCCAGATGATTCAATTCAGGCAAAAAGTAGTTGGTAATCATCGACCTACAGCCATCGCCGTTGACGGTGATGGCCTGGCTAACGTCCTTCTCAATTAAATATGACGCCACCAGTCTAAAATCCACACTAAACAGTGACATTTTCGGGGCGCATTGGATGTCTTAGATCTCATATACCTAAATAAATATCGACCATAATTCGACTATTTTGTTTGACGGGGCTTCCTAGCTGACGATGATTTTTCATAGAAAATTAGAGAAAATTTCCCACTGCACCAGAGCCCATTAAACGAACACACGTCGTTGTCTATGGTCGTTGGCCTTTAGCTCCAGGGTAAGTTCATTATTATACGGGTGCAGACCCAAGTATCGACGCAAAATTCTGTTGTGCTAAGTTGTAATCTGCGAAAGGCCGAGTTCTTGTGAGCGACGCGATATCGACTGCCTCGGATTCTCCTGCACACTCTCACGAACAGCGGCTATCTTTACGGCAGATCTTGTGTTACGTCGACGAACCAGTGGACTAAAATTTTACCACCACACTGCGAATAGTCGTGTTAGTACGACGATAATGGTGTCAACACTAAAATGAGCGAAGCGCGCGGCACGTTGCCCGAACAGACCACCCATTTTGTTAAAGTAATTTATTATAGTGTGTTTCTTTTCTAATATTGTTAATATTTTATTTACAAACGATACTTTATTTTTGATAAATGTAATTATCAATTACGGATTTCTAGAAATTAACACCTGAATCTAATTATTTAAGTGCAAAAAAATTCAGTCCGAAAGTAGACGAAAATACATTGAATATAATTTCTATGATGAACGGATTATAATGAAACTCAAACACCTACGACCTCTAAAAATAAGAAATGAAATAACGAACTTTTCTGTTCAATTGGAGCGAAAGGCGCGCAAACAAAGGTTTATTATTGAGGGGCATCAAGCCTAAAATATTCAGTTGCAGCTTAGTTCAGTGCACGAAAGGACAAGTTGTTGCCCCCGTATAGAGCCTTGAGCGCCCTTCCAGCTAAAGCTCAAAGACACCAGCCGAGCTCATTACAATTCTCAACTTTATATCTATGGCTTAAATTGCTCTGCTCAACTTACGATGTGTAGTGTATTTAGTGCAACGTCCCTTGGATCATCACGGCCAAGACAAACACACTTATCAGAGAACAATTTATACAAACCATTGCTCTTGAAACTGAATGACATTTGACAAAAGGTTCAGAGAGAAAGGTCGTTGGCGGCTTTTATATAACACCTTGATGAAATTACTTTACGAAGTAATGAAATATTTAACCAAATTTAGCTGACGGGGTTTTGTCCTACTCGATTGTTACAGAGTCGGTTGAGAAAAGTTTTGCAATAATTTTTAGGGTTGCCGTACGGGAGAACGGGACCCTATAGCTAAGTCTAAGCAGTCTGTCAGTCCTACCTCAGTCAGGCCGCATATATTGAGCCGTACTAGAAGCTTGTCAAAATTATGTCGATAATAAAAACAAAAATTACATTATAGCGCGTCCCAATACAATTTACTTAAAAAAGATACAAATGTAATACATTCAAGCGTTAAGTTAAATGTGATTAACGCGACCGATAGTATGAAGGTAAACGTGACCGATTTTAATAGGCTATGTTACCTTAAGGTAACACAATAACCTATTAAAATCGGATACGTTAAGACGGAGAAAGTCAATAAGTCAAAGTTGTACTAGCCCTAAAGATCCTGAATTATATATATGTATATAAAAATCCCTCGGTAAAATCATACAGCAAATGTATTATGTTTTGATACAGAACCCTCAGTCCAACTAGCACTTGACAGGATTTTTTTTATTTTCTTTCAATTACAGGTCGTTTTGTTTGCCTTTGTCCTTAAAATTTCAAGTTTCTTCATGGCTGTATAAATATTTTTTTCTGTAGCAATAAAAAACTCTCTTTTATCCGCAATTTGGTGAAAGTAGTAGCTGTGTAGAACGAAAATTGCCGTATCAAATCTGTATATTTCTGTGATTATCATCTATATGTGTGTGTAATTTTAAATAGAAATGTTGTCACTGTTCCGGAAGTCAATACTGCTATTTCAAAGCGTATCGAATTATAATTATTATTGCTTTAACAGTACGAAGACGGTAACGGGAGATATTTTAAATTTCTATAACTGTCATAAAAACAGGTCTAGTCGAAACTTTATTGTCACCGAATCAATATAGTCACACTAACAAGATTCTTGCTGTTCGCTATTGGGGACTGAAAATTGAGGTAAATATTTTTACCGCAAAATTAGCCAAGTATGATTCAGAAATTGGCTTGACCAACCGGGGAAGCAAATTTGAGTAGGCTGAATGCATTCATAAAACGTGCATCGGCTATGTGCATACAGAATACAAAACTAAATTATATGACCGCCGAGGGTTAGTCAAAGTCAGCGAGTCATCTCCCCCTCAAAGGCGTCTCAAACACCCGTCGACCTTGGCTCGAGCCTTCAGGGTTAACCTCCCGAAGGGAAAAAGCCCTCACGGCCTCGGATTCCGCGGGCCCACCTTACCTGCTCGGAATCTTGGCCCTTTGTTCGACGCAACGCTACAAATATTTTCTAGGAACATACTTGGATTCGCTTGGTTTTGATTTAGTAGAACCTTATATATAATAAATAAATGTTTGTTCAATTAATCTTTACTACTTCCCACAAGTAATTAACGTAGATATTTTTTAAAGTTTCTATAAAAAATAACTCAATTTGCATTGGTTTGGCGTAACAAATACTGCAATAGATATCCGAGGTATCTAGCTTTGATATTCACCTAGATCCGGTGTTACACGGTGAACGAGTCTTTGTATCAGCCATTTCGAGGATTTAAGCAAATTTTAAAATCGGATTAGCCTCTCTAGCAAAAATAACACAAAGTATCTTTTGTTTTGTCATCAGGAGGCACGTACTGCATACCCATAAGGAGTATACAGTTTCAAGAATAACGTTTGTTAAACACATAGAAAAAAAGGGTTTATTAGGAGTTAAAAAGGATCACTACCTTTAAATGCTTTAAGTGGAATTAATAAATTTATGGTATTCAATAGATATTATGTATAAATTTTATTAGTTTCAATAATATGGTTGATCAAATTTTTGACAAAAATACGAACAAAACGTAAGCATACAAAGTCAAAATCATATAAATCATTTAAGCGTCTACGAAGCTCATCACTGTCGGCAAATTCAGCAAAAATTGTTACATACCCACTACTGGGAGAACATGGACACAGACAAAGGCTTATTTAAGCGTTGTTCGAGAAAATAAAGACTACGCTGTACGTGCTTGCTGAAGACAAAACATCAGATACTTAACTTTTTGTTGATTAGCTGTTTGTAAGTCCATAATTTGTTTAATCTGAATCAGTATTGAACGTGACTGTAATGTGTTCTGATTATTATTTTATAGATACATATATTTATTTTAAGACAAAAGATGAAGAATTGAACAATGCGCAAGTGATTTCATGATCATCGTCATCAGCTTCTATAAGTTCATTGATAAGCAAAAACTTATTTTAATGAATTGTTCCAATTTGAAAATGTATATTAGTAAAGATATTATAAAAAAAAACCTCAAAAGCTAACCTGTATGAGACAGAGACGGACATACAGACACGCAAAGCAGGTGATTATATGAGGTTTCCGAATTTTCGTTTATGTACGAAACCGCCTTAAAACGATGGTAAAACCAAATTATGTGTATATGTATATACAGAGACCATCACACCGAAGTGTAGACAATGTAGACACGAGCAGCATTTACATAAGTGGTCGTTTGTTTGCAATAATGTAGGGTGAGGATTCGCGTCATCAGCGAGCTACCGACACGACCGGGGCGCGCTGGCCTGACCTGCTACAGCATCAAGGCCACTGGGGCGAATGGCTCCACCCCGATTGGTTGGTAACCTATTTCCCGCATATACTCCTCATGTACAAACATATAGCATATGCCACTTCTTTACCGCATATATTTTTAAATCTCGATCCACCTGAAAGCACGCGACCATCGCGCGGCAGATAAATAAACTACAAATTATTTCATTTTATTACTGTCTCAAGTTTAGATCTAGGTTAAGAGGTTGATACTCCGATTGGTAGAGTTTTGTGATTTGTAATGAGGAGGACGTTTTGATTAAACAATAACAGTGGACGAAAATAAATTTGAGAATAATAACAACACAGTAAAATGTGTTTTATAAAAGTCAGCCAGGTGGAGCGACGACCTGCGAACGACGAGAAGGCGGTTGGGTCGTTGGCAAAGGGTCTTTATGCGGTGAGACTGATCGGCCTAATTGAGATCATAAGAAGGTTCATTTGATTATGTACAATTTATTATTGCTTTAGATATTTTCGACAAATTGATACAATGAAATTTTGTCGCGGTTCGACAACCATCAAAAGAGACTGCAAATCCAGCAGACATCAGATGTAACAGCACAAAAAATCTAAGATGATGTAATAACTTTCAGAGCAATCGATAAATAAAATGGTTAACAAATTGGAAAACTTCTTGCAGATATTAGAGAGCCGTTTAAAAACGCAGATATCTCGGGGCGAAGGCACAGATTAAAGTGTAGTTATTATGTAGAAGGCGAAAGGCTTGGTGTGTATATTTTTTTTAGAAACTGCACCGAGTGCCCCGAGATCCGTCCGCTCGCACTTTCCACGATTAACTTTCTCGTTTACAATGCAAGTTGACCTTTCATTTGTACAGCGACAATAAGGGACTATTTAAGATACGAATAAAAGTTAGTAAAGTAAAAAAAAAACGAAAAAAAAACGGAATTTACTTCCAACACTGAGAGTATGAAATAACTTAATGAAGAAGGTAGTACCATGCTGAAGCTCAGAAAACATTCTAAGATCACATTATCATGGTCCGACTTCAAACGCTTATTTCTTACTTTTTAGTCTTGGAATTAGGATAACTATTTTTTTTACTGATTCATACTGCTTATAAGACCAAATGTCACGCTCCCAATACTGCTCCCCATCGGCTAGAGTTGCTCAATAGATGTTGATGAAATTGAACTGAGATGAGCTTGATGATATACTCTACCAAACAAAAATATAATCAATCATGATCCATCTTAATATCAATTAAGGTGGATCATCCAAGAACTAGAAAAAGTTATGAGAAAAAATTAAAAATATAGGTAATTCGATTCCTCTTTTATTTGGAAATATGTTATAAATCCTACAATTATTTGTAGTGATGTATATATTGATTATATTTTTATATAATTCATAGGTATATTTATATATCATTATCTATTTATGTATGTTGCTATGTATATATATATATATATATATATATATATATATATATATAAATGACACTAAAATATGTTTTATATTAAATGTTTTTATGAAATTTGATTAATTACTTTATTTACATTGCTAATTTTTGGACAACACCCGCCCCTATTGTTTTATTCGTTCAACTCCATCCTAAGGTTGCCTGGTAGAGATCACTTTTAGTGATAAGGCCGCCCATTGTAACACTATGTTATTATTATTATATAAGGATACAGGTGTATTAATATATAAAAATAAATTATGTTTCAGGTAAATAAATAAATAAATCATTTATTTCACACACGAATTTCAACAACAGCATGATTAACAAGATTAACAGGTTTTGTTCTTAAATATTATGTTAACTTATTACGGTTATGATATATTTTAAGGTAAGAACATTAGAACATAGTTGTGTTTAATTTAATATCTATGATAGTTAAAGTATTGTTTATATTTATGTTAAAGGTTTATGATTCGAAAATTATACGGCAAATGCGGACTTACTCATTACCAATTTTTTACTTCACGATATAAGAGAACAAAAGACATTCTTTTTCGTCTTTCTGTCCTAAAATAACGTTAGGTAAAATGGAAACAGTATGTATTCGTGGTTTTCCTACATTCCTTTTATAAATTGTCATCTTAGTACCCACATCTTTCATATACATAATTCTTCATACTTTATTCGGCTCTCCTTTGCCTATCCACATCTATACCTCATTCCTTATCCCACCATGTCATCCCCGTACCACGCCAGAGGGGGGTTTGTAGCCCCACAGAGGCAGACAAAAGTCGCGGGCAACATAGCATTAATCTGATATCTTACCGTTTAATATACTTTATAATATTATTTTTTCTGGTAAATAGTACCAGGCTCGCGATTTATTACCATGGTACCAAAACATTTAAGACCTAACATGGATTGAGCCACCTCTGCCAACCTTCACATGATGAAGTCATATTGCTTGCAAAGAGGTAATATGTATCAAAAGAATATTCACAATAACTAAATTCTTGTAATTTAAAGTTCACCCTTCGTAAACGTCCCTTTTACAAAGGAACTAAAAGTTATGAAATCTTGAATTATGTAATGTACTTGTGAATTTATTTTTGTAACTCTTTGCAAGCAATACGGTTTCATCAACTAAAAACAGTTGACACATCCAAAAAACTAATAATTCCGTTTCAATAGCTATTTGAAGTCCTTAGAAGCAACGATTTATTATGATTTGGACGAAATTGAATTTACACGGAAACAATGCGGAGACCGGATGAGTGCTGCCGTTAGTGATGAAGCACCTTCAAAGACAACAATATACCAGAATTTCAACGTGCGTGAAGGTCGACCAAAATCGACTGTCGTCAGAAAACATCGATGTTGTCCGTCGACAGATAAAGAAACACCGTCACGTGACATATCGAGAATTCAAGAGTCTTCGTGCATTGGAATGAGTCAGATATGATTATTTTACACGAGGAATTGGGAGTGCGAATGCCTTTTTCCTGATGGATCAATGTCCTCACTTGTCTGCTGAAAAGAATCAGCTAGTTAGTATCTTGGTGCCACAAAACTTTAAACAAATTCAACAGAGAGCGGCAAATGGAATTATAGCGACGTTTCAGATGACGAGTCCTGGATATAAGCATACTGTACTGTATCAGCTGGATTGTCCACCGCTGAACACAGCCTCTCCCATTAAGAGGGGATTAGCCATAATCCCCACGCTTGGCAGCCATCTTGGAAATTGCAGTATACAATAACAGTTCTTGGCGCTGCTGCCCACCTTCCAGTAATTTTCCTTTAGTGGCATCTTACGACACCCACAGCTAGCAATGGGGCTGACATTCTAAACCGGCAACCCACGGGCATATAATAATATAAGCATATGAGCCTGAAACTAAAAACCATTCGCGTAAGTGTAAGTTGGCAGTTCTTCAGAAGGCGCTGTTGCCCATCTTTCCCTTAGTCGCCTATTACGACACCCACGGGATGACAAGGTGAGGTGCAATTCTAACCCGGCCCCCAACGGGTATGAATCCCATTAACAGGCGATTTTATTATTGTTAACAATAATATATACTCGTACAAGTAGTCTTGTTTATCAAACAGATTCACTGATACCAGAGGTCTTCTAGTTTATGTTAGACTTTCGTGTCTAATCACCTCACCTACAAATTAAAACAAAGTAGCACTTTTGATATCAAAATGCGACGATACGCTATTTTATTAATAAACTTTGAAACAAAAATGACATACACCAAAGCTATGGGTTTGGTTTCGAAGTTTGGTGGGACAGTTATTGTATTTTTCTGATACTTAAAAAATATTATAATCAATGTTGATATTATTTCTGATGTTAAGTTACATTGATCGTTGTCAGAAACAGACTCTTAGTTCGCGAAAGTTTAAGATATATGTGAGGTATTTTCGAAGCCATATAAGCAGAGAAACATACAAAACCCATAAAACGTTAAGTTTATAGCGTTTTCACACATTATATTAAATGTTCATAGATATAATTTCCATAATCCAATAAAATATAAATAAATATCTACTGTTTATTAATTTCAAACTGTTTCAATGTAGACGTGGCTCGTTCTACGAGTACTAATAACGCTTATAGCTTAAAAAGTATTTTTAAATTAAACAATAAAGCTGCTGGCGCGTGGTGAGAGCATTATCTCTGTTATATGCTAGAGTAGATTTCTTTGTAGTATAGATGTTTTATTATGATCAAGTACCATAGAAGACATTATACCAATATACTTACATAGTATCATAAGTACATACAACAAATGATAGTATTATTTTTCTCAATGTCAGTTACAACATATTGTCATTTGCGCCTGAAGTGCAGCAATCAAAGCAGAAGAGTGCCGTTAATTTGGCGAATTATTTTCCTTGTCAGATTTTTCAACATCAAATTAAGAAGACATGGAACAATATTCTAAGCCGGGAACTATATGCAGCCTAGCATTTTGCAGACATGTGTGACATTTTTTTTACACAACTGATAGGCTATAGGCTCTAGCCACTATCTCAGCTGATGGTAAGTGATGATTTGGTCAAGGACAACTGCCGGAACACACCGCTTAGGTACTTGGCGACAGATTTTCTCCTTGTAAGTGGTAGCTAGCCAGGTCAGCATTCGCAAAATGCCCAACCGCCATGCTGTAACGACCGCCATCCAAAGAAAACAACCGGGATCGACGGCTTACCGTGCCCTCCGAAGACGAACAGAAACGCTCAGTAGTAATGTCACTAGCGGTCACCCATCCAAGTAATGACCGCGGCGGACGTTGCTTAAGCTGATCGGTTAAGAACAACTAAGCAAACTTCACTTAGGCTGAGATTCAGAGACATTTGTGTAAGACGGTCAAAGACCAGTCTGAGCCTAGGGTCGCCTAAGCCAATCTTTAAATTTCATATTCAGAGATATAGTCTGAATCCTACTTACCTTGCTCTTTGTTTTGATCACACTCTACTATCTATTACACATTTTTTACTTCATATTCAGAGATATAGTCTGAATCCTACTTACCTTGCTCTTTGTTTTGATCACACTCTACTATCTATTACACATTTTTTACTTATGAAACGTTTACCGGTTCTTGTTTATCTATGATTAATAAAAAGAAAAGGACAAGAACAACAGTATATAAAATGTGATTGGAGTGAGTGAAACAAAATAAGTGCTTTTTTCAATTTACGAAAAAAGTTCCTGAAGAACTTTTTGCACCATACGCCTCAGTGTCTCACTTGGCGGCGCCACTCCTGCTTTGAGACAGGCTAAAGTAGTCGATTTCCACTACTTGGCTGAGCATAGCACGCGCTCCATTTAAGCGCCGTACCAGACGTCTCTGAATACAATTATGAGGCTAAGCACTACATTTTGACGGATTAAATCATTAGTTCACGCTTAGACTTGTCTCTGAATATTAGCCTTAGAGCGCTTCATTGAATTACTTCGAATTAATTTCTCCTTTCTTTACCTTGCCATTAATTTAATTTAAAATAATTGAACTACATGTAAATAGTGCTAAGCAAGTTAGTTTTAGAAATCAAATGGTTTCTCCTTGAGACGCTAACAGATACACATTCAATCTTTTTTTTTTTTTTTTTTTTTTTTTAATCTTTATTTTTTAAACAGGGTTTTTATTTTAAAGTCACCCTTATAAATCTAACTTAAATTATAAAATATTCTTTCTTGATCGAAGCACTACTGACGCTGCAGCTCTTTACACATTCAATCTGAAACACTTTCCCGCGGCAATGTCAACATAGGTCTGGAGAAATTATTCTCTGGTAGCCCTACAAATGGGATTCACAAGCAGGGCGTGCGATACGAACAAGCAGTGGAAAGCTCGATATCTCTTAGGAGAAAACCCCAGAAAGTAGCTGGCGGCCGTCACGCATGCTTTTAGGTACGAGTATCTCTGTCGCTGCAACTTTCAAAAACTTCCTACACAAACAGACGTTTAATATATTCACATCGCGGAGCGGAGCTATCGCCATATTGGAGGTGCAAATCGGTGCCAATCTCATCAGACATATTCAAATGTATAAACCTAATTTATCTAGGTTACATTGTGTATTGTTTTTAACGGATTCACAAAAAGAAGGTGGCTATCAGTTCAATGAATATTAGGGTCCATTAAATGAAAACACGGCGAGTGTCTCTTTGTCTGTGTGTCACAATCTATCAGAAAGTACTAGATCTCAAAGTTGCTTTTGAAGATAAGGGAATAGGCAAAATAAAATATATATAATAGATACAACTTGTTTGATATCAATAACGATGTTGAACGATATATTAGCTCTATTGTAGCTATTTCGTCATATGTAGCTTATATTAGAAAGAATATTGATGACGAAAGTTTAGCTTAAGTTTAGAACCGCTACGATTACTTAGTTATGGCTTAGGAAAACTCCAACTGTAAGATCACAAGTGAATTGCTGAAATAGGCTATTATAATTTTACCGTGTTCGAGAAATCATTTAGATTTCTCGAACACGGTAAAATTATAATATAGTATAATTAAATTAATGTAATAGAAGAAATATTTTAATAAGTGGGTACTGCATTATTTTTAAGCTCATGATTTTTTGCATGGTAAATGGCCAAATATAGCAGAACTATCATATTTACTAAACAGCTTCAACGACTATACTTACAATAAATTATATGATTTGATTTAAACATTGAAGCTGTGGAAAACCAAAGGTTAATATCTTCTCAAGGTGAAATTGATTCCATAAATATTAAGATGAAGAGGATTATCAAGTTATTTTATGCGGAGAACCAGGTCACAAAAGCCGCGATTGTCCTACGAAGATGGACGAGATAGACAAACAAGAAAAAAAATAGGCCAGTATCACTGGACTTCATGCTGTCGAATATAATATGAGTACGACATTTTTCATTAACACGAGCGACCAACCACATGTGCCGTTATATTGATTACTTGGAGAATTTAAGATTGAACAATGAAGTAGATAGTAATAATTCTGTAACGGTTACAAATGGAGAGGAGACAGCACAGGTAAAGCTAATCTTTGTTTTCTACTAAAGATTATAGCGTTAGAAACAATAAATACTGTAATTGCAGTATCTGTCCTGTTATATATATAATTCACCCTTGTTAGGTAAGCTTGTGAAAACAATTAACACGTGATTTTAAAAAAGAGTTATAGTATAGTAGTATATTTAAAAAAAAACTTGTACCAGAAAAGCTATTTTGCACGATTGTATAAATGCGATACATCATATCGCAAACTTTACGAGGCATTTGGCGTGATGCTATAGAAGTGTCTTACGATAAGGTAGACACCGAACCGTCTATATATTGCAGGAAGGCAAGCAGTCAAGAAAACCTTTCAAGACGATCCCATATAGAAGAGGAACTGCTTCGTGGAACTAATTCATGCGGACCTTTGTAGCCCGATGTCACAAGATTCTTGGCAAGCAAAACAGTATTTTAGTTTTATTCATGATTATTAGCGAAATTTTCCTTTCCTCGTCGAAAACTCAAGTAGAACATACTTTTTTTTTAATTTCAAAAATGCAGTTGAACGAATATTTTAATTTTACGAACAGATAATCATCACTTCAACCGATACATCCACCGGAAAACAAAGGTCTAGGTTTGCCAAATCCCGACCATTGGCAGGCGTTATAACAGTTTTAAGTGGCAATGCCTCAGAAGGCGCTGCTGCCCACCATTAACCATAAAGCGACATCATCATAAGCCTTCAATCTAATGGCGTTGCTGAAAGTGTTAGTCGCACATTAATTGAAAAGGCACGCTGTATGGTTGATAAAACTAACCTTTCTATTTTTTTTAATATATTTGTAGCTGCTATTTACTGTTAACTGTACTGCCTTTCAAGCTGCTACTTATTTAAAAACATATGGGAACAAACCAAACATCTCACATTTGAAACTTTTTGGCTGTCGAGCAAAGGTACATGTCTCCAAGAAAGAACCGGGATGTCAAATCAACACAGCACATTTTAGAAGGATATACTGATGATATCGTCAGCTATTTTTTCGTAGTTCTGAATGCCTAGCAGTCAATTGCTTAGTGGTATTGTTTTATATTATTTTACACAGGTTCTTCCAGCAAGCAGGAAGCAACGATAGTTCCTTTATTGAACACTGAACTGATCCAGTTATACTGTTCAAGAGATTGTTGAATTGTACCTAACAGGAGCACTTCTACCTGCATGAATGTACCTGACATGGCCACAGACAATTTTCACGATAGGTCAGATATGGAAAAAGAACACTGCAAGAGTGTCTTGGAGTCTTGGTGAATCAGAAGAACGCCGTTGTTCAATGAGAGAACGGAAGAAAACAGATTATTAATCGGTTCAATGTGGTTTTTAGAAATTTTACTCCAGTTGTGAGTGTTGTTGAGGGTGTTATATACTGAATCGAATGGGTTTATATAATCGATGTAAAAAAATTGGGCCCATTAAACCGAAGAATATATACTTACTTTAAATATAATATCAAGAAAACTGTGTATTTTGTAAATAAGGTAAGATCTTAAACTGCATTGCATGCTGCGCATTTAGTGCATTTTTTTCTTTAGTCGTGTTTTGCAACCATGAAACGGGAGAAATTATATAACATAAATAGAAGTAGCGCACACATTTTTTATTTGGAGCCATAATCGCAACGGCGACTCCAGATTTAACGCACCGAGTGTTGACGAGACTGTCGGTAAGCGAGACTGGTGGAATGAGATGCGTTTGTGCTTTAATTTATTATTTTAACCGACATAGGGACCGGTGCGGCCGTCAATCGGACTCCTGTACACAGTACAGAAGTACTTTTGCAAACGTTTAATGCTCGTAATGAGTTAAGGTTATCCGCAAAACGCTTTCGGTACAAACAAACATAGTTTAGTCTTCACTACATAGAATAAAACAAAAGTCGATTCCCGTTGTATGTCTTTAAAAGTACGCAACGGATTTTGTTGCGTTTTTTAATAGATAGAGTGATTCAAGAGGAATATTATATGTATAATACATGCATAATATAGTACAGAAACGCTGGTAATTAAAGAGGTTACTTATGTGATGTCGTAAATAAACATATTTTTTTAATTTTTTTGTTTATGGGATAGGAGGGCAAACGAGGAAGCGGATTACATTGGAAACGCTGGCTGAACCCTACGAGATAGATCAAAATAATGTACTACAGTATTGTACACCTTTAAAAGGTTTACAAAAAAGTCCGCAATGGTATATGTCTATCTCTAAGGGACCTAACAATAACCATTTTTAATCCTTTACTTTTTACGATAAATAGTGGCTTATTTTACGAAGCGATATTAAGCAATGCAAAATTAATCCTTATCCAATTAAGTACTTTAAATACATTGTGCATTTAATATAGATCAATATGGTCCTTTACATAATGTAATTTAAATTAATATTTTCGAAGATATTAAAGATTAATTTAGTATCAGCATTACACCCGTGCGACGCTGAGGCGAGGCGATAAGTCGCTAGTATGTTATATACCAAGTATTCAAATTCGGTAAAATCTCGGCAAACCAGAAGTATAGATATTAGACTCAACGATATGAATGCAAAATTTCATCGAGATGAACACTTGGTATTTTAAATTGGATGAAATTATGTTTGTAAGAAAACCGCTAGGAAGACACGTCTCTTCAGTAATAGAAAATAATACATTTGTAAATGTGACATTCGCTTAGAACGCAAATTGCATTATACCATATTTAGAAAAATAAAGGTAAATATTATGTTGTAAATTAATTATATGAAAGCTGTGTCTTTACCAGTAATGTGTGATTCCTATTTGAAAATTGTGAAGTCGATAAAGGTGCAAATTACCAAAAATAGGTAGATCAAACTACATAACTGTTATAGAAACAAGATAGGGGCGTAACAGTGAAAGTGCATCTCTACCGTTGCTCCCGCGCGCAACATTCAGAGCATTTTTCAGTCGTGATCCGAAAGAGAGAGAAATGCAAGAAAGCGCCAGCGAGCGCGCGATGGTATAGTAAAAATTTGAAAGCGCTACACAATAGCACGTTGTCGAAATTGGAAAGTTGAGTAGCGTGCGTTCATTGCATAACAGCTCTTACGGTGTGACGCTGACGAAAGGTAAGATGTGACGTCATCGGCATGAAAGTGCATCGGCCGAAGCCCCCCTGCCGGTGCACGTGCAGTGCAGCGCTGCGCTTCCTGCATTGAGGACTTTCTATTGGGAAACCGCTCGAGCACTCAGCTCGACTTCTCCGCGCAGCCACTGCTAGTTGAGAAACTCGAGTCTCACGTCTCACGCGTGGCCACACCACCGAGATGCATCCGATTGAGCAATCATCTGTACAATGCGCGCTTACACAACCGTTGACACGGCCGCTACGTAGGAGGCTCGTCGATGGGACGCATCGCGGCAAATTAAACTAGCCGTGCCGACCGCATGCAGGTCAAGTTACCACAGTTAAATAGTCGGGAGGTTACGAAACGTGGAGATACTCACACTTTTAAAAAGCTCCGAGGCCGCTTGTGAATTCCTGAAACAAGAGGAAACTTCAATTATTTGGCGACCACGGGTACTATGACGTTAGTTAAAATGGTTTAAAAGTTTTCTAATATCATAAAAAATAACATGTAAAAAAAATTTTGCTTAAAAATGGAACCGACTTCAGCACCTAAAAGTGTAAAATAACTTGTAGAAGTCAGTACCTATATCACTATATTATGCGCAAAGTTAAAAAGTACCTATTATCACTATATTATGCGCATGGTACCGACTTCGACGAGTTATTTCACACTTTTGAGTGTCGAAGTCGGTTTCACTTTTGAAAAAAAAAACACTCTTTTTTTAGTGACCCTTGCTTACTTACGGGGTCGTGTCATTCACTGTCAAAGACTATATCATCAAGATATGAAAATATTTTTCAGTTATTGGAGTGTAAAAAGACTTGTCAAAAAAATCCGCTACACTAGACCACAAACAAGAACACAACGATCTAAATTATCGACGTACAAATGCAAATAATATACAACGCAGTTCCTGGCAGTTAAGTAGATTAGAACACAGTAGGGACATGTCTCCCCAGCTTGCTAGAGGCCATAAATAACAGTTTTCCACGCAGCAGCGTATAAATTCACCACTTATGATGTATCTATCGGCTACAGTTAGCAGCTAACTTGGCTGCAACCGCATTATACATGGAGCTAAGTCATTCTTGTAACTCAAATTCAAATAACTGATTAACATGCAATAATAAAATCAATTGTGTGTAGGCAGGGTACATTTGTACTCATTACAAGCTTGAAATCAATATAAGCCACCTTGACACTGTTTGCTTTTACAGGCCGACGGATGCGTTTGTCTGTGTTAAATCTGTTACAAAGATAATAATAATGAGGATTATTGATTATATTATAGTGGATTAGGATGACATTAAGTTTATTGCATTTTAATCATTATTAACGTTTAGCTATTACCTCCTAAAATCACAATTAAGACAATTAATAGTGAAATATCAGTTTCCTACTAACGGAGGGCTTTGTCGCCTGTAACACAGTTTTAATACTAGCTCAGGCGACACAGGTTCTTTATACAATCCTTGTGTCCTATATTCAAAATAAATAAGACATTTAAAATTGTAAAGACTCAGTAAGTAAGTATTGTAATAGCTCAGTAAGTTTGGCAATAAATAATTATTATTATTATTATTATTTCAACAGCAAATCTACTACTACCTATTCTCATACAAGAGTTGAAAGTAATCATCAGTGATTCAGAAACAAACACAATAAATATCTTGTTTTGATTCAGCTAATGCAAAATCTAATCTGATTTCTATTTTAGTGGAGTATCCACATCAGTAAATCTAATTATAAAAAACGTGTAAATTATTTAAAGTAAAAGTTGAACACGACTTATATTTAAACGTATTATACGTTATATATAATGATATATTCATAGCAGTAAAGATTTCACAAGCACCTATAATAATTTATATAATATAACAGTCAAATATAAATAGCATATAAATACTTATCTCAACATACTCTACTTAAATCCTACGTATAAAAAAGGGTACGTACTTATACATGTTTTGTGTCCCCATGGGGAACCGAACTAGAATAGCACCCCCCATATCTTCCTGTGGGAGGTGCAAAAGGCAACGAAGGGAAATATACCAGGAGGTGGGTCGCAATAACTTCTGAAAAACTGTCAGGCTACATTGCGATCTTAAGGCGCTTGATACGAATGGGGTTTAGGGCAAACTCCCTTTCACACTAATAGGGGAGGCATTCGTATAAACATTTAATACTTTCATGGTATTTGTTAACACTTATGTATAAAAACTCTGTTATAGGCAAAGGTATTTTTGCAACATCTACTGCACTGCATATTCTATATAGCACTTCATCATTACCATACAAATGTCATGTCACACTGATTGACCAATAAGTGAGAGAGTTTAAAAAATTAAGGTCTCAACGCGGGACGTTCCTCAAAGGAGTTCATGGTTGAATGGAACATGTATCGTAAGCAAACCATTTTACGAATCTAATAAAACCCATAAAGCAATACGTATAAAGCTTATATTTCAACGCCACGTGTAAAGCAGTTCCTAAAATGTAGGATTGAGAACGACGGTGAATAAATAATGTTTTAATCTCTATACGTACTGTAATAAAGTTCATTTCTGTGTGAAAGAGTGCGGCATTCAAGAAGTAGGTTGAGAGAACGCCGCTCGTCTAGATTATACCCGTACATCACAAAGATATTGTTAACTATTTGCTGTAGGCTGTCTTATTACATGAATAATATTTACTAATATCTTAATGAGAAACTTAATAGAGAAAAGTACAAGTATAGTAAAATCATAAATATCAATATCAATAAGAATCAATAAATCATCAAAATGTTAGATATGTAAGCGATATCCAACAATACAATTAAATAGACAACTAGTAATGAAAGTAGACATCTTGAGTTCTAGGAAACAGCTAAAGTACAAAACGTGGTGTTTCCGAAGGCATTGTATATCTAGAACGATATCTTAAGCAATAAATAGTATCAGAACGGAAAGGAGAGAGGCCTGTGCACTTTCTATTAGGAACAGCGAACAAAAGTAACGAGCAAAAGTGTGATATAACCGCCCGCGGTTGCAGAGTTGTAGCCTTAGCGCCAAACACTTTTAAACAACTTTGTCGCTGTAGATAATCTGAACCATTACTTGAACACTTCTTAATGAGAACAGAAAAGTTTCGCTGTGACAGAGTTCAAAGCGGTTAATATATTTATTGGAAATTTATCCGTACTGTATAGCTCTACAGAGGTATAGAGATCAGCAGATTTCACGCCCCATTCGGCTTTCGTAACACCCTTCTAAACGCGCTGATTTTCATTTGTTTCGGGCTTATGTACCAGCAAATGTCGGTTTCAAATCCGGGTTTTTAGATCATGGTCCACAACAAACAATTACCTCGTATCTAACATATACAGTTTTTGCATAGTTTCAGTACATTCACGATGATGCTGCACGTTTTTACCCTTTAGTTAATATTTTATGTCAGTATCTTGTCATTTAGATTATAGATTTGGATTGGTTTTATCAAACATACCTGTATAAAAATACTTCGTGTCCTTCTATTATCTAGGATAGTAAATAAGACGAGGCCAAATATCCAACAAGTTATAGGTTACTATATGCTATACACAAACTGAAATAATGTTTGAATTTTCCTTTATGAACATGCACATATTTTATTCCACGGTATTCCTATAGGAATTGGACCATTACAAAAATAAAGATACGGACACTTATATTATCTCATATTATGAATATGTTTACAATCAACACTTACGAGTACCATGATACAAGAGGCTACATCATCGATTGGACTGCTATTCTTGAAAATATATAATAATATTATGTACGTTTGTTTGTGATGTATATACAATTAAGCTCAAAATATGAATCGGTTTTTTAAGAAAGGGAAGAAGTCAGTTTTTTTTCTCTTAAAACTCGATAATGATGCAATTTGATTGTCTAAGGCGCAGAAAACTGTTATGAAAAGGACATGTCTAAAGAGTCGAACTAGAGAGTTGCGTAATCGCAACTCTCTAGTCATCCATCATCATCATCCAGAGCATTGGCCACATCAACATGTTTGATCAACGAAAGAAATTGTTGGCTATACCGCAGCGAAACGTTCAATAGAACTTCACTCATCACCCACCATCAAGAAAAATTACTTGAGATGCTTTAAAGATAATTTCAAAGTAGTTAAGATTTATCTGTCTCTGTAAATCTAGTGTCTCTGACTTGTTCCTTTAAAAAATAACCCATTTATGTATTGTTTTATATTGAAATTGGTGTAAGTATTAATAAATGTATCTAATAACCTACATATAACCTGTATATATACTCTTAACCAAGGCATTCCCAAGCAGGGCTGGCATCAGGAATATCGACCGGAGAAGAAAATCAGAAAATCATATCCACGCATGTTCGGTTAACGAAAGAAAAATAGTATCGATCCCAACTAAGAGGTACTTAATACATTGAGCATGAACATATTGATTTTTATTTCACATATAAGCTTTTATTTTAACATACTTAACGTCAATGATAAACTAATCATATCACATTACAAAAAAATAATTGAGGAAACCAATTATTTGGTGTTAAAATAAGATTACACTCATGACATGAACGATACATTAAGTTTACAAGTTCCGTGTGGTTACGTGGTGATAATTAGGAAAGTAGGTACAGAAGATACTATTTAACAAATTTGAAATAAAACTTCTTATTTTGGAAAGTCGAATGTAGGAAGGAAGGCAGGCTATAAGTCAAGATCTTTAAGGAAGAGAAAAGCTGCAATATCGCGATTTCACGCGCGCCGCTCGCCTTTCGTAACACCCTTCCACTATGCGCCACTTATCCAATAGCGGAGCACTTATTTATGTCCATTTAAATCAAAACAAACACACGTGTATAAATTTAATATTTATTAATGAATCAGGATTGTTATTTTTTTGTATAGTCATAAAGTGATGAAATAAATTACAGACCAGACCTGATTTTATTAATATCCCGAAAACCGCGGTTTGGCATGGCGATAAAATATGTATATAAATCCGGAAAATATTACTCGTAAGTAGGGACTTACATCAAAATAGTATGCTCTTTCATTAATTACACAATACATTTCATATTACTTCGAGTTTACTATACAGTAAGTAGAACCTATTAGGATCTATTTGGATTCTGGATGATGAAACCTAAACACAGATCCGCACAAGGATAGGATTCAATAAATCCCACGATATGTAACTATAGCATTTAGGCAAGACGGGAAGACATGAACAAATAAAAGAAAATTTAATATAAAATAGGTACATTATGATTTACGAGCAAAACGACAGAAGGCATTCAAGTACTGCGTGTTTGACAAACACTAAATTTTAATCCAATAATCAGAACATTATGTAGTCAAAATATTTTATGAGTTAAACAGCTCTTCGCATACCGAATGATTGATCGTTTGGCGACAGTCGACGATGCGATTCTAGATGGGATATATAAAGGTGTACGTAGGTATACAAATCAATTCGCATTAGAATTTAGAAACGTTGCGTTTTGCAAGTTTCTAACGGCTTGGATTAGTCTGTAATGTGTTGCAAGTTATGAATATCTAACAATCTGGCTATGCCACATTCTCTGACAGCGCCTGGCTGTTGGTAAATTGCAAGAGATCGCGGTGAGAAATACGTTCACCGTCCCAGATGCGCGGTACTTTCGTTTTGAAATCGGCGCGCACAATTGGCCGTATCGAGACGGAGTTGCACTGGAAGCCGAACACTTGCCAGCATTCCACCGTTTCTACACCAGATTAAAAACGATTATAAACCTTAAGCGAATGCAATAAATCTTACTCGCTCCCCAATAAAACTGAGAAAACTCTCGTCGCAAAGTCATTGATCTTCTCGACTTCTTCGAGTGATATTTTAAGTTCTGCACAGCCCGCAAGGTGCTCTTGAAATTATCACATTTTTGCGATTCGGTAGTTCAACGGGGGCAGCATTGCTGGTGTTGTTTTTTCTTTTCGGAAAGAGAAACGGGGAACATGTCTATCGTGAAACTTTTTGATTCACTTCGCTCGAAAGTGTACAAAGAATTTCTCTTTTGCTGATGGATGATCGTGACGAGTGACGATACTTTCGACACCATTCAATTTAGTGAAAAAAATAAAAGCATTCGTTGCAGCAGTTAGTTTCGACTAAGCACCTATAAAGGCGCTACTGTAAGTCGGAAGTCTTTGATTAAACGTTGTAGATTTTTTATTCAGTTTACAGTTACGCGACTATTCTAGAGGGAGTGAGGTTTCATTTTGGGCATGAATAATAATAATTATGTATGTGCGAAACCTCACGAACATCACGACTTTTGCAATTCGTGTTACATTAACCGCTACGTATAGAATGTGACATAATTTCACTGGCTCTCTATTGCAGAGAGCTTGCTTAGAAACCGTGCTGCAGAGTTGTTGTAATGAATGTACTGGATTTTTATTTACAAACTAAAATTGTATCATATAAATATCATTTTAAATATAAACGTGTTGCTTTTATATTGTGCACTGGCACAGTGAAAAAATCTAAGATGTGATGAGGTTATGATTGAGAAGTATTTAACAAGACTTGAAGAAGTTTTTTTTATGAGATAAGAGGGCAAATAATCAGATGGCTTACCTGATGGTAAGTTATTTGATTACCCTCGACCTTAGACATCCGCAATACCATCGGTCCTAGGATGCCTGATCTGTCTTTAATATATGTAAAGTGTAGCACCATGCTCGCCCTCTTTCTAACTTTATAAAGTAAATTCGTGGACATAATGCCCAAACGTTGTGTGGGAAGACTTTTAATGACAAATTCATACTAAAGTTGAGAAAATCAATCAAGTATTTTGGTTATATTATTTCACAATAATATTGCATGAACACATATACGCGGCGAGAATAACAGCTATGATAAACATCCAATCCTACTCTCTCACTCACGTGCACTGATGCTCTCCCATCGCCTATTTCGTCTATAAAAGGCATACGTGACACAAGAGTTTCACCGCGGCCCCGCAGAAGGTACTGCGCCACGTGTCCCCATGTCACGTCAGATCCGTTCAAACGAGCATATAAAGTGTCATTTCATTTATGCAGCTGGCGTGCGCCAGATTTCATAAGCGATCTCTCCGCACCCTGATCTAGGTTAGGTGGCCGGCATCAGCGGCAGCGGCGGCGGCAGGCGTATCGAGCGCGTCCGAAGTTAACCTACATACGGGTACATCGGTGGCACACTTACAACAACAGAGCTTGGGTCGAGAATACCCGTACCCGTGAAATTCGTGACCCAGCCTCACCCCTCCCCGCTCATCCCTCCCTAGCGACCTCTCCTCTCGCATTTCGAGGCTCGCAAACGTCAAACTTTGTTAGATAAGAGACTGCTACGCTAGTCCCACTTTCATGAGTTGGCCGCGAACGAATATAATTGGACGGATATAAAAATATTTTTAACCTTCTTTTCAAACGCTTCAAAGACATTCTCGTACGTCGTTGGTGACTGTGAGCCTGTGAGGATGAACATCGTAAAATGTCTCTAATTTTCCATGGTTCTGTTTAATCACTTTTGTCAATAATTATAGGAATCTTCTCATAGTAAAATTCGTTTAATCTTGAAACCAAACCGCTCACGTACCTCATATTTCAATTGTTCAAGTTAAGGTATATTTAAGATGAAATGAAAATATATAGTGAATGTAGATACTGATAAGCTATAATATTGACCTTGCTGGATGACATTTCATGCATTAAACATCAGGTTTTATATCGCATATCGATTCAGCAAAAATAGATGATATCTTATCGTTTAGCAAACGTGACAAGAAATCTTTAATATGTATGATATTGTATCGTAAATAAAGGTTGGTAGGTAACCTTTATTTCAACCTTTATTTAGACGTTATACTTTTGTTTATACAAACTCACAATGTTTCTAATTGTTAAGCAATTAGAGACATGTTATAAACGACAACAGTTATATATAATAGCTCATAGTGTTTTTAAATTAGTCTATAACCTTGTTAAATTAAAGACTTCCTGTAATACATTGAGTAGGCGCGTCTTATAACAACAATTTAGATTAATGCCAAAACCACGACTATGGGAACAATGAGCACTTTACTTTATATCAATGTTATATATTAAATAAAATAGATACAGCGCGATTTTTGTCATTACATTATCATGACTTGTATAAACTAATAAAATTACTTAGGAATGGCTCAATCATTCTGCAGTAGCTATAGAATATATATTATCAGCGCGATTCTACCACATGGAATATGAAATAAATAAACGCTTAAGTACTTTCAACATAAGAAGCCATAAAGTGCGCTCTGGTTTATCGACGCCTGAAGCTCTATACATTTAGATACATCAGAGCTATTATATTTCAATCAATTAATTGTAATCAATAAGTACAAATGAGATAAATTATTTATTTATCTACAATGTTGTCTTCAGGAAAAGTATGTATTCTAAATGAGATTTATTACGGCAGCGTGCATGTATACCTAAATCAAAACTGAAGTCAATGAACGGCTTTCCTAAACCTTTCCAAGGTGACACAAACTAAATTGCATGTCAAGACAAACAAGGCCATACCTAAATATAAACTTTCAGAAGTAAGAACCATCTTTGGAACTATTACCATCGGCTCCCGGTGCTAAAAAAACATATTGTAATCCTCGAACGAGTCTAAATACCTCGCAGGTGTGTTTGCATAATTTTCAAACTTCAATGTTTTTACAATACTGTCTCCACCGATACGAATAACTTTGTAATGGATATGAACCGAAGCCATCGAAGGGTGTCTGAACGCTGCGAACGTTAAGGGTCAGACGTGAAGAGGCAAAACCCAAGTGGCTGCAGTACTGCGCTCAGGGGTCGACGCCCGACCACCACCAATCGATAACCTGATTTGCACACCACTACACGACTCGTCATCATTGACCAAAACGCGTGTTTAATTAGTATAATGCGTGTGTTTGCGATAGTAGGCCAGTGACGTTAGGATAGTGGACAAACTCAACTATAATTAATCCCAAAGTGATCGTGTTATGCCAAAAGCAGCCATCTGGCTAAATATCATAACTGATATATTATGTTAATTTTTCATGTTCATTGTGAACCAATTTGGCTTATTCTTTCTTTACTTGATAAAGCATTAGATCAAGTGTGTCCATTAAGATGTTTTATGAAATTCAACACTTAAGTTATATTCTGTTCTAATGATTAGGTCTTATAATAGTCCGATATCCTATTCTGTGCTGAAACTGATTAAACTGGGACTTTCGACTTTGATATTTCTGAAGTTTGAAGTCACTAAGTCTCACAATTATTTTGTACAAATTTGTGCACAACAGGAAATATTATATCATGGATCTTATACGTCTTTTGAAAAGTGAAAACTGCTGAAAATCCTATTAAAATATCGGCAATCATCTCTCTCCAGAATGATAATTTTCATTCTAGGTTAAGCCTGTTAACACCTTAGACCACATCATCACTTACCATCACGTGAGATTGTGGTTAAAGGCTTATCTATCACCTATAAAAACAAAAAAAAAAAAAAAAAAAAACATCCTCGTAGTAGGAGTAATGCCTAAAAAACTATAGAAGATTAATAAATTAAATGTCATAGCTCTGAGAATCAGAACTATGACTAATCATTTTGCAGACTAATATTAGTATCTCGTTGATTATTTTGTTCAAACATTATTAATTTTTTGACTCAAAGGGTAAATTGATTGTACCTGTCTTACATATTTTTACTACTGTATTATTTTACGGAAGCGGAATGAATCAGCCTGTTTTACGCTTTCTGAACATTGTTAGCCTCTTTAAATATAAATGAAATAAATATGCCTTCAAATAGTAATGTTATCGTATATATAGTATTACCGAAACCGTATCTATTTTACAAAGTCAGGAATTCTGGTCATTTTCAAAACATCAGTCCCTATAATTCCCGGGAGCATATCCTAATTCTTATGTAAGAAAATTGTTTCTTTAAGTGTACATTATAGATATAGAATAACCGATTGGATAAGTACTTTTTCTGAATTTTTCTATGTAGATTCACAAGGTAATCGACGATAATGAAATCGTGGTGAAAAAAGTGCGAATAGCTAGTTAACAATATGTAAAGGACAACATATTACTTACTATTGACTAGGAATAATATCGTAACTAACTTAAGATCTCGTATGTAGCCATTGACGTCCTCTATAGGCATGCATGATACGTCCCTTACTCGATACCTTGTAAATAAATAAAGTGTCGAGCTTTAAATAGATACAGTCATGCGTGCAATCAGGATTGTCAACTTACTAAAAACAAAAAAAGACACCTACATTACGATTTCTGTTTATTTTTGTTGTTTTAATCAGAGTGGATAGGCTTTGATTCCAATCTCAACTGATGGTGGGTGATGAGTTAGAACTGGCTCTTAAGTACAACTGCGAGAACACACCCTTAGGTGTTTAGCGACAGATTTTCTTCTCGAGGTTGGTTGGTAGAAGTTAGTATTCGCAAAACGCAATATATTAAAGAACATCACCATCAACAAAGACTTTTATTTTCTATCACAGGTTGTTGCGATGTGGTACCCTAATAGAGACCGAGATCCGATTCGCTCGCTATTGTCCCGATTTTTTTTTAAATTGGCATATTAATATTGCAGCTTGTTTTTTTCTTAGCCGCTTTATGATTATCCAATGTAAAAACATGATACATTGCTGATACTTACACCGGGTACTGAATGACCATGTGATCAAATCCAAATCGCGGGCTCGGGATTACTTTACATTTTATTAAACTGTAATTAGTTTTCATTCAGGTAATATCTTATTTGTCACGCTAGCTTTGTCTGGCTTACGCTAAAACCAGTACAACGTCAGAGTCTAAATTATTTATTCAATTGGAGATTCTCAATTGTCTATGAAAGTTAAACATTAGTCTTTCAGACGAATTTTGATACGAATATATTTCCTGTCAAGACTTACGAAAATAGTCTGCAAAGATGTTTGTCTCATCTCATGAGCATGTACTTACCTAATTTCTTGTAAGAGCCAAAAGCTGTCAAGGAAATTATCTCAGAAAAGACTCAAAGTACTCTAAACGGCGTTTATGCTGAAACAACAACTCCGAGGTTCAGGGGTTATTACCGAATGGAATTTCGTTTACGAGGCCGCATTTTCACGTTAATACTTTCGAAGGCCGGAGTAAATTGCCTCGGCAACTCAGCGATTAAGGGCTTACAGTACAGCTATAAAAAAATTGCAAACAGCCAACCCTGGATGCGATGCGACAATGCAGGCGTCCAGGCAGGAGTCAGCGCGCAAATAGAGGTCGACGTCCTCTGGCGGACGAGTTAACCACGGAATACTGACCCGTCCCATTCGCTTACATCACATACACACTCGGAACTGAATAGGCATGACTATAGAGCTCTTTTTACGCTGGCACTAAGTGTCAGTTAGACAGCACAGAACTTTGTAAGTTCAAACCTATACCATTTGATACCATCGGCATCACACAGGAAGTATCGGGTCGAGCTTCACGGATTATTTTAATGCCCGTTTATTTAATTCTGTACAATAAATGTCCCAGTTGCGAGCGCCGGGGCGTGAGCAGATCAGAGGTAGAGGTGAATTAATCAATTAAATTACAAAGCTTTTGATATACTGTGGCCGATAAACAGGAGATGGTTTCAAACGGAATGTAACCACAAAATTCGTATGATGGTGCCGACGCGCGTTATGATCCACATAAGTAATTTATGGTGTTTACATTTTGTTACGGGCTAGGAAAAAGGCTAGTACACAGCTTAGTTACGTTATGGGTTAACTGCTTATAAACGAAAATATTGTTAGAAACGATAATACTGGTAGTATAAAAGAATTCCTGTCACTCATTCTGCGAACAAGTTATGACATGACATTTATATCATACAATTTAGAGATAAAGATTTTAGCAGAGTACTGTTTTCCAAATTATTAATAAGTTAACTAAAACAGAATTTTATCCGTAATATGTTATTCTTAAATCCTTGTGCCGTTAAAAGCTTTCATCAAATTAATAAGAAGCTTCCACTTATAAATAAAACAATTAAACTGTCTAACCTCGCTAGAACATCCTTGAAATTATGTAGCCATCAACCATCAATCAAAGCACATTTAACCGAGAAGGGCGGGTCCATAAAAATTAACGATTCGATTTCAGTGCCGCAGCTCCGAATTAGATCGAGGTAAACCGATGACAAAGGCGATAACAATGAGATAACATATCTATCAGTAAATATAGTAAGTATTTCATACGCTATGCGAAACAGCATGTTTTGTAATGTATAGTTTACGCCATAGCACTTTGGGTGGGATTGCGTTGCAATCTCGACTGAGTGTTGTCACATATAACTTAGTTTACTATGGTATTGCTGTTTTCATTAAGATTAGTTTCATAATTAAACTGATCTAAAATAATATAAATGCATAATATAAGCACGGGAATAGGGCATCTAGACTAGAAAGCATGGGATATATAGAGGACATGGGATTTAATTATAGCTATTTTTTTTACTAGTAGAAAAAAATATTTTGTTCCTCCCGGGAGTTATTTTGTATTCAGAGCGAAGCGAAGGATTGTACTGTAGAATTCTGAACAGCGAGATATCCTAAATAGGAATTCTGAGCGTAGAAAGGAATTCAATATACTTTAGGAATAAATATTTTGACCCCAACTGACACACACTATACATCACTATGAGAAACACTAATAGCACTCGAAACTCGTGTGTAAGTATAGCAAATATTTATCAATAATAATTATTAAATTAAATAGTGAACGCCTCAATGGCCTATCTTTTTGATACAAGATGAAAATTAATGTAGTCTGAAAAAGATAGGTCACTGTGGCGCTCACGCCTCATATAAAATATTATTCATTTAAATATTTTACCTAACTGTAGGTTAGTTCTACCAGAAGCACGATCGCAGAGCGATCGGAAGAGAGAAACTTCCATAGGATGCAGAGGTCACCGCTTACCTTGTGCGTAAAAAGTTTTAATATTTTACCTAACTGTAGGTTAGTTCTACCAGAAGCACGATCGCAGAGCGATCGGAAGAGAGAAACTTCCATAGGATGCAGAGGTCACCGCTTACCTTGTGCGTAAAAAGTTTTTCATGTCATTCGGCCAATTTCATTATTAGAGAGTATCCACAGTGGAAATAACTAAATATTTCTGACTGAATCAACTGTATGTCACGGGACTCACGGGCCTCGCTCGTAAACAGTATGAGTTATCTGAAGTTGTGATATTTTGTTCGGACAAGACACAAAATGCTCACTATTAAATGAACAAAATAAATAATTACGTACACGCACACGAGCCTTGGGTGCAGTGCAATTCGTCACTTGAATCGAAATGCATCTATAATAGGCAGAGGTTGGTCCGCTTAACAACAGGTGGGCCTCGTGCTAAATCTTCCCTATCTAAATCTAAACCATAATATTACAAAAAATAAAGATTTGATTGTTTGTTTGAATTGAATACGCTTTGAAACGCTTGGACCGATTTGAAAAATTCTATCACTTTTGGAATCCTACAGTATCTTTGCTGAACATAGACGTTAAAATATTTAAAAAACGTTAGGGATACGTATTCGAAAACTTCGATAACGTAACCCAGTGTGAAAAATTACCAAATAAAATCGTTATATCGCGTACACTGCGGAAATTATTACAACAATAGAGCTAAGTGACACATGTACTACAATTTTATAGAGGACATCAACATCTACAAAAGTCCCGAAAACCATATGTCTAACTATTACAGTTATGTCACAATTACAAATTTTATATGTTAAAATACGCAATAGTAATGCCGGTTCAAAAGGGTGTGATAAAATTAATTATATTAAAGGTATTTTCCCAAGTAAACTGTAACGTATGATTGTGAATATCTGCCGATACAACATATCACTCAAGCACCTGTCAATAAGGAAACATCAATTCTTATCTCGTGTTAACAGCTCTAACGTCCCTAATCCCAAGAAACGATATACGAGTGAATGATAGGAACACTTCTTCAATTATCAAATGTTTAAAGAGGAAGTAAGTGTTACTCATACGCATGTGGCAGAAATTCGTATGAGTAAGACTTCTACGAAATAATGTTGTTTTACAGAGTATAATCTAGAACAGCAAACACCACATAGTCCTTCTAAAAATGTTACCATTGTCAAAACGACAAATAATGGCTTCTTGGAAGATCGCAAGGTTTATATATAAAATTTCGTATTCAGAGTGGAGGCGCGAGTGGGGGGGCGACCTAGAAAATTTAATGATTTCCATTTATCATGTCCCCGGCGTCCTTGGTAAGGAAACTGTTCAAGGTTTTCTGAATCCCGGAAATATCCTTCGAAAAAGGGAGAGCCCGTATTGTGCCTGTATAACACAAGGTCTGAGCGACCTCGTTTTGGGGTACTCGACTAATCTACCGATCCGTTCGAAGATTTAGGTTACATTAACAAGGTTACAAAAGATTACGAAGCGTAAACCAGTCTTGACATTGTTGATATAATTGGGGATGAAGCCTGTTGCTTTAAGAGGCTAAATTGCTTTTATGTGTTAAAAGGTCAACGTGATCTGCCTACTACAGACAACCCACTGCCCTGACAAGTGCTACATTGTGCTAAATAAACAATTGTTTCCATTTCCAAGCCATACCATAAATTAAATAATAATTGTACCTATTAAATAATAGATACACCTAATTTCAACTTGGGATACGTTTTTGATATTATATGAAAAGATATTAATAGATAGATGCCCGCCTGAAGTAAGTGGATTCTTTCAGCAAGGACGACGGATTAGGATTATTCCCGGTGAAAGATTATAAAGTTTTTTTACCTGTTCCAGAACTTTATTAATCATCATTTAGTATGTATATTTGTATTATTATGAATGATTCTTAAATATGATTCTTCTATGGTCAATTTAAGTAAAGTTTTGCTGTCTATTCAGGCGCACCACAGGGCTCCCCCTACACCATAGGGTGTATGTAGGCCTCCATTGCTACATATGGGTGTCGTAATAGGCGTTAAAGGTAAAATACCGGAAGGTCAGCAGCAGCTACTCCTGCGGAACTTAGATCCCCAAGACGCCTGCCAAGCGTGGAGATCACGGCAAACAACCCCCCGTTATTCAATAATACAGTGGACAATCCGGCTGATACAGTACAGGGCTCTCTACCAGTAGAACGCTGTAATATACTTAAAGGTAGTTAACATATCGATGTTTGTATTAGCACTACCAACAGCATTAGTAAAGAGTACTAAACTGGTTGGAACCGTTGATTTGGTTCCCAACACTTGGTGGAAGGGTTAAATTTCCCCCAGGAGGCAGCAGTTCATCCGCCTCTTTCCTTCTCCGTAGTGGGGTCACTGGTGGAGAGTTGGGGGATTCTCTACCAGCTTGCACGGCCCCACACGATTGGGGGGTGTCCTAGGTGAGCCGGGTCGCCCCTCCACAGGCGCAGAGGCCCGATTGAGATCGGGCCTACCGCCGGGGCAAGATAGTGACTGCTAACGCGACCATAACTTGCACCACCTCGGCGGAGGCTGCTCACGGGGGGTTTTAGTGGGTTCAAGTCCCACACATTCCCTTCCACCGCCCCCATGGTGAAATGGCAGTGCGAAGGCATTTCCGCCCCTCAAAAAAAAAGGGTTAAACTCCCGTCCACTCACCAAATGAATAAGTCCTAGACAGCAATAAAGTATGTATGTAGGTTCACGTTTCCTTCATACATACTCTGACAGAGATAAAATTACTGGCCACATTAAATAATTTCATCTTTAGTTTAGCTACGTGAACCGGACTTCACGAATTATAAAATCGAAAACAGTCAGTTGTAGAGCTAGATGGATTCAAAGTTACTCGAGTTTAAAATAATCATTGTCTCCCAAGGTGCACACTACTTTTTATCAACCTCTATGAGAAAGTCAGTAAGTGCAACTTATAGATTCGAAACGTATGTTTATTTATATCGATATAATTAGAAAAAATAAGATAAAGCATAGAAATGGTTAAAGACTAATGTTTATACTATGGAAGTGCATCGTAACGTAACAATTCACCACTACAATCCGTTACAGTTGCCGATTTATTTAGAGCTTGAGAATTAGAAAAAGTCTCAGAAAACGTCATCTTAGGATGTACTTATTGTATTATATATAACTATATAATATTTTAAGTTGTAAAAAAATATATACAATAATATTTCATTTAGAAAGAAAACCTAAGACACAAATAAAAACAGCCTGTAACTGGTTCATGCAATGTTTGTGATTGATTTCTTTGGTGATAGGAATTTTACTAAAAATATCCACATTCTAAATTCAAATCACTTTTAGTCCTTCAGGGATTAAAAAGCTATTTTAGTCCCTATGTACAAAGAAAAAAAAATTTGCTCTTTTGGAATAGATGTGATAAAAATATTATTTTTTGGACCCTCGAGAGGGGTATCGAAATAAATAACTTTATAAGGCGAGTACGAAAATATATACAATTCATATGGTTGTAAAACCTTTGGGAGTGACAAATCATAGAAAATATTGTTTTTACACCGCAGTCGGGTTTTTTGTAACATAACAATCAGATTTAAAAAAATAAGTAGGTAGGTAATGCGATTATTTATAGTAAGGGACTCTCCTCCACGCGACTTACGCATGCACTTAGAGGCGGTTTTCAAGGGGGCGGTTCAAATCAATTAAGAACTTGTTGAACGGATAATAAAACAAAATAAACAAAAATAAAAATCAATCTTTAGGTGCGCTGCACGTAGCGGCTAAGACCTGTTTGTGTAAAATGCGCAAAAATTAGGATTAACAATACTTTTCATAAGAATGCGAATGTCCGATTTGCAGATTCAACACGGATTAGTTTCTAGCTAGTCACATATTGGCGAAGGTTCGATGAAAAAAATCGTAATAAAAATTGGAAATTACAAAAAAATAATTAAAAGCAGTTGTTTTTCAACATTATTTTCTTTTAATCCAGAAAATCTTCGGTAATTTCAGGTTTTGTGCCAAAACCTTTTTACATAGTTAATATTTTTTTCTGAATCCAAACAATAATCCTCTGAAGAGCACCTTCAAAGTGACCAAAATCAGGAAATCGCCCCTTAATATAAGTAGGTTTTTTATAATATTAATTTGCTTCACCTGTTCTATACAAACATTGTTGGTAGCAAAACGCCGTGCTAAGACTGCCGAGCAATGGACAATGGTAAAATCTATTTTAGGAATCAGCACCTATCTCCAGATTGCGTATTGGTGCAAGGGAAACATCTGGGTTTTCAACTGCATTGTTTTTTAGTATGACCACTGCAAAAGTGGCTTTAGATGGTAGTGAATTGGTTAAGTTCTGCAGGAGTCATGAATAAGTAGAAAAATTTCTAGAAATATAAACAGAATAGAAAAGCTCTATATCTATTCCCGTTATATAAAGTAAAATAAAAAGCCGGTTTTAAAAATATGTTATGCTTTTATTTATAGTTAGGATAGGAAGCTTCCTCCACGTGAGTTACGCAAGCACTTTAAATATAGGTTTTTTGTAATATTATTTGCTCTTGTGTCCAAGACAAACCTTGCAGAAGCAAAGTACAGTACCAAGATCACCAGTTTACTATCTCCATTGTCAAGTAATGGAGACTGGTAAACTGCTAACAGCAGCTATATCCCCAGATTGCTAGCAGCAGCTTTATCTCCAGAGTCCTTATTGATGCATCGGAAACGTCTGCGTTTCGATTTGCATTGTGCTTTAGTAATTTTTAGTATGGAAAAAGATAATTTTCTACCAGCGAACCCTTTTTCATCCAAAATAAGTTCAAAGTTTTCGGTTAGCATGCGAATACTGTTTAAATTATTATGACTAAATCTGCATCATGAGTGCTATTGGATGCTAGGGAATTTGTCAAGTTCTGCTGGCAGGGAAGTGTAATAAAAATATAGCAGAGGAGAAAGAACATGGCCAAGGGAGGTATCAACACCTGTCTGTATAGGGCTAGGAACCCAAATTAGTTTTACGTTTCCTATTGGTCTAACATCCCGCTATAAGACGACCTTCGCCGAGCTGGTTAATGGAAGAAAAGTAGTTTATATTCAATTAAATATGTCAATAAATATATTGCAAATGGGTTGTCTAAAAAATTCAGTCCAGAAAATATAAATATAAGGATTCTCACTTGATTATGTTACAACAAAAAAACATAAATCAGATGATTATTATTTAAAACAAACATGTTTTAAGTTGGTTAAAAAAAGTTTGTGTGTCGAAAATCAACAAAATCATAGGAGAATTACTGACAATTATTTCATAATGAAAATAATGAAAAAAAGCACAGACATTTATCATTTTCACTCGCAGCAATATTTCACTTTTTAAAATTCGACAACCGGAATTCAGGACTGATTTTTCGCAGACAACCATATACCACAGTGTTCGTAATGAAATAATCTTAATTTTAATAATAATCTTAATTAAACTTTAATTCATTGACCAGACCGGTGCATGTTACTAGTATCCATTACCCTGTTTATAGCTGCCTATCCAAGAGTTATGACGGGAAAAAATAGTCAACCTAACGTTTGCATATTCTATGGGCTTCATACTTTCGATTGGTATGAAATTTGTCTATTAACGAAACCAGTGAAATGTAATTTTTTTTTATTATTCTTAATTAATCTTATTCAAGACTGAATTTATTTAGACAACCCATTGCAATATATTTATTGACATATTTAAGTCAATATAAAATAGTTTTCATCCATTAACCAGCTCGTCTTATAACGGGATCGCCAAAATTACGCAAAAGAAGTATTTTCAAACACACTTTTTGATGGTAACTAACGTAAATATTACAATAAAAAAAAATTAAGAGGCAGGGTATAATCTTGTAGAAGTACAGTAATCGAATAGAAGTTTAAAAAAACCTCATAGCATAGTTAAACAAAATAACAGAATCTGCGCTAAAAAAACTGTTTTAATTCGAATGCTCAGAATTATCAGCGACAACGCCACTTTATTTTTTTATAAAAATAATAGCTAGACTAACGTTTTACTCGAATAATCGATTAATTATTTTATTACATGTTTATATTTGGAACAATTACATAAAACTTCACTAAAAACTGTACCCTAAACTTCAATCATCAACTAAAACGTGCAATTTTCGACTTTCGTGCGATCGAACAAGCGGGTGTGAAAAATGTTTTTTTTCTGGCATTGGGCGCACTCTTAAACTACATACTTTTCTTTAGGCGTCAAACTTTCGGAACTTTTGCCGCATCTATAAGTATTACACAATACGTATTCAATTCACGTCAGTCTTAAATATAATTTTTAATTATCTTATGTTTCACCCATACGCATTACGTGACTGCGACATGATCGATACATGCGTCGTAGAGTGATGACAACAGTTTCACCAATTTCTAATCTATAGTTTGGCCTATAATGTCCATGAAGTTTTACTTTTCGAGACAACAATAATGTTCTCAAATTATTGTTTTGTTATTGAGCAGCCCTTTTCGGGACGTTGGATTCGTGTAATCGTGTACCTGGATTACCCAAAAGGTCTTTTTACCTGCCGAAAATCTATTGACCCTGCTGTCTCATTGAGAGAGTGCAAAACTACAACAAACTCAGGCAGGTAGTGAGCATCTCTTTCGTTTGTGATATATTGATATATATAATACAAATTTTGGGGCTATCAACAACATGGAACATAAATTAGTTATTGACTAGTTAAATAATGTTATTATGATGATAATATGTACATATCTTGTAATTTATAACAATAATAAGGTGGTAACCATTTATAAATAGAATAAAAGTGCATTAAAAAAGAAACAGACATAGTGTATGTCAAAATCAACAGATGTTAGAGAGTTGAGAAGGCTTAACTTTGTGAGCACATTTCAGGGGTCACAAACTTTCTTAGGTGAAGGGTGGGTACGATTGATTAAGCCCTTACAAGCGAAGCTTCTTTCCACATCCACACAGTGCGGTGTAGCATTTGGGTACACTTTTTATTGGAAGACATCGTCAGATAGCTAAGCTTAAATAAAATAAATAAGAATGATAGTTACAATTTTTTATCACTGTTAACCAAAGCCTGCCCACAAAAGTCCCCGGCTAATTTCGTGTAATCTATTGATGAGTAACATGAGCGAAACAAAAAATAACGCTGAACTGCAATGAAAAGACCACCACCAAATTTATGTCATTCTAGCTCAAGAAACGTGCCCCCAACTTGTGGGGAATATCGAGGTCGAGAGTACCATGTGTTCCGCGTCATGTCGGTATTGCGCAAGCACCAAAGACGAGACTCGTAATATTCAAAATGGGTCATAAACCTTACCTGTAGCAGTAATCTTCTTAATCATCTGGAAACACAACATTAGCTGTTTGACAGATGCTTAATAAGCTATCAGAAAAAGCATTTGCAAGTGCATTTTGGTTCAATGGTCAACTCAGCACACACCACATCAATCAGCCTATGGGCCTCAGTTGACCACTTTCTGCCTATTGGTCAACGCAGCCCATAACTGCATTACCCAGCCGGCAGACTAAGTTGACCGTAGTAATTAAACAACTTAAAACAATTAAATCGTGTATATTTTTTTCATTATTTTTGTCCCGACGTTTTGACACTATCACTGCATAGTGTTTGATAAACAATCGAGAAAATCTAAGACAACACTAAGTTGACCACTTTAAAAGAGCCTAACTGAGTCCCTAAAAGAGCGATGCCCCCGTGTAGGCTCAACATGATAACTACTATCAATGTTACACTTTCACAGTTAAACACAGGTATTTATATGCAGAATCAAAGTCAAAGTCTAAATCATTTATTCAATTTAGGCGTCTGCGACGCTCTTATGAAGGGTAATTACAATTTTTAATATTGAAATATTCTACATTGTAATGCCACATTCAGAAAAAAATAATAATAGAGCCTCAATTTTTTTTGCTGAATGTGGCTGTTAAGTGTTTTTTCAAAGACTTAACTCTCGGTGTGATGTTGCTACCCTTCTATATTTCTAAATATGATTACAAGCACTATCGTGTGCTAAGCGAAAATCATATCAAACAAATTATTGGAGCACAAAATTTTATGCCCAAGGCGGGAATCGAACCCGCTTCCTCCGATATCGCGTTGGACGATGGCCGATGAAATATAGAAGGGTAGCGACATCATATCGAGAGAGAGAGAGTTAAATGTTTAAAAAACGCTTCTTTCGATCAGATGAAGTCTAGTAGTCTGGTTGATGGCCGCGCACTGTCCCCTATGACGGTTAAATTAATACAATTGGAGCACAAAATTTCGGCAGAAATGCCAAGTCCCAGATGGCTGAGATAGTATTAGGCATCCGACGCGATATCGAAGGATGCGGGTTCGATTCCTGCCGTGGGTATAAAATGTTGTACTCCAATAATTTGTTTTATATGTGTAGTAAGATTTCTTTATCAACATGTTCTTCACATGCAACTTGAATTTTCCTACTGTGTCAGTGTTATAATAGTGATTGTCAATGTGTGATTTAAATTTACAAAAATTTTTAAGAACATAATATTTTCGAATACATACAGACTTGGTAAAGTTAAAATATAAATTTCTTTGATAAGACATCTCAGGGATTTTCTGACAATGCACTCATTCACTCGGTGCAGATTGCCAAGGCTGCAGTTCAGGAGTGTGGTTTCTAAGAGATCAATCATCCACCTTATGTACCAGACCTAGCACCTAGCCTATTTCTACTCAAATAATATTGAAAAAAGAAATTTGTGGAAAGCGAAACATGATGCCGACAGTCAAGTTTATTATGGGCTAGGATAATAAAGGGACAAAAGAATGTACACAGTTGTGCAATTTTGTACTAATTTTGGCATAAAGGTACTTATTATTACTTAATTGTTGTAGTCATTGAGAGTGGGTGTAATGCTATATAAAGTGCATGATTGTATGGAAAACAAGCTAAGCCAACCAAAGTCAAGTGATATTGACACTTTAAAGAGTTTGTCATTAAATCGTGAGACGTAACATGGAGTATACACTGTATATCAATGAACTAAGATTAATCAGATTGTTAGAGGCAATATGGGTACAATACAGAAAGAGAGTTAAAACCAGATAAACAAAATAAATAGTGATGATACACTCACAGATCACAACTTTAATCATTCTTTTTTCAACAAACCTGTCTATAATGGTGCCTGTGTATTTTAGAGAGTCAATACAAAACTTCAAAGGTATTTTTTTAATATTTCTCACAAGGTCAACCTGATGGATACTTTACGAATTATCTTAAATGGTAATTCTTATTCAGTATATACTTAATTTCAAATTCGTATGATGCCTGCAAATAACAACTTAAATTCAACATTTCTGTTCAATTGTGAGTATGTTTTAACTTGGTGCTTTTTAAACTGATGCTAGCTTACCCAATGATAGAAAGGTGTTATTTTAAGAATAGTCTTTAAATTTAGATAATTCATATGGATACAACGCCTAAGTCAGTATTAGACTAAATAAATATTTCCTCAACCCAAGTTCTGCATATTGTACTGTACTGTACAACTTTAATAGTTTACTTAATCTCACTTCAAATAAGCGAAACCTAGGAAGGTTAAGTATATTTGTAAATAAAACTTTTAAAGTTTCAAAAGTCATATCAATGCTCAATTGTAACCTAAATTGTTATTACAATATATTTTTGAATTCCTACCATTATGAGGAACTAAATGTTGTAAGTTGTTATTATCCTCTCATATTCAAATATGTATGAACCTTTACCCCATTTTATGACTGAGTGGACAATGAGCCACTTGTTCTATTTATGAGGCTTGAACACAACTATGGTATCATACGTTAGGTATTACATGTCTCCATTTTGCCTTGACGTCACGCCTTGCAGTAAGTAAATAAGAAGTTTCTTAGATTAACTAATGGTTTATCCTTTAACATTCTCAATGAGTATAAATAAAATAATACTACATCCGCTAGCAAAAAAATAATTTGTCAAGGGCGAATCATACAAAATATATTTGACGTTTCAAGAAGCTTGTCGTCTTACCTATTTTAAATGTGGCCCCATCAGCTTACGTTGCACTATTTACACTGAAAGTTACCGAATTAAGTATGGATAATAAAGGGATAAAGCTATTTTAAAAATATATGTTGGATTTATAATAATTGTAGTTAAAGAAGAAGAAAAAACACACACAAAAGCGAAGACGAAATTTTTAAAATGCACGAGCCAGCCGTCACTGTCAAATCAACAAAGTCATGTCATTGTCAATATGACAGCCACTATTGCACAGATGGAGCTTTCCGGTATCTTGGATATCGCCTATGGATGGAGTTCTGATTTTCAGTGCGTTATAGATGATAGCATTTTGTTGGAGTTTCAATATTGGCATTTGTATCAAGGTGTTCGGAAAGCAATTTTCAATTATTATGCTAGTTTAACTGACCAATGATTCGTTACAAATAACATGTCTTGACAAATAGCTGACATTCTTTAACATAACTTTCGTGCGTAATTTGATCTTATGTAAAAAGACATTACTATGCAGACTGCATAATAATGTTCATGCAAACAAAAATATTTTATATACTATGCGATATTTTTATTACATTTAAATTTGAACAACCTATGATAATGTTACAATTCTTCCATTATTACGAAGTTCAACTGCCAAACCAACAGTTGTCAAAAAACGATAAAATCGCGCAAAACTTGTATTTGCTCTGCTTTTTTGACACATGTCCGGAGATTTGTAGATAGAAGATTATTGAGTGATAGTTTTTTGAAAACTACGAATTTGACAGTTGAACATCGTAATAATGGTAGAAATTTATCACGTATACAAGTCAGAGGAATAGCGTTCTAATTACGTAATTCAGACTGCATCTTGGAAGTTGCACATGGAACAAGTGCTGCCTACAACCCAGGGCCTGATAGTCGCAATATTTTACAGCCTAATGTAATCGTAGCGAAAGCGACCAAATAGCAAAAGTGTGGACTAGTAAACCTAACCGAATAACTGCAACGGTAACCTTACTAAGTAGTCTAAAAGTCAAACTGCAAATAAGAATAATAAATAAATTTATTATCAAGTTTATTCATAGTTTATATTTGGCAAAAATAACAGATTATCAACGAAACATAAATTTAATTAAGGCTTTGGATCACGCCAGTAACCTTGAACGTCATCTAATAATGCACGATTGGCACTAATGGCCCATCCATGGCACCGCGCAAAGGGCCCACAGTTGCTTGGAAGTAAATGTTGTAACCGCCAAAACTATATCTTTTAATAAAGAGAGTACCGTTCCAGTAAACCCGTTTTGGCTTAGCGAAACTGTAGCACTACATTTTACATATTTTTCTAGGTAAGTATCAAGGTAATAAGTCAAATTGGTTTGGAGTAGAAGCATAGAACAGATAATAATACTAGTAGAAGGCAAATCTACATGTATCAAAAATTCAAAATTACATATATTTGATATTTTTATTCATTGAACAAAATTTAACAAACCATTTAATAATTAAATGTAATAAATATGTCTGCGAGGATGTATATGAATCCTAGTTTTAATATTTGAAAAGCAGTATGAGCTCAACTATCGTGGAAATATTGATATTTATGAGACAGCAGCCTTTTTTTTTATTGTCATGAGGAAAATGCATTTACGCATACACACCCGCCGGGGAGCAGGTGGTTATGACGGACTCAGGGTCAGTAGGGACCCCACTACCGACTAAAAACCTCATGGTGTTTCGGCATCATCGACTGACGGCAGGTGCCATGGGGTCACTCGCGCTCTCATCTATAGCCCCCATCGACGTCGCTGCCCGCTTAAGCGGGCCCAGCCTCTGGAAATAACTCCCCCCCACTGTGCCGCTTTGTGGGATGCCCCGGAACATGAGGGCATCCTCACCTCATGAGAACCTTACCCTGATGGGGGGTGCCGGCTATCCCCACGGCCGACACCCCAGGTCCTCTGAGCGGACACGGAGTGCGAGCACTATCAACTCGCCTCCGTGTCCGCGCTCTGCGGAGCGGAACAGAGAGGGGATCTCTCTCCCTTTCCCGCTCCTCCGCCTCCCTTTGTGAGACGATTGTCTCGCAAAACGAGGCAACCGCCTCCCACGACCTCTTGTCACCGACCATCTTTACGATGATGGCCGGCAAGGAGAGGTCGGACCCCACAACCGCGATCAGGGATCGCCGCGGTCCCGCTCCTCATGAGACAGCAGCCTTAATCGAATCGGACTCAAGAATACATTAATATGCAAACAATTTAATAATTAAATTAAAATGAGTAGGTATAGTAATTAAATTAATAAAATTAAAGTTATTTTATTATAATTATAATAAAATAACTTCAGCACATAATTATTAGTAGGCTGCCTCTATGTGGACTGAAGACATCGTAATAGTGGCGGGTGGCCCACCCACTTAAGCCAAAAATCCAAAATCTAGAGCCAACTTATTTAACCATATTGTGACGTTTATGGAGTTCCAACATTGTACGATTTCCGGCTGCTTACATACGTTATTATCTCCTTGATTAATGTGTATCTGAAAAGCCTCCACTGAATATTGCCTGCGCCAAGAAATGGCTTTAGAAGACCATAAAAGTAGACTATAAAGCGATATTAGTAGAAATACCGGCCAAGCTTTGTGTTTTAAATTTCAAAATACAAGCAGTATTCCAACTTCAATAATATGTTGCCTTCGGTTAGGACACGCATTCACTATAAACCATTTGGAGTAGGGACCACTCGATGTGCGAATGTGGCTTTGACGAAGGAAACATTAACAACCTCATTTTTGGGTACCAGAAGCTGCACCATCTTTATAATTATATCCTCCCTTGTAAGATCCTCCGTTCCAGTTCCCTAAAAACTCTCCTCTCTCTTAAGTCTCTTAACCATATACTCATTAAATTAATTTCATAATATAACATATAATATTGATCTATATACTGTATTGTCTTCTTATTTCTAATTTATTAATGTATATTTGTTACTATTATTAATATATTTACCTTGACTATTTATTTTATATAATATTATAGAACAAATATTGTTGATAGAGCTGTGGTTCTGTTATGATTTACAATTTGGAAGCCAGCGTTTGGATGGTCCCATAGAACCGCACCGCACCGTTAATTATTTATAATAGATTATTCTCCATCACTTGTCAGCTCATATTGGTTGCTCTGAGCACTGCGCTGTTCTTGTCGGTCTAGAACATTAAGCACGTGACATTGGCAAAATTGCTATATTCCTCAGTCGCAACTCGCAAGACTTTTTCATAGAACGATTGCATAGATCTGTGAATTATATGTCCTTGCCATGATCGGTGGTCGCGGAGGCCATAACCAAGAATTAATTTTACATGCTATTATTAACAACGTAGTAGGTACTAGTTGGTCCAATTTGTACGAAGGGCACCAAACGCTTGTATGCTTGAAAGGTGTGTTGTAATTGATGACATGGTAATATCATCTATACAGTATTTCAACTTCATAGAAACGAACGAAACGCGAGTTAAACCTACGGCATGCGCTCGGCCTGCAGACAGTCTCGAGTGTCGCGACTGTGCCGCAGTGAAGAGCGAATGGTTGTTGTTTTTATTAACAATAACTGCACGATATTTTCACCTCAAATAAGTTCAAGTACATATTTAATATCACGAGTAGGATATATTGTGCTGTTCTTGGTTGCATGAATTCGTCAAAAACGCATCCATAGATAACATTTTTTAGATTACCTGGAAACTGAAAGGTAATATGACCTACTAGTAAGTAAAATTATTTTATAGTATATGTAGATAGTTGACATTTCTTTTAAATGGACCAATATTTCCTTTTATACCAGAGTATATTTTATACATAGAGTAAAGAAAACTGATTGAAACTAGTGAAATAGGTAGTTATAAGCTATATATTAGAATACGGATTTTTAATACTTTAAATTTTAATAATAAAGCATTTGGTACGTCTCACAAATATTTTTCGGTCGCAAATTTTTAAGACCGATCTTTTTTTCAAATTTAAACATGGTTTTTTAATTAAATCTACCTAATAGTCAAAAACCAACACGCAGTTTTAGTGAACACTTCCTGGTAGTTTCACAAAGAATTTTATATGTTTATATAAAAAAGTATATTTAAAATCACAAAACTAAATGGAAACACAAAGTAGGCAAATGTAATTAGAGTGAGTAGGATATATTGTGCTGTTCTTGGTTGCATGAATTCGTCAAAAACGCATCCATAGATAACATTTTTTAGATTACCTGGAAACTGAAAGGTAATATGACCTACTAGTAAGTAAAATTATTTTATAGTATAGATAGTTGACATTACATAATGTGTGTCTTTTTAATGGAAAAATATTTCCTTTTATACCACGAAAAAAAAAATCTCGATACATAAAAAAAAAAGGGAATAGAGTAAAGAAAACTGATTGACACTAGTGAAATAGGTAGTTATTTAAAATCACAAAACAAAGTAGGCAAATGTAATAATATTAATCGAGGCGGGTAGCCCTATCGCATGTTTACGTATGCTGTAGCTAGTTATTTCAAGGACAGAGCCGAGTTAAAATACTGTATAGATAATATTACCGTGTGGATGATAATATCAACTAACGTTGATGGGCGCCGTGAGCCCTCCGCTCCAATAACTCTCCGAACGCATTTCAGTAATGCATCTGATACATTTTACAATAGTTTTACAGATCGTAGTCTCTCAAGTAGGTATACCATAACAGTTAAAATTCGTGATTTTTTTTGTGATTTTAAAGAGGTAATGAAATTGTTTAGATAAATTCATGAACTCTTATGCATGCTTTTGCTTGGTTTAAATTGTAAGTAATGCACATGGCAATGAGCGAGCTTACTCAAATTGGTCCAATTGCTAGCACTGTTAGTACCAAGAGTGCATATATAGGCATATCTGTACTACAGCAACTACAACGAAAGCAATTTATAGGCCATTGCGGACTCACGGCTCACAGTCCACTACCAGTTCGCAACTTGCCCAGCATGCTGGTAGTATTGCCCCGTAGGATTGCAATGCTTATATTCGGAGGAGGAGGCATAGTGCTAACATTTTGATCACGCGCACGTAGTATAGAACCAGCAGCGTTCTGATGAGACAAGCTCTTTTTAATTTGGTTTAATTTTTTCGCCCATAAAATAGCTATTTTCCATATTGTAAAATATCTAGTTTTAATTTACAATTGACATAATAAATATTCATTGCACTTTATGCATACACACAAACACACCCCCTCACGCACACCCTGACTCACACCCTCACACACAATAATATAATATTTACTTAAACATATACGAAATTTTATACAGCCATATCATTTAATAAGCAAGCCTCAATCTTAATCTATTGAATGAAGCAGACTCCCACGACACATGTTTTTTTTTCTGAGTGGGATCAGCATGTCATTTCACTGTCAAAAAATCAATACAATTTAGTGTTCCAATTGTAATAAAGTTAAGAATAACAACATGACATTGTAACTGTATATTGTAAAAAATAAATTATTATTATTAATTTTATTTGATTTGTTTACCGGTCGGTGTGCCTTTGGTACTACATCTACTACAATAATAAATAGAAAAGTAATCATTTAGACAACCTTTAAGTCATCGCGGACTCACAATTGATCTTTCTGATCACATAAGCATTGCAATTCAACGGGGCAATGCCTAAGATTATTTTACCTGTAGAGGATGCCTGTAGATGAGTTGTGTGCCCTCCATATTTACTAGACGAATGCAGGGTAATTACCTTGGTCACTACCAGTCTTGCACTTCCGAGCGTCTGGTGAATACATCGCCGCTAATCGTGTTGTTTAGGAATAATCTGAGGACAATATGCCTTCCTGTGTCTTTAGACTCTGCACCAATTATACAGGCACTGTGAGAAATAAGATAACTGTTTAATATCACGCGTAATTATTGCTTTTATTGTTGAAAAAGAAAATATCGTCATTTTGTTTTATCTTAGGAACTAATCTCAATGAAATGGTTGAGCGAGATATATGGATCGTTTGGTGTGATAGAGTGAAAGAGATAGCAGCGTAATGGTGATCGGAACGTCTCGTGGTGGTAGGTTGGTAACACAAATTGCTTATTTATCTCTTTCTAACAACAGATATGACGCATAATATTTGAACGTTCATTCATTGTCATTAGAAACTGCATATACATGTGCGTAGATTAGGATATGTAGATATGAAAATTCTAGTAAGCTTTTAGAGCAGTGGTGTTCGGATAAAACTACTCTATGTATTTCAACTCTCTGGGCAATGCTGTCAACTGGGAGTGGGACATTTAGACTGCCTATGAGTCTGCTATACTGATGGGTAGGACAAACCAAAATGATGAGTTTGTATGCATTTTGGAAAATGAGGCAGGACAATGTACCACCTCAATTGAGGTGGTCCTCAAAAGAAGCAGTATACACAAAATGAGGCCATCTCGTATTTTACAGGGATGTGTTAGATGAAGTAGGTATATGGCAAATTAAGTAACGAACTGTTACTTGAGTTTGAAGTGTTTTGGTACTTAAGTACAGTCATTTGGTCGAAATAATAGAGGTTACCTGGAAAGTTTTCCGGGAGTTTTGAAAATTGTCAATTTTATAGATTTTAATATTATTTTTCCAAATTTTAACTTTGCCACCTCGTGTGTTTGCCGCTTGCACCGCCATTTTGAAAAAATGGCGTCCAAAAGCAGCATATTGATAATATCTCCTTTCCAGCGCATTTTACAGGAAAAACATGTCGATACAAAATAAGAATAAGTAGAAAAAATGTCCTACAATTTATGTCATAATCGTTTCGTGAATCGTGACGTGTATTATTTACTTTAAACTGCTCATATTGTGATTTGTAAATAGTAAAAATTATACGAAGGTTAAATATTGTACCATTGAATGAAAACCCAGCTAACTATAGTCTTTCATGTCTCTGCAGGTATAAAGGAATGCGTCCCCTCTGTGTCAAGCCCCTTCTTCCCCTTCTAAGAAACATCTGGACTGAGCTGAGCTCGATAGAAATATTTAGTCTGAGTCATCAGTATACGTTTATCATTTCACAGTGTCGTTTGCATTTATAGAGCCATGGCTTCTAATGAAGTAAACTGCTTTATTTGTGGTGATATACTGCAAGAAATTGAAGTTATTGAAGTGAAGGAAAAATTGGAAACTTTTCGGCAGTCAAGTATATAAAGAAAAGACAATAAATACAAACTTTTGGTGGGATTGCAATCCATAGTAGTTCACGATGCGTGTCGAAAACTATATAATAATGAGAAGTTAATCGCTGCAACTTTGCGTATGGGAAGTGATGGTACCACTTCTCAAGGCCTACTGGGGATATCACATTAACAAAAACGTGCCGATTTCTCTACGTCATGGTGGTGTGGAAATGAGTATTTCTGCCGAAACGTGTATTGAATTACACTTTACGGCGCTCCTATGCCGAAACTATTAATTTTAGAGAAAAATAGATTGACATAGGTTATAGGAAATTTCCTCTACTTATATTTTATGTAGATATGTTTTTCCTCTAAAATGCGTCGAAAAGGAATTATTATCAAAAAATTGCTTTTGGGCGCCATTTTTCAATATGGCGGCGCGAGCGGCAAACATACGAGGTGGCAAAGTTGAAATTTGGAAAGAGCATATCAAAATCTATAAAATTACCAATTTTAAAAACTCCCGGAAAACTTTCCAAGTAAAAATACTAAATGACTTTAGTACTTGGCGAACATAAAATTGGGAAAAAAAATAATTAGAAAAGAATGATATTTTAATTAATAAAATAATTATCAAGTTACAGTGTAATTTTTTACATGTTGTAATATAAAAATAATAACATTATTGCCTTTTTTCCATTTAGTCGGTTTCTTCTCTCTGATTTTAGTTAACCAGTCTGAAAAAATTCAGATGGTACCTTAGACAAAGAAAGGTGTAGACTGCTGGTAGCTCCATTTCATTCAAGATAGGGATACAGTATTGAGTTATTATATGTAAAAGAAAATGACAAAGCTCTACTATTGCTATATTTCAGTACGTGCTCATCAAACTTTGTCAGTCATGGCATCTTTGTGAAATTTAATTTGACACGTTTCTGCATAATAAATTATTATTATGTGTTTTGTTGTCGTTTAAAAACTAAAATAAACCTTTATTACAATGCGATGTAGTGTGCTTAACTGTAAAAGCGATAGTGAGCGGAAAATACCAGGATTGTCCTTTCATATGCAAGTTTCAAGTTTTCCTTTATGTTTTGGTTATTGTAACAAAGTTTTGTGTTTTAAGTGTTTTATCTCAGTATAGTTCTGCCAGTTTTTGTCATAATAACACTAGTTATAAGGCTTAAGATCACTATTCAAACTAATGTTTATTTAAATACCTAAAATTCAGTATTGCTAGTTTTAAGTCGTGCATTTACCCCTTTGTCCGTCTCTAATCTATAATAGATAATATTAAATTATTTGATCCAATCATTTCATTACGTAATATGTATAATTTAAAGTTTATCTTATATTACAGTTTTCCGTATCAGCCTGATATACGAAAAAAATGGAGTGTTGCTGTGTCGATATCAATGGGTTCCAAAACTTGCTGTAGACATTTTAATGCGGAGCATATATTAAGAAAATAAATTAATAAATCCACCAATAATATGGTCTAATAGAAAAGTAGGGTTTTGGATTCTATATAAGTATTCAGAAAAAAGAAGTCTGAAAAAGGTTTACCGAAACGTAATCACTTCCAAGATTTTAAATTTTGTGCCCTTGTACAAAATGAGCCAGAGTCACTTGGAATGTATTTTTAGCTCTATTCGTGCCAAATGCGGATATAACATTAACCCAATTGAATTATATGTAAAAGCGCATATAAAAGACTAGGCAGAGACCACAGATTTCCACTTGCTACGATCCTTACATATCTCTTTCACTTCATCTATACTCATCAATCCTTTCATACATAAGCTAGTTATATACGGCGATATAAAACATATCACTTTAGGAAATTGCATCCTCCTGGAAAACATAAACATTTTAACGTTCTGTTACACCTAATATATTGCTGACCTAGGCCCGAATCCCTCACAAACCTATTTACGCGGTGTCAGCAGTATTTTTCTCTATATAAACGGTGGCTTCCAAAATTAAGTGCTCAGATTTATTGTGATAACTCCAGGAGTCACCAGACTCAGTACCAGTATACCCTTCAGGTGGAACCTCTGCCCAAATTAGTAGTTAAAAGTGAGTTGCGGGAACTTCAAAAGTCAAGTGTATATTAATAATTTTATTTTTTTAATAAAATAAATGTGTGTGTGTCCATAAGTTGTTTTTTTTTAAGACAACTGAATAGGTCCACACAACATTTTGGTGTCAGAAGTGGGATCTAGTCCCTTGGCCGCCCTACCTGACGAGGTCGTCCTACTGCACGAGAGTGGCTGAGACCAATTTCTTTGGTTTCGCCGCACTGGTCATCGCCTGCATACTGCCGTCCTGCCCTTCACGAGGACCGGTTGCACCCTGCTGCGCTGGCCATATTGACTTAAAGAAGACGAAGTACTGCCCGTGCTGAGGCTCTCTGCCTGGCACTGCACCTCTACCTGCACCACCACTACTGCCGGAGTTCCACCATACCCGGGGTTTACTACCCGAGTACCATATTGAACCAACATTTCCTGCTGCCAGGTTCTACATAGTCTGGTTCTCAAGCCGCTGAGCCAAGCTGCCTGCTGTCGAGCTGAAACACTTGGTTCACTACCGAGTACCAAGCCGATAGCCTAGTTGAAGACCCAGGAGTCGCAGCCGAGCCAAGGTGAATAACCGCTAGCGCCGGCCGCACGCGCCACAAAACGCTGACGCGCAGGAACGTGTTGAATGTCGACCTACATACTGCCGCTGACTTTCCTGTAAGTGCTAAATTCTAATACAATATCTTATTATTATTTTATTGCTATTTCGTGTACTTATAGTGTATTATCATTGCAAATATGGCTCTTCCTAACAACTCTAACAAACTTTACAAAGCAGAGATGTCGGAAGAAATTCAGTTTAATATTTTAATGAAATTTATTAAACCATTTAACGGAGACCGACATAAAATATCACCGTTCATTAAAAACTGCGATAATGCGATCAATTTAGCATCATCTTCGCAAACGGATTTGCTTTTTAAATTTATTATATCTCAATTAGAAGGCAAAGCCGAGTTGGCATGTTCGCTTAAAGTCTTTGAAAATTGGTCAGAATTGAAACTGTTTTTGAAGTCTACCTTTGGAGAAACCAAACACAGGGACCACCTGTTATTGGACCTCCAAAACTGTAAGCCCAAGTCTTCAGAAACCGTTTCGCAGTACAGCCTGCGATTAGAAACTTGTCTGACTCGTTTACAAACTGACATTGCCCATTCAACCCGAGATCCGAGCGAAATGAAAGGTCGCATTGCCAACACTGAAGACCTAGCCTTACACACCTTTCTGTTAAGTCTTCCGAGCCATATCTCCACCATCGTAAGATGTCGTAACCCTTCGAATTTACACGAAGCTATAGATCTAGCCATCCAAGAAGAAAAGTTACATAACTATATGCAATCTTCGTCAAGGACTACTGAACCAAGGTCTCATAAATGCAGGACTTGTGGTAAAACAGGACATTCCGAAAGGAGTTGCTTCCTGAACAGGCGTCCTATTCACTCTATACCTGAACCGCAGCAAAGGCCGTCGACTTCTACTATACCACAAGCTCCGCATTTTAATACTATTATTTGTAGATATTGTAAAAATATTGGCCACGATATATCTCGATGTCGTAAGCGCCAATATAACAATAATGCACGCCTACAAGGCGAACCAAACATTCCTAAGTCTAATAATAGGGTTCATTTTTATGATGAAATGTCTGACTCCGAATCTGATCATAATTTAAACTTAATATGATTCCGGTTCAACGTCGTACGGAATCTTCTACACAAACCGACGTTATTTTCGATAAGTTACATGGTTTTATTTCTATGTCCTCTGTGTCTGCTAAAACTAATAAACATGTTTCTTTCAGAGATGATTATTTTAATCAATCTTTTGCTAAATCGACTCAATCGTATACTGAACCGACTCAATCCTTTGCTAAGCCGACTCAATCCTTTGCTAAGCCGACTCAATCCTTTGCTAAGCCGACTCAATCTTTTGCTAAGCCGACTCAATCTTATTCTAGCCTGACTCAATCCTTGACCAAACTGACTCAATCCTATACTAATGTAACTCAATCCAATACTAAGCCGGCTCAATCTTATGCTAGACTGTCTCAATCCTATACTAAACCGACTCTATCTTATGGTTCGACCACTACTAAGTTGACTCCATCTACTAAATCGTCTCTATCGTCTCAATCTCTGTCTCTATCGTCTCAATCCCTGTCTCAATCGCCTCTATCGACTCAACCGACTCAATCGACTCAATCGACTCAATCGACGCAATCGCCTCAATCCTTAAACCAATTGTCTCTATCGTCTCAATCCCTGCCTCAATCGTCTCTATCGACTCAATCGACTCAATCGACTCAATCGACTCAATCGCCTCAATCCTTAAACCAGTTGTCTCTATCAAATCAATCGTCTCTATCGACTCAATCGTCTCTATCGACTCAATCGTGTCCATCGACTCAATCGCCTCAATCCTTAACTCAATCGTCTCTACCGATTCAATTGTCACCATCGACTCAATCGTCTCCATCGGCTCAATCCCTGAATCACTCGTCTCTATCGACTCAACCGTCTCTATCGACTCAACCGTCTCTACCGACTCAATCGCCCCTATTAACTCAATCTCAGACTCCATCGTCTCAACCAACTCAATCTCCGGTTCAATTGTCTCAATCCCTAACTCAACCACTTCAATCGTCTCACAGAACTCAAACAACTCAATCACTACGAAAATCTTCAAATAAATCAAAGGCAAAGTATTCGAAATCACGTTCAAAGCGTCAACATTCTAAAAAATCAGACGCAACTCCTAAGCCCGAATGTGAAAATCACTACCAAACTGTTTATGAAATTAACTATAATAATAAAATTCATTTGCCTCATGTTTATGTCAAATCTTGCTATGCAGATAAGCAACTAGTGCTCCTTGTTGACTCTGGTGCTGCTATATCACTGCTAAAAGAATCTTCTCTACAAACTATGCCTGAACTAGAATCAAAGAAGATCAAGTTCAAAGGCATCGATAAGAACTCCGAATATACCGAAAGCTTTGGTCAATTTAAATTTGATATTGCCTTCTCAGTTCACACTATGCTTGCTGATTTTAATCTTATACCAGACTCTGTTGAAATAAACTTCGATGGAATCATTGGCAATGACTTTCTAAAATCGAAAAATGCTACCATCGACTATGAATCAAGTCTTCTCAAAATAGGAGAATATAGTCTACCCATTCATTTTACTAAACCAGAATATAACATACCTGCACGTTCTGAAACGATTATTGAATGCAACGTTGCTAACCCTAAAGTCTCAATCGGTTTTATAGATAAATTTGAAATACAAACAGGCGTTTTTGTATCGAGTTGCCTTGTCTCTGTTAAACCCAATAATCATGTAAATGTCTCTATTCTCAACACTACTGACTCTGACGTAAATATTAAATCATTGTGTGTTGAACTTAATCCATGTGATTTCCCTGACGAAACTCAGATCAATCATATTTCACCGCCATCTCAGACTCCTGACAGACTCAGAAGAGTTAAAGAACAGATCAGATCTTCTCACCTTAATGACGAAGAAACACGAGAATTACATAATCTATGCACCGAATACTCTGATCTCTTCCATCTTGACGGTGACCTCTTGACTCATACTAACGCTTTGGAACATTCAATCAAAACTACTAGTTCACAACCAATCCAGACTAAGACTTATAGATACCCTGAAGTTCATAAAGACGAAGTCAACAAGCAAATATCTAAAATGCTTGAACAGAAAATTATCCAGCCTTCTAATTCTCCCTGGTCTTCTCCCATTTGGGTAGTTCCAAAGAAGCAAGATGCTTCTGGCCAAAAGAAATGGCGTATTGTCATTGACTATAGGAAGCTCAATGACATTACAATAGGTGATGCATATCCTATCCCGAATATAACTGAAATCCTTGACCAGCTGGGACACAGCAAGTACTTCTCAACCCTCGATTTAGCTTCTGGCTTCCACCAAATTAAAATGAGTGACGCTGACTCTGCTAAAACTGCTTTTTCTGTACCAAACGGACATTTTCAATATACCCGGATGCCTTTTGGATTAAAAAATGCCCCTGCAACCTTCCAAAGACTGATGAATACAGTTTTATCAGGTCTACAAGGCCTGCACTGCTTTATTTATCTTGATGACGTCATAATTTATAGCCACGATCTGTCCTCTCACATAGAAAAACTCAGACTAGTCTTCAAAGCTCTCAAAGAGCATAATCTCAAATTGCAACCTGATAAGTGCGAGTTTTTACGTCGCGAAGTTGCTTATCTTGGTCATATCATCACTGATAAAGGTGTCTCTCCCAATCCAGACAAAGTCAAAGCTGTTGTCTCTTATCCTACTCCCAAGAATCCAAAAAATATTAAAGCTTTCCTCGGCCTAGTCGGCTATTATCGAAAATTCATTAAAGACTTTTCGAAAATTACAAAACCTTTAACTTCTCTTCTAAAGAAAGACGCTGAATTCATTTGGTCTGACGCTCAAAAGCAAGCGTTTGAGACACTTAAATCCTTATTAACTAATGCTCCTATTCTACAATACCCTGACTTTTTCAAGGAATTCATCCTTACTACCGATGCATCAAATTACGCTTTAGGCTGCGTCCTCTCGCAAGGCGAAATAGGAAAAGACCTTCCTATCGCATACGCATCTCGCACTCTAAATAGTGCTGAAGGAAACTACAGCACCACAGAAAAAGAACTATTAGGTATTATCTTCGGTGTCAAGACTTTCAGACCTTATCTCTATGGCAGAAAGTTTAAAATTGTTACTGACCATCGTCCTCTTGTCTGGTTATTTAATTGCAAGGATCCCAGTAGTAAACTCGTCCGCTGGCGATTGAAACTGGAAGAATTCGATTATGAAATAATCTACAAACCAGGCAAAATAGACTCCAATGCCGATGGACTATCTCGCCCTCCTATTAACGCTATTGACGATCTTGACATTGACCTTACTGTAAACTTAACCTATGACTCTTTCCTCAAGTCCCGTTCTAGTCCGGTATTTTTAATCAATTTTGACACTCAAATCGTGGAACATAACCAAAGTCTTCTAAAGACTACATGTCCCACTATTGCTTACCCAAGCTCTATTGATCTTGATGAATCCAACTTTTATTGTGAAGACATTCTATCCTTCATAGATGACAAAGAAAGTTTTATGCAGTCGGAAAAAGAATTACATCATATTAAAGTTTCGACGGCCAAAAACAAAACATTTTTCCATCTCTTTACAAAGGTTCACCACTTTGAATCTGCCTCTTACAAAGATGTGTTGGCAGTTCTGAAAGAATTACGCAATCAACTCATTATCTACTACCCTGACGTTAAAGAATTTGCAATATCTGACTTCGAAAACCCATTTGACAAACTGAAATTCCCTCTAATATATGAAATGATTGCCTACCTCTTTAATAAGACACAGATCAAAATAAATATTTACCATAACCAGATACTATACCCTACACCAACTGAAGTCCCAATCATACTTAAAGACAATCATGACACTCCAGTAGGTGGTCACGTTGGTACTGCTCGAATGTACAACAAATTAAAAGAACTCTATTTCTGGAAAAACATGAGATCTGAAATAGAATCTTATGTTAAGCATTGCTCCTACTGTCAACAGAACAAAGCTCTCCGATTAGCAAATCGAGCTCCAATGGAAATAACTTCTACATCCTATGAGCCTCTACAGCGGATAGCCACAGACATCGTAGGTCCTCTACCTGAATCTGGTCCGGAAAATTATAGATATATTGTTACTTTCCAAGACGACCTGACAAAATATTCAATGGCCTATCCCATCACACAATCGACAGCTGAACAGACATCTAACTGTCTCATCAAATTTATTTCTCACTTCGGTATTCCCAAAACGTTACTCTCCGACCAAGGTGTTCATTTCATAGCCTAAGTTTACAAACATATTACTACTTTATTTAAGATCAAACATCTCTTTTCTACTCCATACCATCCCCAAACGAATGGTGCTCTTGAAAGAAGCCATTCTACTCTTAAAGAGTATCTCAAATCCTATGTCAACGAGAGTCAAAACGATTGGCACAAGTATCTTCCCACAGCATTAGTCTCATATAATTCATGTGTCCATTCATCAACTAACTTCACTCCTCATGAGTTACTCTTCGGCTGTAAGCCCCACATTCCAAGTTCTATCTATGACATCTCCCCTGACGTTACATACCCTGACTACATAAGAAATCTCAACATAAGCTTACCATGACGCATAAACTAGCTCGTGAAAATCTTCTTCGTAGTAAAGAAAGGTCAAAAGTATACTATGACAAACGGTCTCGAACCGTATCTTACGATGTTGGAGAAATGGTTTACGTGAAATGCCATCACAGATTGCGTAAGGCTTTGTCACCCATCTGGAAAGGTCCATATCAAATAATCAAAGTTCACAGCAATCATAATGTCACAGTCCTCATTAATAGAAAACATGTTCGCTACCATTTCGACGAAGTCAAACTTGCTCATCATTCTGTTCCAGGGCCATCATGCCAGGAATAACAGTCATGGCCCTCTCCATACCAAATCTTACCACACCAATCATCAACAGTCCCGGTATCTACTATGATCCTATTGGCACAGTCAAGTTCTACAATGATTTCTACAATATCTTAACATTTTCTGATACATCATATTTCAATCCGCACATCAACAATCTTAATCTAATCCCAGATCATTCTAAAACTATTTGCTCTAACTATCCTTCTTACCAAATGCGCATAGACTGTAACAATGTCCTAGCTCCTCTAGAAATCATGCTTACCAATGTCAATAACAACTTCCATTCACTATCTCATTTAACATCAACTAACACTTCTAGATTTAAAAGAGCCGCCTGGTTTGGCTTCGGCGGTCCTATTTTAAAGCAACTGTTTGGATCCTTGGACGAAGATGACGCCAAGGCATTCACAGATGCAATAAATAATGTCCAAGATGACCAACGACATTTAGCTGGTCTTATGAAAAATAATATCCATGTCATATCTTCTACCATTACTACATTTAACCAAACCATAAAGCGACTTAATGATAATGAAATGCATCTTAACGAAAACATGGAAAAACTTAATAAAATCCTAGAAACTATATCCGATAGTACTAACCGTCTAGAGGTAAATACTCACCTAGCTATAACTTTCAGCGCTCTTGAAAGTTCTCTGATGATTCTTAACTCTAATATTAAAGATCTAATTGACTCTATCTTATTTGGTAAAATTAATATCGTTCATCCTTGTATTCTAAGTCCCATTCAACTTTTCCTTGAACTATCTTCTAACGTCAATGTTCATCCTAACTTCCCAATCCCAATTTCCATTAATAATATTCACACGCTTTTAGATATCGCAGACGTCGCATCTTTTGTGAACGATGATAAATTAGTATTTGTAATTAAAATTCCTTTAGTTTCATTAACTGAATACAATATTCTTCACATTTATGCTCTACCAACTCCTCATGACATTAATAAGCCGAACTCATTTGCAATGATAACACCAAGTACTAAATATTTAGCAATAACTAATGATAAGCTATTGTATTCTCCGCTGGACAACCTAAGTGAGTGCAAAGTAATACCAAACGAATACTATTTGTGCATAATGAAAAATATATATTCAAGTGTGTCTAATGAAATGTGCGAAGTGACAATTTTAACGGAACACATAAATACTATTCCTAGTTCGTGTAATTTTAAGATAGTATTAGGTAACATTGATATCTGGCAGAAGATAAGTAATAACAGATGGCTCTATGTTCAGTCAGATATCACAAAAATAACTTCTAAATGTACAGATTCCATTAATGATTATGATATCGTTGGTTCTGGAATCCTTTCAATTCCTAAAAACTGTAGTTTATCATAAACTATTACAGTTTATTCCATCACGCGAATACGAAGTCCAAATTCATGTACCGACACCTAATTTTAACATAATAGAAGATGACTGCTGCTCAAAAGAAAAACTCAAAAAGAGCATCCATCTACTCACTCCTATTAAGCTATCCCAGATCAACCTTGATTCATTACAATATGCCTCTCATAACCTTGAGCAAAGTGTCGATGAATTAAATAAAATAGAGAACCAACCATACCATATTACTTATGGCTACTATTTTAGCATTTTAACAACTCTTCTTTCCGTCTCAGTATTTTCTTTTTTAATGTATAAGGTGTATCGCTGTTTCTGTAATACTAGTGCCAAAAGTGGCTATTGTGTTCAAATATACAACCACTGGATTACTAAATCTAACACTCGGGTTAAAAGCAAAACGAGCATCGAGATGTCAGATCTCGAACTAACTTCCGAATCATCATCTTCACCAAGAACTCTGAGGAGAAACCTTGATTTTAATTGATGTTTTATATTCCTATCTTTACGTTATTTTCTATATCTAATAAAGTTTCTAAATCCTAATGCTATGTCGTATTTCTATAATGTGCTACTTTATACACTAATATACTATACCTAATACTTAATAATTGTTAATTATGATAATACTAATTCTTTATACAATAACTTACTATTTTCTTAAGTAAAAAAATTCTAAATCTTTGCAAACTTGAAATATTTTCCAAGTTCCTATTCTATGCAACTTTCTTAGTTATAAATGTATAAGTTCTAACTTTATACAGTCACTTGTGTTTAAAATGATAACGTGAAATTTGATATTATTGTTTTATTTCTGCTAATGTGTGTTTTGATTATTGTTGTAGTTAAGTATAAATACCTAATGATAATTACTATGTTAATGACTCAATTGTTTTTAATGCTATTCCTATTTCCTAAATCTAATTCCTTTAAATATAAATTCTATTGTAAAGTCCTTGCATCTCACAAGTCCCTTACTATAACGTCTTAATGATTTCTTTATTACTATTTCTATAACTTATTTTCTACTCACATCCTATTCTTAATTTCGGATGTTCCGTTCTAAAGGAGGAAGGTGTTACACCTAATATATTGCTGACCTAGGCCCGAATCCCTCACAAACCTATTTACGCGGTGTCAGCAGTATTTTTCTCTATATAAACGGTGGCTTCCAAAATTAAGTGCTCAGATTTATTGTGATAACTCCAGGAGTCACCAGACTCAGTACCAGTATACCCTTCACGTGGAACCTCTGCCCAAATTAGTAGTTAAAAGTGAGTTGCGGGAACTTCAAAAGTCAAGTGTATATTAATAATTTTATTTTTTTAATAAAATAAATGTGTGTGTGTCCATAAGTTGTTTTTTTTTAAGACAACTGAATAGGTCCACACAACATTAACGTTCGGTTAAAAGCGGTACGAAAAGAAAATTTATTTACGCATACGACTGAATCTAAAGAAAATTACGAGTCATAATAGAGTTTGATAGTGACTATTATTACTTGGCAGACCCCTCTACTTTCTTTGTATACACAAGAATTCCTTGAGTAAATGAGCCGGATTTGTTGTTAAAAAAAATCGGATAATTGTATGATGGATTAATTGCCAAGAAAGATAATAGAGGGTTGATCTATCCATCGAGAGGCGTAATCAACTTAAGCGAACGTGCTGAAAAAATATTTATATTGCGTTCACATGAAGGTATCAGCTTTTACAATGAGAAAATCTTAATGCAGAAATTAATACTTTCATATTTCTAAATATTATGATTACACGCACTACCGCGTACTAAGCGAAAATCATAAATTTACAAATTATTGGAGTATAATTCCCGCCCGGGGCAAAACATTTTGTACTCCAATAATTTGTAAATTTATAATACTTTCATGTTAGGGCTGTGTACGTGATATTTCTATATTTGAAAATCTGCACAATAATGATGCCCAAACATTGATTGGAAATCATAGTATAATACTATTGAAAGCAATCGTCATGAAATACTTTGAGTTAAGGATTCAACACAGTACTGCACAGTTTTTTTCACCTAACGACAGGATTCGAAATATAAACAATAAATTAGTGCCATTCAAGGGGCAATAAATGTATAACTCTGTTCTTTTGATCTAGTATATAACATTAATAAATGTTGATTGTGATTGAGGTAAAGTTTTTATTTTTGAATCCTTGAGCTGTTGTAGCCTTTGAGGAACTAAAATATTAAGCTATTGATATAATTAACACAATAAGTGGAACGGTGGATATCTCCAGACTCATGTGTAAATAGCCATGTAAATAATTGTGTAGGTACTAAGTGATTGTTGTAAATGGGATTGATTGACTTTTAAACACGCCAAGTGGATGTAATTTATGTTTTCATTCTACCTCAAACTTAACATTCGTTTAATAAAATCGATTGTCGATGAAAATTAACAAATGATAAATGTCAGAGCCTCCCGTGTGAAGTGTTTTGATGCACAAACGTTACATCTTGATTTATTGGATTTAATGGCTAAGTTTAATACTTTAAGAATTTTCATCTTTGTCGTGAACACTATTTTGAGATGTATGAAGCGCTCGTGGCCAAATTTGCTTAGCCATTCTGAATCGATCAGCAAAGTTAAGCAACGTCCGCCGCGGTCATGACTTGGATGGGTGACCGCTGGTTGGGCATTACTACTGAGCGCTTCCGTGCTTCGGAGGGCACGTTAAGCCGTCGGTCCCGGTTGTTGTCTTAGGATAGCAGTCGTTACAGCATGGTGGTAGGGCACTTTGCAAATGCCCGCCTGGCTAGCTACCACCCTCAAGTTGAAAATCTGTCGCCAAGCACCTAACGGTGTGTTCCGGCAGCTGTCCTTGAGAGCCAGTAACTCTAGGTTAGTCTGAACAACATCCTCGACCACATCATCACTTACCATCAGGTGAGATAGTGGTCAAAGGCTAACCTATCAGGCATAAAAAAAAAACCTAACTATGTATCTGATAAAAGTGAACCCTGGTAGCGGATACCTCTTTGATCAATCATCTTATTACTTACCATCTAATACCTACTTGGCCCGCACCGCCTCGCCATTTCTACCGCTTCTGCGTCCGTCAAACAAGAAACAGCTGAGTTATACCTACCGAGTTCATTGCCATCGCAATGCGTTAGAATACTAAGAACGTGTGTGTATGTGTGAGTCTAGTCCACGGCGGCCGCGAGTGTTGTCGTCGCTATCATTCTCAAAGTCAACGCGCCACGGCTTAGGCAATAGTTAGTATTAATTTTGTTTATGTGAAAATTAGTTATGAGTGGATCACATTCAGTTATCGATTCTACACCATCCCCCGCAGTATTGTTGATGAATTAATAGCCACCTTATATAAGTGGCCTACTTGACCAAACGCGCGTATGGTGCGGTGCGGCGCGGCGCGAAACGAAGCAAACGCGATCAGATGGTTTGATATTTTCGGGCGAATTGGTTGCGGTGCCACCGTTGAAAAAATTTCGGAGGTAGAAATTTTAATTAATTCTATCAAAAACATCTTATATTATGGGATAAAAGGAATGGCTTGAACAATATAATTCAACGTTGTAGGCAACCTTCGACAATATTTCTTGAATAAGAGAGGTTGAGTCCGTAATTCTTCATAAAAATTGAGAAATTCCCCATAAATATGCCTTTCTAAGAACAAATTGTTAGTTTCACTTCTCTGCCATAGATACTTCTTGAATGTATGATATTTAAGAAATGAATTTTCCAATAACATTTGCTTGCATGACAATATACAGTGTTCACTGAACGGCGGCCGGGGCGGTGGTGCGGTACGATTCGCACGCATGTAGGACTAAGCCGTCGCGTCGCACCGCATCGCATTGAATTCGCGTTGCACCGCATCGATGATCGAATCGCTTCGCAATCGCGTTCGCTTTGAGTCGCCCACGTAGGACGCCGCGACTACAAACTCGTTGAGGTGTTAAAATGTCGCCCACTCGCTCACTCCCTCAAAAAAAGTGGCTTGCAAGAAAGACTAAATGAATTAGCGAAGTGCGAACGGGCGCTTATGGTACAAAATATGTATTTGAGGTGATGGGACAATTTATTCCTCTGTACTGTATGGGACATTTGAAGTGCCTCTTGTGTGAGGTACACAACACTAGTCTGCTATGACTTATAGGTTGTTTTGATACTTTTATTGTATTAACTGTAGTTTTGTTTAAATTTCTTAGTATTTTGTTAATAAATAATGGTACATAAACCGCCGGTTAAAAAAATTGATCACATTGACGTTTGACATTACATGACATATTTTCATTTATTCCAATGTCAAACCAAATTACCTTTTTTAATTTTAAATGTTAGAACAAATGTGTTTATACGTGATCAGAAACTCTCTAAATAAATACGTACATAGATTTATTTAAATACATTTTAATAATAATTGATTGCAGTGCTCCTACAAATTACAACTCGATAAGTTGCACATAACTTGCACTATGGCTGACGAAGAGATAAATGGAGATGTTGATGATATTCAGAATGATAAAGATAAAACTCAAAAGAAAACTGCAAAGCACGACAGTGGCGTAGCTGATTTGGAGAAGGTTACTGACTATGCAGAAGAAAAGGAAATATCGTCTCAAGATATATCGGGCGTGAGTGATTTCACTAATAAGATATTTTTAGGTTATGTATGGTGGCTAAGAGGTCTTTCGATAAAATTTGCGTCTGTATTTCTCTGCATTGTTTGCAATATGGACATTAAGAAAATGCCACAACAGTGAGTTATGTTTTGGAGTAATGTATAGCTTCAGATATCTCCATAAGTAGATTTATACAGTATATCCAGTCAAAGACAGCAAAAACCCAAATTTTAAATGATATATTGTATTTCGCGAATGAAATCCGAATTCAAATTGATAATTGTAGACAAACAATTGCCTTTTAATGTATAGGGAATCCCTTAGTTGTATTATCACACCAACAATATTTTTTAGATTTTTTAGAGTTTTGCCCTTATGCTAGCCTAAACTTAATAACAAAAAATCTTTATTAAAATAAAGTTCTGAGTAAATTCAAGATATACATAAAACAATATACTCTTCCTTCAATGTGACATGTAATTTGCCCCAAAGTTAAGGAACAGCTCACTGTTTTTTAAAGGTGCATTTGAAGATTTTGTTCTCCCACCGTTATTAATAAATTTATGTAATTTATTCTTTATTGGTATGTCCTTAGTTGCCAGTAACTTTTAAATAATTTTTTTCTCACATTCTCAGGTATTTGGGTTCTACGAAAAACCTATGAATATGTCAAATACTTCTTAAAATATATTCCTGTTGAGTATTCCTAAATAATATTTATTATTATTAACCATGTTACAACAACACATGTTTTAGATAATCTAGGTTTAGATTTAATTGTTGATTAACAATTTCTCTAGTGTTACTTGCTTATTTTAATTCCACATGTTCCCTATCACTATCATCAGTATCAGAATAGGAAACATATATTCTTATTACTGCCTTCATGCACAAAGGTCTGCATGCAACCAGCATGTGTGAGGCAGGAAAATGTCCCAAAAAGTAACCAAGTAACAAGTAATATCATCAAGATTATCCTCATAATCACAAAAGTTTTTTTTGTGGTTGAATTTCTGTAAATAATTATGGAAAAAGAGATATAAGTATATATGAATACTAATTAATAAATACCTGTATATGCAAACAACACTTGACAGAACAATTTGAATGACGAGCATTAGTAACCCACATTTTATTCTATGCAGGTCAGTTCACTTGAACTTCCACAAATCTATTGACAATTGCTACATACTTCCGAGTATTATCTTCGTTTGTCACAGATTCATGATTATTGTTATTGATTACCCAGTTCCCACGGTGTAATCACTGCACTCTGCAAATTTAGATAATTTTTTTTTTGCAAATTGCAAAGGTTTTTTTTTTTTTTTTTTTTTTATGGGATAGGAGGGCAAACGGGCAGGCGGCTCACCTGATGGTAAGTGATCACCGTCGCCCACAAACATCCGCAACACCAGAGGTCTCGAGGATGCGTTGCCGGCCTTTAAGGAGGGAATATGCTCTTTTCTTGAAGGTTCCTAAGTCGTAACTGTTCGGAAATACTTCACCTGGCAGCTGGTTCCATAATGTGGCAGTGCGAGGTAGAAAATGCCGTGAAAATCGCAAGGTTGTGGACTTCCAGACGTCGACATGAAATTGATGAAACATCACGCTTTGTCGGGAAGTCCGGTGGCGAAATTGAGCTGCAGGTAGTAAATCGAACAGTTCCTCAGAACACTCCCCGTGATATATACGGTAAAAGATGCAGAGTGATCCAACATCTCTACGCAAAGCCAAAGGGTCGAGCCGACCGGAGAGAACTTGATCGTCAACGATTCGAATCGCTCTGCGTTGAACGCGGTCAAATGGAAGAAGCTGGTACTGGGGAGCTCCCGCCCAGAGGTGAGAGCAGTACTCCATGTGAGGTCGAACCTGAGCCTTATAAAGTTGCAGGCGATGGGCCGACGTGAAGTACCGCCTCGCCTTTCCGAGCACACCGAGCTTCTTAGAGGCTAACTTAGCCTTATACCTACAATGTTTTTGTGACATTATATGTACATAAGTTGTCTTGTTTTGAGCATTTCTTCTCTAATTTCAATTCTTACTTGTCATTGAAATATCTTCAGAGATAGGTAATTCCTGTAATAACCGACTTGAATGTATGTAAGAAAATAAATTACCAACTATTTAATAAATATGCACTGTTTCGAAATTCTATTGCCCGTTATTTATTATATACAAATATTTAAAAATAATTAAAATTTAAATGACAGCTAAAGAAACTGTTAATAGAGGATAATAAGTAGTAGGTTACATCACATACATATACATCATGAAAAGTGTTACCAGTGAAATATGCGATCATCGGTCTTATAGCTTTAAATCATGATGTTTTACAAGCCGTTGCAATTAATATATTAGTAAACAAGTGCAGATACGTTCACAGGTCACAGTTTGGTTGTTACTAGCCAAGCATTCGTGGTCATACATTTATATAAGACTAATTTACCAGATGTGTTTGTTCTATATAAGATGTTTTCCCTTTCTTTGTCTATGGTAGTTTTATACCTATAGCATAGCAATATTGTTTGGATCAATGTATTGTTCTAAGTTGCTGGTAGTAATAGCAATGAAATGAAATACATATATACATAGCAATACAAAAATATAAAAAAAAACAAATATAATGTGTTGGTATACATTGTAGATTGTATTGCCATGAACCAGCATGAACTCAGCATGATGCTGGTCGCTGACAACCAGTGCTGGTCTCCATTGATACTGGCAGTGACATCACATGCATTAGTACTTAGGGTATTAAAAGTGCTTACAAAACATGTAATATTTTAAAACATGCATGAGCTGGGCACTAATGTGTAAAAAGATAATTAAAACCAATTATAATGAGGAGAATATTACTTAATAGGTATTTTGTATTCTGTGGTATGAGTTAGAAAAAAAATGAGTTTGATCAATTAAGTATTTATATATAAAAATTACATGGCACGCTATTTGTCTGCGATGGACTCCTAAACAAATTTCAAAATTAATTTGCACACCGTGTGCAATTTGATCCAAATTGAAAGGTAGGATAGCTTACATCTCAATTTATAGTCCCCATTACGTGCAAAGCCAGGGTGGGCAGCTAGTATGTATATTCATTCAATAGCACTGGTGTCATTTACATGGAGGGCTTCACTTTTTTGGTGCTGAAATATAAACGTCTAGTTTATTTCTAAAACTGTACAAACTTTGCAAGTTCCTTATTGGCGGTGGAATGTTAATCAAGCACATAACAGCAGCATATTATAGTTTATTTGTATTATGGGTGCATCTAAATCTGTTTAAGCATTCCTACCCTTATCAATTGATTATGATTAGAAAACTTGCCACACTCATTACCATGTATTCTGGCAGCTGCCCTTAAGAGCCAGTTCCCAATTTAGTGATAGCTTGTTTGCTAACTGCAACCACATCTTCACTTCACTTACCATCAGAATTTTTTGGTAAAGGCTAGCTCATAACAAATAAAAAAATATAAATGTAAAACATGCAGTATGGTATTTCGCCTAATATCTGCTATGAAGTATCAAAGTAGCAACATATCAACAGTATCACCTTTCAGTATACAACTATATAATTAATATTATTATATAATTCAGTATATAATATTTTTTACTGCATAATTTGTGTGGTACGTGGAAGGTAAGTGATAGTGATATATTTTTTGTATTAGGTTATCAGGTTATATATATGCATAAGCAACATATCATGACGCTTTTGAATTCGCTCAGAGGTCACACATGTTTTCGTTCCTTGTCCTAAGTAAAAGCAAGTGAGCCTATTCTCATTTACTTTACCAGCTACAGTCCCAGCAACAGTCTGTGCCCCAGAATTCTTGTGCTTGAAATTTTCGACCTAGGATCTTGAGATTCCAAAACATTACTTCCGCCACTCCATCAACAATGCAGTCTACTTAGTTCTAAAAACCAAGTCTTTTAGTGGGGTAGTGGAACAGGGGTACATTGTGTTTCAAAATGGTTTTAGTACTGAGTGTTACTATAAGGTAAGAATATAAATATGACAACTCCAATATGCATGGGAAAAAGGCAAGAATATACAGTCACCATGTGATGTCCAGTCACTAAAGATCAATTTTTCTAATGAAATGATTATTAGCTGTATATTCTGTCTCCTTCTTCACTAAGAGAGCAGACTAGTAAATACTGCTAATTGGAGTTAAATATTGATGTCATCGTAAATTTCAGAAGATATGGATATGGTTCCATTTAAGAAAGTCTCCTAAAACATTTAACATTTACTATTTGCATAACAAATATTAACATACAAGTAAATGACGCAGTTGTTCATTTTACTCACCATTTACAGAATAGATAATAAAAAAGATTTATTGCTGCAGATGTAGGTATGACTACCAACAAGTTATTTAAATTAACACTTACAAAAATAGAACTCTCTATATTTATGAAACTAACACTGTCGAAATCAGGCGATGATGAATTAACTAGGGTTAAACCTTAGCGCTTGGTGGTGGGGCATTTTGCAAATCCCTGCCCGACTATCTACCAGCCTCAACTATATAATCTGTTGTAGAGAACCTAGCGTTATGTTTCACCAGCTGTCCTTGAGAGCTTTTAATTCGAAGTAAAAACTGTTTACCATATTTGACCATATCATCAGTGGGGTTAGGTTTATTTTTAAGTGCGTAAACGAGATATTGATATGTGAAAAAAACTCGCACTAGGCCTACAGCAGATCATGATCAAAGAATAGGAATTCGACAGTAAAAAAAATCGTCTCATATCATGTGCGATATAAGTATATGAAATTGAGGAGTAAAGTTAATATCTTTTATCTTTTGAATTCCAGGCTCTGTCACTGATTGGTGATAGAAGAAATAAAGAAGCAGCAGAGCGTCTTGAGAAAGAGAAGGAGCTACAGAAAGTTTCAGTAAAAAAGGATGATATTGAATTAATAGTAAGTAGCATTTTTTTGTTTACATGCCAAGCGGGTTTAAAGAAGCTATGCGCATGCTCATAATAAGCCACCATTTTTGTATTAAGGCCAACAATATCAAATAAATAGATTTTTCTATATAAGTATTCCCCTGCCACTTATAGCACTTCTTAAATCGTGAAATTATGTTTAAAAATGACATTAATTCTTCTCTGAATAATGAATGTAATTTTTAAACATAATTTTTGGTTGCCTCGATCTTTATCATTATTAATTTCTTGGAACCACACTCCTGAAAGGGCAAGACGGGTGTCAATTTTACTCTTTTTTTTATTTATTCTCTTCAAATTACGCGTAGTGGCGTAAGCTGCTGCGGTCATACTATTTATTTGGTATATTCAAAAAGCAAAATCACCAATGCCTTATCTACCCCTTTTAAATTTACTTTACCACTTTTGGATGGTGGAGACAACAAAGGAGCGAAATTCTTGTAAACGGCCAACAATTCGTGGATTTTTTTATATTTTTTCTTGTCTCATTAGGAACTATTAACAGCGCAGTGCTCGATTTTGGTTATCATTATTGCGTCAGGCATTTTGTTGCACTCGAAGTGTGATTGGGAAAATCAAATGATGGTAAAGTCCTATGTATACCTGTTTAGTCATTCTTACAACTTACAAGTTATTAAACTGAAATATAAAATGCTGTCTATTCTACTTGGTCGATTTGCCTACTTGATCATTTTGCTTAGCAATCTTATCAATATGGATAGAAAAAACCCTGCTCATCTCAAAAACTATATTGTCTTGGCCTATGAACATTTTGGTGCAAATCATTAACATCAAGCTATAATACTCACTGAGATATCTGGTGCTACATGGCATTCAGTGCGGCGCGCCGACTTTGCTAAAACACCTTAATATAGCTAAGTACCATTTCATTGCAGATTGTTGCAAAAAAGCATATTGTTTTCTATTTTGGATTTACAATTCCACGAGACAACTTATCCACACAGACAAAGCTTCAAATGTATGACACCCCGCTTTAGTCGTTGTGGTGACAAAATAGAGTTCTCGAGCCAACTCCCCTTACTGTTTCAGTTCTATCTCCCGTAACACATCGGTGGTCTCTAAGTTTAGGTTTCGGCATGTTAGGACTACATTGCTTCCGAAACTGCAGCGCAAGTACCGAACTTACCGATCGCTAAATTTGACGTTACAATCGTCTAAATTCGATAAAACGGGTTATATTGATGTTTGCAGCCATCGATATAACCCATTTTATCGAATTTAGACGATTGTAACGTCAAATTTAGCGATCGGTAAGTTCGGTACTTGCCCTGCTGGTGCCACAAGAAATTTCGTATGTTATCGCTGTAATCATAACACAATTTAATGAAACCACAATGGCGGATATTGTGCATTATATTTTTATATCCCGACGTTTAACGCAATTTTTCATTAGGTTCATCCAAGTAATATACATATAAACCATAATAAAGAACGCATTACTGAATCAGCCGTATTGTCTAATGCTGAACACAGCCTCCCCCATTAAGGCAAGGTTTGCCATAATCACCACGATTGGCAGGCGTCGTGGGCATCGTAATCTGAGATATCAGTTCTTCAGAAAGCATGCCGCTCACCTTCTAGTGTGTTACCCGTAGTCGCCTCTTACGACACTCATTCCTCGGGAACGCAGCTTAAGGCCTAAAGGCCTTACGCTGCGTTGAGCCTCAGCTTGTATGTTAGAAAACGTCCCAGTCGACACACCGGATGATCTGGGTCTTAAATTGCGTAAAGAAACTTACTTTTCTTTTGTTGATAGGTATAAGCCAATGATAACGATCTTACTTGAGAGTAAAGGCATTATGCGGTTGAAGGTGGTAAACAGGCCTAACCTTGAATTGGAACTGGCTCTCAAAGTCAACTACCGGAAAATACTGTGAGGTGCTTGGCAATATATTTTCTACTAGAGGATATCCTACCATCATGCAATAACGATTACAATCAATGCATGCCAACAACCGTTACCGAAAGATTAACGTGCCCTCGAAAGCGCTCAGTAGTAAATGCCACTATTTGTCACCCATCCAAGTAATGATTCCAGTGAATGTGTATATCTTAACCTAGTTGGTCGCCTCAGAATAGCTGGACAAGCTCTGCTAGTGCTTCTAATTCGGTTATAAGCCTCCTAAATGCAGCATTATTACTGTATCAGCCAGATCGTCCACTGCTGAACACAGCCTCCCCTATTAAGGGGGTATTTGCCATAATCCCCACGCTTGGCAGGCGGCTTGGGGATCTCAGTGTAAGTTGGCAGTTCTTCAGAAGGCGCTGCTGCCCACCTTAAAGTATTTTCCCCTGCAGCATTATTAGTAAAGTACTTTTACGTCTTGGTAAAACAAATCTTCCAGAGTGCCAGTTGTAAAGATGTTAAAGATACATTATTTGCTTTGTTACAAATTTATTAAAACAGTTTTAGGTCTATTTGTATTTACTAGTAACAAAATCTATGGAACTGAACATCCTCTAGGTACATAAATTATTTTTGTATCATAATTTTAATATTAAATGTAGTTCTAATGACAATTAAATAACTTGGTACCATCAGACTGATAGAGCAACTACCAGTAGACCAGTATTGGTGTGCATGGGGACAGATTGTTCTCTTAGAGGTGGTGGAAGAATTAGGTTTTTAGGTACAAGCACGACGTAATGACAAGTACTAAACTATACCGTCGTCTATTATTATTAACACACTAGCTTTCCGGGCGGGGCTCCGCCCACGCGTATGTTGGTTATCGCGCAAAAACATTAACCTCTTTTTGCGCAGTTGGATAAAAACTATCCTATGTTTTTCCCGGGTCTCAAACTATTTCCATACCAAATTTCATTCAAATCGGTCCAGTAGTTTTGGCGTGAAAGCATAACAGACAGACAGAGTTACTTTCGCATTTATAATATTAATGTATGATTTATTGGATCCGTATGTTTATAATGCAAGCAAAGGAACTGCTCCATGTTGGCTCGATGGAGCTGGAAGGCGATTGGGTAACAGAATACTTGAATACTCAACCCAAATTTGGGCTCGATTGGTATGACTGAAACCACTACCACCTTTTCATGTGATAACGAGAGAGTCTGAATGTGATTTTATGATGTATAAACTATTAAAAAAAAATCTTATCTATTTTTCAGGTCAAAGAGTTAGAAATCTCCAGAACGCTCGCAGAGAGGACGTTACGAGAGCACCGAGGGGACTTGGTGGCAGCCCTCACGACGCTCACGAATTAAGGCTATTTAACAAGTATGACGAAAGGATACACTGTTTTACTCGTAATTTAATTATTCAATAGATTTTTCTATCCATTTATATACTTTTATTAGTCTCCAACAAAACCGACCCCGATTCGTTGTTATTACAATGCTACAACGCTAACATTCGTTTATTGTCAGACCAGGAGGTAGGATTGATCGTGTGGAAGTTTATACTCTTGCTACGCTAACATTCGTAAAAATTTACATCAGGAGGTAGGAACGATCATGTGAAACACTATAAGATTGGTACCATTGGCTTGTTGATTTAAGGACAACGCAGACGTAGCGCCTGGGTACCGTATCAATGTGACCTTGCTTCATTTTATGCAGTTAATCGCTGGCTTGTCCAGACTCGTATGCCGATGTGCGTTAGTATAACCCGACTTAAGAAGGAAACGAAATCGAATTTACTATGGTGCCACCTAAACCTTTCACTCACAAAGTATAGACAGCAATAGTGTACGAGTGAGAGGTTTATTTGCGCCATTTTCAATGCGATTCTTTTCTTTAGGTTATATAGATTTTCATTCAAAGACTACAGAAGCTCTTGAATTGAGGCGATGTCGATACGCAAAATTTTGTAATTGTAATAGAGTATAATTAGAGTGACCTGGTAATTGCCAACACAAAAAAAAACACTACAAGGCTTTAAAAATATTTAATTAATGAAACAACACACATGATTAGTCATATCACAGTTTACGTAAACAGGCACTTTTGTTGGTAAGTAAAAATATTCATACATAAAAGGAGATTCGCTCTTTGTAGCGTCCCTTTCAAAATTTGTCGTTGATAAGAAATAGTGTAGGCGAACGCTAAGGTCTTTGGCGAGATATTGAAAATTTTAATATTTGTTTGGTTTTGTTGCTAGATCGTCTAACTATTGTACTTGATCACGTAAAACACGAAATGTAGAAGAGTTTTTACAATATCTTCTATAATTGTAAAACATATTTAATTTATAACATTTATTAAAGGTAAACGTGATTAGTATTATTTGAGGCCTTAGGGGTAATAATTTAAAATTACCTGCCACAGACGCTAATTTCCTTAAGGCACATTGACATGAAACAACACCCGCACGGCGTCAATTCAAAAAGACTTAAATGCTTGCTAGCAGGCCTCTCATTGTCTAAGAGAGTCCTCTCATTGGCTAAGAGGACTCTCTTAGCTAATGAGAGGACTGCTAGCTCTTTACGCTGAAAGCTAGGAAAGCGCTCATTGCGGCTACGCGTATTGGTACATATGGTTGTTGCCTGATGGTCTACTCATTCGTATACGTTTGTCAGTCTCGTTAGGAACCATTCATGTTTTTTTTGTCAAAATCAGTTGAAAGGAATAAAAATAGCATCTTTCAATCTTTATGTCTATTTCTCCTACAACTCACATATCGTAATGTAGTGATTTTGACCAAAGAGGCCTATTATCAAAATACTTGTTAAACTTTAAGGATAATGGCGTAGTTTTTCGTAGGAGAAGAAATACGCGAATAACGTGAATGCCAGTATCTCACAGACAGATACAATTTAATATTAGGTTGAGAACTTCAAGCAAAAGTGAATTTCAAATCAGTAAAAGTAAATTAACTCTATAAACTTAACTATCATTAGGGCCCGTTTCAGAATGTCCTAATAAAGTTTCGGGTTGCTATGCAACACATAAAATAACTGAATGATAAAAATGACAGTTAACATGCAGCGCGTTTCAAGCTTTAACCGATGGATAGGCTAAATCGATGACTGTGAAACGCAAAGATAGTGTTTTATTTATTAAATATGTTCTGGGTAGTAAAACCGGAACTTACTCGAACATTCTGAAACAGGCTCTTAGTGAACTTAAATAATCTAAGATTAATTTATTCGTTCTAATATTTAATTTCGTATAACGTAATTTCATATATGTAGTGCTGTATTTCTGTCTAAAGCTACACTTCGTTCTTCCGTTTTTTCTTGTTCTTCGTACGGAGGCGGTGGTATACTGCTATCATGAACCTGAAAAATAACATTACTGTAACAGCCGGATCGTCCACTGCTAAACACAGACTCCCCTATCAAGGGAGTATTTGCCATAATCCCTACGCTTGGCAGGCGTCTTGGGGATCGCAATGTAATTTGACAGTTCTTTAGAAGGCGCTGCTGCCCACCTACTAGTATATTTCCCTTAGTCGCTTCTTACGACACCCACGGGATGTTATGGAGAGGTGCAATTCTAACCCGGCACCACACGGGGAAAAATAACATAGTACATTACAAATCACTATTGCAACGAAACAAGAAAAGGATTCTTAAAGGCTTCTCTGATACTAGATATATTTTATTTATTACTTTGTTTTGTTAACAGATTTTTGATGTGATTGTGGCAGAACAAGCACGAGACCCACCAGATGTTAAGCGGCATCCTCTGCATATAACAGATGCATTTCGTTACAAGTGACTGCCCCCGTCACCCTGTGACATACAGTTGTTAAGTCTCGTGTGCCTACAATTTTACTGGCTCTCAAGGACTTTAAAACACACTTTTAGGTGTTTGGCGCCAGATTTTCTAGTTGAGGATTGTAGCTAGCCAGGCGAGCATTCACATAATGCACTCCCACCTTGCGGTGAAGCTTAAGCCGGCGGTGGGAATCGAACCATAGACCTACAGCACCGCAGTCCACAGTTATAACCGCTCTGTAACTTGAATAGTATTATATAATCTAAAATAAAAGCTCAAAAACATACAAATCCATTGTTGAGGTACACTGGTGCTGGGTAACTCGATGAAGCCACAGCCGTTGGTCTTGTGTACCTACAATGAATAAAAAAAAAATATATTACGAAACATCTATTTCTATGTAATAAAAATATGTATATACATTTGCCATCATTCCACGCCAGGCCGGTTTGGTCGGAGTCAGTATCTCCTTTATTTATTTTGCTTGCTATAAAGCTTAACGAAAATAATATTTATTCATGTAATTATGTGCATAGTTTCTTTCATAATAATTGGGTAGTCATTTTGGTATTCGAAATGTGTAAGAGTATCGGCTGCTAAACTAGGGTAATCACCTGTATTTCAGCACACAGCGCACTCCCCGTACATTTGGCTTTATGCTAGCTGATTACAATACTTTTAAAGTATTTGAAGCGCTCGTAGCGAAGTTTGCTTAGCCATTCTGAACCGATCAGCAAAGCTAAGCAACGTCCGCCGCGGTCAGGAGTTGGATAGGTGACCGCTGTTGACATTACTACTGAGTGCTTCTGTGCTTCGGAGGGCACGTTAAGCCGTCGGTCCCGGTTGTTGCCTTAGGGTGGCAGTCGTTATAGTATTGTGGTTCAGTCGTTATAGAAGTTCGGTGATTGGGCAACTACAGGTATTCGAAAAACTAGAGATACTTGTTTGATCTGTATCGCAGGAAAAAATTAACATCTTTCAAGCAGTTTCATGATTATGTTAGGAACTATTCAAAAATGTTTAAGTCTGTTTGCTTGTGTGCTAAATCTCTTTTAATTAGAGATAAAATTTGCAAGTCTAAAAATAAAATAAAAACAATTTGTAAAACTATAAATAATAAATAGTAAAAAGATTGTGGCCAAGCACCTAACGGTGTGTTCCGGCAGCTGCCCTCGAGAATCAGTAATTCTAGGTTAGCCTGAAGAACATCTTCGACCACATTATCATCACTTACCGTCAGATGAGATAGTGGTCAAATGCTAACCTTTTTTTTTTTTTTTTTTTTTATTGCTGATAGGTAAGCCTTTGACCACAATCTCACGTGATGGTAAGTGATGATGTGGTCGAAGGTGTTAACAGGCTTAACCTAGAATTAAACCTATCAGGCATAAAAAAATATATCTATTCAAAGTTAGGCGAATGGTTATTTGGAAGCAGTTTATTTTTCTCCAAGTATTTAATTAATCTGTTACTAATAATGCTTTCGAAATAGTTTGCATGTAATGGATGTATCAAAATAGGCCCTAGAATCATTTGAGATTTCTCTCACCATTTGACATAGGTTGAATTTTTAAAGGTCATTTTTAATGGTCGATAAAATTTTTAATTACATTTTTAATGGTAACTCGGCAGGTAAGACACCTGTGTCCAAACACAAATTGAACATGTTTCTCTTTAAGTAATACTCCATTTCATATCTGATCCCAGCCAGCATAACAATAATTTTGTAAGTCTCTGCAGTTTGTGTCAGTTTTGAAAATAATAAAGACTATCGTAGTATAAAAATATATAATTTTTGGATGATAACGCGGCGGGTTGATGGCAACAGATCATTAGATACTGGACATAACAGTGATGATATAATGAAAATGATTAAAGTACCTTGGCGGTGCATCTCGTAATCTCTCTTCTATGTATAGTTGGAGACTCCCGATGGATAGACGATTACGGTCTGTATGGTTGCCCATGGGACTGTAAATATAACATATTATTATACAGTTTGTGTGCAACTTCGTCCGCGTGGTAATGGGTTATACCGATGTATCACTCCCATACTAAACACAGACAGGCACGGATGATGTCTATGTAAATCATACAAGTTGACCTAATAATGTCATCACTCATGTTGGTATGGTGTTGCTGCACATGACAGGGCTGCTAACCATCTTAACACCATATGGTCACTCGAAAAGTAGCGGATTTAGGTCCAATAAGAGCAATCCCAAGGAGGGTTGGAGGCTGGCAATAATGCTGAAGCCAAAACTTTTTACAATTAGGCAGTTACGTTGGTAGCGTAAAATATGTTTAATATGTTATTGTTTTGTTTTTAAACAAACATCCCAACATAAAACCTTACACTTTACGTGATTAGGGTATAAGAAGGAACATATGCCATATGATTTGTCAACAATGAATTAGTTGTCGAGAAAACTAAGCGTAACGCTTAGATAACGCGTGACTTTTGGTGTGCAATTCCGGTTAAGTGGTTTTTATCTGTAGATTGTAAGGATAGAGGATCTTACTTTTCTGCAGGGGACAAACTGTACTCACACTGTATATTACCAAGAAACGCACAGAGCCGGAGCTAGTGAAAGAAAAGTTGCCTGAACATTTTAGTTCGATTAATGCATTCAATCAACGATATAAAAAAAAATTGTACTATAAGAAAGAATATACTATAAGAAAATGTAAAATATTTTTATTTTTAATCTTTTCTATTCTTTTTACGAACATAAAATATATTAGCATCGCTTCGGTCGCAGTCATTCTCAAAGCCTACGCGCCTCGGCTTAGACAATAGTACTGATTATGTGAATGTAAAAATTTAACTTGCGTCCAATGGCATTATCATCACTACATAGTATAAAACAAAGTCGCTTCCCGCTGTCTGTCCATATATATGCTTAGACCTTTAAAACTACGCAACGGTTTTTGATTCGTTTTTTTTAATAGAATGGTTCAAGAGGAATGTTTATTATGTATATAATACATGCATAATATATTAGGGAAACACTGATAATTTTAGAGGTTTCTAAGGTGTTGTCGTAAATAAACACATTTTTGCGCTTACATTGCAAACGCTGGCTGAATAAACACATTCTATAGTATATTTAGTATCAGCATTGCACCCGTTCGAAGCCGGGGCGGGTCGCCAGTAAAATTATAAATGTCATTGCAATCGAATACATTGAGTTATCGATTCCAAACCACCCCCCGCACTGTAGTTGATATATTGACCTGGATCTTATATATAATTATTATTACGCGGATAATATATGTATATATTCCGATAACATTCTGTATATATGTAAAATATATAGCTTACCTACCTTATATTACAAAATTACAACGAGATGAAAAATTATATTCATGTGCAGGATTCGAACCCTCGCCATCCACCCCTATAGCCGGTGTATACTCTAACCGCTTTGTCAACATGACATATGACGCATGACTCGAATTTGTCCTTTTGTTATTAACCATCGTATGGGCATCTCTACATCCCATACATAATCCGCCTCTCTTAATTTTGTAATGTAATCCGTGGAACCTACCTTATGTTAGTAGTAGCGCATATCCTATAGAGAAGTATGAAAGTGGCAATGATTCCAAACACCAGTGCAGCACCCATCGCCACTTGAGCGGTCGAAATCAACAGGATGTCTTTCATGCTGTCTCTGAAATGTTAACACAACAAACATAAAAAAAAAGATATTGAATATTTACTACATAATATTGTACCTATAGTTCCCGATTTAAGTTTTCATAACTGTTTCATGACCTACCATTTGAAAGTTTGTTAAAGCGAATATAAAACTTATATAAGGGGTTGTTGCTGTAATGTGAAGGACTTACTCCAATATAATGAGGTCTTTCTAAGCCGACTAGTAGCGTATTATATAGCATTGAAAAATTGTAACGAATGAGAGTTGGTATATGAAGATCAGCTACACCATGGCCTGGAGTCTAAAAGGTCGGCCTTCCCTCTTTTCCAAAAAAAAACTTATTTACTTGGTATAAATATTGTTAATTTTAAACTAGAGGCTCTGTGAGCTGAAGACATCGCGACATGTATTAAAAAAATTCAAAAACTAAAGCAATAAAAAAAATCCATATAATCATCGCATCTGCTTACAAAAGTACACGAGAATCGGTTGAGAAATGTGACCTGTTGAGGAGAACAAGTACAACAGACATACGAAAGCATTTTTGCTGAAGCTGAAATGGAGACGCTTCGCTCGATCAGTAATAAAAACCAGTCAAGTTCGACTTGGACACAGTTTAAAAAACCTAACTGAAAAAAAACTCATTAATTCTACTAATGTATTACATGTTGGGACGGAAGTCTTGGTGGTGCGATGCCGACTCGCACTTCGCTTTTTATGTTATTAGCGAAAACCGTTTAAATGGTACCGACCTCACAGTAAATATAAGAATACGTCGACGATGATGAAAATAGTTAGCCTTGGTCGTATAGATATTACGAATCTTACCTACAAATCCAATTGCCGAATGCATCGTAGCAGGGTTGGCACATGCCCTGCCAGCAATGCAGCGTCACATTTCCATGGTGGTTACAGCACTGCCCGAAGCATTTCTCACCGAATCCTGGACATAAAGTATATTATAAATCTAGGGTTCATACCCTAAGCGTAGGCCAGTTATACGTAGAGAATCAATTTTCTTCTTCCCGCACATATTAAAAGTCAAAGCCAAAATCATTTATTCAAGTTTTGATGTTTACGACGCTCTTATGAACGTCTTTAAATAATTTACTATTAAAATTTAAAGTAAAAATGGTATAGGGTCACTTTGAGAAGACAGGGCAACAAACTCGGGGCTATTCTATTTGTCTTAACTCTTTTACAATTTCTAAGTCTATTATAAAATTATTGCAATATTTATTACGTAGGTGATTGTCGGTGGTTTGGCAGAGGTGGAATATCCCAAGCATTATTGTCTTCAATTTTATAATACGCTTTTGCAATTAAAATCTATTTTACAGGCAGCATGAATTTTCCTGTATATATATCATTTGTTTATTTTTTTTAAATAAATCTTCATTATAATTCCACGCTAAGTAGGTTCGCCACATCACGTACTACCTAGACTTTTTTTTTTATTATTTGATTTTGTTCATTTTCCACAGACTCCGGGGTCCGTGCCATTTTTGAAGTTAACAGAGAATTTATTTAGTAATTACATTAATAGGGGGAGCATTCTTACATACTAGGGAACACAATTTCAAGGAATTCACTATTACTAAACAGTTGCAAACAGATTTGCACTGGCATTCCGAACGGACCAGTTTCCTCAAGCAGCACTCGTTCACGAGTTGACTCGCGTGGCAGCCATCGTCCTCCTCAACCATTTTTGAGGGAAGAGTGCGACCCGACACACGATGCCACTGCTTGCCAACACATTTTCGTGAGCATGACTGTTTCGAATGCCTGCACGAATCCGCTTGCTAAAGGGGGAGAAAACTATAACTAAGTACTAAATTTAACACTACAATAAAAAAGTGGACTTTGAAATTTTCTTAGTCTGCGTCTCCGACGTCCATTCCCACCAGGGCCTCTATCACCACACTGTTGCGATCTCTGATTGCCATCTTCAGGTTGACTACTACTACCTAGCTTCGACTCTGTTCTATTAATTAACACTTGTACTAGATTGGTCAAAATAATATTGTTTTTTTTTGTCTCGCGGCTCTTAAAAATATTTCCCTTAGGAGTGGAGTTATGACATCATATTATTTTTTATAAAAAAAAAACGATATTTCTCTAAGCATATCGTGTCGGCATTAAATTAAATAGCTTTTTTAGTCGACGTAGAAATATACCACATTTTCGCTACTTGTTTTGAATAAAAGCAAAAAATATACCAATTTTAGGCTCTCCCAGATACGATAAGGCTCAATAAAATTATATAATGATGCTCAATATATATTTGAATTTATGAGGTTGAATCATTCATTTTTCATTATTACAAAACGAGACAGTACCTACAAAAAAAAGTATTTTACAAGAACCTATGGAACTATATACACTGCACTATGCTGTTATTGTTTATTGGTGTTATCTAAGTGTGATATCGATCACAAATAATCAGTGACCATGAACATCCTCTCACTCCGCCCCTTTTGACCCGTGATGTAGATATTCACAGATTAAATTGACGATAGTTCCTGTGATTTGTCTCATGTAATTGAATCCCGTCGCCAAATGTTTGCCGGCGAGGCTGGCGATGAGAAAACCACTCACTCACTTTAATCCTTCTCACTCCTGCTGCCCTTCTTGAGCATACAAATAGGGTTAAATATCAGGCAGAATGAATTCGGGGAAATGCTTTGAAACATGGCAAACCAAACATCTCCGGAGCATGGTGATAAGAGAACAGAAGACCTGGTTTTCCTTAGAGGCTAATTGGACTCATTTAGACTGAATATGGCAAGCAGTTAAGAAACTGGATAGGTGTGGATGTCGGTAAGGATGCAAATGCAACTTCTGCTCATGCAGAAGCAACAAGCTTCTGGGGGCTCCAAGGCCTGCACACCAGCAGGCTTGCAAAATTTGCCGAGGACTGCCATACTACGGTGCGCTACCATTTCCTAATTTTGCCCCTATTGAGTAATTAAGTGATTTCATTCATGCATACCTACCTCTATTTTATTTGAACCAAAATATACAGAAGACGGAGAGCAAGAAATATAAATTATGCAGTGAAAAAAAATAACAATATTTAAATTAACAAGTGCGATGGACACGTTTTCTATCATATTTTGAGCTACTTTCTTTGGTATGTATCACAAAAACTATACCATCTGATAATATGGTTAAAGAGGCATTTAAAAAACCAAAACTCTCCTTTCAAGTTTCAGTGCAATGTGTCTCACTAACTTGACAATCATTTATTTAAGTATATATTATATAAATTTTATTTTTTCCAAAGGTTTAGAGATAAATATTTTTTTTACAAAGAAGATGACTTCAGAACTCCACTTCCGAAACTTTTGTAGGAACTGCGGGTCAAACTAATTGTTTAGTCGTACACGTGTGCTAAACGGCTATCCTGTACATCAATATTTTTTTAGCACACCTCGTGCTGTCACTTTGCCCGTCCACACCCATGTTCTAAATTAATTATGTTTAGTTTTTCATTGGCTACCTGCGACTTTTACGACTTTTTGGTCCATCTAGTGAGGGGCCTATCAACTCTTATTCCGGTGTAATGTGGAAACTACTCGAGAACCCTTCCCCATCGGTTATCAGTACGTCGAGCAATGCCACTTTGCAAATGATGTCATCGATTTAGCTTTAGGGTTCGTGACTTGATTTTTGTCGTGGAAAACATCTACTCATATACCCCTCGTTCAGGGCGGAATACTGTTATTGAACCAATGAAATGTAAAGTGCTTGTTTGCGAAACAAAGTTCTGTTTGTAACTTTTTGTTGAATGTTCCGAAAAACACTGTATAGGCTTAAGAATTTAGTTGCTACATAAGTACTAGTAACTAATTTATTATTCTTCCACATTACTTTCACATTACTTCCACTAGTCCTTTTTTCAAGCACCTGATATGTTAATTCTATATCTTGTCAATTCCAGTAACACCACACAGCCATATAACATTCACTGCCACATATAATGCACTTTTATCCACCTCTATTTATATATATGTCCAATATTTAGATCCCTACATAATGACAGGCTTAGACCAAATAAAAATATGAGGCCGGTTTTCTAAACATGTGTTCCACGTTACCACGTTACCGACACGTGTGAAATGTAAGTAATAACAAAGGTTAGCTAATAACGCGTGATTTTATCCTGGTTCGTTTACTTGTGTGCATGTTATTGTGTATGTAGTACTCGTATATCCTCTGCGAGGCATAGTTTTACCCGGCTTCAATGTGCTGGTCGCAGAGTACCGTCTTATCTTTTTTATTTGCTCTGAGGCGAAAGGTATGATGATAGTCATATACTTAATTTTACCCATTTCTTTGGTATACGCTTGTCACCCGTGAACCCAGAGACATGTCGCCATATCATTCATCTTGTACTTATCCTTGTTAATTTGTATCATTAAACCTAGTTGAAAGTAAATTAATTGATATATTTTCCTGAACTGAATATCTTTGTCGTTGGCCGGCCTCTTGGATTGCCTTTGAGATTGCGATCAGCAATAGTAAGTACCTACTTAAGTACCTTCTGCCTACTTAATAACAATTACCCTTTGAAATCGTCCAAGTTCTATGAATGACACTTTAGAAAAGGGTTCAGCTGATTAGTTACGAATTCTTGAAGTGTCCTTAGTAACTCATATTTCATGACCTTAGTTTCTTTCCTCTGATTGAATTTACAAAAGTAGGACATATTCTTTTTGCGTATATAATCGGTCCTGTAAAACGTAACGCCCTAAATAAATATAAATAGTAAGAACAGAACTTATTTGCTTATAAATGGATGGCTGAAGTCGAATACAGTTAATGTACTAACCCAGCTTTTAGTATTATATTGTTCGCTAGCACATGGTTATGATGTAGGGGTCTTTACTCAGTAGTTAAACAGTGTTGAACGGTTTATTTAGAACCATTGTATTGTAATTTTCTGCTAGCTGACTATCTGAATTTTCTCTACTTATCTACATAACTTTTGATAATGAATAGATTCAAGCGTTACTTTGCGGAAATCCATATTTTTTTTATATCTTATAGATTAGCCTTTGACTACTATCTCACCTGAAGGTAAGTGATGATGTGGTCGAAGATGTTGTTCAGGCTAACCTAGAATTACTGGCTCTCAAGGACAGCTGCCGGAGCACACCGTTAGGTGGTTGGTGACAGGTTTTCTACTTGAGGGTGGTAGCTAGCCAGGCGGGCATTCGCAAAATGCCCTACCACTATGCTATAACGACTGCCATCCTAAGACAGCAACCGGGACCGACGGCTTAACGTGCCCTCCGAAGCACGGAAGCGCTCAGTAGTATGTCACCAGCGGTGACCCATCCAAGTCATGACCGCGGCGGACGTTGCTTAACTTTGCTGATCGGTTCAGAACGCCTAACCAAACTACGCTACGAGCGCTTCAAAATTTAATAATGAACCATATTTAATAATAAAAAATATTTTAAAAGTATTCTTACTGAACTGACAGACTGACTGTAATGCCTCGGTCGTGCGCTCGTAGAGTCAAGACCTCTTTAGGATGCTCCGTGTAGAAGCAAAACGCGTCAAAAATTCTTACGGTTTGACTGCGTGGCGTTTGTGACGTCGTACTGGCTTAACATGATAATTAGGCGGAATTGTCAGTACATATATTTTTTTACATTTTTTAAATGTTTTATTTAAATATTCATTTACTGTTTTCTCAGAATACTTTGAAAATGTTTATTATTTACATATTTTTTGTCTAAAAGTTTTTCTGGTACCTGGGCATTTGATGCATCTTAAGTTGAAATGGTTTGGAATGAACCCCGCTGCGCAGTAACATCTCTCATTTATGCATTCGTATTCTACACCCACGCACCTGGTCTCACCACAGATATCTGAAATCACGATAAAGATAACATATAGGCACAAACACATTTTTTTAATGCATACCTACTAGGAATATTTTTTAAACACGGTAGCCGAATAACGTCTATGTTCGCAAATTAAGCACGACGCGCTAATAATAATAACTAAGCAATACTCGAGTGGCTCAACTGTGTGGCTGATTTATGGGGCAGATAAATATTTCGCTATACGTAGATAGGGATATCCCCGATATACCTATTTAGGAGTACTTAACTACAAAGTGAAAAGGTATCTTGGCAGGCATATCTCAGCATCAACCATGTCGGTCGACGCTTTCCACCGAGTGCCACTGCGGTGAAATGCTTGCCAATCCATACTAATATTATAAATGCGAAAGTTACTCTGTCTAACTGTGTGTCTCGCTTTCACGCCAAAACTACTGGACCGCTTTGTATGAAATTTGGTATGGAAATAGTTGGAGAAGTGTTTATTCAACTGCGCAAAAAGAGGTTAGCGTTTTTGGGCGATGCGCTAGTGACCAATAAATGTATGATATTCTTACCCTGAAGTAAAACTCTGTAGCATCTTACGATGTTCCACTCCAGCAATTGTCCTTGAGGATCCGAGAGCATGTTTAATGTTCACGTTAGGTTTTAGCCTGCTAACGTTTAGACCTTAGCATATCTTACCAACAAGTGAGATAGTGGTCAAGCTATTTACTCACTCTTTTTTGAAAATAGAAGATTTTTTGTAAGTTTGTTACGCGAGCACCTACTCAGTTAACTATGAACTGATTTTAATGATTCCTTTTTTCATGGGTAAAGTATACTTCCATGTTGGCCCCATTTAAATTTAATCAAAATCGATGAAATTACAACTCTAGTTGATGAACAGTATTTTAGGCGAGTGAATGACCTTGTAAGCAGTTATTATGCATATTTAAAAGAGTAAAAAAAAGTTAAATATTGAATTACGATAGTAAGACTGACTTCACACCGCGATGCAGCCTATTGATTAATCCAGGTATAATTTGGTATATATACCTATTCGTATGTGAAGCTTGTAAAAGACCATGCTCCTATAATAATGTCCATTTTACGCTCCACGGGTTTTGCCATAGTACGTACGCCGTGCTGTGCTCCATATAAATTACTTTAGGTGTCTGAGGCTTGCCTATACCATATAATACCTTGCCTAATCAATAAGCTGCTTCGCGGTTTGGCCGGTTCTCAAATTTTCTGCCATTAAACCCAAGAATATAATATTTTTAATTTGTCTGGCCTATCGTCAAGTGGTCTTGATGACCAAATGCAAGGTAATTACAGGTACAGGTCTTGTTGCGTGAACTTTGGTATTATAGGTATCTGCTATATTGTGCTAAAACTACCTTACAGAAGATACCCTATATTTAATTAGCTAATTTATATTCTCAGATATTTAAACACAGCTGCTTGTAATTTGACTGGCTACCTGGAACTTTTAAATTAATTCTAATAATTTTTTAAGCACATTAAATACGAATTGCCACTGAAATCCGAAAAAGCGGTGGCCAGTCAAATAGGCACACAAGACAAACAAGACACGGCCCTCGGCTCTCGTTAATTTTTTTGTGATTGGAAAGGGTGATTGTTGGAAACAGTGATTTGAAGATGATGAAGCAGTAGTTTGAGCAGAATACAGGTATTTTAGTAGCTCATGATGGAGAATTCATTAATGACAGATTTTTTTTATTTTTTTTTTATTTTCAAGTATCTACTACTCTAAAAGGTGGCAAAGCACCAAGGCAATTCCGACTATACAGGACCAACCGATGATAATACAGTAACGGTCCGCCAAGGCTTCGCAAGGGTATTTTACAAAAATTAAAATAAAAAAAGGTTTTTTTTGATAATATTCGATAGCCTATGGTCATCAGGGATAACGTAACGTACAGGGGTAAGGGTAACGTACGATTCTAATGGTGGAAGAATTTTTCAAATCGGTCCAGTAGTTTTATGTTTATTCGTTACATACACAAAATACAAATCTTTATAATATTTTAATTACTTGAAATACCTATTTTATAAAAACTAGTATCTCAGAGCTCATAATATTTTGAATTACAGTATAGATATAAAAAAATAGGTAACAAAAGAATGTAAAGGCTTTTGTTTGCGATACATGCAAAGCGAGGGGTAGCACACCAGGATGGGTCTGGAAACGGACAACCGTGGCGGGTTCGTGGATGAGAGCTAAAGCGTCCCTGCTGCGGTCCGCCGAGAAGCGGTAGAGTTGGAACATCGTGTGTTATTTAGTCGGTAAGGGCACTAGCTGCTGTGAGAGTAGTTGGTGTCGAGCCTGACATATCCCGGCCACTTTCCCCGAGATGGACGGTAATGCGTAATGCATTTTTCACACGTAAAAAAAGTTTGATATCGTCCAAACGTCCACATCAAATGGAATACCGAAGACTTAGTTGGTACAGTGCCCGCCCCATAAGTTGAACCAACCACCAACTCTAGTCAGGATAGTATTACGAAGGTAGTTGGTCTGCTAATTGGCTCTCTCCCACTGTTTTGTCAACTTGGAAATCGTCTGCTACCTCGGACAACATACATATTTTAAATGAAGGTAAAGTTAGCCTAAAATACTAAGTGTTGACGATGGGGTTTCGTCTTTAGGTTCATGTCAATCACTGTACGTCAGTGCTTATGCGCTTGTTTGTATAAGGACATGTTGAAGCCACGATAGCCGTATCGTCGTATCGAGGTCGATAAACACACGAACAAAACACGACTTCCTTATGTATGTGTCACTTAGGTATATGCCTATAAATCTTATAATTAATATTATATTATGCTAAGTATTATTGTTTCGGCACGGCAAATCGTATACGAAGTTGATGTAGTATAAACCTTTAATAATAATCTTTAAAATATATTTAACAATAATCGTCTTCCTATCCTATTCCACACAATGTGGGGTCAGTATTTTCCCGAGTTTTCTTTTATTACTTAGTCGGTTACGGAATCTAATAGGGGGAACATGGAACAGCCTCATTCTAAAGCTGGAACTGGGAGTCATGACTGAAGATAAACAGGTCTCTTACATATTTTAATAGCGTCATGTAAGCAAAATAAGAGCCCTTACGCTCACACACATCATCATCATCATCATCATCATCATCAGCCGGAAGACGTCCACTGTTGAACAAAGGCCTCCCCCATAGAGCGCCACAAAGAACGGCTATTAGCCGCTTGTAACCATTGGCTACCAGCGACTTTCACGATGTCGTCAGTCCACCTAGTGGGGGGCCTACCAACTCTACGTCTTCCGGTGTAGTGTGGTAACCACTCGAGAACCTTTCTTCCCCAACGGTTATCGGTTCGTCGAGCAATGTGGCCCGCCCATTGCCACTTCAACTTGCAAATTCTGAGAGCTATGTCGGTGACTTTGGTTCTTTGGCGAATATCCACGTTCCGGATTTTATCGCGCAAAGAAACTCCGAGCATAGCTCTCTCCATGGCTCGTTGAGCGACTCTGAGCTTGTCCATGAGGGCCACAGTCAAGGACCACGTCTCAGTGCCATAAGTCATCACTGGCAACACACACTGGTTGAAGACTTTGGTCTTCAGGCTCTGCGGGATCTTCGACGAGAAGATGTCGCGTAACTTCCCGAACGCTGCCCATCCGAGTTGGATTCTTCGGGCGACCTCTTTGTCGAAATTGGACCTACCTAACTGGACAGTCTGTCCCAGGTAAATGTAGTGGTCAACAACTTCGAGCGTATCGTTCCCAACAACTACTGGTACGGGTGTAACATGGACATTAGACACGCTCACACACATAAATTAATAAATACCTAAGTATATACCATTAAGTTCGCCACTATCTAGATCTCCAGGCTTCGCGCACACCGTCACAAAAAAACACAAAAACACAATCCAATACAACATTTTTGTATACAAAATCACAACATTATAAAACCGCGACATTTACGACCACCCGCTTGATTATTGCAATCATGAAATTATTGCATTAGAAAATGAAAAAAAATATGGAGCGATGAACGTTATCAGTGATCTGTGCGATACGGTTATCATTATTTTTGACGTCACTGAGCTGACTGACAGTGTGGTGTAGGACGTAGGTATCTACCTTACATGATTGTAATAGAATATGTAGTTTGCATACAGCCTTGACTGTGCAGCTCAAACTGGCCTCAGAAACAATTGTTTCTGAAGATAAGATATTTGTGAATACTCAGTACCTACTTGCTATAGTAAGTACACAAAGTAATAGTATAGAATAATATATCGCAGTGAATGTTAATGATCCTGCCCTTATCCCTCGCTAAGTGGGACGGCAGAACATGTATTTTATTATAAATGTGATAGACTATGCAGCTTAAAGCTGATGCGTGTATATGATAAAAATAGGAAACATCAACTTTATAGTTCCAAATTTATTAGACAGTGGAAGCTACTCTCGTAGGCTGCTCACTTTTTTATGATTTTCATTGGCCTAGTTAAATATAATAATAAGCAACTGCAGTGTTTTTGCATAAAGCACACTTGTCGAACGTTATGCCTTCCCTCATCTGAAATTATATGGGGTGTGGCATAACCCCACAGACAAATGAAAGTAAATCACCCCTAAATCCGTCGAAAATATTTTCTTTTACCTAGCCGTAACGGGCAGAAACTTGTTCTGGTTCAATTTTATTGTATTTCTATATACATTTTACTTGACAGCACAAAATAAAATTGACAGGTGAAAGATTATAAATATTTTTTTCCTTACCCATGACAGTACCACGCCATATTACTGGTATCATGGAGAATATTTTGTCTCTCTACACTTTCTGGCCTACAGTGTCATGGGTACAACACTACTAAAGGTATTGTTTATCACTTAGCTCGTAATTGAAGTTTTTGGTGTTCCAAAACTTCTAAAATCGCTGTATTCATTAATTTAATATACTTATGAACTATTTCACCTTTACTTTGAAAGGAAAACCAGTCCTTCGATATAAGTAATATAATAAGGGATAAATATATATATATAAATCTTTAATACATTAATACCCGTACATATACGGGTTATCATTAGTAGTTCTTGTTGATATATTAAGCATAAAATGCTATATTTGTTATATTTGTAATAAATGTAATTTTATATTGTTTGTTTGAATTATATGAAGTAATGTTGATTACTTCATTTTATTTCAACGGGGCAATGCTGCCAGCATGCTGGGCACGCTGCCAACTGGGAGTGGGCTGGAGCATTTGGACTGCCTATGAGTCTGCTATGACTTGTAGGTTGTCTAAGTGCTTTTATTGTGGTAGCTGTAGTGTGTTGTATATAGTTCATCGTATTTTGTTTAATAAAGGCATACCGCCGGTTAAAAAAAAACATTCAGATAATCTTTTTTTTTGTATTTTTGAAGGTAGTTTTCAATGTTTCAAAGGCGGAATACACACATCAAAAGTGCATAGGGATCATGTATATAAAGTATAAAAAATATTCATTTAATATTTACCAAATCTAATTATCAAGATTGTTTTTGTAATATAATTCCTATGTTTAAGTAAACAACGAATACCTACGTACCCATCTACCCTATATTATGTATGAATACAGAAAAATTTAATTTTTGCAATTTGGAGAAATGTAACCTAAGTTAATGTCGTCAATCAAATGGGTGAAAAACGAAAAAACTAGGATTTTTCCTATGTTTATTGTAAAATTATTTTAATTAATAATCTGTGTTCCTACTATATATATAATCACACAGCACAGCGATTTGGCATGCTTAAGATCAGTTCATCAAAATCACTTTGAGGAATGGCGGCCCACGTTATTTGTACCAAGTCAAAAAGCTGTTGTGGGGTATGCACGGCATCAATATTTGGCAGAGCTCTTCTTTGTAGCATATCCCATGCATGTTCAATGGGGTTGAGGTCTGCCGATTGAGGAGCAGAACGTTGATGCGAGCATCGGCATTACGACTCTAGCCGTGTGTGGACGTGCATTATTGTGCATTAGACGAAAGGAATTACCCAAACGGCTTCGCAAAGGGATGATCACATCTGAAACAATACACTCCGCATAAATCTGAGCATGGCGGTCGCCCCTGATCCAAATGAGATCTGTTCTTCCACCGATCCAAATACCGGCCCAAACCATTATTGTTCCCCCTCCATATAGTGAACTTCTTGACAGAATTTTAAACGTTCTTGACTTGTAAATTCGAGGACGTCTTGTATCAGGCCGCATATCGAAACGAGACTCGACAGAAAAGCACACGCACCGCCAATCTTCTTGTGACAACACTCGGGAACGTACTTGATCCCTAGGCACGTTTGATGTGTGTTGTTCATGAAACATCTGTAAATATTAAAATAAAAACGCTTTATTGCAGTGAAAAGTTAAAAAGCGTGTTACATAATACATTTGGGTATAGTTAGGACCCCATGAAGAGATACCATACGGTATGACATTATATTTGCAATTATATTTTATATAGTTTTGATATCCCACTTTATATTCAAAATGATCGCGCTTGGTATCGTTGTGAGTAATAAAGATATATAATGTGTACCATTAATAATAAGCACGATACTACTGGTGGGTTTATAAGTACGGACCGAATTTTTTTCATAAAGTATAAATTGCGCCGAATGAACTCCGAATATCACACGATTTAGTATAAAAAGTCCTAGTAACTTTTAAAATTTTCCGGGCGGTCCCCGTGTACCTACTGGGTATATATTTTGATTAAAGGATTATGTGTTCTGTACTCACGAGGCCTACCTGATGCTAAGCGGTAAGTAGGTACTGCCTTTGCTAGATGAATTTCGATACAACTGACGAACTGCACTGCGCCCACCAGTTCTTTTTTTTTATGCCTTATATCAAATATAGTGGTCAAAGGCTAACCTTTGACCACTATCTCACCTGATTGTAAGTGATGATGTGGTCGAAGATGTTGTACAGGCTAACCTAGAATTACTGGCTCTCTAGGACAGCTGCCGGAACACACCGTTAGGTGCTTGCCGACATATTTTCTACTTGAGGGTGGTAGCTAGCCAGGCGGGCATTCGCAAAATGCCCTACCACCAAGCTATAACGACTGCCATCCTAAGACAACAACCGGGACCGACGGCTTAACGTGCCCTCCGAAGCACGGAAGCGCTCAGTAGTAATGTCATCAGCGGACACCCATCCAACTAATGAACGCGGCGGACGTTGCTTAACTTTGCTGATCGTTTCAGAATGGCTTAGCAAACTTCGCTACGAGCGCTTCAAAAAGTTATTGTGATGGGACAAGCACGAAGCCCGCCTATAACTCATGCCTACAACAGGTGCATTTCGTCACATGTGAGGAGCTGCACCGCGCCCGGTAACCCGGGACATACAGTGCTTAAGTCTCATGTGCCTGTAATTAAACGGTTCCAAAGGTACAGCACTCAAAGGTCAGCCAAATGGACGGATCGATAGACGGACAGCCAAGGCTCAGTAATAGGGCCTGTTTCCAAGTATTCCCTAAAAAGTAGTTCATATTTACAAATAATTGGAGCACATAGTGACGGAACAAGCTCGAGGCCCACCTGATGTTAAGCGGTTACCTCTGCCTATAATAAATGCATTTCGTCACAAGTGACGCATTGCACTGCGCCCTGAGACATAGTTGTTAAGTCTCATGTGCCTGTAATTTCACTGGCTCTCAAGGACTGCTGCCGGAACACACCGTTAGGTGCTTGGCGACAGATTTTCAACTTGAGGGTGGTCGTTAGCCAGGCGGGCATTCGTAAAGTGCCCTACCACCGGAATCGAACCGCGTCCTCCGATTTCGAGCCGAAACTTTGTGTTGCGATTGTGGCGCGCGGTCATCAACTACAATCAACACACTACTAGACTTCATTTGATGGAAAGAAGTGCTTTTTCAAACACTTAACTCTCGCAATGATGTCGCTACCCATCTACATTTCTAAATATAAAGAGTATGTAAGGTTCCAGTGGCCTAAGGAATGGGCATCCGACGCGCAAGCGAAGGACGCGGGGCGAGTTCGATTCCTGTCTGGCACAAAATGTGCTCTAATAATTTTTAAATGTGATTTTCGCTCAGCACGCGGCAGTGCTTGTAATCATATTTAGAAATACTTTATACTTACAGCTGACTTTGTGGTCTCTAGGTATTGCGTAACAAAAGATGACGATGCCCTAGTCACAGATAGCCTGAGAAGAGCAGTAATGTTCGTTTATCCGTATATATAGGGCACCCCACGGATATGCCACATGGAGAGAAAGTACCTTGAATATTGTAGATGGAAAATTGTACTGAAAGAAGACAATATTTTAATTAAAAAAACCATTTAAATTGCATTCATAGATATCTAAATAATTACATGGTTGAATCGGGAATCGAAACAGTTGCACGGGAAACTGTAAAATTGTTTTTTATTTCAAATAATGTCTACTTTCAGTTAATTATTCGTTCTACAATATTATAAGGTACTTTCACCCCATGTGGCATTTTTAATACATTTTTTTTGCATTATAGTTTATTATTTGACCACTATATCACCTGATGGTAAGTGATTATGTGGTCGAAGGTGTTATCAGGCTAACCTAGATAATTACTGGCTCTCAAGGACAGCTGCCGGAACACACCGTTAGTGCATGGCGACAGATTTTCTACTTGAGGGTGGTAGCTAGCCATTCGAAATATGCCTTACCACCATGCTATAATGACTGCCATCCGAAGACAACAACCGGGACTGACGGCTTAGCGTGCCCTCTGAAGCACGGAAGCGCTCAGTAGTAATGTCACCAAAAGATGGTTTGAATGCATGTTTGTTGAAATTATTCTGTTGGATCATATAATCTTGACTGTTGTCATGATTTATTGACGAGATCAATACCTTATGTAACATCTTATCTATGGTACGACATGTAAATCGATATTGTTTGTATGTTTTGTAAATTCTTGATACTTTTTATAATCATTATAGGACACGGTCACATGAACTCTGCACCTGGCGTTTATGATGTCATATCGTGGCTTGCGATTTAGGGGAGAACGCAGTGAAATTAAGAGGGGGCTGGTGGGAAATCGTATTGCAGCGAGTAACTATCTTGTATCTATAGCCATAAACCATTATTTCTTTATATTGTTTGGGAGTATAATATCGCACTGCAGTGTAATAAAAACAAGCTTGAAGTTCTGGGCCAGAACAGCCAAAAAAAGCAGGACATGTTCTGAGGATATAGGACGGTTGGCAACCCTAACATACGGTAAACTAAATTTAACACGTATGTATTTCCACGCATTTCTTCGGAACTATGAATCGGATTGTTTTTTATTGGCCTAAAAATTCAATTTAGGTTAGTATAATTCATGTTTCATCAAAATCGGTTCAGTAGTTTTAAAGATATGGACTAATAAGTGTAAGTGGGACATTAATACGAGCTACGAGTGTGTTGTCAAAGCGAAAACATCTTAAAACCTTGGTCGAATCCTATTTATGTAAGAAAAATTCAATTCACTGCATTCAGGATTTTACTTACAAACCTTCTGGTTTTAAAATTTTCTTAGCTACACTCGGGAATGACTGACGCAAAACTGAAGAAGAAATTACCGTCTAAGAAAAATCTATGATACTTACACAGACGACCAAGGCCATTGCTAAGGTTATTCTGAAACAGGTCTTAGGGCCTGTTTCAGGATAAACTATGGAGCCGATATATTAAACAAAAAAGGATGGATAGGAGAATAAATAGGCTGAAGTCATACTATCCCATTGTTTCAAGGTTACACAAGTAATAAATTCAAACAAATATTTTATAAGTATCAATCATTCTGATACCGAAATGTCAATGTGATAAGCTGGGCAATGGAAATCAGTGGAATCGATTTAGCTATAGGCTAGTTAGGGAGGTTAATTTAGAGATAAGTACCACAGCAAGGACACTTTGCAAATAGCTTCTTTTGTATATATTATGTCTTTCAATGCATTGACACAAAATGAAATCTGAACAAGTGAGTTGATTAACTCTCATTGAAAAAAAGTACAGCTATTAGAATTTAGACATTAGAGTCCTTAAAATTTGAAAAATAAACTTGAAGCGTCGTTGGGTGACCACCAGCGCCGCCAGGGGCATTTGCTACTAAGCTGTTTTGTGCTTCGGAGGCTACGTTATGGCGTCGATTCCAGTAGTTTTCTTAAGATGGGTCGTTGAAGCACTGTGAAATATTTCACGAACGCCCGCTTGGCTACGCATTGTGTTTAAAATTAAAATGCGGGTGGTCCCTCACCTCAAATGGAACATTCTCCCCTTTATTGGAAATGCACTCGTCTATATCAAATATCGGAAGTAAAAACCAATTAGGTACATACATTATACAACCAAAGAAATTTTACATTACATACCATATTTAGTAGTCGCAGTAAGAATGAAACAATTTTGCAGGAAATGAAAAAACTTCAAATCACTGCTTTTTCTACTTTTACTCTTACAGTTACTTTTTGCATGGTGGAATGGCATTTTGCGAATGCCCGCCTGGCTAGCGGCACCCTCAAGTAGAAAATCTGTCGCCAAGCACCTAACGGTGTGTTCCGGCCGAAGAAAAAGCCAGTTATATGTATTTTGGTGTACAATTTAGTTTCAAAGAAAGCTCAAAAATATCGGAAGTAAAAACGAATTAGGTAGATACATTATACAACCAAAGAAATTTTACATTACATACCATATTTAGTAGTCGCAGTAAGAATGAAACAATTTTGCAGGAAATGAAAAAACTTCAAATCACTGCTTTTTCTACTTTTACTCTTACAGTTACTTTTTGCATGGTGGAATGGCATTTTGCGAATGCCCGCCTGGCTAGCGACACCCTCAAGTAGAAAATCTGTCGCCAAGGACCTAACGGTGTGTTCCGGCAGCAGTCCTTGAGAGCAAGTGAAATTACAGGTACAGAGACTTAACATCTATGTCTCCTGGGGACAGGCGCAGTGCAATTCGTGACTTGTGACGAAATGCATCTGTTATAGGCAGAGGTTAGTCTGCTTAACATCAGGTGGGCCTCGAGCTTGTTAGCTTGTTCCGTCACAATAGAAAAAATTACATGTTTTTTATTATACTCGTAGCTTCCAGAAATGGGCCGACCACAAAGTTTGCGAATCACTGCGCATATGTGCATGAGCGAGATTGAAACAGATGCAAATCATCAAGACGGCCAACTTTCGGAAAATGTAATGCGGGACTTTTTGTAGGTTTGGGGCATTTGTTTGGGGCAAATGCGATTTATGACCTTTTGTCAGTATACCTACCTACCAAAACTACATAAAAACCTAAAACTTGAAGTCAATGTCCAAATCATTTATTCAATTTAGGCGTTTACGACGCTCTTATGATAGTCAATTACAAATTTTAATATTGAAATATTCTACATTGTACTGCCACTACACTCAGCAAACAAAAATTGTATAGATCAACTGCAAGAAGAACGAGCAAGAAAGTCGGGGCCATTCTTTTAATCTTCTTTTAACAAGTGTTATATTTTATGTTATGAAATTATTACAATATTTATTTAAATTACGTAGGTGACAGGCGATAAGCTTGGCAGAGGCGGACTTAACCAAGCATTTTTGTCGTTTAAGTAATCACAAACTGTGTAGTATATTTGGGAACTATATTATAAAACCGCACACAATTACCTAAAAAGGACCTTTTATTTGTTATCTTACTTAGTATAGGCCAGACCAAGCTATCATATACTTTTCCCAAAAACCGGTTTGAAAAGATCAATAGCATAACTGAAACCAGAGGAGGAAAAGATTGGTATCTACTAAAACGTGGAAACCTTGAACTAATTTTCATTTAAATATTAAAAATTATAAAAATTATAAGTTTGTAGAAGCTTTCAGCTTTAGGTGGGAGTCCAATAGAAATAATCGCGTTGGAACTATCTTTATGTGAACAACTTGCTTGTAAATATCTTCGCAATCAACAAAATAATTGATGATCAGGAAGTTCCGAAAGAAGATTATTTACACAAATATTTAAGCACTTTTTTTACTACACTGCTCACGTTGCATGCATTTTAAAATGAACACCAAAAGCGCTTGAATATCTACGTTCTCATAGACTTGAAACGATAACGTTAATATACCAGTGTACCTGCATAGTTGGAACTACGTGTCTAACTTTTCCAATATCTTACAGTTTAATTCCAATTAACAATTTAAGGTAAAATTACCTTTTCAGATTTTGTTTTTATTTTTCGCAATAATCACTTTATTTTACGAACTGGCAACTGCTGGCAACGCTATTTATATTTATTTCTAGTCTTGTAATCGTGATTGTCACTGTTGAATTTAAATTTACTCAATTTTTTAGGAACATACATAATATTATCAAATCCAAACAAAAGTAATTAATTTAAAAAATAATATTTTTTAACGCTATTCCATAAGTTCAGGGTTTTAATTTAGTATGTCTTCACAACTGCCCAAATTAAATTTAAGTACAAGCAAAGTAGTGACGATATATCGGGCATCCATCAACGAAAATATTATTTCGGTATTTATCAACGAACATACTCTTTCGGTAGGCACGTTCGCCCCTGGTAAGCAAAGGTACTGTACTGGAAAATTATGGACAAACAGTTTTTTAATCATACTCCGGCGTTTTAGATTCATCAAATACCTCCTTCTGCGGTTGTTCTGTGCTGTACTTATTCTCCTTCCAGCCCTTTAGGACATCATTGTGTATTTGGATACATAACTTACTTACGCATGGGTGCGCTGAGCTGCGCTCTTGTTTGTGCGCGCGTTTGGGTGGTGTATTATGTTCTTATGTTCCATGTGTGTGCATAGGCATGCGGGACATGCGGGACGCATTCTACGTTTTACGGGACTTTCATACTAATTATTTCATAGCGGGACTACAGCTCGCATTACGGGACAGTCCCGCAGAATGCGGGACGGTTGGCCGCCTTACAAATCATATACGTGAGACAGAGACGGCGATATTTGTCAAAATGGTGGAACCATAGGGAGACAACTTTTTTCATACCATTTACATGTGTGACTTTCTATTAGACTTTTGAAATATTGTATTGATATTTTATAACAAAACATTCGCATGAAAAAGAACCATGAACTTGTATTCTGCTGCAATCATGTTTTAATAAAGAGCCAATTTGTTAGTGACGCATGCCTGTGATTCTTCGGGAGTAGAAGACCTTGTTTTCTTAGACCATGATCTAGCTTATTTTACAATTGCTTTTTGACATTTCTTGTCGAGCTAATTTCTAATCAGTTGTTTTTTGTTTCCATGGCAACGCTGCCCGCGACACCGGCGCGCGCACTTCGGACGACGTTGTTGACGCGAGCCTTCATCCGGGTTGAGACGTCGCAAAAATTTCTAGTGTGGCTTATTAACAGTTTTTTTTGATATTTTCGACAATTTACACAGTATATCTTTACAAATTATAGCCTATGTGTTATTCTGATGTATAAGCTATATTATTGTAAAGTTTCATTCAAATTCGTTCAGTAGTTTTTCGTGAAAGAGTAACAAACATCCATACATCCATACATCCATACACACTCACAAACTTTCGCATTTATAATATTAGTATAAGTATATTGTAAAGTTTCATTCAAATTCGTTCAGTAGTTTTTGCGTGAAAGAGTAACAAACATCCATACATCCATACATCCATACACACTCACAAACTTTCGCACTTATAATATTAGTAGGATATTCTGCCCGTGATAAAAAGTAACTCACATCTTTGTTACCACAATATTATCATTATTGTTTAAATACATACTACCTACTATGTATTTTCTGATTTTCCGTGATGAAACCTCCTTGGTCCTGCTTGTACTGACTAAAGAGTTCAGCTCGATTTTCCAGTAAGTATCTAAGTCGTAGAAAGAGAAGGCTGTACTACCATCTATGAACTAAGTTATTTGGTATATTCATTATAGTAAAAATTTACCACTGGGTTTTAAGGGTTTTAATGTAATAAAATCAAATATGTACAACGTTATTGTCTGTCTAAGCCCATATGGCTATTAAGTAATTATCTTCTTTAGTTTAGCTTTGCATGACACATAATTTTTAGTTTCGAAATATATATTGACACCAAGGGGATAAAACAGTATTTTACGTCATAGGGATTTTTTCGATCCTGAGTGTGACGAAGGATCCTAAGATAAAACTAGCAAACCATACGATTGAAGATCAGATTCCTGAGTGAAGTGATTTAAGCTCGCCCAAGACGAAGACAATTATATCCTAACGTAAAACAGGAGTTAACCTTTTACACCTAATTTGAAAAAAAAGGAAGGCTATGAAAATACTTTGATCTATGATTTTTTTTTTATTGGTTAAAAGTATATATTTGATATATAAAGAGGACCAACTTATCACAAAGTAAAATAATCATTTAGGACAACCGTGTATACAGTTTTAAATAGTGTCGCTTTAATGAAACTCAGTTGGGTTTTGGCATTAAATCTAAAAATAAAACATGGAACCTTGACACAAATAACAAGCTGTAGGAAAAGCTTTCAATATTATTTTCAGTTCAGGTTTAATTCATGGATATCTTTTCGCGTTAATTCTAATTCCATTTTTGCTCCGGACAATAAACTTCAACGAGTGCATGATCTAAGAAAATTGTATCATGAACTAATGATAAAAAGCAATTAACACGCTACTTCCCGCCAAAATATATTTTAAGCAATGAATGAGTTTCATGTGATATTTATAGATTCAGATATTACTTTGACGAAAACCATATTTAATACTTACCTAGTTACAAATATTTTGACGAAAACAAATCATTAGGTACCTATAAGTTTTCCCGTATTTGTCCCAAAACTCAGGAAGTACTTCTGGAGCTGTATTTTTTATTTCTGGTGGCGCCATCACTGTAAAATCGTCACTTTCACTATCAGATGACGTTTTGGAAAATGATTATGAATAAAGATAGCATGCTGTTATATTAACAATTTAGTAAAAAACAAATGTAATGCTGCGCTTTTTTATCATAGTGCAGAGAAAGGTTGACAACCCCCTTTCATTGAAAATCCAGTATGAAAAAAATCCCACCTCTTTTTTCTAATTACTTGATATAAAACCTTTTTTGAAGTAAGTTCTGGAGCTGTAGGTAAGTATTGTTTATATCTGGTGGCGTCATCTTTATAAAATCGTCACTTCTACTATCAGATGACATTTTGGAAAATTACCTATTTGGAACAATTAAAAGTGTATTGTTAAATTATTTATTTAGTAAAAAACAAAATTTAACAAAACAAATAAATAGCAGCGCTTTTTTCCTAGTGCAGAAAGAAAGTTTTGCAACCTCCTTTCATTGAAAATTGAGTACGAAAAAATTCCACCTCATTTTTGATATAAAACCTTTTTGAAATTTAACGCTTGTATATTTTTTGTTAACAGCTAATGCGTTAGCAGGGTAGGTATGGATTTTCATACAGCATTTCTTCACTGCTATGGAGGGAAGGAATGAAATTCCATATCTATAACTTTTCCCGCCGCACATTTATAAGAGAGAAAAACTTTCTGAGTCTCCCACTCAGAAAGTTTTTCTCCCTGTTTTTCTGGTATAAAAACTATTCTCATCCTCGAACGTGCGCTCGAAGAGTCAAGAACTCCTAATGATGCTTCGCGTAGAACCGAAACGCGTCGAAATTCTCCCTACGTAGCGTTTATGACGTCACAGGAAAATTTAGGCGGCATCATAAACTATGAATTGTCACTAGATATATTTCAAACATATTTAAGTGTTCTATTCATTTAATGTTTCAGGAGCGCAGAACTTTCAGTGTGTATGTATACGTAATCAGATAACTGTTCAGTAATCATTATGAAAATATTATGGTTCATAATTGACATTCACATTAGTAAGCACGTAATTATCGAATCGTGGAAGCGTTTCTAAGCAAAGGAAGATCGAAGGAGTTTAGTGTACCTACCTACCCGAACTAATCCGAAGATCAACCGATATCAGTACACAATGATTGAAGTAGGCATTCGCAAAATGCTCTACCACATGGTAGAGCATTTTGTGAATTATCCAAGTAAGGGAATAAATACATTTTTCAGTTAAATGACTATAACTTATAAACTGCTCAACCGATTTTGATGAAATTTATGTGGCACCACCTTGGAGGTATACCCTTTTTAGAAGAATTATCAAAATCAGACTTCTCTGTGAAAATTTATACTTGGTCATACATAAAAAAATATATGCGCGATGAATTGAGAACCTCCTCCTTAAAAATATTTGGACAACACGCGTAACGGACGTAAAATGTATATGACACTGTGCGTTAAGAAGGATTCATCCAGAGAATGACGCTAAGTTTCACGCCACTCAGCCAACGACGAAGCAGTTAAAGGGAAAATATCCATTTGTACCCTTGACACCACCGGCTTGCACCACTGGTAGTGTAATGGGTATTAAAAATACTCATATAGTGTTGTCACGAATTCCATCAATTTATAGTTGGTTAGTAATTATTAGTACATTAATTCATTATTAATCAATTTCTGTATTGTAAAATAGAAGATAGATTCCAATTTTTGTCCCATACCTCAAGTAATTCTAAAGAAATATCATCGAAGTTGGACAGCCTGCTTGAATATAAATAAGATCTATAATAGAATTTGAGAAGTTTTCTTAAGACAAAAAGTGTCAAGTTGGCCGTAACAAAATACTTGTGTAAACAAAGAATACCATCAGATATTTTTATGCGAACCCGACATTTTACTCCCTTGTTTTTTTGTAGAACTAGTGTTTCGCCCTCAATATGGCTACCGATTGATTCTCAATCACCCCGGACTCCCGGACCAATTGAGGTCGCATGCGAACTTAAGTGTATCGATTTAGGATTCCTTACTCAAAAGGCAGCGCTCGAAGCGCTCGTAGCGAAGTTTGCTTAGCCATTCTGAATCGATCAGCAAAGTTAAGCAACGTCCGCCGCGGTCAGGAGTTGGATGGGTGACCGCTGGTGACATTAATACTGAGCGCTTCCGTGCTTCGGAGGGCACGTTAAGCCGTCGGTCCCGGTTGTTGTCTTAGCATTGTGGTAGGGCACTTTGCAAATGCCCGCCTGGCTAGCTACCACCCTCAAGTAGAAAATCTGTCGCCACCAAGCACCTAACGGTGTGTTCCGGCAGCTGTCCTTGAGAGCCAGTAATTCTAGGTTAGCCTGTACAACATCTTCGACCACATCATCACTTAGCATCAGGTGAGATAGTGGTCAAAGGCTAACCTATCATGCATAAAAAAAAAAGGACAAACAGAGTCCTATTAATGAGATTCTGCTGTCTGTCTGTGTCGTCCGTTCGTGTATGTCATGGGTCTCTGGCTCGTAAATGGAATAAGTTTCTGTAATTTCTCTACTTGAGGTCTTACTCTTCTCTTTTAATTTTTCTACTTGCGGGTGGTCGTTAGCCAGGCGGGTATTGACAAAATACCCTTCCACCATCGGTGAAGATCAGGCCTGCGGTGGGATTCGAACCATGGATCTGCTACGCGGCAGTCCATAGCCAAAGCCACTGAGCCATCACTGCTTCAAATTTTTTTTGATAATTTGTATAGAACGTTGATCTAGACGTGAATATTGGATTAGATGTTCAATCAAATTATTTTTCACCTCAAGAGGTCGATAAGGTATTGTTTCATTCGAAGTCTACGTGAAAAAGTTCCTTTTATCCGCTATTGTATAACAAGGTCTATGAATTCAACCAGAAAAATGAATTTACTTCAAATACTATCGATTTTAGTATTTTTACTTTTAATGTTTAATACAGATTAACGCAAATTTACCGAATTATTTAAGCTGTTTTTCTTGCATTTTCCTTGCTAATGTCAGGTGAAAAATTGTGTTGCGCTCGGCAGAGAAGTTATTTTGCGTTTTATACCGTTGAAACCTTCGGCACGCTCAGGATTCTATATTTAAAACCACTCGTTTTGTCCGTGATTCAATCCTGCGATCCTTCGCTTCCACAGTGTTTAATAAAAGTACCTACTCGCGACAATAAAACCTTTTTAGCACCCTAGTATCTACATGCTAATAATGTTAATGTAATAAATTGTCTACTGCTTATTGTGTAGAGTATTTTTTAATTCAATATATTTAATAATATGGCCACCGGTGTTGACGCATTTCAAACCATTTTTGTTACCTAAAAAAATTATCAAAAACTAAATCAGTCAGGAATTTGGAAATTTTGGCATAATATAAACCATACTTATAAATACTGGAAAGGCTGATTTATAATGTAGTTTTAAAGCTGTGCTTAAAACCAACTAACAGTTTTTTCTTCTTGAGCTTAAGCGGAACGCTAAATAAAATAAAAATTTATAATACATTACCTACATCACTTAAAATATTTTTCTAAACCAGCTCGTTCTACAATAAAAATGATTAAATAACTATGAAAATTGAATCCTCGTTTATCAATACTGTCTAGAAAATTTAGAGATTGGATATTTTTTATTATTATTTAAATTACATCTATCATAAATTCGCAATACAGATTGTATTGATACATGTAAATTTATTATTTAGATACCAGACATATTATTTTATTTTATGTGTTTATTCATTTGTATTTAATTTTATATAATTACGAATGCTATTAATGTAAAAGTATTAAGAAATTATGTATTACTATTATTTACATACCTAGTTTAACGTACCATTGTTACAAGCTGAATAAATAATCTGAATCTAAAACAGTGGGCCCCGACTCGCACTTGGCCAGTTTTTTACAGCTGCTCGCGGATCGATTAGCCTTTGACCATTATTTTACCTTTTAGTAAGTATTCATGTGGTGAAAGGTACTGCCTCAACTTTGGAATTACTGAGACTCGAAAATAGCTGCCAAAAACATTGTTAGGTGCTTGGCAATAGATTCCCTATTGATTCCTCCTAGATGCCATAACCTTTGCCATTGTACTATCAATGCATTTTAGGGGTGCGATGTCCTAAGTCACTCGTCACACTTCATTATGCATGCTTTTGTATAGATAAATCAAGAAATAAGGGTCGTCATAACTATGAGTTATGAACTCTATTCATATAGCATACAACATAATTTCGTAGTAATTATATAATACATAAGTCATATAATCTTCGGTGTTAGATTTCGTAGCACGTAGATCTACGAGCTCTAACGCCTGTAGTATACACCTTACATACATTATGATATCTAGATTTCGTAGCACCGTAGTAAAGATCTACGAGTTTTAACGCCTGTTGTATTTTATAACTCGATATAGGTACTAAGTATCATTTAGGTTAAGGCCCTTGGGTACGTCAAATTCGTACTTTCTAAAGCGAACTCCTCCGAAAGCGCTGAAGTTGAAGACTTGAAAAAAATATATTTTATAGATGAATTCAAGTACAACATTTGCAACATATGATTTTACGGTATTACTATTACTTTTGCCTTAAAAAAAATTCAAACTACATACTATTTCTTGACTTATATGGCGAACTCCTTCTAAACGGCTACGATTTTTGAAAAATAAATTGTACCATTAAATTTCTAGATTGTTATACTACAATTATAACATAGCATTTGTAAATCCATTGATATTTTCCTAAGAAAATGTCGAATTATTCAGATTCAGAACGCTTGCGGTTCCGAGGTGCTCTGCGCGGACGTGGGCGGCAGTGTTGCGCAAGCGTTGGCACGGGGAGGCTGTGTCGCTCGTAGCTCCGCTCGCGCTTTCGACTGATAACGATCTTGTCTTTGTATTAGTGCATTGACACGCGAGATTCGTAGCTGTGTGCGTGCAATGATTCGCTCGCTGCAGAGGGCCAACTTGATTGCGACGTGAAGTATGCGCGGTGACGCTTTATTATTGGTATTTTGTAGACAAATTTTATTCGAATTGTCTCACATATGAAAAGAATCAAAACTTGAAATTGACAATGTTGTGGGTAAATTACAATGGGCGGCTTATCAATAAGATCAATGAAAAGTTTTATAATATATGTACAAAATTAATTAGTAATGTCTATAACGCTCTCATGTTATAACTGGTTAACTAAAGATAATATATTTTTTTATATTATGGTAAATAGTTTCCGGCTTTAGTAGTTTGTAGGGTACAAAATGGTTCTCTACTACATTTAGAGTTTGTATGGGGCTACATACATCTTTTGGAGTTCTAAGCTTTTCTTGATAATTGTATTAGGTGTTTTGATATAGGTTAATTAATACTACATAAAGATAACGTCTGCCAAGTGAAGATGGATAACGTATCTCGAAAATAGTGAGAGATAGGTAAGGGAGATTAGCACCGTGGGGTGCCGGGTTAGAATTGCACCTCCCCATATAATCCCGTGGGTGTCGTAAGAGGCGATTAAGGGAAAACTACTGGAAGGTGGGCAGCCACGTGGGGTGCCGGGTTAGAATTGCACCTTCCCATATCATCCCGTGGGTGTCGTCAGAAGCGTCTAAGGGAAAACTACTTAAAGGGGGGCAGCAGCGCCTTCTAAAGAACTGCCAACTTACATTGCGATCCCCAAGACGCCTGCCAAGTGTGGGGATTATGGCAAATACCCCCTTAAAAAGTGAGGCTGTGTTCAGCAGTGGACGAACTGACTGTTACAGTTACAGTACTGAAAATCGATATATAGGTTTTTCTGGACGACCTTATTCCAAATTTGGAATTTATTTTTCGATGACGTCTGCCAAGTAAAAAAAGTTAGTCCGATATGGCTGAAAATCGATATCTAGGTTGTGCTGTGCGTCATTATTCCGAATTTGGAATGTATATTCCGATGACGTCTGCCAAGTGAAAAAAGTTACCTAGATTTGGCTGAAATTCAAAATCTAGGTAGCTCTAGACGTCTTTATTCCGAATTTGGAATTTATTTTTCTATGACGTCTGCCAAGTGAAGAAAGTTACTCCGATTTGGCTGAAATTCAAAATCTAGGTAGTTCTAGACGTCTTTATTCCGAATTTGGTATTTATTTTTCGATGTCGTCTGCCAATTGAAGAAAGTTACTCCGATTTGGCTGAAATTCAAAATCTAGGTAGTTCTAGACGTCTTTATTCCGAATTTGGTATTTATTTTTCAATGACGTCTGCCAAGTGAAGAAAGTTACTCAGATTTGGCTGAAATTCAAAGTCTAAGTAGTTCTGGACGTCTTTAAACCGAATTTTGAACGTATTTTTCTATGACGTCTGCCAAGTGTGGAAAGTTACTCCAATTTGGATGAAATTCAAAATCTAGGTAGTTCTGGACGTCTTTATTCCGAATTTGGAATGTATTTTACGATGACGTCTGCCAAGTAAAAAAAGTTGCTCCGATTTGGCTAATAATCGAAATCAAGGTTTTTCTGGACGTCTTTTTTCCAAATTTGAAATTATTTTTTCGACGACATCTGTCAAGTGAAGAAAGGAACTCTGATTTAGCTGAAATTGAAAATCTAGGTTGTTCTGGACTGAATTAAGAATTAATTTTTTGAAGACGTCTGCCAGGTGAAAAAAGTTACTCCTATTTGGCTGAAAATCGATATCTAGGTTTTTCTGGACGTTTTTGTTCAATATTTGGCATACAATTTTCGACATCTGCTAGGTGAGGAAAGTCACTCCAATTTGGCTTACATTCAAAATCTAGGTAGTTCTGGACGTTTTTATTCCGAATTTGGAATTTATTTTTCGATGACGTCTGCTATGGGAAGTAAGTTACTCTGAATTGGCTGAAAATCAATGTCTAAGTTTTTCTGGACGTCCTTATTCCAAATTAGGAATTTATATTCCGATGACGTCTGCCAAGTGAAAAAGTTCCTCCGATTTTGCTGAAAATCGATATCTAGGTTGTGCTGTGCGTCATTATTCCGAATTTGGAATAATTTTATCTATATCGTCTGCCAAGTGAAGAAAAATACTCAGAATTGACTAAAAATGGATATCTAGGTTGTTTTAGACGCTATTATTCCAAATTTAGAATTTGTTTACGATGACGTATGCCCAGTAGATAAAGTAACTTCGATTTAGCTGAAAAGATCGATCGTCTAGAACAACCTAGATATCGATCTAGGTTGTTCTAGACGTCTTAATTCCAAATCTAGAATTTATTTAACAATGACGTCGGCCAAGTGGAAAAAGTTACTTTGATTTGGCTACAAATCGATGCTTATCTTGGTTTTCCTGGACGCTTTTCTATTCGTACTATCGATCTTAATTGTTATTAACTTGTTGTGAAGTGCGTGAATCCCTCTAGTTCCTTATTTATTATTGTTATTTCATAGTGCTGACTAAAACCTATGTAACGTAAACAGCTATGCTGCCATACCGCGCTAGACTGTGAGTTTTAAAATGTGAGTCGCTGGTAGCAGTACCACGATCGTGTCGGCGCGGCTTGGCAACAGTTGGCTGAGGAATATCAGCTACTAAGCCGGTGTCTTCCTTCCAGGATTCCACTTCACTGATTTAATCCGAGGACGGGTGTTTCGAGCACTCACTACCGAGATCCAGAACTATCAGCTGACGCCAAGACCGCCACATCTGGGACCTGGATCACGTGTACTATCAGGCCAGTGTCTCCCTCCGGTCTATGTAACTTCAGTAGAACTGTGCGGCTGTGCAACCTGATAAGGCCTAATAAACTTTTCAAACCTACTCCCTGAGTTTACCTACCTACCTGCTGGCCGTGGGATGATTAGCAGTTCCCTATCGCCGCAGTACGATAAGAGTAGGAAAATTATGATTACTTATCAAAGACGCACGAATTAACATCAAAATAATATTTTGACTAACCTCGACGTTTCGATCAAGTTGCATTGACCGTGGTCTCGAGTACACTGAAGAAGCGGGTGTCATCGTCTTGAGGAGCGGCGGGAGCGATTTAAATCTACCCCGCTTGGTTTTCGTTAATGTAATTTAGAAACATGAGTTTAGTTCACGAAAGTTTTAAGAAAAGTACTTATAAATCAATTATTCAAATCTCCTAATAAATGAGAAAGTATATCGGTTACCTTTTCACGATGGAACCAATCTTTACAATATAGCTGTAGATAAATTGCCCATATTATTATTTCCTAGACAAGAAATTATTCATCTCATATCTCGTACCCGGAAAGTAGTGTTTGTTTGATGCGAGTAGCGGGTGGAAGACTGCTTCCCACCTATGGGCGGGAAAATCTAAAGGTAAATACTTCCTTCTCAAGGGCCGACATGTCCAATAGCACAAACGTTGGCCATTTTGTATTTTTGCGTACGACACAGTCGTCCCTATTCTTATTTTTCAATGTATTTTCGCCATTATACAAATCTTCCTTTTATATCGTCGTTTTTAAACGAGTAAACCCGCGTCGACTATAATCTCATTTATAAGGAGATTTGAATAAACGATTGATTATTATAATTTTCTTACTCTTATCCGATATATCTTAGCGTTTTAAAGATACGTCATCTATCTTTACTTAGCAAACGTCATTGAAAAATGAAATCCAAATGTAGAATAATGACGCCCAGCACAACCTAGATATCGGAGTAACTTTCTTCCCTTGACAGACGCCATTAAAAAAATAAATCTTAATTCGGAATAATGACGCCCAGCACAACCTAGATATCGATTTTCAGCCAAATTGAAGTAGTTTTTCACTTGGCAGACGTCATCGGAAAGTAAATTCCAAATTTGGAATAAGGACGCCCCGAAAAACCTAGATATCGATTTTTAGCCAAATCTTAGTAACTTTTCTCACTAGGCAGACGTCATCGAAAAATAAATTCCAAATTTGGAATAAAAACGTCCAGAATAATAATAATAATATAAACAATAATATAAATCTTTATTTAAGCCAATAACACTTTTTCCAAATCTTGTATTGCTGGTGGTCTTCACACTTCGACGTTGAAGTTTGTATCGTTAAGACCTTAATTGATAGCTGTACAGTGCACAGTAGACTTCAGTACAATTTTTCACGCAAAATAGTTATAAACATAAATTTAACTTACAAATTATCCATAAAATAACATCTTGTTCAGTTTCATACATTTTTTTTTATAAATTATCCACACAGGTGGTATTTATATTTTAACTAAATTTGTGTTATTTACGTGTTTGTATGTATGATGCTATATGGTGATATATAAACTGAAAAATTCAGGACTTGATTATATAAATATGTTTTAATAAAAGGGCTAAATCTTCTTGCAAAAGTTGTACGAATGACAGGTTATTTTAATTGGAAAACTCGTTTATGTAGCATATTATTAAAATTTGCAGATTTTTTAAAGAGTCTGTGTGCGAACTGAAAACAACCTAGATATCGATTTTCAGCCAAATCGAAGTACATTTTTCACTTGGCAGACGTCAACGTAAAACAAATTCTTAACATGGAATAATAACGTCTACAACAACCTAGATATCAATTTTCAGTCAAACCGTAGCATTTTTCTTCACTTGGCAGATGACATTGAAAAAATAATTCCAAATTCGGAATAATGACTCTCAGCACAGCCTAAATATCGAGTATCAGACAAATCTGAGTAACTTTCTTCACTCGGCAGATGACATTGAAAAATAAAGAAAAGGAATAAAGACGTCCAGAACAACCTAGGTAGGTACACTATACATTTTCATTTGACGACTGATCTCAGTCGCAGTTGCAATTGCGGATACTCACTAGAATCGTACGGTAGGAATATAAAGTGCCATGTTACCGGAGCGCATCGCGCATCTGCATATTCTTTGACCGTTATATTTGTGCAGCGAGCGCGGAACGTATGCGGCGATACGCGAGTAAAGTAAGCTCGATTAGGTCCAGATGCTCAAGGCCATTGGCGACTCTAATCGCCTTAAATAAATCAAACAAATGCGAGTTGGACTCGCAGACTGAAGGTTCCGTACCAAAATAGAATATTACACTCCTCATGGCCTATTTTTAAAATTATGTGTTAGTCTTGTTTAAAATTACCACCTGACTATAGTGTGGCCATTAGTGCTGTGCTCTCCCTGGCGGCGTATGCGCGGCAGGGTGGGAGGCGAAGTTGACGAGCGTTGACGGCCGATTCTCCCACCCGTCTCGCCGCGCGCATACCTCAGGGAGTGCACAGCACTAATGGCCACACTATACCAGTGAAGCAGTGATTACTGCTTCACTGGAAATCATGCCAACTCATTCCATATGTAGCACGACTTGCCCCCTTTTTCAAGATAACAATAATATCCATATTAGGAGCAAGCTTATTGCCATTTAACGGGCTCTAGAGGACAGACTTCTACAGAAAATTTATTCTACCTAACGTAGTCATACTATTCTGTGGTAACTGGTAATACGTAAAACCGCTACGGAACTGAACTAACGACATTTGTTGTCGGAGTGTTAAATATTTATTTGCGAATAAACGGCATAATTCTATTCCACTTCACAGAGAACTGACTGGGTACTAGTTCGGTAAAGTTATCACGTCTAGGGGCGTATAATTCAAGATTACGGCTCGTAAATACATAATATAAAACGAAAAGTAAGTGATGAACACGTAGAGAATTCCTTAAAGTTCGTCACACGTGCCCTTATTGGCCGTAGGTACCTGTGATATTAAGGTCAAAGGTGAATTTGTGACGTATATGACATTGCAAGAATTTAATATATGAAAAACACGGGTGTTTGAGCGTGAACTTACTATGAGTCGATATCGCTATCGACAATGTTTCGGCTTCTACCGGAAGCCTTCCTCAGGATTTTGAGTGTGGTACGTCCGCCGCGGTCGCGTCACGCTTCACACTGACGACTCATAGTAAGTTCACGCTCAAACACCCGTGTTTTTCATATATTAGATATAAATATGAGCGTAAGTTTTTATAATATTGCAAGAATTGAAAATAGGAAACCTTTTGTGTACCTATATCAAGTCTTTAAACGGTAGTTATTCTTTTTACTAATTATTGGAGCACAAAGTTTTATGCCCCGGGTGGGAATCGAACCCGCGTACTCCGATTTCGCGTCGGATGCCTCTACCTCCGCGACCCCCGGCTTCCATTTCAAACCGAAATTTTGTGCTTCAATTGTATTACTTTAACCGTCATAGGTGACGGTGCGCGGCCATCAACCAGACTACTATAATTCATCAGATCGAAAAAATGTTTTTTCAAACACTTAGTAGTTATTCTACCTAGCAGACGTTCCGATACGGACGTCATTTTGATGGGATTCTACTCGTAAGTCCAATCTACTGGAGTGAGTGTTACAAAAAGCTTAAGTAACGTTATATCGCTACATAGGACCTCATTTTGAATCAGTGATGGTACGAGGAGAGGCATGTAAGCGTTCAAAGACATTTTTAAAATATGTTCCTTATAAGCAAACGCGTCTTCACATTTATTCGCGGCTGGTATGTTAATATTACTAGTGAATGTTAAATAACCTTCTGAATCTGGGCTAGAATAGGACCATCAACTAAGTGAGTTGCCACCCATCGGTGGTGACAACTGGGAATAATATTGTCACAATTATATAGACATATGTTCCAATTGACACCTCCCCTTCACTCACAGTTATAACTAGTGGCTCTCCGAGCTGTAAACCTCGCGAGTCTGCCCTTGCATAGCCTATACCTATAAAGCCTTACTATACAAAGAATGAAAATACTAGCTCCCACCCGTGGGTACAGCGGCATGAAAATTAGTATTTATCGTTAGTGCCGGGGGCCCGTGGCAAATTCTATCAAGAGGACCTTTGGCAATTCTGTCCCCTTCGTTTGCTTTAGGTAAATAAAACACCACCTACTGTAACAAATAAACATTCCTGGATTTAATGTGCGCTCTAGAGATAAACTATTGATATCGATTGTTCTCCGCATATCATATTTCATATTCAATGTTGTTAATGTTAAGTTTTATATTGCAGAATAATGTTCACCGCTGCAGTTGGTGATCGTGTGAGACAAGTAAATGCGCGAGTACATTATTGTCTTGGAGTCTTGGATAACACGATTCTATTGAATTAATCAATAATTTCTAAAATTGTAGTTTCGGAACGTACTTCTTTTTGCTGTCAGTAGCAAAACTCTTAGCCACATCGGTACTGATCAGCTCGAAAATGTACTACTTAATTAGTAGCTTAGCTAGACTGTTTTTATTTCATCTGCGTAAGCTATTTGATTATTATAGTATTTTCTGAACCTCTTCACAAATAATATTATTTGTCTTTTCAGTTTTAATAAGAAATTTTATTACTGTAAAACACTAGTTACATTATGGTATACTTTCAAATGCATAATTACAAGTTATGACAGACGGTAAGTTAAGTTCAAAAATGACAACAAACATTCGAATTTCAAAAAGATGTTTGATTTTCAACAAATTCGTCAAGTGCAGTAGAGTCGTTAGTCGTATCTACTTTATACATATTTCGCTTGACACGTTTTGAAATCTGTTAGACCACAGTGGACTTTGCTAAACACTTTCCATATTATTTTTATAGGACGCGCTAGTATCACACTGGGCGCATTCTTGAAATTTAAGAAAAATCTTAAAGCTAAACTATGGCCGTCAACATGTTTCCTTAGTAAGTATAACAATTACTACCTATACATACGTTTTATTTTGTACATCAATAAACTGTTTCTATACGTACCATGTATAGAAACAGTTTATTTTTTATTATAAAGCCTCCCAAAACGCACCCATTTTTTGGGAAAATTTGTACGCACTGTTTTTTTGCGATATTTAAAGTAATTTTAACTACCATGTCCAAGAACTTTACAAATCTTCCCACTGGTCCTGTTGGTAGAACATAATTCACTATCTGTTAGTTTATCCACATGTATCTAAAACTGAATCCAATTATGCTGAATACTATTTGCATGTTGTGATTTACCAAATAGTTTTATTCAGTAGGTATATGCTAGATAATTGTATTGTGGTTGTACATTTTAACACCTATGTCTTTCCGTCAGCCTGTTGCAGCGATAAGTGGTAGCAATGTATCTGTATTTAAATACATACATATTCTCTTAAGCGGCCCTTATACTTTTCTAAAAAAAATAAGGCAGGCTTGGATGATTGTAACACTTGCTTCGTGGCGAACCCACTAGCTAACCACTAGCTACTATATATCTTAGCCCCTCGCTATTTACAAAAAGTAAGTAGGTAAGAATCATATGCTTCAATCCCGATGGACAATTTCAGATTCACATTTTTAATATTAGTTTATTTTGAAAAATAAATTTAATACTTAATTTAATTTCACAAAATCTTACTGTTATAGCCTAAGCCACAATTTCTTCGTTTACCGCAAATCTGATGAGACACCAATACGAGCAAAATTGGCTGGAATCTAGGCACGAATAATAGCAGACTATATGACTTCACATATCGATACGGCATCGATATCGCCAAGTTATTTCCTCCCTACATATCGCTGGAATCTGTTAAATCGAAGATAGGTTACCTACTTAGACCAGGCGGATAGGTAATCCCTACGATTATCGTACGCCGCGCCGTCGGGGATATTGGCAAAGTTTCGGTGCGGAATAGTTGCAATATTTGCGGATACAATTTCCTATTTGTAAGAGTTACTTTCTTAGTTGGTTGCCGTTGCCGTGTTGCCAAACTATTTTTCTATTGACCCACTTTCTTGTAGCACCAGTCTTTAATGATTTCAACTTCATTCCAAGTATTCGCTTGAAATGAAGTTTTAGTACCTATAAAATAAGCATGTAAGTGGCAAATATCCAAGTATTTATAGGATATTTTGATTTGGTGGATAGAGCAAGCTTGCAATTATATAATAAGACACTTTAGTGTCGTCACATCTTTCTGAAACCATACCGTGAGGGCTGGCGCTGCGGCTACTTCCGCGGAGCAACTCAACTATAACACCGTTTGGTGTTGTGTCTGTATAGGGACCGGGCGCTCATCGTATTTTCCAAAACTTAGATCCCTTGGTCGATGCGACGCGTGCTCAAAATGCTGGCACTTATTTGGCTCAATGGATAAGCATTGCAATTCAAGGGAACAAAAGTAGAAATGCTGCCAGCATGCTGGGCACGCTGCCAACTGGGCTGGAGCAATTGGACTACCTGTGAGTCTGCAATGACTTGTTGGTTGTCTGTTTTTATTGTAGTAACTGTAGTTATATATAGTTCGTAGTATTTTGTTAATAAAGGTTTAAAAAAGGTAACCTTTATTAGTTAATGGTTAAGAATACGCTGAATAAGAAAAAAATAGATAATGGATACCTTTATACTTATTGAAAAAATATATCAGGATTCAATTGGACACGTATTTCAGCGATCGACAAAGGAACTAGACAGTAGTAACCGAATCGGTTGGTGAGTAATGTGAACCTCAAATTAAGGGTAAAGTAATCGCAGAGCGGTGCAAATTACTTTCAAATATTGAGGTAATCTGTGCCTTAAGATTAGGCGTGCGATCTCCAGTTTGGACAGTTAGTAATGTCTCTGACAAATAAAAATTCAGTAGATTTCTAAATTTCATAATTGTTAGCAGTGTATGGCAATATCGTATCAAATGGGACCAAAACATCTGCCGTGCTTGTGCCTCTGTCTCAGGGACGTACAAGTGTAATCATATTTATGTACAAGTAAATGCAAAGTTTTCACCTGGAGCGGCAATCGCGTCTTGAGGTTTTACTCACCGGGTGCCCTGTGGTTAAGGCACCATTGAAAGATGCAAATGTGTGCTCTGAATTTGAAAAACAAACAAATTTTGTTTTACTAATGTATGACTTCTATTGAGTTATTAGTAGCTAACTACTAAGTTTATAGCCGGCCTCTTTTCTGACATCGTTACTACGATGTCAGAAAAGAAACAAACCTATGCCATGATTTTTAAAATCTGCTAGTTTTTCTGTTAGCGATATAGATATTGTACCGTTGCGAGTTGCGACCCCACTCCATATGATAGACACGGTTAGAAAGATGGATTATTTTGTTGTTCAGATAACTCACTGCTTGAATCATAAAACCTAAATAATTATTTGGAAATATGATTTCAACCAATATTGCATGATATTGCTTGCTAAGCTAAGCGAATATTTTTTTCACCCAGCGCCTACACAGGGTTGACGCTTGGTCATCGTAATGGTTGGAAGATGTTTGGCTTTTAAGCGGCAGACGCGGCGGGTACGAATCAGCTCCAAACAGAAATTATCAAAATATCTAAATTATATTATGATTTTTTTTTCTTATAAGTCAAAATCATTAATTCAATTTAGGCGTCTACGATGCTATTATGAAGACCAATTACAAATTTTAATATTGAAATATTCTATATTGTACTGCCTAAGTATTTACAAGTACCTTATCGCGGTAAATATATGTAGGTAGGTATATAATTCATATTAACTTTCCGATTAAGTTGTATTGATCCTGTTTATGACCGAACTGAAGATTGCTAACGATAAAACACCTTTCCAGGCTTGTTAAGTGAAAAAATATTTTTGGCTTCTAATTGGCACGTTGTATCTACGTAACGGGTAACAAAGTTTGTACTATTAATCCATAGGAGGGTTCCCGGTCCGATGTGTAATATTCCCAAAGCGAAACATTGAGGCTGATAAGTTGGAGCAGCTAAGCTGGGATTTGCATAAATTCGGTGACATCTGCAAGTACAATTGGGCCATGATCTCTACACCTGGGGGAAGTTTGTGGAGTCTGGCTTATGTGATGGGTATGAATAACGTTGGGTAGATTACGTAACTTGAGGATTATAACTAATCTGTGATTGTTGGATGCCTCAGTGCAGCTAAAAATACCTTGTATTATGTACCTAAATGCTTAATAATTTAGTGTTTACTGAAATGAAGATAATTACGACCCTGTTTAGACATATAAAAGAGACATCTAAATAATACCACTATCGATAATCAAATCCAGGTAAAGAAATAATAAGTAATTTTTTTATGTTATTGTGACGGAATAAGCTCCAGGCCCACCTGATGTTAAGCGGACTAAGATCTGCCTTATTACACACGAATTGCACTTCGTCCGTCACCTTAAGACAGCCTGTAATTTCACTGGCTCTCAAGGACTGCTGCCGGAACACACCGTTAGGTGTTTGGCGACAGATTTCGTATTTGAGGCTAGCCAGGTGGGTATTCGCAAAATGCCCTTCCACCATGCGGTGAATCTCAAGCCCGTGGCGGGATTCGAATCATGGACCTACTTCGCGGCGGTCCATGGCCAATGCCACTGAGCCATCAGATTTTAAGAAAAGAAAAATATTCTCAATTAAGTTCTTGTTTCTATATCTAATCTAATACTGACTTTAAGATTTTAAGGACAAAAAGCTATATCGTAGTTACATCCAAGTATCCAAATACCTATACCCCGTACTTGTATTAAATGTGTTAGAGATCTATCAGTCTAAAAATTAATTATTTAAATGTGTTTTCAACACGCCCTTGCTCGTAAAGAGAGCTTTATTTTTTCATTCTTAGTGCCATAAACCGAACTATAACACCCTCGTTTATAATAATATTATACACTAGTGCGTAGTAGAATTATCCCCACAAAGTTAAGTTAGTACCTAACTGCCAATTATATGCGAGTAAACAGAGCATTTTCAATTTAACTGGGTAATTTATTCCTACAAAATTAAGTTAGTACCTGACTGCAAATTATATGCGAGTAAACAGAGCATTTTCAATATAACCGATTTGTAACAACAAAGAGGTTTAAGGCTAAGTACATGTAATCAACCAACATACACTTGCCGCGCGCAAAAAAATTACTTGCGCACTATTTTCCATAATTTTCGTATGTTGTTTGTATCGCATTTGTGCGATATATTTTTTTCCTCGCAAGGGTGATGAAAAAGTGCGTATGAAACTCGTGAGCAACTTACTCATTATACACTCGGCTGATTTACGCCCTCGCCTTCGGCTCGGGATGCAACCCACAGCCTCGTGTGGAATGATCAACTTAGCTCACTTGTATCATAATATACTATTGCGTGCAATGATCTTACTGTGAACACGTCCTATGTTGTTAGAGAAAACACTTGTAATAATATTCTTGTGTTGTTTTTGTGTTCAATAATAGTAAATTATTAACAAGTAGGTACGGGTAGACTTTTATAAAGTGATCTAAATTTATTTTATTGCTTATAGGCTAGCCTTTGATACGGTAATGTTATCTATACAGTATCTTAAGTCGGCCCTGTCGTTGAAATAACTACCTACAACCGCGCTGTACGTAAACATGCGATAGGGCTACCCGCCTCCAGAATTTTAATTACATTTGCCTACTATGTGTTTCCATTTAGTTTTGTGATTGTAAATATAATTACTTTTTTTTATATAAACAAATAAAATTCTTTGTGAAATGAACAGGAAGTGTTTACTAAAAATGCGTGTTGTTTTTTGACTAGTAGGTAGATTAAATTAAAAAACCATGTTCATATTTGAATAATAAACAGTCTTAAAAATTTTCGACCGAAAAATATTTGTGAGAAGTACGAAATGCTTTATTATTAAACTTTAAAGTAAATATAAAAATCCGCATTCTAGTATATTTTATAGTATTACCTTTCAGTTTCCAGGTTATCTATAAAAAGTTATCTCTGGATGCGTTTTTGACAAATTCATGCAACCAAAAACAGCACATTATAACCTACTCGTCATATTAAATATGTAATATGTACATAAACTTATTTTTAGTGAAAATATCGCGCATTTATTGTTAAAAAAATAACACACCGTCCATTCGTCAATGCGGCACAAACGCGACTATCTGCGTACCGAACGCGGGCCGAGATCGAGGCCCGCGTTCGGTTTTTATGAAGTTGAAATACTGTATAGATAACATTACCGTGCCTTTGACCACAATCTCACTTGATGGTAAGTGATGATATGGTCTAAGGTGTTCACAGGCTTAACCTAGAATTGCTGGCTCCCAAGGACACCTGCCGGTATACACACCGCTGTTTGGAGCCAGACTTTCTACTTGAGGGTGGTCTCTAGCCAAGTCCTACCACTATGCGGTGAATCTCAAGCCCGCTGCGGGATTTGAACCATGGACCTGCTGCGCGGCAGTCTATAGCCAATACCACTGAGCCATCACTGCTTCAAAATCTATCTCTATTCTCAACGGAGCTATTGGTGGCCACATTGGCAATAAGTCTATAGTCTGTCGAAGCTCTAATCCTTGGGGCACTATACATATAGCCGTATGTCTGTACAAAGTCTACACGCCGCGCCGTACTGAATGGTTTTCAATTTGCTTTAAACCCTACATTTACTGAGGCAGTGTGTAAAGATTTATTTACCTAAATTAAAACGTTTTAGTGAGTAGATTAGGTTTAGTTGTATGGTTTAAGGTCTTATATATATATAAAAAGGTAATATATATATAGCATAGTTATTATTTCAAATTGATTTTTATCACCTTTAAAACATGCTCCTTCAGTAACTGTACACTTACGCCAATGGATAATTATTATTCATTGGCGTATTATACTCGTACCAATTATCAAAGCATTTTTAAAACTTTTTCCGGAATTGAGTTCAGATCTCGCCGGGAATTTTCCTTCATGTCTTCTACCGAATGAAAACGAAGTGTTATTTGAGTTTGGGAAAAAGAAAGAACTCGGTGGAGCCATATCTGGTGAATAAGATGGTAGCTTGATGGTATCTGTTGAGTTTAAGGTCAAAAAAATCGTTCACAAGGTTGGCCTTGTGCAGAGGCGCATTATGGTGGTGCAAAATCCGAGAATTTTCTTTCCACAAATTTGGCCTCTTTCGTCGAATTTGCTCTCTTAAACGCCGTATAACGCTCAAATAATATTCATTATTTCCGGCAAGAATTCCGAGTGCACAACACCGCGATAGCCAAAGAAAACAGTCAACATGACTTTTGACTGTTGATCTAGTTTGGCATGGTTTTTTCGGTTTTGGTTTTGTTGGAAGGTGCCACTCCGAAGCTAGTTGACTATTTTTCATGTCAAACTCGTAAACCCACGTCTCGTCACCTGTTGGGTCATCACGAATGTTCGGTCCGGATTTACTTGTTCTAGCATTTCCACAGCCACTCATCTGATTGAGTTTTTTGGAGAAAATTCAGGTAGATATGCCATAAATGAAGTGATGAACACGTTGCCTATCATGCAGTGTCACCGTTCTCATTCTGCTTGATACTACTTTGATTCTCCTGGCAAGCTGGCACTCTCAAGTAGAAAATCTGTCGCCAAGAACTTAACGGTGTGTTCCTGCAGCTGTCCTTGAGAGCCAGTAATTCTAGGTTAGCCTGAACAATATTTCGACCACATTATCACCTACCATCAATTGAGATAGTGGCCAAAGGCTAACGTATCAGGAATAAAAAAATATTTTTTCTAATGCTACTCTGCCGCGTTTGTATATATTTTTAAGGTAGGTAGGATTGTAATTCAATATTCTTAAATTCAATAGACGTAATATCTATTCGTGCTTTGTCCTAGATATAAAGCATTCTCGATTACTACGTAGGTATATATACGTTCCGAGTTAGAGCATGCATGTGTGCATTAATTTCACTTAAGCTTGAAGCTTATGGAACACCTGCGTTTCCTGAATTGGAACTACGTTCAAGCATTATTGATCGTTGGACACTACAATTAGATGCTTTCTGGTTTGGAATTGTTAATATTAAGTTCTGAATAAACCCACTAGGTAGGTACATATTTTTTTGCAATATTATTAAACATGTGATGATGCGGTTGAAGATGTTGTTCAGGCTAACCTAGAATTACTGGCTTTCACAAACAGTTGCCGGAACCACACCGTCAGGCTACCTAGTAATTTTTCTACTGGGTGGTAGCTATACAGTCGGGAATTCAAAATACCTTAAAACCATCCAAAACATTATGAAGTAGTGTATTTTAGTATATACGTATAACGAGGGAAGGGTTAGAAGCTACATATTTTAAAAATATGGATTACAAAAACTGTCTCGTTTAAATTACATATTGCACGGACACACTTTTTAGGGTTCCATAGTCCTGACAAGGAACCCTTATAGTTTCGTCATGTCCGTCTGTCCGAGGTTTTGCTAAGAGACCGTTAGTACTAGAAAGCTGTAATTTTGTATGGATATGTAAATCGATTACGCCGACAAAGCGGTAAAATAAAATTGTGAAAAAAATTTTTTTAGGGTAGCTCGCCTACATGTTAAGTAGGGATGTTTTTTTTTGGCCGAGGATGCACGTGTGCACAAAAATGTAGCTTTCAGACGCCTTTATAAGGCACGCTCTACCAAACCATCACTGACATCCACCGCAGGATGATTTCCAACCACTTGAGCAGCTTCTTTAGAACTGTGAGCGTAACACTTTATCATTTTGCTGATTATAGTGCCCTACGATCGTGATATGTTTTTATCGGTAAAGAGAATATTTCTGTATTCTTCACCTTCGTATCGCGACAGAAGGCATTTTGATCGATACACTCTCTTTAATTGTAATGACTTTCAGGTCTTGTTTTATACACGATATTTTCTTAGCGGGAATCTTCATTTCTCGCAATAAGATCTATTGCTTCCTTATGGGATTTCGACCAATTCTGGCTAACAGCACGAGTCTACCCCGAACTTTTATGGTCGTCGACAGAGTAAGTGTTGTTGTATCTGTTGATATTACGATATACGAACATACGGCAAATACTAAACTTTTGAAGGGTCTTGAATTATATGACCGACGGCTCCTCACCCACTTTATGCAAGGCGATCACTGCAATCCTATTACCCCATTCCATATTGTAATTTGATAATGAAAACGAAAAAATATGTGAAATGGCGCGAAATTCCAAATAATTCAAAAGTTGGAAAAAATAATAGTACTTATGTTACTGTATTTATGGCCACACTAGTTACATAGTATGATATCCCTTTTATAAGCTTACTTGCATATATCAGAGTATACTTTTTTTTCATATATATACATATATTAACTATTTTAGAATAGAATAATTATTTTATAAAAACTTACGCTCATATTTATATCTAATATATGAAAAACACGGGTGTTTGAGCGTGAACTTACTATGAGTCGATATCGCTATCGACAATGTTTCGGCTTCTACCGGAAGCCTTCCTCAGGATTTTGAGTGTGGTACGTCCGCCGCGGTCGCGTCACGCTTCACACTGCGGGCGGCAGCTCGCTGTGCTCGAGCCGACGGCGCTGGCGGCGGGGGTCGCTGCGGGGAGTGTTGTGGCGAACGCTGCGTTTTCGGTAGAGGATGCGATGCACCATCTTCATCGCTACTGCTTTCTTCAGATGACACCATCGCAGTCCGACAAGCAAAACTAACTGTGTCCACCATCTCCTGCTTCACATTTTTCAAACCTCCATGAAGACAAGTTCTCCAGCTTTGTGACAGCGCCCACCCTCTATCTCTGTTAAAATTAGGACGACGACTAATTTCTATAGCCTCGCGGATTTTGCGCGGTACGTAAAACTTCTCCTTAGCTAAAACCCGGGCTTTGTCGAAACGGATGTAGTGCGTCGTCCCAGATGTCAGGGCGTGCTCTGCCACAGCAGACTGATGGCTTTCCGCGTTTCTCATGGAGCGAATGTGTTCTCCGAGCCTTGTGGACACGTTCCTTTTTGTTTCTCCTATATAGCATTCACCACAATCGCATGGAATCATGTAGACTCCGGGGGTTCCCAGTGAGTCCTTATCTTTCGGAGATCGCAGTAATTGCCTAATTTGTGAGGGGGGGCGGAATATCGTCTTGATAGAAAATTTACGCCGTAGCAAGTTTCCGATTTTATCCGTCACCCCCTTGATAAATGGTAGGTATGCTACTGCCCTCTCTGCTGTTGTTGTCCGGTTCCGTGCAGACGTGTTTGCAATCCTATTGCTTTGCTTCCAGCTATACCCATTGGACTCTAGTACTGAGCGTACATGCGCAAGTACCACGTGCGGACGTACCACACTCAAAATCCTGAGGAAGGCTTCCGGTAGAAGCCGAAACATTGTCGATAGCGATATCGACTCATAGTAAGTTCACGCTCAAACACCCGTGTTTTTCATATATTAAAATAATTATTCATTGCTGCAGAAAATAAATTTAATGACATACAACTTCTTAAAAACAATATACAACTTATGGCACTCCGTTTAAGTTATAGCCACACCTGAACTCTCTTAGTAAATTCCTGGACATGGACTAAGATATCCGCCGAAAAAAGTTAAGGAATTAGAAATAAAAGCGAGTTAAAGAACAACCATTAAACCTTAATAAATACTCATATATCTAGGCACAGACAAAACAGCAATCTATGAATAGGACTTATTAAAATGTTTAAATAACTTTTGTATACTTTAACCTGTCTTACAAAAAAATGTTTACATAATTGGTGGTCAACGAAATTGGTCTCACTATTATTATTATAAATAAGAATACTTTCACATTAAGAAAATATAGTGACACTGTTTGTTGGTTCTACACTGTGCGTGGCTCGACACGCATTTGACTTATGTTTATTTTGAGCTTTTTCGGTGGAAGAACAATATACTATATTTGATTGTGGACCCTACATATGCATGATATTTTATGTACTAAGAAGTGCACTTTAATTTGCCAATTTTATTAACATGTGTGTCTTAACTGTTAGGAGAATCGATTTAATTTAGTGTACACCTGTCTTATTTGAGGTTTCCATGAAAGTTTTGCGTCAATGTGTACCTGAAAATGTTGTGCATTCAATTCCATTTATTTTTTTATTTAAATAATTAATATTCAGAATGTCAAAGTTACAGTTTTTATTGTTAAATGTCATAATGTTAGTTTTGTCCAGGTTTATTTTTAGTTTGTTAGAATGTAACCAGTCAATAATAGAAGTCAAAGATTTGTTCAGGTATATCATTTACATGTCCACTGTTCTTGTTATCTGTAAAAATCGCTGTTTTATCATCTGCAAACAGGCCCATGGGCTGGCTTAGTACCTACTTTAGGGAGATCGTTAATGTAAATAAAAAAAACGCCAAGTGCGAGTGGGACTCGCACACGAAGGGTACCGTACCATTATCAGTAACCTAATCTTGCAAGTTACGGCGAAAACATCTTTTATTGCATGGGAGCCCCCTTAATTATTTGTTTTATTTAACTTAATTATATTTAAAGAGAACATAAAACTAAATATTCTGTGAATACTTAAAGCGTCTACCTGTTACCGTTATTAGTATAAGCAAGAAACGGTAAAAAAATCAAGTTTGTTGTATGGGAGGCCCCTTTAAATATTTATTTTATTTTATTTTTACTATTTGTTGTTATAGTGGAAATAGAAATACATCATCTGTGAAAATTTCAACTGTCTAGCTATCTCCGTTCTTGAGATACAGTCTGGTGACAGGCGGACGGATAGCGAAGTCTCAGTAATAGGGTCCCGTTTTTACCCTTTGGGTATGGAACCCTAATAAGAAATGATTATGTGTAACTCTATCCTACATCCTTGACAAGCGAAGCTGTGACAGCATTGGATCCATTTAGTGATCGCTTACTAAAGTCATAATTCAACAAAGTCATCAACTATTCGATTGAAATGAGACAGCCGTCCACGATTATAAAGTTCCCTTGATTGAATCATAAGTAGATTCGTAGGTCGTACCAGATAAGCTCATTGCCGTCCGAATGACTCTGATTATGCAAACGACTTCTAATCCAGCTTTGTTAAAGACCTCCCAGTCAAATGCCATTGTATAAATGTCCATCCAAGATATTTTATTTATACTTCGCTTCGTTCACAATCACTTCGAAGAGCGAAAAAAAAAATTAGATTTTCTTTCATTTGAACACGAACGTGACTCGCAATGGCAAGTGATGAAGCGATCGGAGGTTCGAATTCTGAATATAATGTTCGTTATACCCGTACGTGTGTAGAACAGATTATTTCATTGTTTTTTAGAGGTTTAGGTAATCGTGCAATGAATATGGCGGACCGTTTCGGCTGTAACACAATCATACAATTTTGTTTTTGCGGGTTATTTCTCGGCTTACGATAGTGTATTCGACAAAAAGAGGTTTCTGTATTTATTACGTTCGTGCTACGTTGGCTAATATTTCGGCCGCAGTCTCTTTTTTTGGGGTAACATTTCGATGTTTATGAATTTCGTATTAGGGATTAAGATAAGAATAATTCAGGGCTCACGAATCATTGTCCTTCATCTAAGAATGTATTTCGTTTAAAACGTAATAAGGAATAAAGGGATAGGATACAATATGTAGTTTTAGGCCCAATTTCACCAACCTCAGGTTAAATTAATGTGATATTCTTTCACTATCATTAAACGTCAAATAGTAAGAGATTTTAAATTTTTGTTGGATTTCTGGCCAGTAATAAATAAAACTCCTTGATTTGACTTACGTGACAGCAGCTGTAAACATAGAAATAGTATGTATTATCAACTGTAGCAAAGCGACTGTATTTGATTTTAATTTATGGAGCTATACCACCGAATTTGACGCTATATTTTTTTTACTTGGATTAGATTTTTCCATTTCTACAGCTGTCTGCCTTATGTTAAATTGCATAAGGCATTAATACTATGGCAAATTTGAAATATTGCAACATTACAAACAAAAACGCCGACGGTGATAAAGGCCTATTTTGTAGGTAAGATATTAAAGTTATTCTCGTATTAGTTATGCCTCAGATTGGTGAAATTAGGCCTTAGTATAGTTTCATAAGTTGTTCGGTGTAAAAGAAAAAGAACACTATTTATATGTATCGTAATTATTGCTACCTAAGGATTTCGCAGTATTCGCGGGTCTTGGGCTTTGTAAGACATGAGTGGTCTAACAAAGGGATAATTGAAGAGAACTTTGATATAGGTAGAGTATAACCAAGATTGCAGTGTGATTTATAACGTACCTAAGCAATATTGGGACACGTAACATCTTTCGGAATGCAATCACACGTTCCAAGGAATATCATTTTTCATTATTGCATAGCTAAAATGCTATACCACCTTACACCTTCTCTATAGACGGTGTACAAGGTTGTATAACAGTTTAGTATATATATTTTTAGGTATATATTTAACAAAATTTAAATTTTTCGTCGGATTTGTTTATAACATATTCATGAAAATATTTCTATTCCCACTTTTACATGAAAGGGTTTTTTGGGAGTAATAAATCGATCTTGTTTTATTTTTAGGAAAAACTACTTTTACATCGGTAAAATGCGGATATCGGTCTCTCTAGGCATCTTTAGTTAAGATGATAATAAAGTAATCTTATGCCTCGGATTGCACAACGTATTAATCTCATTTCCGACAGTCAGTTTTGTATGAAAAATGGTCTGTCAAATACAGCATTTTTAATTTACACGGTGATGTAACATCGGCGGCTTTACAGCTATCAATTTGCCAGTTAAATTAAAAGTTGCCTGCCAAAATGGGTGCTTTCAGTTCTTTTATGTCTTTTCAATAGCCTACATACCTATGTACATCGCATTGACCTAAAATGTACATATATACAATGCTGATTAGTTCTACTTTGGACTTATTGAACTATAGAGGCATACGAGTATATTCAGTTTCTACAGTACTAACTGGTCAGATTTATATTTCTGAAAGCTAGCAAAATTTTTTGGACTGAAAACCCCACACAATTTGTCTTCTCGAGGGACCCTTCAGTCTGTTTCAGGCGTGACGCCTACTTCACTGAACCTATACGTAAATTATCCTACGCATTACTTACGTTACTTAAAAAGGGGAAATTCATGCGAGAATGCACAAAAATAATCATATAATCATGATCCTATAATCATATTGGGGGAAGGAAGCCGACCTCGATCCCTTTATATAAAGTGATTTTTTTTACCTGAAACTCGCTTTCGTCGGGTTTTGCTTATTTCAGGTAATACGAGGGACCGGTAGCGAATAAAAATTCAGTTTTGGTACATTTACGATTCTTTCTTATTATTCAGTGGTATAGCTACAACCTACATCGTTTACGAGAGAATGCGCCTTTTCAACATACTTCTCGAATTCAAGATGTTTCAACTTTAAAATTTCTTTAAAACTTAGAAATGAAGTCAAAATGACACTTCCTACATTAGTTAGAGTGTATATAAAAGCGCCGTTCTGAATCTCCTGGGAAAATCGCAATATTGCGATTTTTGGACTGTAACAGTCTGAAATCGTGCCTGAGAGACATTAGGCTCGCTCCTTTTAACATGGGACCAAAATGGGCTTGCCAAGCGAACAAGTAAAAAATCTGTCGCCAAGCAAGCAAACGTGTCTTCTGGTTACAGCCGGAAGAACAGTAGTTCTTAAGAGGGAGTACCTTTTAGTTGAGCCCGTTTACCATCCTCATCCACGTCATCACTTATCAATAAACAAAATGATAGCCAAAGGCTAACCTTTCAGCTGTAAAAAAAGTTATTCAGGAAGATTCAAGATCTTATCTCATATTGCCTAATGTTAAGGAACATGATAATGGTATATCTTCATATGTTGGATGAATGTTAATGTATCTATATTACCATTATTATGTATTTACTTTTGAACACATAATAGTTGTGGACAGTTTAGCGTTGCTTGTTTAGTCGTCCTTAACCAATCAACTTAGTTAAAGCCTGCCGCGGTCATGCGATTTGGATGGGTGACTACTTGTGCATTACTACTGAGCGCTTCCGCGAACTTTAAGCCGTCGTTCCCCGTTGTTGTCTTAGACTGGCAGTATTTATAACAAGGTCGTAGGATATTATGCGAATGGTGTCTGGCTAGCTACCACCTTCCAGTCGAAAGTCTGTCACCAAGTAAATAATACACCGTTACGGCAGCTGTTCTTGAGAGCCAGTGGGTTCCTGAACATCTTTGATCACATCAAGTGAAACGGTGGTTAAAGGATAGCCTACCAGCAAAAAATATTTATTTCAAAGTCAAAGTCAAAGTCAAAATCATTTATTCAATTTAGGCGTCTACGACGCTCTTATGAAGGTCAATTACAAATTTTAATATTGAAATATACTACATTGTACTGCCACGTTCAGCAAACAAAAATTATAGAGCCACTGCGAGAAGAACGGGCAAGAAACTCGGGGCCATTCTTTTAAACGTTTTTTAAAAATGTGTTTGGTACATACTATATAATAAAATTATTACAATACTTAATTTACATTACGTAGGTGTTAGGCGCTAGCTTGGTAGAGGCGAACCAGTCCAAGCATTTTTGTCGTTTAAGTAATCACAAACTGTGTAGTAAGATTTCTTTATCAAAATATTCTTCACATGCAACTTGAATTTTCTTTCTGTGAGCGTTGTAATATGTTTGGGCAATTTATTATAAAACCGCACACAATTTCCTAAGAAGGACCTTTTATTTGTCTTTGCTAATCTAAAACCTGGCACCGCTATTTTATCTTTATTCCTAGTGTTATAATCGTGAGTGTCACTGTTTGATTTAAATTTGCTCAAATTTTTACGAACATACATAATATTTTCAAATATATACAGACTTGGTAAAGTTAAAATATTAATTTCTTTAAAAATATCTCTCAGGGATTCCCTAGGATCCATTTCATATATGGCTCGAATTGCACGCTTTTGTAAGATAAAGATTGTCTCTATCTCAGCAGCAGCTCCCCACAGCAATATACCATAAGACATAATACTGTGGAAATACGCGAAATAAACGAGCCTAGCAGTAGCTACGTCTGTTAGCTGTCTTATCTTACGAACTGCATATGCAGCAGAACTAAGTCTTCCAGATAGATCATGTATATGTGGATTCCACTGTAAAGTTGAATCCATTTTAATTCCCAGGAAGACTGTCGCATTGTCAAAAGAGAGTTTTTCTAGGCCAAGCTTAATGTTTGGTTCAACATAAGTAACATTTGGTAAAGAAAACTTTAAACATTTGGTCTTTTTTGAATTTAAGAGAAGATTATTAGCCGCGAACCACTTAGAGATCATAGATAACACATTATTTACATGAATAAGTTCACTATCCCTCCTATCTACTTTAAAAATTAGGGAGGTATCATCTGCGAATAAAACTATATCGCAGAAATTTTTAACCATGCAAGGCAGATCATTTATATATGCTAGAAACAGAAAAGGTCCTAAAATTGATCCTTGCGGTACGCCTATTCTTACCAAAGACCCGGAAGAAGTATTGCCATTTATTCTAACCTTCTGTAGCCTGTCTGACAGATATGACTTTATAAGATCCAGGTCATCCAACAGCCTGTTAACAATTTTAAATAAACATTTTTAGAAACCTAGGGCCAATTATAGGACAACACGTATAACAATATTATAGAATAATAATAATTATAATATAGAATAATAATAATATAGTACCTAAGTAGGTAAATGCGGTAATAAGAGATATCGAATTTACATTCTCATATTTGCGCTTTACATGTCTACTGCTTACCAAATTGTAAACAAGCACATAACCAACTTGCTTGGTATGTATGCGCGAGTTAAGCGTGAATTCCCCCCTCGAGCTTTTACGATCAGACTTTTATCGTAATTTTTACTCGAAAACCTATTGTTTATTTCCATTTCAACGACTTTGAACGCGTGTTCGTTTTACTAATAGCCTTATAACTTGGTTTTGCAGAAAAGTTACCCTATTTCTAGAGCGCCTAAATTGCAGATCTACCTGTACCTAATACCAATATCAAAGTACCTACATGAGAAAAATCGACGCAGCCGTTAATTTTCATCAACTTAGGTGTTCTGTGGCTGGAGCAAAACTTCAAATACAATTTCAAATAGACTGGATGAAGTAAATTAGAATATATAAGTGGGTACAAAGCTATCTGCTTTAATATTAATTGAAAGTTTAACTTAAAGAGACGGTTGATATATTTGATCTCTCCTCTATTAAGAAGTTGTAATTATATAGTTAATTAGGGCACAGTATTTACTCAGTTGAATCAAATATGTTCGACAGAAAGGGTATATTATCATCTTCTGCCAACGACTTTGACCGCGCGGTATAATTCGTGCTGCTTAGGAAATACTCAATTTAATAAAATCTATCTAATGAATAACTCTACTTAACCCGTGTGAATCATAGATGAGGACAACAATCAATTATATCTAATACCAAGTAATTCATCATTCATATATGACTGATATCGGCCAAGATGATGTTGATGCTTAGAAAACTAAATCTGTTTTGTATTATGATTTTTCTATGTATTATAAGAAAACCTCGTATATAAACCTCATTATATAAATTGTACTCTGGGTTAGGTGCAATATGTAGGTACGCACACGATGCAAAAGTCGTTCGGGCGAATGTCCCTGGATCATTCACTTTCTGATATCCCGATGGACCCATCGAACGGCTTTGACGTCCGCCATGATAAGTTCAACTTAACAAATAACAGAAATACACTTTCGAAATGAAAATATCAATCCTTATTACGAAAACTAAAAAATCCATCGAAGTAATAAGTACTACGTATGAAGAAATCATATTCATTAAATTTGAATTTAAAACAAACTTTCGACAGAATCATATCGTTCCTCTTCTTTCCTCGTCCATGTGACATATTATGTGTCAAAATGACAGCAGAGTGACTTTCAAGTTTTCAGGGTGAACGGTGCGGTGCGTGCGACCGTTCGCCGACGCGAAGACGCTCGGTCATCTTAGTGAATGGTTTGGTGTGATCACATTGACGACCAAACTGATTTTGTGTACGCCTAAGTGAGATCGGTGTGCCTTCGAGCGATTTTATTAAACGCACTCCTGTGCATTCACAGTGCTGTTCATTTGCAAGAAAAAATACCTCAATGAAAGATTTATCTATATATTGTTACCAAATACTTTCACCACAGAAGCCGAACATGGCAACGCCCTATAAATACGAGCGATGAAGTAGACTCGGGTTCACTTTTCGGGCAGCGCTCAGAGGCGACGGACGTTTTACTTAGATACTTATAGTGTTAAAATATTTGTAGTACCTACCTCCAGTTTGTAATAATATATCTCAGATAGGTTAATTGTTTGTTATTTTTTAAAAATTCCTACCACTTCTGATTTCTAATATCAGAAGTGGGATTGGACCACTATAGCTCACGTATTTTCTGCTTTACATATCCGCTTCGTTATTTAAATGTAAAAACTTGCCCTGCGTCACTAATTACCGCGTATTTTTCTAAGTGATTACTGTTTGAAGTTATTGTGGTGTGTACGTTACAAAGTAAGTGTTTTCGAGATGTCAGGTCGTTCTTCTCGTCCGAGAGAATGTCACCAACCACGTACTAAACGTAGGTCTCCGGAACGTGGCGAATTGGTAACTCGTCACCACACTGTACCACCACGTGACGGTAAGACACGAAATGATGATAGGAATCGTGAAACATTGTTCCGCTCTTCTCGTAGGCGTCGAAACAGCTCGTACGGACGCCGCGATAATTCGCGCGACGTGGCACTTAGCCAAATTATCGATCGATAAGTTGCCATCGAAGGTAGGTTGCCATCGGAAACGGTTTCACCTAGTCCGTCGTCTCACACAGAGCGCCACCCGCCTTTTCCTCTCCCTTTAGATGGGCCTACCGCTGCTGCTGAACGGACCGAGGGCTCGACAACGGCGACGGTCACGCCGGGGCCAGCACAATTGGACGACACCCGCACGGCGCAGGAGGTGGACGTAACGAGCAGGATTATTGGAGCTTTGCCTGCTTTATTTCAAGTAAGGTCGCAACAATTTTACATATCGCCATTTGATCTAAATGTACATGATTTTGGCGAGTGGTGCGCAGAGGTCGATCGAGGTCAACAATTAAATGTGATCGGGAATGCCAAGGCCGTATAGGTAATTGTCTGCGAGGTGATTCAAACTGCAGTTAAATAATTTGGTAGATTTCCTATCAGTTTATGTTAAGCCTAAAGCCGATTTGCGTCTCTCCAATAATACTGCCCGTTCGTCCACTTATGTAGGATCGTCTAACCCGAGGAAGCGTGTGGCACCAAGTTCAAGTGATGTATGTGCCATTTGCGGCAAAACTGGTCATAAAAAGTGGTACTGCCCTAAAAAGCCTAAGAACGAGACGACAATGTGCCCTCAGGATACTCTTGCTTCCACATCTACTGCCATTGTTCCCTTTAAGAATAGGTCGAATAAATTTTGCACCTTCTGCAAACGTAATGGCCACACGGCTGATAATTGCTTTCAAAAACAACGTTCGCAAGCTTCAAACGATAAGAACGTTGAGAGTGTAAATTTTTGCTTAGAATCGAGTCAACGTGCAAAACCGTAATGCCAGCGGTGGTACAAAAGGTACCCGTTGATATATTGACCGATAGTGGGTCTGATATTTCATTGATTTCTGAATCATGCTTGAAGCATTTTAATTTAAATCGCGTTCCTACTTATCGCCTTATGCGAGGAATAGGCAGTCAAGACGTTGAGTCTACCTCATACGTTACTACCATTGTAGAATTACCCGAAGTTTCATTGGAGGTAGATCTCTATGTAGTGTCAGATCATTGCATCAACGCACCAATTTTGATCGGTACCGACGTTTTAAATAAAAAGGGACTGACTTATGTCCGAACTAATGACCAACAGCGACTAATTAGGTCAGGTACCTCGCTTACCGTACAGCACGTGACCACTCTGGAGGTTGACAACATAAAGACGCCATTAGTGGGTAACGAGAAACAGCAATTATTAAAAATCATAAATGAATTTTCTAAATCACTTATTACCGGTACAGCAACCTCCACAGTGAACACTGGCAGTATGGAAATCAAATTAACTTCTCCAAACCCGATCTCTCATCGTCCTTATAAATTGCCACTGGATGAAAAGAGCAGGGTTCGTGAAATAATTGATGATCTTAGCAAGGGTATCATTCGTGAATCACATTCGGATTATGCCAGTCCTACCATTCTTGTCAAGAAAAAGGACGGGAGTGATAGAATGTGTGTCGACTACCGCACACTTAATGCCATCACGGTAAAAAAAAAGATCAAATCACTTATTGACACTGGTAGGGTTCTGACGTACATAGATGACTACTGATTATGTCCAATTCTATCGATGAAAGTCTTAAAACTTTGACAGAGGTTCTGCGTGTCCTAACAGATGCAGGCTTTTCTTTCAATTTAAAAAATGTACGTTCTTCGACACTGAAGTAGAATACCTAGGACGGCTGATTGGACATGGTCAGGTGCGGCCGAGCCCTAGTAAAGTTGAGGCTCTCGTTAAGTCACCGAAACCTACCAACGTTAAAGAGGTTCGCCAGTTTCTGGGTCTTGCAGGCTATTTTAGGAGATATGATGGGTACGCTTCTGAAACAGCATGTGTATACAAACTGCTTAAAAAGGGCGAAACGATTGTTTGGGGTACAGATCAGGATACTACTCGTGATTACATAATACGATGTTTGACTAACGAGCCTGTGTTGGTGATATTTGATCCAAAACTACCTACCGAACTGCATACCGATGCCAGTTCTGTTGGATTCGGGGCAATTTTATTGCAGGAACATCCCGGCAGGATGAAAAGGGTCATAGGCTTAGTTTGTTACGAATATTCCATGATGATCATGAACATATTGGTATTGACAGAACCACTGACCTAATTTTGCGCCATTTTTGGTTCCCGGGGCTTAGACAATTTGTTAAAAATATATAGGTCACTGTCTTACATGTCTAGCACATAAAAAGGTGCCAAAAGCTCCCTTATTACCCATAAAGTCCTGGACTAAGCCAGAAATTCCTTTTTCTGTGATACATACTAATGTCCTTGGGCCTCTCCCTGATTCCAATGGGTTCAAGTACATCCTTATAGTCATAGATGCTTTTTCTAAGTATTGCCTACTATACGCACTATACCGACAAGACACCGATAAGTTAAAGCGGGTTTTCTCAAATGCTGTATCATTATTCGGAACCCCAGCAACAATTGTTTGTGACCGCGGTAGAATGTTCGAAAGTATGGCATTTCAACAGTGGGTAAGTGAATTGGGTAGTACGATGCACTTCATAACTCCTGGCGTGCACCGTGAGAATGGATAGGCGGAAAGGTACTGCCGTACCGTTCTCAATTTGCTGCGCGTTGTCGCGATGTCCTTTGGAAAGTGCAGCTGACCCTTAACATAACCAAACAAACTACAACTCAAAATTCGCCTCTTAAGTTACTCGTGGGCATAAATGCCGCGACTCCAATCATCAGGTCTCTGGTACGCGATGTCGCCTTGCATAATAATAATCCGAACCGAGAAGCTTTAATGATTCTCAGGAGACAGCGAGCGTCTACACTACTGGACGCTAACCAGCAACGCCAAGACGCCTATGTCAACGATGGTCGTCGGCAGCCCCGAACTTTCACCGTTGGCGACTTTGTATTCGTGAACAAGTCATCGCAGTCTACTGGAACACTGGACTCCGGTATGCGGGGGCCCTACAAGGTCCTGGGCGTGCTGCCACACCACCGCTACAGCCTTAAACTCCTTGGCGGGTCTTATGGCAAGACAACTCAAGCAGCTGCCGAGAACATGGTGCTTTGGCGCGGCGAATGGATGCCGGATGCTTGTTCAGCCTTCTTCGCAAGCGGTGAGCCATGTCACGTAGACGAATGTCTTACGTACGGCCTAACGATAACTACACTTTGTGTGCTATCGTTTGCAATGTGTGAGGTAGCTAATACCTCCTCATACAGTTGCCTTTTTGCCATGTCACATGGACGAATGTCCTACAGACGGCCTAACGATAACTGAACTTTCAGTGGTATCGTTTGCAATGCCTGAGGTGGCGAATGCCTCCTCAGACAGTTGCCTTTTGCAATGCGTGGCCCTATCACGCAGTTGCCTTCTTTCTTTTGCAATGTGTGGCCCTTTCACACAGTTGCCTTCTTCCTTTGCAATGTATGACGCGAGTAAGTAAGTGCCGTGTCATGCAGTTGCCGTTTCCTATCTTGTGTGCAGCGAGTTTTAGAAGTCCGGAATTCTATAATTCGCAACACACTTATTTTTCTTTTCTTTTAATTTTGAAGTACATTCTTGCATGCAGATGTTGCATTCCTGAAACCATTACTTATCGTTGTTTGTTTAATCACTTGTAGTAAAGTTATTTTCTGAGGCCTGTATTGGTGGTACTTGAGTGCACGCTTGTGCTTCCAATACAGTTGCCTGGCTGTTCCTTTTTTCTTAATATCTGGTACAAGTCGATAATCGTCCAGATTACATCATAACTACAGCGTCTTTAATTTGGTTTTGAAGAAGGTTTCAGTAATTAATGCTACGCTTGTACAACGGGTTCTAAAAGTCTTTTTCAATCTGTGTTCTAGAAGGAGACACAGCAGAAGAAGATCTACAGGGGCCTGAAGATGGAACAGCGGTCGAGGACAACACGCAAGCAGGATCGGCCGTGTTACCAAATACTTTCACCACAGAAGCCGAACATGGCAACGCCCTATAAATACGAGCGATGAAGTAGACTCGGGTTCACTTTTCGGGCAGCGCTCAGAGGCGACGGACGTTTTACTTAGATACTTATAGTGTTAAAATATTTGTAGTACCTACCTCCAGTTTGTAATAATATATCTCAGATAGGTTAATTGTTTGTTATTTTTTAAAAATTCCTACCACTTCTGATTTCTAATAATATATATATATATATATGTACCTATATTAACGTTAAAGTTTAAAAATTCTCTGAATGAAGGCTGTGAGCATTGTACTGGGTTTTTCAAGCGACTCTGACATAATACCTAGGCTTGTCAAGCATTCAAGGTACTATAGGTTTATCATTTGAAAAGCCTGACAAGCATGGATGCATCGATGCATTCGTGAACAGTTTCAGATAAATAACATCTACCTACGTTATATGTTATATCAAATCTAAGCAAACTACCTCATCTAAAATAAAATCATTGCTTTTAATAGGGGTTGCAATATAATGTTTCTGGTTAAACGCACTGGCTACTTTGAATAAAAAATAAACGTATTAGCACAGTAGATATTATATGGAGCTAAAGCTCAATATGTGTACTGTGCTAATAGACAGATATCGGATTCAAATTTTCTTAACATGAAAACTACAACATTCCAGATTTAAAAATATAACATAATTTTGTTCGACTTTCGCTTGCTTATACATTTAGCATATAACGTAGAGATGGATTCAGGGAAAATCAGAGGGATATTTAATTACGGGTTTCAACGTAGGACTAAAACTGCAAAAACTGCTCAAATCTCAATGCTGCATTTGGAGTAATTAGGTATACACCGGAGACACCTAATGGATCTTTATCTTTTGGGGAGTCTTAGCCGTGTTAAAAGACTGTAATTAATAGTCTTAACGATATATTTTCCGCATAGCAAGTTTCCAATACAATCCGTAACACTTTTAATATAGGTACGGTAGGTACGTAACGCTGCCATACTATCCACTGATGCGGGCTGGGTTTTAAATGAAACGTTTTAGACTAAGAACCGGTGAAGATCGACCTTCACCCATCAGATATCATGATGAGACATATTTTTTGTCAAATATATTTTATTAACAAATAAATATATGATAACTTGCCTATCGAAAAGTTTTCATAGCTATGTTTAATAGAATTAATTTTAATCGTCTCTTTCATCACCTTCACTCTTTTCATAACCGAATGAATATGCATAAAACATAAAAAATATATCTCATCGAGTTATCAGATGGGTGAAGGTCGACTTGCCACGTCTCCTTTACTACTTGTCACACGTCAACTTTGTAGCCATTGTTTTCTAGCACACCTAAAACTCAGCATCCAAAAACTGTGGATCAGACAGCTTTTAACAAAGTTCTTGGTAGTAAAGGCAGATGCGCTGTGTAGTAGTGCGAGTCTGTTCGGAGATGAGTGCCAGTAAGTCTAGGTTAGCCTAAATAACAACTTCGACCACATCATTACTTACCGTCAGGTGAGGTAGTGGGCAAAGGCTATCAGCAATAAAAAAAAGATATCAAATGTATGTCGGATTGTGGTACACTGTGTGTGTTATAAATTACAATCATAGAGATATAAAATACTATTCTCTTTTCTGTGGTTATAATAACAAATCGTAGTCATAGTAAGAAGAGAAACGTTATGGAATTTAAATTTGAGTTTGGAAATAATTACTATAGATATATTTATTCTGTACATTATTATTTCGAAGATTGGTGTAGCCTGTGATACAAAGCTATACAAGTGAAATTTCGAATACCTTTATTACTTAGCTGTAGGAGCCCCATATTTCATAAGAAAGAAGGATAAAGAGTATTAATCTGTATTTTTGACTATTTCGACCAAACGAGGCGGGTTCACGGTCTGCACATTTGTGTTGGTAGGTAGGTACATATTATGTTTGTACATTTGTACCTATGTTTGTCTGAACATACATTACACCGCCTCGATCTGATCTCCATTAAAGTAGGTAAGTAAATAGAATTATAAAAAAATATGGTTTGTTTTTCTGATTTGTATTTATTTTTTCAAAATTTTTCTATGGATTGTTTTAAGATGATGTTAAAGAGATGGTAGATATTTTCGAGTGACATAAATTGGTCAAGTAGTTTGTTTTTGAAATGAAATTCTCGTGAGTTTCACACATATTTATATATAAATTAAACCGGCAAAAACACTCACGTTGGGGTTCGAATACGTCGACCCAGGTTTCGAGCATATCAGATGCTCATCATCAGGGCAAGTGTGCAGCTGCATCTGCGAGCTCCCGGTCTAAAATTAATCAAACAATTGTTCTGTAAAATATTTTTTGTTATAATGCCCAAACATTAGTTATACTATGCGATTACATTTCATTACTGTACGGTATCAGCTGGTCTGTCCACTGCTGAACAGAGCCTCCCCTAGTAAGGGAGTTTTCCGTATGGTGCTATAAAAAATTCAACAAAATTGGTCAACTCGTTTATGAGTTACAATCCGATAACTGAAAAGTGTTTTCTTCTCCTCTTCTTGATGATCGATCTAGATCGATCATCAACAACATCATTCACTGTTAATGACTAGTCATTAACAGTGAATGACTGATGTTTTTGAGTGTTTTTTTACAAACAATAACATAAGTTCAACACGTTATTTCACACCTTTGAGTGTTGAAGTCGGCTCCGGAAGAAACCACGTCCGAGGTTTTAAAAGGGTTGAAATTTTCAAATATATTAAAATACTTCAAATTTAAAAGTAGGTATGTTCTTCTTGTACACCTAAGATGAGAAGATATGTATAAGTTGTTATTCATACCAGATAGAGTAAAATTCAGTGCAGTGCGGGTCATTTAATATTTAATTATAAATAGTATGAAAAATACGCACTTCTCAGTGTAAATATATAACCTGGCCACGCTGCTCTTGGAGCAAGAGCAATCACCAGCGGATATAATCTAGCAGCATTTTCCAATTACGCACCATTGTTGTGTTCAAACACATAATTCCTCATTTAACGAAGTGCTTTACTAAGTCGTCGACGCGACGTGCTCAATAGGGGCAAGGTAAATAAAGGGAAGGAAAATCGCTGTAGGAAAACTTAAGGAAAACGTGTATATTTAGATCGAAAAAATGTCTTTAAATTGGAACGTGATTTTTGCTATGTTGAAAGGTCTGCTTGGGTTCCGCCACTGTTCATACCTTTTCAGTATTTTCAATAACATGATCAAGAAGATTGGTAAATGGTCACCTTTACCCTTAAACCTTTCAGATAAACCTTCTGGTGAGAAAAATATGTTTTGGCGCAGTCTTTATTAGTCGATACACTATTTCACTTATTGTATACAGTTGGACGGCTTATTTGGAAAGTATTCTTATCGTGGTTCAAGAATTTGAGATAACATGACGATGCGGTATGTTTGTGAGTGTGCGTAGGTATGTTTGTTTGAAACCTAATTTATATTTTATTTTCTTAGATTTTATAAGGATAAGGATTTCGTTAGAATCATTTTGTCTCCTGCATCATTAGTGGCATAGCAAAAGCTGGAATCGAGCGGTACTAAGTAAAATAGGTAATAAAGATTCATATATCAAAATCAGACATGCCATTTGGATGTTATGGTGGAATAAAAAATTCTTAAAAAACATATTCCCTAAAAACTGCTATTGTGATCTCTGTTCCGAATTTAATTTTGAAATATAGTAGTAAAAATATATAAGTACATTAGGTACATGTATTTATCTAAGTAAAGTACTCAATGCAATCACAAATAGCCACAAACTCATAAAATTGCAAATTTTTTGTGCATTTCGGGGCAGAGGATGGCAGCCTCTGACGGATTTTCTGCGATTTGTCATTATATTAAATCTACGACTTTGCGACACATCAATCACTAACAATAATATAAGTTTTAATTTTATTTACCTTATAGTCAAGGATTTAACGAAAATTATATTTAATACAACAAGTGTACCTGTCGTAAGTTTATCAAAAAAAAAAATTTTTTTTTACCTGGTGATATACACCCCGTAAGATGGCCACGCGGCAAAAATAGTAAGTATTCATCCGCAATAAAGATCCTAGAGCTTCTATATAGAAATTACTAAAATACGTTCAATACGTTTATTTAATACTAAGTTTGTGGTCAAAGGCTAAACTATCAGCTATAAATAAACAAAAAACGTTTAATAGGTTTCGACATACACACCTCGAAACCTATTAAACGTTTTTTATTTATATTGCAATTTGGTATATATAATACTTATAATAAACCAATAGTATAGAATCAACAGGTTCTGCGATAGAACCTTATATACTTAGATAGAAAAGCGGAAAGTGTGACAGCTGTCATAAAAATGAAGATATCAGTGATAAATACGGGTACTTATTAGTTCTGTATATAAACCAGTTGTCTATATAGGGCCGATAGTTTTGAGATATAGCCTTATAGCCCATTTAAATTCATAGGTGTTATCTGTAGTGGTGATCTCAGTGATTACTATGACTTCTGTATCTAAACAAATAGTCTGTAATCAAATGTATCGGATATATAGCCCATTTATGTTTGTCAGCTGGACAGTAAGACCTGAATTATAGCTTTATAGCTGTGATATCCATTTTCAAATCAGGTATTCGTTTTGAGTCGATTTTAACCTAAATAAGTCCAAACGTTTTGGAGATGTATGTGCCTTGCAACATGAAAAATATCGGTGCGAGCTTCGGCGAACGTACCCAAGGCGAGGCAGCCTCAATATAAACGAGTTATCAAATTAGACAACATAGAAGGGCAACATACAATGTGCGCGTGTTCCTTGGCCCACAGGCTATACATATTTGTACAAAAAGCCCGGAACCGCGTTATTTTCAACTCACTCGAGCACCGTACAAACCTGCGAGCCAGTATGTTCGGCCTTATCGAGAAAACTCTTCGGTCTCATTCATTGCCGCATTGTCCCTGAGGTCAGCCGTGGGTATGTGTCCAAAGTATTTCCACACAGGAAGATAGGTAGCACTGTATGTGGTCGTTTCAAACCGATATCAAAGACCACATACCTACTTTTAGTCAGCTATTCCACTAATCCCACCAAGTCATCCCACCTACGAGGGAAAAAAAATATTGTCACAACTCCATCCCAGGCACAGAATAGGATGAGGACCAGAAGGATCACTCCGCAAAGCCATTCCAATAAATAAGCAACTCTAGCTACGAAGCAATAAAGTGCACTTCAGCTCACAAAGCACGGAGTACCTAATAATTGTATTCACTTACAAGGCTTCTCTCTTTCTATCGCGTAGTTCTGATCTCTTCTGACGTGGCACGGATCGTATAATAATTCCATCCGGACGGATACGCTAATGTACATGTAGCTTTGTACCTACCTCAAGTGCGGAGTGAGTCGGTCTGCCCCAGGTTGGAAAGTGGAAGCAGCTATTGCACCCATCCACCCTGCTGTCGAACCCGGGAGGGAAAAGAAGATTTTTTTAATCAATTCCATCCCATGGTAGATTAAGTGAGATGTATAATTTCTTCCCTCCTGGAACAAAAACTTACATTTTATATTAAATTTCGTTAGTAAGTACTACAAAAATAAGCTAATTTGAGACAACTAAGGCCTAAGCTGTGAGATGCAAAAGATTTGAAAGAAGAATGCATTTGTGTCGACCTCACTTGGCTGGCCAGGGATGTGGAAAAGAAAACGTTGACTTTGAAGTGACAGTAACATAAACTCAAAAGCTATAACTCGCAAACTATCTTCGACTTCTAGTTCCTGTACGACAGTGATAAATCTTGCTGAGATCCTCATTTCATATGACCGCTTTCAAATTCAAATTCAAAATAATTTATTCAATTTAGGCGTCTACGACGCTCTTATGAAGGTCAATTACAAATTTTAATAAATACATTGTAAATATTCTACATTGTACTGCCACGTTCAGCAAAAAAATTTATAGAGCCACTGCGAGAAGAACGGGCAAGAAACTCGGGGCCATTCTTTTAAACATCTTTTAACAATGTGTTATATACAATATATTATGACTATTACAATATTTGTTCAAATTACGTAGGTGACAGGTGATAGCTTGGCAGAGGCGGAACTTTCCAAGCATCTTTGTCGTTTAAGTAATCACAAACTTTGTAGTATGAATTCTCAATCGCTGTCAAACTAAATAGAGATTACCTATATAGAATGAAGAAGAATGTAAGTGTGATGAAGCGCTCGTAGCGAAGTTAGCTTAACCATTCTGAATCGATCAGCAAAGTTAAGCAACGTCCGCCGCGGTCATGAGTTGGATGGGTGACCGCTCGTGACATTACTACTGAGCGCTTCCGTGCTTCGGAGGGCACGTTAAGCCGTCGGTCCCGGTTGTTGTCTTAGGATGGCAGTCGTTACAGCATGGTTGTAGGGCACTTTGCGAATGCCCGCCTGGCTAACTACCACCCTCAAGTTGAAAATCTGTCGCCAAGCACCTAACGGTGTGTTCCGGCAGCTGTCCTTGAGAGCCAGTAATTCTAGGTTAGCCTGAACAACATCTTCGACCACATCATCACTTACCATCAGGTGAGATAGTGGTCAAAGGCTAACCTATCAAGCATAAAAAAAAAAAAAATAGAAAACTACTAGGCTACTAGTTTCTTCACAAAAATGTTATACTTAGCTCAATTCTTCACAAAAGTGTTATATCTCGACAAGATAAATCTCTTTATTATTTGACAGCTGTCATCTGAAATGAAGATCTAGACGAGATCACTTTTATAGAGAAACTTATTCTCTCGTCCCGTCTCCATTTTTGAGGAGGCCGGGTCGCCCAAAAGCATGAAGCAAGAATAAAAACAAAATTGGGATCCCACTGTCATAAGTGGAAATTTAAAACGGTAGGTATTGCACGGGTTTTTTTTCTTAGCGAAAGGCATGACGTACCGATACCACATAAACGCGGTCGTGGTAAGGGTACCAAGATGATTACCGCATTTTCTCACCCAGTCAATATACGTCAGCTAATATTCGGTAGTCGGTACAGCATTACTCAGATGCGAGTGATTAATGGCAAACGTCGCGAGATCTCAGCCGTCTCGGACGATTAACTCGAGTGACACACGCGATGCACACGGTAAATTACACGATTCACTCGTCAGAGGAAAGTGTTGTACATTAATCGCCAGATTTCAATTGATCGATTGACTCCGTGAATCAGCGGTTTACATTAGGTACTTATTATCTATCAAAGACTAGAAGAAATAGAAAGAACTTAATTTGTACACAATTTCTATTATTTCAATTGGATCCTGGAGTACGTGAAAATCTTATTCCCATAACCCCCGTGTGCAGGTAGATCAAGTAGGTTTTGGTAGGTGGGACTTATGATAAAGTCACGTGATATATTAATTAATAAGTTCGTTTAAGTAACATATATTATCTCGTGGGATTTCAAGACCTAAAGATTTTATTTATCACGAGTGTAATAAAATTCTTTACAAACAATGCTACAAAAATATGTTAGGCATTGTTATTATTAATTTATTACAAAATTACATTGTAATTTTGTAATGTCTGTGTAATAATTTAATGTTGTTGTTTACAATAATATTTTGTAATGTAATCCTCAGAGCAAGCGTTATTGCAAAAATAAAATAATTAAAATTGTAGGGTAACGTCACCATTAACAAGATTAAAGGTAATTACAATATTAGTCTTGTTTGTAGTACAACGTAAGTTGAACCACCTATAGGTGTCGCTCTATCCCCATACGATGATCAAAGAACGAGAGGAAAACTTAGAGTTATGATTCGAGTCATTGTTACCTCAGTCGGTCAGAGCATACCCCGGCTATAGGGGTGCATGACGCGGGCTGACGCCCTTTCCTGACCAACGTCACATCCCATGGACATGACATCATCATAAATACATAATTATTAATTACTTTCCGTCATTTTAGGACCTTAAAATGATATTATAATTTATAAGAAGTTTTCATTCAATAATGAAGGCCTGCGATTAGTGAGAGTCCGTTTTGGCGCCATTGCCAGTGGCGCCTTTGTGTTTTCCCTAATTAAATTAATTAAATAAGAATCAATTATTTGAAGGTAAATAATTGATTCTTCTTTAATTTTTAAAATAGTTAAAGCAGTTATACTTATCGTTTAAATATATAATTAGAGGATTATCATTCTGATAGTATTAAGAAGTACACATTTGTCTTGTAGAACTATATTTTCCATTATTTAAGATTAAGTATTATAAAACCACGTAGTAACGATGGGAAGGCCCTCATTTTCAATAAAAACCTTTTTGAATGTGGAAACGCTGCCCGAATAAACACCTAATTCCTGTATTTACTTTGTCGATCCTCACTTTCTGGAACACTATAATAATATATCTTTAGAATATAAGGTAGTTTTTTTATATTTTGACCAGAATAGGTATTGAGAGCACTGTGATAAATGCCTCTTTCACCATTTCAACAAAAGGATACAAAGACAAACAGGAATAGATAACAAGGTTACCTATTATGTCAGGGTTTAAAGTAAACACTTTCTTCGCGATTCTTTATTCAGAAGCTGAGCCTAAACTAACATGCAGACGTATTTTGATAGATAGTGTTAGGTTCATAAAATATATGTATAAATTATTGATGTATAAATACACAATTTGAATAAGAATATAAACTTTAATATTACTTTATTAATAGTCTGTGACTGTTTTGCTTCCTGGGCAGTCGTTCGTTCTTTCACCCGTTCGTTCACCGTTCATCTTTTGAAGTAATCAGTCGAAGAGTGACAGTTGTACGGAAAAGAGCTAACGATTGAATATTTGTCCCGATGAATAGAAAAATTAAAATAACTAATACTGTATGCAACAAGAGTGGAATATTATATGTATTGATATAAACCTGGAGTTTCCTTGAGTAATCTATTACAACTTCAGAAGTGGTATGACAACGTCTACTCGGCTAGTGGATTGGCAAAGGTTTGATATTAAAACAGGTTAAATACAAGGTGAGTTGCAAATGAATATATTTTATGCCATTTAGTTTTTTGTTAGTTCATCATTTGAATGCTTGTATTTTGTCGTATATATGTATACGATACAGTGAGCATTGGTGGTAAAAACTGTCACTTTTTATGTTTACAAACTTATTGTCACTACAATTGAAGTAACTTGTAAAAGGTCACAGTGTCACAGCGTCATCACTGTGACGCCATGATGGTTTTGGAACGTTTATCAAATTTAATCAATTGTTTATAAAGATAAAAGCAATATCTGTCGCAAACCTTCGGAAACGTCAAGAAGTTTCTTTGATTGAAATTAGCAGTAATGACATTTGACAGTCTGAATCGTTACTTTTCGGAGAGAAGCGACTGAGGCGTGTCGGATCATATAACCTAGATGTTGTGATGCCTAGCTGTACTACATACCTGTTCTACTTTGAAATCCATTTTAATCCGCCCGATTATTCGATATTTTGGGGATTTCTGTTCGCAAGTGGGTAAGTAGACAACAGTGTTAAGTATCGAGATTGTAATTTTATTCCAACAACGTTTATCTTCCACCATTGAAAATATGGTTTACAAGATGCATCATAAATGTGTGATAGTCATTTGGTGATATATATCAGGTAGATAAAAATATGTTTTCTTTGTTTTTCTTTGCAAATAAACTCCAGTGGCTTTACATCTTACATATTTGAAAAAGTTTTATTCCGTTTGTGTGCATATACTATTATCGTTAAGGAATAATGTGTTCAAGTGGATGTTGTAAATAATATGTGGCGCTAAGTTTAGAAAGTTAATGAGATCCTTTGTATTTAATAACTACTAATACATTCCACATATCTCAGGTTGTCATTGTTTGAATACAATGCCGAGGCAAGTACATCCACGTGGCCGGCTGTCGCGGTCTGCTTCGAGACGTGGATCGCAAACTCGACACCAGCGTACACGAGATCGGCGTGTCCGGTCACGCAGCAGAAGAGGGTGCCAAGCGTTCCCGTGGGCAACGCGGTGATGGTCTCGCTCATCTTCAAGGTCAGATCAGACTGTACGTGGAAAACGGCGTCGGCGGAACGAGTCTCGGTTACGTATTGCACAATGTCCATGAAAACACCCTAATCTTGTAGTAGAAATCATTCACGATGTAATGATCAGTCAAAACGAAGTAGGCGAGCTAGGAAATCACTTAAAACTCTGACACCTGATATGCCACTTAATTTAGAAGTACCTAGTTTGAATGATCGTAGCTTCACCACCTTGCAATAACATAATGCCAGTTTTGAACTACAAGCGTTAGATAATGGAGGTATAACTACCTAATCAATTGAACCAACAGCCAGTTAATGTATCAACTAAATATGTGAATGAAGGTATTCAACTTGAACCATGAAATAAAATGTCATTTATTTGCCAGAAACACGGTCACGTAATACAGATTTTAAATGATTACATAATACAGGTTCTATTGAGCAGCTTAGCGTGCTTCGTCACAATAGGACATGCAAATATTATGTAACACATAAAAAAAAAATATACATATATAAAATTAATGTAAAAAAAAAAAATATTTGTCTAATCATAAATCACAATATCCTAGTTATCATCTACACACAATATTACAATACTAAACAATTGATATAAAAATAAATCATTATCACAATTAAATCACAATAAATTAAAATTTAATATTTATCATTAAAAAATTAATTATTAATATGTCATAACTATATGAAATATTCTCAGTCAGACAAAAAAATATCTTAAATTATAAAAACAGTGCTTCGTGAGGGACTGAAGTAATTTTATTTTAAAGTAATTCAATAGAAGCTGGTGTTTTCTTTTTGGTATTATGTTAAAAACTTTTATTATCATTACCTCACAATTTTTGCGACGAAGTGCCATGCGGTTCTAATGCTGAGATAGCACAAAAGTTGACCACTGATGAGTTGGTCATGAATAAAAATGTAGTGGATAGTTTAAATAAAGCACAATTTTTCATACAGAGAAACATTTGCGTCAGTTAATGTTGTGCCTGAGTTTGACCCTAAAATAAAGAACCGAACTATTAGTACATGGTTTAACTAGGTAAAGGAGTGTCCCGATATTTACTGTTGGGAGAGCAAACAAACTGTACACTATGCATTGCTAAAACTAGTGGGTACTGCAAAACGTTGGTACGAAGGACAGCCGTCGGTTTTGCACTCATGGAAAGCTTGGCAAGAAAAGTTTATGACTGCTTTTCCTGTCCTTTCCACAAAAAAAAAATATGGACGACTATTATCGGAAATGTTAGGTGTAAAGGCTAAATTTGATGATGATTTGGAAGAATATTCCTAGTAGCTCTCCGAGAAAAATCTGCCCTTGCATAGCTTACAATTGAATAAACTGGCGTGCGTATTAGGTACATTGCCATTAAATTTAGCGCAGGCGTCCATACTTTTAACACCATATAATTTACATCATGTCATAAACTGAATCGACCAAAATTAAATTGTGGACTTATCAATCCTGCTCACAAAATTTCGAGAGAATCGGTGAGAAATGCGACGTGTATAGGAGAACAACCGGACATACGAAAGCATTTTTGTGTAAGTTGAAAGAGAGACGCTTCGCTCGAACTAAGTTCTTGTTTGGTCAATTATGAGAAGTTAATAGCTTTGAATCGTTGCGGTGTTCTAGGTGATAATACTATAGGTTGTATAGTTTATGGTATTAAAGACAGATCAATACGTTATAGTGCTGAAGCAGTAGGTTTTGAAGACGCTGATGAACTAGTTGGATATTTAAGAAGAGTAAATCATGAGAAATTTGAAAAAAAAATAAATACTATGAAAATTTTACGACCTACCACAGAGTTTACCCGTAAAGTTACAAAAGCTAGATTCTAGTAAACCAACGAAATATTTTAATTACCATTAAATAGGACAAGTCGGGAATATATTATAATGGTATGAAAGAAGCCTTTAGTTAAATGCCAGAAATGTTTACGACGATGATTCTCATTGTACTAGTGAGGTTTTAAAGGATAAAGTTGAGATTAAATTTTTATGACTAGTAGAGGATAAAGAAAGAGCTTACAGCAAATTCTACAATAAAAACCGTAGTCTGATTGAATTGAATTAAATGCCTATGTTGATATTGGTAGTCAGTGCTCTTTGATTCAGGAATCGATAGTTAGTGAATTGATTCATGCAGATAACTGAGCCAATACTGGCCTACCTTACCTAAGTGGTTTCGGAAACTCTGGTATACAAGCTATAGGCACGTTCAGGGTGGAACTGAAGATTGATGATGTAAAAGTCTATGTCGAACTAATCGTAGTACCTGATCGATATCTTAATTATAAAGTCCTAGTAGGTCAAACAGTGACAGAACATCCCCATGTTAAAATACATAAAGACGAAAAAAAAAAGCTTATTATAAAAACACAAATAAACACGAAAGAGCAACGTATTAGCTTGAAAACCATCGATACAATGAATTTATATGGCACGGCAGTCATTAAAGTCTGTACTAGCACAAATGTTACAGGGAAAATAGAAATAGAAAATATTGTAAGATTAATAATATATATATATATATACACATATATATTAATAGAAGATAGCAGATGGGACTATTACAATAAAAACAAGGCAATGGTTATATAAAAATCATGACTTACTAAACAAAACTTTACATATTAATAAAGAAGAGATAATATCGTGTGGAAGTCTATACAGTGACCATTTCCGGGGTACTAGATACTTAAATGTTAATAAAGTCTGCAAAAATAGTAGTCCTTTAACGATAGAAGAGTTACACATGGGAAACACTTTGAGTACAGCTGAAAAGGGTTATCAGATTTAATAAATGAGTATAGGGATTGTTTTGCCACATGCTTGTCTGAACTAGGTTGCACTAATATAACTAGTATGGACATGATTCCCCGCGTAGCTTGATGGTGAAGTTTCCAAAAATATAACTGTGATATTTAGGGTAGATCCGGAAACAAAATGATCTACGTTGATGCGTAGAGTAGAAACCCAGTTGCTGATGAAAAGGGTACCATAGAAGCGGTGGAAACTCGTGATATCATGAACATCCTTTGTGACTGGTTAAGTATTGTACAATCAGATGATTCCGAATTAAAGCGCATTAAGGATATGTTGACGAATTCCAATTATGATGACATTATAAACTTACAAAATAATTTTGTTCCAAAAAGAGGTAGTTTATTTAGGACTACTACAGATGGATTGAAATGGGCAGAACAAAAGGTATGTAGCACATTAAACAAAAAAAAAAAATCATGACCAGACTGGTCACTTCGGGTTAGAGAAGACATATGACAGAATTAAAGAACATTATTGGTTTTCAAGAATGAAGAAGTTTGTAATAGTAAATATATATACATATATATATATATATATATATATATATATATATATATATATAAAATACGTGAAGTCATGCTCAGTGTGACAAAATCACACCTGGTAAGAAAGAGAACTGTCTCCACCCTATACTTAAAATATCTACACCTTTTCACACGATCCACATCAATCACCTAGGTGGGTAGCAAACGTAAAAATACATATATACTTGTAGTTCATTGATGCTTACACAAAATTTATTATGCTAAGTGCCATAAAGAATACAACATCTAACACAACTAATTCGGTTATTAGGGACTATTTTGGTACTTTTGGGCTACCCATCCATCTAATAAGGGATCGTGGCTCTTCATTTAAGAGTAAATTAAAATCAATCATGCAAGAACTTTGAGTCTTACATAATTCTAAATGCAAAGAAAAATGTCGAAAGTCAAGTGGTAAAATAGTATGATTTTAGGTGCTATAGCTATTGATTTAAATAATATTATTCAAATTAGGTCAGAAGTAAGCAAATTCATCAATAAATCTCAAGAAAAGCAAGAACATAATTTTGACATAAAATGGAAGGAAGCTAAGAAGTATGCAATTGAAGATTTAGTGAGGATAGACAGAAAAGCGAATACAGTAGGAAAAAGTAGAAAATAAATAGAAGTAAATTATAACCGAAAATGTCAGGTCCTTTTAAAATAATCAGAATATTACATAATGATAGTTGAGGTCACTGACACACCTATAACAAAGAAAGGGAAAGCACTTACACTGGGATTTTTGCTGTAGATAAAATCTTTCCATGGATGTGTTTAAAGAGATGTCTCCTCTGATACAACATAATATAAAGATAATGATACAGATAATAGTTAGCATAATCACAATTTAATTGTTATCAAATGTCATAGTAAATTATGTATACCTTCATAAATAATCAAAGTGGTTGAATTATACATCTAGATTAATATTTGTAAATATAGTAGATTGTTTGGCAAAAGGCCAACAAACCAGATAAAAAAAAAATGAAGTATTGATCTCAATAATCAGTAAAGTGTTTATATATGATTGAATAAATATAAAGTATCCGATGCACCTTGTATAAGTAAGAGATATAATGATGTCAAAATTTAATTATTTTGGGATGGAACTGATAATAATTATTGTATTAATGTATTTGTTGATCAGAATATGTGCCCTACGCAGCGTGCGTTACCATAAGATATTGTATAAGAATGTTCTGGACAAAGTGTCCGCGCAATGTGCGCATTTACATAATGGACAAGGTGTCCGCGCAAGGTGCGCAATTATATTTTGGACAAGGTGTCCGCGCAAGGTGCGCATTTGTATTATGGACAAAGTGTCCGCGCAAGGTGCGCAATCATTTATTGGGCAAAGTGCCCGCGCAAGGTGCGCAATTATTTATTGGTCAAAGTGCCCGCGCAAGGTGCGCAATTATTTATTGGGCAAAGTGCCCGCGCAAGGTGCGCAATTATTTAGTGGGCAAAATGTCCACGCAACGTGCGCACTAATATCTAATAACATTACATTTGTTAACAAAAGTAAATCGCACACTACGCTATCAAATAAATTGTAAATTAGCACAAAATATTTACTCAATGTCTATTTTTGTAAATCTCTTAATTAACCTGTTATAGTATCAATAAAATTGTTTTGTCCATTACATTTTCTATAAGTTAAGGATAACGTAGTTTAATATTTTTGAGTATGTTCACGAGGGCGTGAACTTATATCAGGATGGACGAGCTGTTAGGTTCATAAAATATATGTATAAATTATTGATGTATAAATACACAATTTGAATAAGAATATAAACTTTAATATTACTTTATTAATAGTCTGTGACTGTTTTGCTTCCTGGGCAGTCGTTCGTTCTTTCACCCGTTCGTTCACCGTTCATCTTTTGAAGTAATCAGTCGAAGAGTGACAGTTGTACGGAAAAGAGCTAACGATTGAATATTTGTCCCGATGAATAGAAAAATTAAAATAACTAATACTGTATGCAACAAGAGTGGAATATTATATGTATTGATATAAACCTGGAGTTTCCTTGAGTAATCTATTACAATAGGAATATCAAAGGATTTGAAATGTAAGGGGAAAAATCCGCCAGAGTAAGCCGATATGATTTTTCTTTTGTACCTTTACCTACCCTTTTCTAAGAATATGCTACATACACAAATTTGGGTTTTTTCTTTGTTAAAAAAAAGTCATGTCTTTTTAGTTAAAAAAAAAAATACTGACTAAGGCTATATTCAGTTTGAAGAAATGTTTTCTTTGAAGTATTGATTTTTTTCTTGATTGGATCTGAAACAATCTATTTTATATGCCGAGCAAAGCCTATTTTTTTAGTAAATTAAATGAACGAACAAAGTATCTTTGTAACATCAAGGTTACAAAGATACTTTGTCCTTCATTTAATTTACGTCCGGGGCGTGTCACTGACCAGTATAAAATTGATCGTCTAAACGTCAATGTAAACTCTTAAAACAATAAAGATATTTCTCACGTTATATCTCGATAATATTTCAAAAGTGTTTGCTCAAAAAGATATTGGTATTCGTCCATAAAGAGCTTTATTTTATAAATTCCTGCGGTAAACATACAATTTCTTTAAGGCATTTAAAAAAATCCAGTCACTCTCATCACAGTTGCCGCATTGGTTTCGGCTTCATCGAGTACACAATTTACAAAACACGCACACTTCCAAATTAAATTGTATTTGTTTATTTTAATTGGCGCTTAGAAATGATCGCATCTGAGTGGTCCCGTCAAGGTTATGTTGTTACGCCGCGCCAAACTTTACAAACCACGCCCGGCGCGGTGAGCTTTGCGTTCTGCTGTTTTTGAGCCTGACTTACATTTCTTTACATATATATTCGTTGGTTCATGTTTTATGTACACATTCATATAATTCATTTATTTCGATAGCTACCTCCCGACCAAAAGTCATGTAGTTCAGATTTAACATCTGAAAGTTATCGTCAAACAAACATAGTAATTACCTATCCTGCCATCGCAACCACGCTTATTTCAGTCATAATACGGCGACGATCTTGACGCTTTGTTACTTTTACCACTATTTTCGCTTTCAAATACATAACGCACCTAATTTAAGTACGAGTAAGTATATCTATCTACTTATTATTGATTCGCTGGTCTTTTGTTCAAATTTAATTACGCTACGAACCTTATTCCCTTCCCGTATACTTTAATTGGATCCTAACAATAAATTGGCCATATTTAGTTCTGGAATATTGAGACGGGTCGAGCTTGTATCCGACAGCTTATTTATGACATCTTAGGGTGAAATTTCATCGAACTGTATTCACTTTAATAATATGGAATTTTGAAGCGCTCGTAGCGTAGCATACTAAGTCATTCTTAACCGATTATTTAGGCGACAGCCGCTGTGATCATGCCTTGGATGGGTGACCAATAGTGACATTACTACTTTGGAGGGCACAGTCGTTGTCTTTGGATGGCAGTCGTCATAGCATTGTAGAAGGGCATTTTGCGAATGTCCGATGTCTACCTATATACCACACTCAAGTAGAAAATCTGTCGTCAAGCACCTAACGGTGTGTTCCGGCAGCTGTCCTTGAGAGCCAGTAATTCTAGGTTAGCCTTAACAACATCTACGACTACATCATCACTTACCATGAGGTCAGATAGTGGTCAAAGACTATCTTCTATAAAGAAATTGGTGCGCTAACGCAAAACTGTCATAGTCACTAAATTACTTCTACTACCAAATATTTTTCTATGCAGGATTTGCGATATAACAGCACCGGTTTCTAGCATTGAAAAATCTGAAATAACTTGGGGAAGTCGAACCAAAAAAATTTGAGCTCAGAGAATCAGCGTAGCCAATCGACTCCAATAACTTATTTAAAATCTCTCAGGGTTCTAACCCCTCTGTCTGAATTTTTTATTCTATTTTATGAGGTCGAGTCAACTGATCGATTAATTTCATAAAAACGATCATGCACGTGTGTTTTCACTACCCTGTTCTACAATAGACGTAGTGCATTCATAATTTCTTTTAATTCGTAAGCAAGGAAACAAGATTGTGTACATTTTCTCTAGTTTGGCCTTTCTATTCTTGAAATTTGTCATGTCCGCTAAAATTACTGTCTTGTATGGGTTCTGTAAAGGAAACAGTACCCTATTACCACGCCTACAGTATCTGTTCGAGCTTTAGAGGACTGTATCTTTGCACCGTGATAGGTAAGTACATGACGTAGATTGTTATATCATGTTGATAGTCTAGCCTTTGATCTCTATCGCACTTGATGGTAAGTGACGATGCGGTCGAAGATGTTGTTTGGGCTAACCTAGAACTTGGTTCTCAATGACAGCTGTCGTTATTCTATAGGAAATAAAGCGTAAGCTTGGCGACATGTCTGTATTATATATCTAAATAATATTGCAAGTACAATAGTGCTATTTAGAAATATAACGAACGATGCGATTTGAAAATCGTACATATCAAATTATTGGACCACAATTATGGCAGACTATTTAAAAAAATAATTAAGTATCTAATAAAACAATATGGATGGTCTCATACTAAAAATGTAATTATTCAATTTTACATAGCATAAGTTTTATTTACTCTATAGTAAAAATATATACAAGCTACAAATATGATATGATTACAAGACTAACTTTAGTTGAACTACAAATATTAGAAACGTAAAGCTAAGTGCGACCAAGACTCACGCTAAGGATCCCGAAATGAACGAAAACAAATCGTTTTTTTCGTGTAAAATAAAAAATTGTATAAAAATGTATTTTTCTTGGTTGTTGGTACGAATACTTCTAGCTGCATGTCTGATTCGCATTGGCAGTTTTATAAATATTATTAAACCGAAAGTGGCATAGTTTGCGTGGTGGTAGGGCATGCCCGCCTAGCTATCAACCACCCTCAAGTAGGAAATCTTTCACCAAGAATATAACGGTGTGTGTCAGCAGCTAACGGTGTGTGTCCCTGAGGGCCAGTCTTTCTAGGTTAGTCCTAACGACATTTTGGAAGACATTATCAATTACCATCAAGTGAGATACTGGTCAAAGGCTAACCTATCAGTTATAAAAATGCGGGCTCCATGCGGATTTGCATATTTTTGAATACATAATTAAAATTGGGACACAATACTTATGTAGTCGGACAAATTGCCATAGCACTATGAATTCCCGTTAGTAACTCAACACGTGCAATAGAGTATCGTGCAGTATCTGCCATATTTGATTTATTCTACCATAAAAATAGATTAACGAGCAAAATCTGACTAAGTTTCAGAAATGTAATACTTTGGAATTGCACTCTAACCCTCTCATGTACTGTACTGTAACAGCCGGATCGTCCACTGTTGAACACAGCCTCACCTATTAAGGGGGTATTTGCCATAATCCCCACGCTTGGCAGGTGTCTTGGGGATCGCAGTGTAAGTAAGCAGTTCTTTAGAAGGCGCTTCTGCCCACCTTCCAGTATTTTTCCCTTAGTCGTCTCTTACGACACCCACGGGATGATATGGGTAGGTGCAATTCTAACCCGGCACCCCACGGGACCCCTCTTATAAGTGGTAAATATTCGTCGATAGCTTGTTGCATATCGAAGATAAGTCTGACATTTGGAAAATTCTCCCAAATTGGAACTCAATTCAATTTCTTGTACGGTAGAATTTGTGTACTTCCTAAAAACTTCTAGTAAGCGTACCAAAATGCATAGCAACTCCCTTTAATATATAACCCGTAGATTGACATAATTGTCGGCTGAAATACAAGGACTATGTTGACAGTCGATGCAGACTAACCGTTGGTGAAGTGGTGAAAGCATACCTTTCGAATCTTGTGATCCTGAGCTGCATGCCATTGCCACGAATGAAAAAAAAACCAGAAGGTTGGCAGCAACGCCTTCCGAAGAACTCCAGTCTTACACTGGAATCCTGAAGACTGAAGTAGAAAGAACTCTTTGTGCTAGTTCGTCCGGGGATATATTACCACTATACCTATTTCTACAACCAATAAGTAATGTTCACATTACGGTGTTCCGATTCTAAGGGCATGGGTTCACGTGGCCCATTACAGGCACATGAGACTTAACAACTTTGTCCCAGGGTGATGGGCGCCACTTGTGACGAACTGCATCTGTTATGGATATGCATATCTTGGATGGCATCCAAACGTACGTAGCGTATTATAACCCTCTCCTCCCCCCCCTCCCCCTAGCGGAGGAGGCTTTTGTTCAACGGATGACGTCATGGTATTGATAATTGGAACAAAAATATAACTTTTTTGTATTCGTTAAGCAAGCATATGATATTATTATGACCGCAGTTTCATCCACAAGAAAGTGAGTTGCCTATATAGAAGGTACTCGTATATTCACTCTGTACTTGAAGACACCAGATTATATCATAACAAAATAGAGAGATAATGTTATATATATCAAACACTCCGAAGTGAAGCCTGTAAAATAGCTTTTAGGAATACATCAACGGAGTCAAAGGCTGATATTTAGGCGAATCGCCCCAGCTCCCCAGAGGCTACATTATTCCAAAAAGCGCTGTACTTGGGCTTGATTAAGATTTAGAAGCTATCCCGATGTGAAATACCGATCTGTTTTAAAGAACTCTCAGATTTTTAGTACTTGGAGCTAGTTAATCTTGATGATGAACAAAAAAAAAGTTATATGATATTATTTTTTTAATAGTGAAGGTAGACCGCGACTATAATACATTTGATTGTATACGCTAGAGACCAGAATTCCTGGCTACCCGCAGCGTGAGAAGCTAGTTTGGACCCAGCTCGGCTAATGTCATTGAAAAGCGTCCTTTGTAAGGCCTTTTTGCATGACTTGGCAGCCTTCTTCGGTGGTCGGATTATTATTTGCACTGAAGATTATACCATATTAGCTGCATTTTTGGAAGTGCGCCCCGATGATTTGTTGTTTAATGTTTTCATATATTTGCAATTTTTGGGTACACGCCCCGGAGCTGTGATTTTGTGTGTCCCCGCAGGCATCCGCTTCAGTTTTTTGTGCGTTCTACCAATCATATGTTTCCGCCCATTAAGCAGTACCCAAGAATCACGTGTAGTAGAAAAAAACTTCATACGCGGGCGTGATGATCTACTGAACTCTAGCGATACGTTGGTGCATTACACACCTTTACCCATCCCTGTGGGGTTTTCAAATGTATTATTAAGCACCTCGCATCTGAGAGTGTAAGGCAACTCTCCGTTACGAAACAAAGAAGTCTCCAATTTCACACTGCAATGTTTATCTGCTAGCCTTTGACCATTATCTTACCTTTGGTAAGAAATATATATGTTCGGAACGCAACTTACGGTGGGCAATGTACTCGTTTGTCTTTGGCGCGCTTCTCTTTTTGGAGCGGAACTCTGTGGTTAGTTTTGTTCGAAAGACTTTAAAAAAGATAGAACTTTGCAAGTTTATAAGTGAAGTGCAGTGTTTTTGAACTATGAACTAATACTTAATTGTGTCGTATTTGTGACTTTGAAGAATCTCAAGAAGAGAACTGGATTCTTCACTAGCACAACCCAAGCAGTAAGTACTTAGTTAATGTGTCGTTGGCCAACCTCTCATTAATTGGGGAAGCGGAAGGGTGGGGTCTTCGAAGGGAAGAAGACAGGAACAACTTTGTAAGTCGATTGACTGTATTTTATTTTCAGCCCCACGTACCGTGGGCAGTTAGGATTCACATAACAGGTTGTCCAGGTGGGGAGTCTGCTTACCATGCCTGCCTAGGAAATCTGGAATCTTAACAATATAAAATAGGATTAACATAGATTGACTGACATTCATGGTCAGCAGCTGGAATACACTGTTGGGAGCTAAGTGACGGAAATTTTCAACTTGGACCACTTTTGAGTTAAAAAATCTAGCAGCTAAGCTACCCAGGCGATTGCATTCGAAAAATGCCCTATTATTATAAAACTTTATAATGATACGAGGTCAGTAACATAATATTCTGTAATAGTAGATACAAGTGAGTTAAGTTCTGATTTACGCAACCCATAGCCTCGTGTATAATGAGCAAGTTGCTCACGAGTTTCATACGCACTTTTTCAACACCCTTGCGAGGAAAAACAATATATCGCACAAATGCGATAAAAACAACATGCGAAATTTATGGCGCGCAAGTTTTTTTTTGCGCGCGGCAAATGTATGTTTACATGTATTTAGCCTTAAACCTCTTTGTTGTTACAAATCTGTATTACCCGGTTAAATTGAAAATGCTCTGTTTACTCGCATATAATTTGCAGTTAGGTACTAACTTAACTTTGTAGGGATAATTCTATTACGCACGTGTATAATATTATTATGCACGAGGGTGTTATAGCTCGGTTTATGGCCCTAAGAACGATATAATAAAGCTCACTTTACAAGCAAAGGTGCTGAAAAATTTTATTATTGTTACTTTACTCCAAGCAGCACCCTATGTACCGTGCTACATACATTCCACAGCAAGCTTTAGGTATTATGACGTAGTGAGCGGTGAGCCCCTCGCTTCTGAAACTAGATTACCTCCGTGTCGCGACACAGATGTATCCACATTCACACCGGAATGTTTCCTTTATTGTTAATAGAAACATTCAATTGAAGCAGCGATTATACACAACTGTCTCGAAACTTTGGAATGGGTTTTGAAATTGAAAATAAACTAAGTGGGTAGGTAACTAGGTAACCAGTCTTTGCAACCTTCTTTACAATAAATTAGTAACTGTTTCTCTGCTCGCGACTTCACTAAATGAAAGAATGTAGGTAGGTACTGGCTACATGACATACAAAAGTATTATTCAGGCATCTAGTTTCTAGATAATAAGTAGGTAGGTAGTATTAGGCAGGTAACTCAGGGCCATTCTTGTTAAACTTTTTTTATCAATGTATTATATTATAAATTTATTATAATGTTTGTTTAAATGACGTAGGTGACAGAGGCTAATTTGGCTAATGATTTTTTATAATCTCAAACTGTATAATAGGCTTTTTTTATCAAAATGCTTTTCACGTGCACCCACAATTTTCTTTCTATGAGCAATGTAATATCTCAAGTAACTTTATTATAAATTTATACAGTTCTCTAAGAAGGAATTTTTATGTATCTTTGCTGATGTAAAAGGATTTTTTATGTTTAATTGTGCTTGTCACTGTTCATTTTAAATATATTGAAGTTTTTGAAGTTTTTACTATCATACTTAATATTTTCAAAGATATACAAGACTTTATGCAGTTAAAATATCAACTTCTTTAAAAAAGTTCCTCAGAACTTGGCGATTTAATATAAAGAGCGAATTGCACGCTTTTGTCAGTATATTGTCTCTATCTCAGCTGCAGCCCCCCACAGCAATACACCATACGATATAAAACTGTATTCTAAGGCATCAGACAAATACACTTGTTCAACTTTTTTCCAGTCACAACGCAACATGACAAGCAACGAAGGTTTTTTAATGTAATTGTGGGTACAAAGAAGAGTACTTTCAATTTTTTTTACCTAGTTTATATAACTTTTTATTGGTTTATGTATATCATTATAGCCATAAATGAAATAAGGTCAAATTAAATATCAAATTATTAGTTTAGTTTTGGCCAACTATCTAGGTGTTATTATTAAGTTGCACATAAATGACATCTACATCTCAGACTATAAAACAACGTTTTCTTTGAACATTAATATAAAAAAAATCTCACTATTTCATACCAAACTCCATAAAATTTTTGTTTTTCTATTACAAGGATAATATAAACAATTTTACCCACTAATTCTTTATTTTTTTTGTTTATTTAATTTACTTTAAAGATTACTCAGGAATTTGTAAACTCCTACTTCTCGATTATATAACTCAGCAGCGCAAGTACCGAACTTACCGATCGCTAAATTTGACATTACAATCGTCTAAATTCGATAAAACGGGTTATATCGATGTTTGCAACAACCCGTTTTATCGAATTTAGACGATTGTAATGTCAAATTTAGCGATCGGTAAGTTCGGTACTTACGCTGCAGCAGCGCAAGTACCGAACTTACCGATCGCTAAATTTGACGTTACAGTCGTCTAAATTCGATAAAACGGGTTATATCGATGTTTGCAAACACCATTTTATCGAATTTAGACGATTGTAACGTCAAATTTAGCGATCGGTAAGTACGGTACTTGCGCTGCGAAACCCTTATTGAATAAAATATAGGAAATATAAAAAAAATTACGTACAAATTGACCTTTTAGGTAGCAAACACCTATTGCCATCTTGGTGGAAACAATTTGACCACACACACCTAATAAGCTATGGCGCTTTCTGTTATTTTTCTAATTTGAGTTAAGTAATACCTAAATATGGGTATTATTTGAATATATATATTGGCGTATTTCGCAAATGAATCAACATTAATCTTATCACCTCGACATATAGGGTCACGGCATGTAACTAATCAGAATAACAATTTGAATTCTATAAGTGTGTCATCTTTACTATTTGAACCATTTATGTCACACGAGTCTTCGATGTGGCCATGGTGCATGAAAAACAGTAGGATTCAATTATAAAAGCTCACAGTTTAGGCAACAGTTAGTACAAGTAAGTAGAGGCTTAACAGTACAGAATACCTAAAAATATTGCAGGTAGTCCAATTCCTCACCTAATCCGGACTGCCAATTAATTGACTCCACTTTTACTCACCAAGGACGATGAGAAACAATTTTCTGTAGATTCTGTCCACATTTTCGACGTATCCAAGTTACTCAGTACGAGGCTCGCGGAGTTCACGAGCCACTGTGATTGTAGAGTTGCGTAGAAAAATATCCTTAGTATAGTTTCGCTGTTAACGCGCTCTTCCCTGTTTATCCAACCATCTGTCACGTTCACTTTATTCAATGGCTACAACGATATTTGCTATTGTATACTTTCTACTTAATATATGTATATATATATTTAATATACGTGAAAATAGTGACATCATGAAGTATACTTTCATCTGCGGGTCTACCCTTAATGAAAGTAGAAGAAAAATTGTTATGTAAGTTCGAGAAAGTCATGAAAGTTATTACATATGACCCTAAAGATTATTTACTATAGATTGTCCGACATGCTTTTGACGCATTTTAAGATGATAAATTATATTCCCACAAGCTTATGTTTCCTGAAATGCAAACATAAACTTTACCATTACCATACAAATAAAATATATATTCACTGTCTTTTCAATCGTCGAAGAGCATAATTTCTGTAATGAGTTTACAAATGACAAGTATTACTTTGATAAACAAAATCACGTTTTGGTTTTTGAAATAGTAATAAAAATAAAAATAAAATAAGCCTTTATTGCTGTTAACCTATTTAACTAAACATTACATATTAATACAGAAATGAAAATGATAATAATATAATAGAACTATATAAATTAACTAATATATATTCCCGACATTCGGCTCATCTCTCTCCTTAACAGCTTGTCTTTCGACAAAGGCCTCCTCTAAGGATTTCCATGTGTTTCTGTCCTTTGCTATACGTAACCATTCTGGCCCAGCTACTTGCTGCAAGTCGTCTTCCCATCGCTTCGACTGTCTTCCTCTACTTCTTTTGCTTTCTCTAGGGTACCATTCCGTTATTATTCTAGTCCATTTATCTTTCTTTTCTCTCAGCATATGACCTGTCCAACGCCATTTTAATTTTCTGCATATTGATTGCACTTTTCCAAACTTAGTCTTTCCTTTGATCTTTTTTAATCGTATTTTATCCCTTCTTCTTACTCCCAATACGCTTCTCTCTATCCCATTCTGACATATATTTAATTTATTTTGTTGTTGTTCAGTTAAAGCCCAAGTTTGGCATCCGTATGTAAGACATGGCAGTATGCAAGCATTGAAGACTTCGTTTCTCTGCCATAGGTATTTCTTCATTTTTCATAATTTCGCTCAACGACCAGAATCTCTTCCAAGTGTTTGCTATTCTTCTTTCTATTTCTTTTTGCATGCTCTCTGTTAGTGATACTAATTGGCCCAAATAAACATATTCGCTTACATATTCTAAATGTTGATTGTTAACTGTAATAGCATTTTTTTGTGAGGAGTTGGTCATTACTTTTGTCTTTGTTATATTCATTGTGAGCCCTGCATTTGCACTTTCGTCTGATAATTGCTGTAGCATTTTTTCCAAGGTCATCGGGCATTCAGAGAAAAGTATTAAATCATCAGCGAATCTCAAATGACTCAGTTTGTCTCCGTTCACGTTGATTCCGAAATCCTCCCAACCCAGTCTCCTAAAGATCAACTCCAACACAGCGGAGAATATCTTTGGCGAAATAGGATCACCTTGACGGACGCCTCTTTTTATCGGAAACTCTTCGCCTGACCTTTCCAGTTTTATTTGTGCTTTACTTTTCCCATTAATATTTTTCAGTATGCGTATGTACTTTTTATGGACCCCTTGTTGTTCTAATGATTCCCATATGTAGTGGTGTTCCAGGGAATCAAACGCCTTGTTGAAGTCTACGAAGGCCAAGTAATATGTTTTGTTGTATTCTTTGTATTTCTGGAGTATCTGGCGTAGGACGTGTATGTGGTCAATAGTTGAGAAGTTGCTCCTAAATCCAGCTTGCTCCCTCGGCTGGTTTTGATCAAGGGTGTTTGTTAGTCTAAACAATAGTATTTTAGAAAATACCTTATATATATTAGACATTAAGCTTATTGGCCTATAATTGTTAATATCTCCTTTGTCTCCTTTTTTGTGTAACAAAACTATCACGGATTTTGTCCAATCCTCTGGGATAACTTCTGCTGTTATTATTTCGTTAAACAAATTGGTTAATTTAGGGACAATTACCGGCATGGACATTTTGAGTAGTTCATTGGTGATTTGATCGGGACCAGGTGATTTTCCTAACTTCTGCATAGTAATAGCTCTTTCTGTTTCTTCTTTTAGAATAGGTGGTATAGGTTCAGAATCTTGTGCGTCGTCTATCATAGTATTAGCAAGTTTATTATTTTTGCTTGTGTACAACTCCTTGTAATATTCCGTAGCAATCTTTAATATATCCGATCTTTTTGCAGTACTTCTTCCTTGTTTGTCTTTCATATTTGGCATCCAATTCTTTTTCGATTCTAATTCTTTAAACGCTTTCTTTACTCCGCCTGTTTTCTTAATATGATATTGGAAAGTATTTGTCCTTTTTTGCTTTCTGTCTTTCCTAATATTTTTATTGATATTTTTACTTATTTCTGCGATATCTTTTCGTGTTTTTTTGTTTTTATTGCCTTGTAAGAGCAATTTTCTTTCTTTGAGTAATAGAATTGTTTCGGCGGATAGCTTGGCTTTATCATTTGTAGACGCTTTGCGAGCTTCAGTTTTGAGAATATTCACAAAATCGCAGTATGTCGCTTCAATTGTTTTATTGTATTCTGTTTCTTCTCTTCTGTCTAGGATTTCTTTTAAGCTCTTTATTATCTCTACATTATTTTTAATGTTCACATAGGGAACCGATTCATGATGCAGCTTTCGACTTTTCTTTATATGTATCCCTCGTAACGTTGCACGAATCATTTTATGGTCAGAGTTAAAATTGAGATTATGTAAAACTGATAGATTTTTAAAAACCTTTGGTTTATTGGTCATAATGTAGTCGATTTCATTTTTAAAGACTCCATTTGGGGAAGTCTACGTCCATTTCTTATTCTTTTTCTTTTTGAAGAAACTATTCAGAATACTTAATTTGTTTTCTAAACCGAAGTTAACCAATCTTTGTCCATTTTTGCTCCTGTTGCCATTACCGTATCTTCCTACCGTGTACTCTTCGCTACTTTGACATTCTCCAATTTGTCCATTAAAATCACCCATTATTATTACTCGTATATTTTTATGAGCAGTATCAACAGTACTTTGTAATAGTTGATAGAATTTTTCTATTTTGTTCATATCTTGTTTTTTATCTGCTTCAGTTGGCGAGTAAACCTGAATAATTGACCATAATTCATCTCTGCTGTTTTGTATGGGAAGTTTGATGTTGAGTATTGCTATTCTTTCGGATATGCCTTTCAATTCCTCGATTCGGTTGATGTATTTCCTTTTTATCAAAAAACCAACGCCGTATTGCCCTGGTGTTTCTCCTTTGTAATGCAGAATATAGTTCCCGTGGTCTTCTATTCCTTCTCCTAGTCTTCTCACCTCGCTTATTCCAATAATGTCCCAATTAATTTCTTTGATTGCCGTTTCTAGTTCAATGAGTTTCTCTGGGGATCTTAACGATCGTGTATTAAGTGTCGCTATGTGTATGTCGTAGTTATTATTCCTTTTTTGTTTGTCTAACCTTAGAGGGTGTTGGTCGTTTTCCCCCACGATGACCAGTCGGCTTGGGGGAGGGTGTGATTTTCCTATTGAATGTATTTTTGTTTCTTTGTGTTGTTGTATTTTTTTCCGATTGCCGGGAATTAGTTGCTACTGTTGCTTGTTTGTAGAGACGTTAGTAAGAGAATTGGATCTCATTCTCATCATGTCAAATGCGTTGGTTCTATTGGCATTAAAGGGTACGGTGGCTTGCTGTTTTTTAGGCTGACAGTGTGAAGAATGTGGTGAAGAAGATGTTTCCCGTTTTCTTTTTTTCTTTAGTTGTTTCATTTTCCTTCACTACAAGCTTATCATATTTCAAAAACTCTATTTTACCCTTTTTCCTTTCTTCTATTAACTCCGCCTGTAACGCCTTCCTTTTGGCTAGTACTTCCTTTGGATAGTCCTCAGTGACATATATCTCCTTAAGATCTTTTTTATTTTTCATTATCTCATTCTTTTTCCACCCGTTTACGAAAGAACAGAAGACTGGCCTCGGTTTGTTACCTTCTGTACTTCTTTTTCCTAACCGGTATAAATTGTTTATTGCATTTTCTTCGATATCAATTTTTATGTCGCTTTTGATAGTTTTCTTTATCATATCCATTAATTCTATCGTTGTTTTCTCTTTTTCATCCACGCCAAATATAATTATATTGTTATTCCTTTTTTCTCTTTTCAAGTATTCTATCTCTTTCGCTTGAGTTTCTATTTTTAACTTTAAGCTCTTGTTTTCTTCTATGATCGGGATTAATTTTTCATCCATTCTAGACATTATGTTGTTCGTAATGGATTCAGTAATTTCCTCAGATTGTTTTTGCATTTCTAGTTTCATTTTGTCAAACAAAAGTTGGAATTGTGTCTCCATTTTGTTAATTTTTACGTAGAACGGAACGTAAAACAATAAAATGTTTTTAGACACTGGCAACACTGACATAAAAGTCTAGATTTGTCAAAGTCGAAGAAATATCCTCTACCTTACTTGCGGCATGCGGAATAATCTATGGTCTAACCTCAAAATGTTGTTGATATATTTTCTTCTTTGTTGTGGTTTAATGTGCAAATTACGCTTGCGTTGTTATCTCCAACCCTTACAATTCCTCTTTTTGTTGTTGCACAGTTCTATTTCGGAGTGTTATTTGTTAATAAGTATTTTATTTTTAGTTCTTAGCGTGACTGAAATGACTTTAATGTTTACACTTCGAAGACCGGAACCGGAAAAAAAATGAAATAGTAAGTCTTAATAAATCTCTAACAACTCTGTTCACGAAAACTGCAATTATGAAAGTATCTCGATGATTATGATATAATGTTGATAAGTATAATGTCGCATTTAATACATACGCCTGAGATGTATAAACTATATATCTAAAAAGATAAAATACATATAATATTAGCCTGAGGAATATTATAGACTTAAGTATATTACTTGACCTTCTCAACGACTCTATAAAATTATAAATAACCATTATTTATTAGGAGCCATTGCACAACTTAACCACGTATACACATAATAAACCATCAGTGTTCAATTTCTTGTCAATCAACGTGGAGGAGAATGTGGATGCAAGTGACTTAGAATTTTGATTCGAGAGACACCAAGTAATATACTCACAATGTATAAACGATATTAAATTTCCTTTACATATTGTCTTTTAACACGTTTGATCCCATTTTATGGAGAACAGTGCACTTATTCTCACTTACTCACCAGAATTTGAATTATAAATATTTTTTTTAATTTTCACATGATTCCCTTCTATTCATAGGTATATGATGACAAACCTTCAAAACCTTCAAGACCTATTTTTGAAACTGGCAATTTCAAAACTCTAATAAAAAAATCTGTCTTTTAATTTTTTTTGGTGTATAATTGCACTAGGTACATAAAATTAAAAAACCGATTTAAAAGCTTCGTTCCTATTGAATATCGAATCAGGCATTCGAAAGTTATGAGAAACATACTTGGGTACATATTTAGTAATATTAATATAATCAAATATTATATACATAAGGACCCCAAACTATATGACTAGCTCAGTTACTACGTAAATGAAATGTGTAATTTCAAGGTTGAAAAAATTTTAGAGCACAAAACTTTTACCTCGGTCCGGAATCGAACTAGAGTCTTACGGTTATACTTAAACCAACCACACGATGGAAAAGAAAATATGCGAATTTTGAGCTCCAATTTTTAATAACCGTCATACTGGACTCCACATGATCGAAAAATATGTTAAAATTTTACTGTCATGATTATATTGCTTCCCTAGTGTCGGTTACTGTAGCATAGATACATATTTCTCTATGCGGTAGAGTACTAAATTTGCATCTCCTTCTACCGCCTTAGTAACGAAAAAAAAGGTTTAGGCTAACAGCTCGATTCGTATAACCCATAGAGATATAAAATACTATTTAGAGTGGCAGCCATGTCAGTTTCCTTAGAAAACGAGCGTAGCTAGTTCAACACATGTAAATGATACGTGACATTATATCTTTATTGTTCACTACAAACAATCCGATTCCCTGATTAGTCCCATTTTTACCCAATTGAAACGTTTAATAAGCCAATTTATAACAGTTGAAAATACACCTTATCTAAATAGTGGTAAGTTTGAATTTCTTGTGAACTATGTCAAGCTATCGCAAGTTGCCAGTTGACAATATCTGTACAGTAATTGTGCAGTCTCGGCTCAGTCAAGTATGATTTCAATTTGAAAATCGTTCCTTGGTAAAATTTGAGATAAGACAATTGAAAAATAGTTCACAAATAACTGCACAAAAAATGGTTACGAGAATATATTTATTGGGTTAGCTAGTCAAATTTGATCTTATTTTATTTATTTATTCGGTACAAAAAGTGGTATCCTAGCCAGTGATGTAGTACATTTTATCGATAAACTTTTCCTTCGACCTAAAACGATTTATAGGTTATGCGTGATGTGCTGTGCGTTTGTGCTATAATAAGTTTTCATGCGGTTTTATATAATCATTTGAATATGTAGTAATGACAGGCATCTAAGCATCTTGACTGAACCATATAGCTCACTAGTATTTCTATACCAAAAGCTTAAAAGACCGCTGAAAACAGAAGCATGTGGAAGAGCATAGTACATCGAGCGATTAACACTACTTCAGACCTAGACATGACCTTCAGCAATGATGATGCTGAATAAGAAAAAGACGATAAAAATAAAATAAAGCTATTACTGCGAAGCACAGCTTAATTTCACAGCTTAATAATATCGCACACCCAGATCAACACTGCACTAAGGCAAAATAGCACTTATTTCAGAATCAACGAAAAACAGTTTTCTCCTGTTGTATCAAAGTTATTGCTAAAGTCTTGAACATTTCATGAAACCATTCCATTTTGATTCAGTCTTATATAGTTTGTTCCCGTCACTTAGCGTATATAAAGTGAAAATATGAATTTTTCGTCTTAATTCACTATTGTCAAATTATTGAATGAAATAAAAATGAATTATTTTGAGTTACACATATTTTGTTGATTGATTCTGAAATAATTCACTATTATTCTTCCGTCTATTGGTTTAGAGCAAATAAGCAATAATGACCTATTTATTTTGTTTTCAGGGATGTACCTAATAAAAGTAAAATAAAAGATAAAATATTACGAAAATCAGTACTTGTTTTATTGTTTGTTTTACATAATCAACTATTTTAATGCGGTAACATAATAATTATTATATTAAGAGCCGTTTTGGACGCTATCAATGGCACATAGTATCAAAACATGGTAAGCACAAAAAAAAGCTAAACAAATTGTTTATAAAATAATGATAGGTACTTAGACATTTCTGTTAACAAAGATTAAGATTAAGAAAAATTGCAAAAATATAAACTTTAACCATTGTTTTACAAGTATTTAGGCAATTATCTTGGACTTTTATTGTAATAGGTACAGATAAAAAGAGAGTACACCATATTATAGTACAGTAGGTAGGTACATAATACAAAAACTGGTATAAAATTTTAAAAACAATACAAATATAAAAATAAATGTGACTTTAAACTTAAATCAACAAGGAAACAATACTTTTGAGCATAAACAACCTATACAACAAGTTACTGTTACTGAATATTATATATGTTACAGTATTAATACTAATAAACTACTAATACTGCTAAGTACCGTAGACTCTCTTTACTTAAAGTAGTATCTTAAACTCTAAGATAATCTATGATAACCAGTCTTGTCAGGGTAAGAAGTCTTATTTATAGGTGTACTTAAACAACAACAAATATTAATCAACTTGAACTTAAAAATCAACAAGTACCTAGTACGTTCATAATAATAGAATATAAAAGGCGAGGGAAAATCTCTCTAAAACTTTGAACTAAGATAGGAACTCAGCGTTTCGTTTTTCAGTTAGACTCTAAATTTAACGCAGTCTTATAATAGGAGTTAAAGTAACTTGCAGGAATTATATTTTTGTCGATTAACTCCATAATATCTCTCTTTTTGTTTTCAGCCAGAGGTTGCCTTTCCGTATATGCTTTAAGCAACAGGGGAGAAAAGTCTTGATCTTTGTAGCGTCTTGAACGATTTCGAACACAAACTTTCTTAAAATTGGTCTCTTCGAACGATGTTTTATAAAAGAATGTCAGAGGATTTTGTTTTTCAACGCGAAGTTGTTTAATGTAAGGATGAGGATAATAACCATTTGAGCTGGTTATTATCCTCATCCACATTAAAGTTATTACCCCAAGCCTCCTGAAGGACTTTAAGGTCGTAAAAATCGTCATGTGAAAGCTCTTCTACGAGATACGGCTGTCCTGTTTTTTTGGCAGTACGAATCAGAGTAGCATATTGCTGTGGGCAGTAAATAGGGCCAGATTTCAAATGTCTTTTTATCTGTTTTTCTATTACACTGTGGACATTGTCGCCTTCATTTTGTGAATGTCCTCGAATTAAAAATTTGTGGGTTATAGACTTTACTCTTAGCGTATTAACTGCATAAGCATAGAGGGACAGTATGTATTTATTTTTTTGTTGCCCACAGCAATTATCGCTATAGAATATAATGTCAACATCAGTATTAGGATCACTCTTTTCAAGTACCATCTCGATATATTTAAGGACAACTTCCTATCTCAACAGCGCCACGCTTTGCTTCGGTCTCGTCCCAGAAATAACAAACAACATCCTTTGCCATCAAGTCACTTACAGTAAAGTTCAGACAGTTTATTCTAGATTTATAAAAAAAAAGAGAAACATGGACTTTAGGAACCTGCATAACAGCTTGCAGGTCATATACTGCTACGATGACATCCTTCTTCTTTTTATCAACTTCTTTTTCCAATCTGGACAATTCTTTTTCTTTGAGGTGGATTTCATAATTTTCACGCAGGTTAGCCTTACCCTCAACATTAGCATTTTTGTAACTTTCGCATAGATCGCATTGGTCTTTTTTTGGTACGTGAAAAGAAATATTGAAGTCCTCATTGAATATTCTACTGAATGTTGAAGCTGAAGCAGGAGGTACATTATTTTGCTCTCGGAGTTGTTTGTAATCTCGATACAAGTCTGCCAAACATTTCTCACATGGTATATATTCTCTTGTAGTTTGAGCCCTCAGATAATGCGACTCTATTCGGGGAATAGAGTTTATGAAATTGATCACACTGTCTTTTATTTCAGTATCTATTTTGCGTTGATTACCATGCTTCCCTCGAGCATCAGCTTCAATGAAACCATCATCTGTTTTCTTTGATAGGGCTGTCTTAATGTATCTATCACATATCTTCAGCGTAGCTTTAAAAAACTGTTTGCAAACCCTAATCCTTGAGCTCTCTATTTCAAAATAATAAGCCGAATTCAAAGACCTTAATTTTTGAGAAGTGATATACCTATATTTTGGCTTGATTTCTTGTGTATGCCTGACGACGTATTCTCTTTGCCTCTCCAGATCACCCAGCTGCCAAAACTTTTTGAAGATCTCCTGCCTTAGCGTTTCGTCTATATGTGTTTTGCATTTCAACTTACATTTGTCGCCACAAGGTGGACGAATTTGACGTTCCGCTATCTGTGGGGTTTGATAGAGAAACATACGCTTTGCCTGTATTCCGCAATGTTTTAGCAATCTTGGATTTCCAGGCAGCAGGGTTTCGCCCTCTTTTCTTATTTAACTTGGGATCGCTCACTGTTTGAGCACTGTCAGTGACAGCAGAAGTTGAAGGTTGTGTTAGAGTAGAGTTGGAATCAACTTGAATATCGGTTACAAAAGGACCTGGTCTATTGGATGCATTATTAGATGAGCTGCTTGAGCTACTAGAGTTTGATGATGATGAGCTGGACTTTGATGAAGAGCTCGTGGAAGAGGAAGTAGAAATTCTTCTAGGGATTATAGGAGGCCGCGTTTTTTGTCTAGTTGGCAAAGAAAACGTGGGATCTGTATCTGAATCATCTATAAAATCACTTTCATGACTCTGATCAGATAAAATAGAAGCCGGTATTTTTGTTAACTCCCTATTTTCTCCAGGATTTAAAGAACTTCCTGATGCTGCAACGACTAATTCTGCAGCAGCTGGTGATGCAATGGCTGATGTTGCAACGGTTGCACTTTCGACATCCTTTTCACCACCCACTTCCATTCTGCTTTGTAGAACAGTAGACCGGGCTTCTTCTGTGGTTGCTTCCATTGCCTTTTCAAGCAACAATAGACCTCGACCCTTCATCATCTGCCAAATAAGAATTAAAAACTGAATTAATTCACGAACAGTGCATTATCTAAAAAAAATGTTCGATCTACACGTATAATAAAAAAAAATTAAATTCAAAATACTTTTATTTTAATATAGAAGATTAGTAATCATTCTGAGCATGAAATAATAATATATTATGACTTTTCAAGAAAATAGGACGTAATTTAAATCTACCATCAATAGTGCATCATATCGAAATTTTCACCTTTTCAAAACAATACTTAACTATTTTGGAATACTAAAAAAAATATAACATACCTTCGTCATCAATAGAGTAGTATTTTGAAATAGTATCAAAACGCAGAATCAGAAAGTTCAACAACACTGAATTAATACTAAATAACTCGAAGAGATTTTCTTATTGCACTCAACAACACCGGATTATTACGAAATAATTCACTCTTGTGTAACGGCATTACGTACTGTTCCCTTAGGCAGGCAAGTCGCAACTAGAATTAAATTAGTGTTCGTGGTATGACTCTGCATTCATTCATTCACCCAGAGTGACTTAGCGCGCCATCTGTTAGACATCTTTGTAAATATCGATATGACTGTCTTCGTGGTATGTGCAGTAAAATTTTGCCGATTCAAATATACAATAAAGTCAGTTTTGAGATTTTTCGACATAATTCGGTATTGACCTGGGTGTGCGATATGTTATAATAGGCTTGCTTATTTGTAGTAAAATTATTACAAACACATGAAATTCGCGTAAAGGGTGGTATTAGAGATAGGCACAGATAGGGGTTCATAAAAATAAAAGGCGAGGTCAAGGTCGAAGTCGTGGTATATATAACAAGAGGTAAATTGCAGATGAATTTGTGAGAATTGCCAAGATAGAGAGCAGTTAGCAAAAATACATAGGCTCAATAACTTATAAGATGTTTGGCAGGATGCGATTCCATGTAATAAGGTACTATTAGTTAAGTTAGTATGATTGAGATATATTGAGTTAGTAATTAACTACCTATCTTACTAGATTTTCTACGAAAAGGGAATCATAAGGTAAACTCAAAAGATACAACATTTATAGGAACACATTGAGCACTTTAATAAACATAATAAATTAGGTTCACATGGATTAATTCTGTATATGTTTATAGTTACCGTTCGCAACGATATAATCAAATGGGCAAACTATTTAGGAAGAACAAAGCCAACAAACTTAAACCCCTACACAACACGTGAACAGCAGTTATGTTACACTAAATAAATAAATAATAGGTTATAAATAAACTCTTCTCTCTACATATTATATAAGTTATCCAAAAGTTGTTCCCAGGTGTTCTATATTTCCCCTATTCCCCTATATATAATAAATTTGTGGGTGTGTGTGTGTGTGTGTGAGGGTGTATGTGTGAGGGTGTGTGTGTATTTGTGTTCGTCCAGTAGACAGATGAACTAATATCTTATGTTTCAGCACCAATTTTGCCTTGGCCAGTTCTCACCGGACATAACTCATTAAAACTAAACAATCTCCTTCGTTTGATGGTCTATCTACGTGACATTGCCGAAATTGTGGTGGTGCCTAAAGGAGCCACAAAACAAGAGTTTAAGTTGAAATCCTAACCTTTAAAATTTGCCTGTTCTTGTAAATATTTGAATAATTTGTTAATTTAATTGATGTTAACCTTCTGATCTACACGTCTATTTTTACGTCCTGATAAAAGTTCTATATGCACTAAAAGCAGCATAACAGATGGTTATTGTTCTGTAAGTCTAACAAGAAGGCTCCAAATCAGATATTGGAATGAGGTGACATTTAGTGACTAACAATAATAATTTATCGACAACGTTTTGTCGATAGAAAAAATCATCAATCACTATATGTCAGATTGCACCGACTTTGTTCATCAGCGAAATATAAAACATTTAGGAACAATTTATTATGTTTTCCGGTGATAGGATATTCCTATTTTGTTTAAGTTTATTCGTTACATACAAAAATACAAATATTTCCTCTTTACAATATTAGTGTAGATAGAATAGAATAGAATAATTTATTATCAAACTCCAGTTATACCTACTACACTAATCGTACATACATGCTTGAAATAATAACATAGAAAGTAACTTACTTAAACAATAGGTACGAGTAAAAAACTCTGACAGCTGTGCTAGGTCGAACCTGTGTTACAGCTGTCAGCAACTTCCCACTGTGCGGTGATATTCCGACAGATTTTTAACTAATACACAACACATATTTAATAGTAAACTCTTTGATAAATTAAACATCCACGCAAATTGAACATATTACAATTGTAGGGTAGACAATACAATATCAACATGAAGTGCGGTCGTTGATAGCTGCATTCATACTCGTATGTGTGTGTGTTTAGTGCTGTCGGTAATATTGTACGATAGTTTAGGAGTTAATGTCAGAAAGAATTACATTTAAACTAATAGTATAAAGACAATATTTTTGCTAAGAACAAAGAGAAATCTAACACTTGATAAAATAATAAGAATTATATAAATACATTTACAATAATAACTACAGGAACGTTAATAGGAACAAGTAGTTATTTGAACAGTGTTGCAGATTACTTTCTTATTGAACTTGAATAAATAGAAGGTAAATATATTATATATACATATTGTTCATTAAATTATGTGTAGGGTGCACGTGCGCGCGCCCGAGTGTGTGTGTGTGTGTGTGTGTGTTAGGGTATGTGTGTGAGTGTGTGTGTGTTAATGAGAGGTGTGAGGTTGTGTGTGCTGTGTAAAAAGTGAGTGTACTTGAAGTATATAAGTGGCTTGAGTAGCATCTGGTTGAAGTATTGGAACATAGTCGTAGGTTAATTCTAACTAAGAGGTTTCATCAACGATTCCGTTTGGTTGTAGCTTAAATTAAGTAAATATTGATTTACAGTTATTTTACACTTACGTTTGGTAAGGGGGTAGATATTTATATGATGGCAGACTTCTTTGTATAAGTACGGTCCCAAAAAGCAATAGTTTCTTTGAGCATAAGCTGTCGAGAATTTAGTTGGACAAACAAATGAGTCTTTACGCGGTTTTCGTTTGAATTTTTCTGGATCGAACGTAAGGCCTGAGTGTGTCATTATTATTGTCTTAAAGATAAAAATCTGACGAACTGTAAGCAATTTTGTTTCTTCATAGAGCACATTAGTTGGATATCTAAACGGTTTTGACAACATTACTTTTAGTACTGCTCTCTGGGATCTTTCCAATCTTAGAAGGTAAGTTTTAAACGAACCGCCCCATACTACAATACAATAGGCTAAGAGTGAATGACATAGGGCATGATAAATAGTTTTTAATAAGTTTAGGTCACCGATGTGCCTTAATCGTTTAAATATAACGATTAATTTCCTTATTCTACCAGTAAGTATTTTAATGTGTTGGTACCAATCCAATCGATGATCGATGATTACGCCAAGATATTTTAGATATGGTACTTGTTCTAACGTTGAACATGAGCACAAAGGAATATTATAATCAGAGCAAATGTGGGCTTTTATTTTTTGGACGTCATTATTTGGCCGATTGGCGAGAGAGTTGGAAAAAAGCATGTACTTAGTCTTACTTACATTGAATGTAAGTAAGTTATTTCGTAACCAAGATAGAACCTCCTTTAGACCAACTTCAGCAAGGCTTTTTACTTCCTCCCATGTCGGAGCGGCAAACAGCAAAGCTGTGTCATCAGCAAAAGCCACAATCTTACTAACACCAAGCTTAAGATTACAAAGATCATTGACATATATCAAAAATAAAATCGGGCCTAAAATGCTACCTTGAGGTACCCCGAACTTGATAGAAATTTCTTCACTTTGAATGTTTCCTATTTTAACTATTTGTTTTCTGTTTGTGAGATAATCCCCAAAAAGTTTTAGTGCAGTTCCTCTTATGCCCACCCTCTCCATTTTATGTAGCAGGATAGGAACAGAGACAGTATCGAAAGCTTTTGCTAGGTCCAAAAATATACCTATACATTTGTCCTTGTTATCTACATGACGAACAACAAAGTCAGTAAGCTCTAAAACTGCTTGTTCGGTAGATTTCCCCTTTACAAAACCAAACTGATTTTCAGAGATAATCTTAAATTTTGTAAGGTACGAGTCGACACGTTTACTTAAAAGACGTTCTAAAATTTTGGACAAAGCAGGTAATATAGAAATTGGACGATAATTATCAATGCTGCCTCTGTCCCCACCTTTATGGATTGGTTTTATGACAGCTTTCTTAAAAAGCGTAGGAAAGATACCATGACTGAAACTTAAGTTGCAAATGTGGGTGATGTAAGGGACAATCACATTCTTGGCGTGCTTTAACACCATTGATGATATACCGTCATGACCTGTCACACTGCTGTGTTTAAGGTTTGAAATAGTTGACTCAATTTCTAAGGAATCAGTGGGAAGCAGTCCGAATGATGAAGTAAGATTTATATGCGGCATAGGTAAATAGTTAGAAGATCTATTATTATTCAACAGTAAAATTTTATTTGCTAAAGTTTCACCAGCGTTTGCAAAGTAACCATTAATATAATTTATTGAGTCTACATCACTTCCCTTGAGCGAAAGTAGTTTCCTGTCTTCTTCAATACTATAACACGTTTTTGAGTTTATTCTTGCAATATTTTTTATTACTTTTCAGGTATTTTTATTATTTCCTGCAGCGCTCTTTACCTCTGATCTATTATGTTCATTCCTGACTTTTCTAATGATTTCCCCACAAAAGTTTCGATATCTCTTATAAGATATGTCCATGATTTTATTACCGGGATTATTTGTACAATTCTGGTGTAGTTTGTCTCGATGCTTTATACAACGCAATAAACCTGGTGTGAGCCAAGGTTGTTTCAATGTCTTGCGACAGGAAATATTCTTGATCACCGTGTTTTTATCAATCGACCGCTTTAGCTCCGATACTAAAATATGTGTTGCTGTATTGACATCATCTGTTTGTAAGATTGTGTTCAAGGTATTTATATCTAGGTCAGCAACTACACCTTCATAGTTAATTACTTTATGAAAGTTATACCTATTTTGATAGTGTTGATGGTTATCAAGAATTAATGCTACAGTATAATGATCAGTAACAGTCGAGGTAATAACTAATGTAGTCGCTTTTAGTTTAGTTTTTAAAAATATGTGATCAAGGCAGCTTGCTTCTCTAGTCGGAAATACGTGCGTAGGGAGTAGTTCGTGTTGAGCCATTAAATTTAAATATTAATTGCACTTAGTTGTAAGAGTATTCGACGGCGCTATATTTATGTTTATATCCCCGGCTACAATAATGTTTTTAAACGATTTTATTGAATTTAAGGTGTGATCCATTCCTGATAAAAATGTTTCTATGCAATGCTTTGCCGGAGGTCGATAGGCAGCTACAATAGCTGTTTCGCTACCAAGATTAATAACCAAACAGTTTGCCTCAAATGAAGGTGGTTCCATCACAGAAGCAGAAATTTCTTTCTTTATGAATACCACTACGCCTTCGTTCTGGGTCTGGTTATATATTGTAGAGTATGTGAAGAAATTATTAATTGAAGGAGAGTAATCTAATTTGTTGAGCCAGCATTCCGTTAGTATAATAATATCTGTTTTAAATTTTAATCGATTGAGTAGAACTTCCATTTCAGTTATGTTTTTATCTATACTACGTATGTTTTGACATACGATCGTGAGCTTTTTATTGGTATGATCAATGTAAGAATATGCGTCGTCAACTTGACATTTAAACGATTTCGAAATTTCATAGTCATCAATGTCGTTGTTTAAGACTTTAAAATCCATGTTTGATAAAAATTGTAAGACGAGAGACGATGAGAGAAGAATCCTATAATTTGTATCCTTTGTAGAATCGTTTGATTGTGAAGTATGATTAAAATTTTCTGATTAACTCTATAAGTGTTATTATGTGATTTTTTATGCTTTTTAAAACTTCTAACTATAGTGTTTTGTGAAGTGTGTGTGATTGTGTAGGTGCCGTATAAATTTGTAAAATATTTTAAAAGTGAATAATTTATACAAGGAGAAGTCAAACAGAGAAGTATAATATTGAACCTTGTTGTCATATCTACTAGGTGACCCAGCAACAGCCTATTCGGGTTTACTCTTGAGCTCCTCCAGTTGTTTCTCTTCTTTGATAAGGCACGGAGAAGCTCCTTCCCTCTTCCGAAGAAAAATTCTGCCATGTGAACACCAACAAAACTTGTATTCGTTAGAATTAGCAAAATCCCTCGCAAGAAAAAAAAGTCTCCTTGTTTTAGCGGTCATATGTTCAGACACATATATTGGAGAAGCTGGTAAGTTTAATTTCAATAGTGAAGAATTGAGTTGTGAACTGTGCTGTTTATTGTATGTTTTAGCAGCTCTAATAAAGTCTTCTTTTCGGATAACCGTAGTAAGTTTTACAATTACAGGTGGATCTCCCTTCGACTTTGTGTTAATATTGATCCTGTACACGTCCTCTATTTCAGACTTATTTATGTTTACATTTGTTATATCGCTATTGAATCTGCAATTTATAACAGCACAACGCGGCATTTTCATATACATTTACGGAGATGCATGCGGCGCGTTAACCGCGGGTCGACTGTCAGTAGCATTATAGTCCGTTGACGTAAATACTCCTGTTTAGGACTATGTTAGGCTCGCGGGCCACGCCCCCTTCACCTTTCTATTGCTTTCTCTTTTCTGTGGTATAACCAGTATGCAGGTTTGATTCCCGCTCAAGGTCATCGACATCTCTGAAAATATGTATATAAGATATTGGCTTAGCATTTCACATGGTCCTAGGGCATTTTGCAAATGTCCGCCTGGCTAGCTAAAGTAGCTACCACCCTCAAATAAAAAGGCTTAAGTTTTATGGACGGCAACGCAAGACTATATATGGTATTGCGGATGCTCGTGGGTGACGGTAATCACTTACCACCAGATGAGCCGCCTGCTTGTTTGACCCATTTGCTGCCAAGCACCTGACGGCGTCGTCTCGAATAGGTTAGTACAAATAAACAAATTTTCTTTCTTGGATAGTCGATACTGAACTGTTTTCAATACTTTTTTATTTGACTGTACTTCATAACGTATGTGCGCGCGAGTTGACGACAACGCGAGTTTCACGCACGCCAGTTGACGATTAAGCCACTAGGGCTTCTTATAGCCCTTCCGTCGCCTAAAGTCCATTGGAGTTAAACAGCCGACAGAGGACAGAGGCAGACAACATCGTTGTCATACCTAAAATATAATAATAGGTTAGTTCGTAGTTAGAATGAGTAAAAATAGTATTCTTTTCCTATCCTTGTCTCTCGCTAAGCGCAACCATATATGTGCAGATTATTGAGAAAGAGTACATACTATAAATTTACTATCACCTATCACTACTGAGTTGTCTCCATTGTATATAATAACTTTTTTCATAACTGCTTGATTAATATGTAAAAAAAAATCAAATCACAACCGCATTCATTTGAGGAGAATTAGTTTCTATAATGTTCGCGCTGAACGCGAAACGAGCGTTGAACGCGCGCTTAATTTTTGTATAGTGTACATAACACTCGCTTGTCAGGCGTTGAACGCGCGTTGCCGCGGCGCGGTCACCAAGGTTCAGTAGAGTTCTTACAATTGTCGAAGATGGATGTAGAACCAGGTTTAACGGTGATTTTATACCGGCGGCAGAAACGGCGCGACAGAAGACGGGAGATATTGCGTTCACCCAATTTTGTCACAAAGGCTGACTGAAAGCCGGTACGTAATTTTGTGTCCTAAATAGCTAACAAAAATAAAATAGGAGTAGTTAAAAAAATGTGGATCCAAATTGTCTTAACAATTTGGATCCACATTTTTTAACTACTCCAGGATGTCCATCAAGTCTCATATCGCAGAACGTTTCTCTTTTTCATCTATAAATAATTCTGTATTAAAAGCTTCGGCTTCCATTTCAGACGATTTCTGGAAGAACTAATACTGATGAACCCTTAAAATACGTCAGCACGCGCTCAACTGAACGGAAACATAGAAAACTTATGATCTCAAAGCGCGCGTTGACACGCGTTTACAACAGTCGAGCAATAGCGCAGCGTTCGACGCGCTTTATTAAAACGCGCGTTAGCATGTGATGGCCTGAATAAAATATTTGTAGTTGTAAACGCGCGTTGTCGAAACGCGCGTTGAACGCTTGGCATCTGAACTTGCTCTAAAGGTCGCAGTCGCCACGCGCATTGCCCATTGAGATTTAAACGCCAAATCAATTTTATAAACAATTCGATTGAATTTGGAAACATGTGCGTGTTTTTTTACTTGTGGAGTCGACGAGTCCGAAATCAAAGCGGTCACTGTTTGAGAGTTACACTTCTTTACATATTTATTCGTAGTAGATAGGTATGTTGAGGAAGTAGGCGTTAACTGCTCTGCCGAATTCGTTGTTGCTAAGTCCCAAGATTTTTCATTAGTGGGTTTTTGTTCCCATTGGAGAAGCTTAAGCTGCCCGACTTCCGGTACTTTTCCTTTAATATATATAAGGTGACTATTAATTCATCAACAATACTGCGGGGGATTGTGTAGAATCGATAACTGAATGTGATCAACACATTTTTAATTTTCACTTAAACAAAATCAATACTAACTATTGCCTAAGCTGTGGCGCTTTGACTTTGAGAATGATAGCGACGACCAACCTCGCAGCCAGTATATGTATATATTTATAAATTTATTTCAGCACCACACAGTACAACTCGGCCACAGTTCTTTGAAATGACTTTTGAACGCCGCGGCAACTGCAAGTGTACAGCGCGTTGAGCAAAATATAACTGTACCGCTTATCTACAAAATAAGTGTATGCATGATGGCTATTTTAAGTTATTATTTTATACAACTCCCTTGATGGAGAAAATCTTAAATAGCTTTAATTTTAGATTTATCACTGAAATGACTATTCTTGAATTATTCTTACACTTATATTTATTTCAGCACATGACGGCACGGATACAAATAATTGGACTTGACAAAATAAGTAACATACAGCATATAAAGGAGTAAGTATTGCTTATGTTACAGATATTAAAACGGAATGCATAAAAGTTTATTTATATAACACGAGAATGATTGTGTTTCCATTTTTTCGTTTGAGGAACAATACTTAGATTTTTTTTCATGTCTGATAGGTTAGCCTATTTTTTTTTTTTTTTTTTTTTTTTATACTGAACTGTGTAGCACTTGACCACTATCTCACTTGATGGTAAGTGATGATGTGGTCGAAGATGTTGTTCAGGCTAGACTTCAAAGGTATCAAAAATAATGTTCTTTCATTCCTCTCTTTTGTGTTACAGCAACAACCGTAAATACAACAATGTTTGCGCCACAGCATTGTGACATTTGTGAAAAAACCTCAAGCCAGCCTAGCCTAGCTGAGAATGAGTGAGTGAACTCCCTGAATTAGAGGCACCACTAGGGGTGCCCGGCCCACACACTGAGCATCCCGCGCGCCACCCGCGCCTTCTGTCGCACTCACGCATAGCCGCGAACGCTTTTACGAGCACACATACTTGAGTGTCGCTTCTTCTACTTGTTCTATGCTTGTACTGCCACGGCGTGGCTTTAGGAAGATAATTTTAAAGAATTTCCTACAAACCAGTAGTGCCGCTACGACTGACTGCATGCAGTCGGCAGTTGCAGTCTGCAACGTCGCTCAGAATCGAACATTTAGGGGTGCCATTTCTACCCGGCAACACAGAGTCACCTACTCAGTGGCATCTGTACTTTTCCTACTAACTATTTACTCTTTTCTGTACCACAGTTGTTTATGTCGTGTTTATCAGGCGCCACCACAGATAACAGGAACTAGGGATGCTCGTGTTATCACTGTATGTAACTATCTTTATATACTGCTGAACAATAACAACAAATTAAGGTTAGGTCTATTTACTAATGATCGGTAAAAGTATGTATCTATTTGCGTCTGTCTGGATCTTCGATTTTAGATGTGTGTCTATTTTGGTATAATATAACTATTGTTATAAAAGTTGAATTCAGTACGTCTCGCTTGGTATAAGATTATCCCTGTAAGCTGTACCGAAGGCGCTTTATCTTCCCACATTCATCGATTGCAACAAAGTACAAGGCTTTTTATTTATTTTTATTCTTAAAACTATCACATAAAGAAAATTCCTGAATTAAATATTCTCAAAGAGGTTGGAAACAGGTAGGTTGGCCATAAAAACGGAGACATAACTTCTTACAATTATGTCAACATAAATTCAAGCTTTTACCACATATTTTTTTGTAAGCTTTCGTGGTGGAACAAGTCCGTGGCCCACCTGGTATTAGCTATAACCTCAGCCTAAAACAGCTACGGTTAGTCACATGTGGCGAACTGCACTGCGCCTATCACCATTAGACATAAAGTTGTTATGTCGCATGTGCCTGTAATTTCACCGGCACCCACACTCTTCGTACCCGAGCACAGTAATGAGAACATAATTGCTTGGAGACAGAAATAAGTATGGTAGCAGTACTTCCCCGGACGAACTCGCACAAAGTGTTCTACTGCTACTAAATGCTACCTACATGACGCTTCAGTAAGACTTTCTGGATTGACGCTTTTAACAGCATCAATACTGACATGATGCTCTGTAGTCTGTATACTTCGCACGGTGGTAAGGCATTATGCGTATGCCCGCCTGGCTAGATACCTTCAGCTAGAAAATTTGCCACCAAGCACCTATAGCCATGTGTTTCGACAGCTGACCTTGATAGCCAGTTTTCATTCTAGGTTTTACCTGTCTACCGCATTCAAACACATCATGACTCATCAGATGAGATTTTGGCCAAAGGTTTGACCATGAACAATAAAAAAACTGGTACTCATTGTAATACATTTCACGATATGGAATAATTTTAAAATGCTATACTTATATCAGAACTTTTTTTTTAGTTTTTGATCACTATCTCACCCGATGATAAGTGATGATATGGTCGAAGATGTTGTTCAGGCTAACCTAGAATTACTGGCTCTCAAGGAACACACCGTTAGGTCCTTTACAAAGTTGTTTTACTTGAGGTTGGTAGCTAGTCAGGCGGCAATTCGCAAAATGCCCTACCACCACAACGACTGCCATCCTATGACAAGAACCGGAACCAACAGCTTGACGCTCTCTGAAGCACGGAAGCGCTCAGTATTATTGTCAATAACTAACACCCATCCAGCTCACGACCGCGGCGAACATTGCTTAAACTTAGCTGATTCGTTAAGAACAGCTAAGCAAACTGAGCTACGAGCGCTTCAAATTAAAAGAGATATTATAGATGGCCAAGAAACATTTTGAAACAAAATATTGTCCTGACAGTGCCTAGCTACCTAGGTACATAACAAATATACACAAGTAAATTAACCTATGCTATCTCATTACGCCTGCATATCCCATAAGGGTGAGATACTTAAGCATACTACAAACATACGTAAACTATTAATTAGCTCTAGAATCGTAGAGCTAATTAATTGTGGTATTCGGTGGATTTGCTAACAATGTACTTAATATTGTTAGCAAATTTATTTTCAAAAATATTTTATACATATTGGTCAAGGTAACACTTTCGGTTACATCTTGAGGATAGGTTGCGAGATCGAACCAGACAATAACAAGACCACATAGGCACTGAGATTGTAAGATAACAAGAGCATCCTTGTACAAAGTAGGACACAGCACAAATAAACAGACCCCGGTGAGTCTGGTAAACAGCACCCTGTGACCCCTGCATCGTTATTTTTAGTCCGTATCAGCAACACTCACTTCCTGGCGTATCTACGAGTCATAGATAACTCACCAGTTATATTTTGTTGCTATGCGCACTGTTGTAGACTTAAGAATAGGTATAACATACAACATAAAATACTTGAACGCATTGGACGTTGTTTGAACTTTGAGTGGTTTACGACTTCTACGAGCATAGGTTTAAGGTTTACGGGGAGGATCTTAGTAGTGGTCTCCAGATAAACGAAGTTTCGTCATATTTTCAGTACGAGGTGTTTTTTTAAAGTCGGTGAAATGGGTTCGTTGCATACGCCCCTAATGTCAGCTCCCCCCGTCTCAGATACCCACGGTCTCATTTCACCCCTATATATTTTGAGCGAATGTTTTTGTTGTAATTTGTACCATCAGCAGCGAAAGTGTATTTATTATTATTAAAAAAAATCAGGGCACACCAGTTAGGTTGGTTGGAAGAGATTAATGTTAGAAATAAGCTTACTTTTTTAAGAACTTACTGTATAGTTTTTGCAATGAGCTCCATGAAGCGTATAAATTTGTTTGAATGGCTTTGGGCAACAGTCAAACGTACCACCGCAGAGGTAATCGTTTATTTTTTTTAATCCTCTTACAGACTTCGGTGAGGTTAATGCGATAAATCTGTTTTCATCTTTGATGTAATCAAACAAATATTTTTCTTTCTAAATGATAAATAAATCATGTTTTATTTGCTCATTTATCGTTAGTGATCCATACAACTTACCCAAAAATAACAATAATTTTCCAGTAAGTACTTAAATTATTTATATTTCTTTACTAATTCTGAATAAATGGTTATGAATTAACATTTGTTATAATGAAATAGAAATTTAATTATTGGAAGACTAAGTTAACGATACATTTTTACTTGTCGAAGCATATTCGAGCCATAAACAGTTGAGCAAGTAAACATATCCGGTCCGAGGCCGGCATTTCTGACTCGTTTAATGTGGCTGTAGGTTTACATTGATAATAGACTTTAAGCTCTTATATTTTCCTTCTCATTATGCATGCACTGAGGTGTATGGATGTCATGAGATGAAAATCATATTACTAGAAAAGATAAATGTCCACAGACAGGTGCAGAATAAGATCGAAGAATATTTGGAAAGATTAGGTGAAAAATAATATTTGTATGATAAGTAGTGAGTACTGAGATAATAAGTAATAAATCAGAGTGGAATAAAAAATCTGAATGGGGTCACTCGATCAGCGTGGAATAAGGATATAAAGAAGAATTTCCTAAATTCAGAAGACTGTTATGGCTTGTACCAATACGTACCGATAATGTCTGCCTAAATCATAGTACATTAACTGTGCAAGTACTACAATATTATGCGAACGGAATAGCTCGAGCAATTCAATTGCTCCGATTCCAAACACTAGACACGCGATTGTACTACTCTGTCCATTTAATAGCCTTTGTTACCAAACCCGAAAGCATTTGCTTAAACTGTACTATGTATTATTTGCTACTGTATTCGGTTAATTTAATCCATCTCCTGAAGCTTCTAAATGTATATTAACGCATAAATCACAAATACTACGCATAACAATACTAGTATTTATTTAAAATTTCAGGTTAGCCTGAACCGTAGTATTATTATATGCTCGATGCCTGAGCATATAATAATAACATCAGGTGAGATAGTGGTCAAAGGCCAACCTATCAGTCATAAAAATAAAATAATTGGAGATAGGATCTTAGATGGGGAAGTTATTTGGAGTGAAAATGTATTGCACATTACAAAAAAGTTTGTTACAAAGAAGGGTTGAATTAATTACGATGCGAGTATGTTTCGGTATGCAGTCATTTGTTATATCGATTTCCTGCCCCCGAGAATTAGGTACCGAAGTCAGTTTTACCAGTTAACTGAGTAGGTTTATGATTAATCCGGCAGTGACGACACACAAGGGTCTCTTCAATTCAGCACGCTACATCCAGTATCTATCTCCTAATTACATACCTGTAGCTAAGAATAGACGACTACTTAATTTAAATTCTTAATCTTCCAAATCGACTTTGTTAATATAGGTAATTAATGGATGACCATCAACATTTTTATTTTTCATCAGAATTATGTCAATTAATTAATCATTCAATTAACGAGCTTTCATTTCTAATTACCTTCCATGTCCCTTATTTATTAATTATAAATCAGCCCCAGTTTAGTACAGCATTTGTTATCTCCCGACAATGTTTTGTAAATGCTTTTATCGATGTAAACAAGTTTTAAGTAATTCCGTACTATGGACTATCAGAAGTTATTTTTAGCTGTGAAACAGTGAGATAGTATCATTCATCAGGTGGCGACTATACAGAGCAACCATTCGTTGCAATTGGTGAATCAAAGGAATTTACATAATGAACTTCAAATATTCTGTACGTATTTTTTACTCAGTGGTTCTCTTTTTATGTGTGTCCAACTTATCATTATTCTAAAGTGTTTTATTATCTTAGTATTTCAAATAAAGTTAAGCATTATTTGTTCACGTGATATAATAAGTTGTGTCGTTATGTTTAATGATTTGAAGTTAGGTAACTATTTTGGGAAAGTTTCGTGTACGCTGGAGTTTGTAAAAATATGCTGGTAATATGTGGGTGAAAGGTGAAGAATTACCGTTCTTTAATATATAAAGGACTTTCGCTTTATGATTAGTGAATTTAGTTTACGATGCTTTGAAAATGAGCTGATTGATCTACTTCCAACCCGTATTTTTTAATTTCTGTAAAGTTTAAGTGTAACCATCGTCAAGACTTCAAACTTGTTTTTTCTGACTTTTACTTTTTGCTAATGGCCAATAATTAGTGACATAGTTATCAAGGTCTCGCCATTCAGCTGTAAAAAAAACAATAAGAGATCGTGATGATATACTTACGTGAGATATTACTTTGGACAACTGTAAATATCGTAAAATATCATCAAAATGTTGAAGTCAAAGGAAGCTAAACGACAATATACAATTTGGAATGACTAAAAGTACAAGCTATAAACTGGCATGAGGAATGAATTTAAGCAAAACTTTAGACTTAGCTAAAATACCTACTTGTAGTATCTCAGGTCTACCATTTATAGACGTAAGTTAAGCTATCAAAAGTAACACTCTAAGTTGGATCGTAAAATGTGTTCATATAAATGAATGTACCATACGTGGAGATTCTTAACTTCCAAATGTCGGCATACATTTTGACTTCAATAGGTAGAATATTGTAATAACTTTATTTCAGAATAAGTTTATGATTCTTAAATGTAATTTATGGCTTGTAAACCTTGAGACTAATTTCTATATTTTGAGATATCTCGTGGTTATTATGCTCACTGTGAAATATGTGACAATGTTTTCATCTAGAAGTTTGGCTCAGTTTTTTAAACAAAGCAAAAGATAAATATAGAAACATGCTGTACAAAACAAGATGAATATACCAACGATCATAGATGTACTAATAACCTATTTTAGTTTACGACAACTCTTGTACTTACTGACAGATATTCTAAATTGAAAAATAATTGAAGTAGGATTTTTTGAAATTTCTTTTTATGTTTATTGTTTCCTATGTAAAATGTTGTTTTTCTTGGCTTATTATAAATGAAACTTGATTGTTCCAGCTGTACATTGTCGTGATACTCTACAACAACAACAACTTGGTGCTCTGCGATAATACAGACCCGGTGTTCAGCATTAATGACCAGGTCTCCAGTTGTAGCGGATGGCTGGCCACAATCATCTTCAACTTCTGCAATAACACGTATAAAATTGTCAAGAGAGATACGTCTCAAATGATAGGTAAGCATCACTAATGTCATTTGTAAAAATTGTAATTTCAGTGAAAAGTTTAAGTTAAAAACTTGCTGGAAGCATTTTAAAGATGGATCTATTCACTGGCAATTAATTACCACATCGAGATTTTCCACTACTGAACATAGCCTCCCCCATTTAAGTTTGCATAATCCCCACGCTTGGCAGGCATGGCAGTGAGTGGGGATCGCAGTAAAAAGATAGCAGTTCCTAAGAAGGCGCTGCTGCCTACCTTCCGGTATTTTACCCTAAATCGCCTCAATCCCCCATCTCTTCTGGTGCCCACGGTGCCCACGGTGGCACTCCAGGGGTGAATGTCTTTGTTTAAATATTTGTGCGAATACTTACCGGATATATCTCTTTCACGGAATATGTAGTCCAGTGTTATTTTTCAACTATAGGTAACTAACTAAAGGCTAACAAGTGCAATACGAACATGTAGAGATCATTGACGTGTTTATACTGATCTGTTTTTCAAAATCCTTCTTTGTTACAGAAAAAATGGCACCAAAAGATCTTCAGCAAGAAACAGCAAGAAGGCGCTTGCTGGCTGAAGGTCAGTGGCGGAGAGTACGCAGACAAGTGGCCAACGAATGCTGTCTCCATACTTGCACAGTTGCCGACATCATCATGTACTGTCCTGATGACGCCAAGCTTCTGCAGGAAAACCCCGAAATCTTCGAGTGAACATCCTTAATGTACCCGATTGTACAAATCGTATGAGTGAATGACATCAGTGTAAGAATGCTTTCACTGATGCGATATCCTGTTTCAAAAGATCGGTGTTTTAACCGATTAATTGGGATTCGTCAAGATGATCGATTTGAATACATCTTTAAACAACAAATTCTTAGAAGCGGCACGAGGAGTCCTCATCATGTTTTATGAAATCAACGGCGATTAGGAAATTTGCGCTTAATTTATATCAGTCTATATTTTTTACTTTCCTCGATGCTTAGATATAGTTGCAGAAGCCGCGGTTACGAGGGAAAGTGTTCTATTATTACCGAGTAGAGAATATATGTTTAATTTTGGTAATACATTACGAAACGCGATGATTTCTAAAGTTGCCTGTTTTTTAAACATTTCCATAAAATTGTAAGGGTCTCACGTTGGACGGTTACGCAATGTTTATATTTTCTGTGTAGGTAAGATTGCTACTTACACTATACTACTATTGTACAGAAGAGTATTATTATTTATGAATTTCTTTTGTAAAATAAATGTAAATAAGATCACATTGTTTCATTTATTACATCAGCACTAAAGGTACGTCGACGCATTCAACTTGATGCGTCACAGGTCGTGCATATGCGACCTATGTTTATATATAACAGCCGCGCCGTTGATACCTCGGTAAATAGCGTCTGCAATATCAAGGGATAATAAACACTTGAAATTAAAAAAAATAAGCATTGATCGCCACCTTGCACGTCACTGCTGACGCTTCTGAATGTTTTCATTGGTTACCTATACAGAAAGAATAGTCATGCTCACGCTGACGTACCTAATAGTCGTCAGTAATGATTTAGCCTGATTATCCACTGCTGCAAACAGCATCCCCTATTTAGGGGGGTTTACCATAATCCCCACGCTTGGCAGGCGCCTTGGGGATCACAGTTTAAGATATAAGATCCTCTGAAGGCGCTGCTGCCAAACTTCTTGTGTTGTACCTTTAGTTAAAATAAATACGTTGAACGAACCTTCCAAATTATGACGATGATGTACCTACCTAATATTATTTTTTATATAATGTTCTCATGTAAGTGACTGTATTGTCTTATTATGAGGATATATGTCTTTAAATTTAAACCTATAGTCGGCTCTTACGACACCCAAAGGTATAGAAATGGGGATTGACGTTCTAACCTTCTTTTAATCTTTCTAACGTTCTTAGAAGCGCTCGTAGCGAAGTTTGCTTAGCCATTCTGAACCGATCAGCAAAGTTAAGCAACGTCCGCCGCGGTCATGAGTTGGATGGGTGACCGCTGGTGACATTACTACTGAGCGCTTCGGTGCTTCGGAGGTACGTTAAGCCGTCAGTCCCGGTTGTTGTCTTCGGATGGTGGTAGGGCATTTTAGGAATGCCCGCCTGGCTAGCTACCACCCTCAAATAGAAAATCTGTCGCCAAGCACCTAACGATGTGTTCCGGCACCTGTCCTTGAGAGCCAGTAATTCTAGGTTAGTCTGAACAACATCTTCGACCACATCATCACTTACCATCAGGTGAGATAGTGGTCAAAGGCTAACCTATCAGGCATAAAAAAAACCGGCACCACAGGGGGCTGTCCTGCAAACTGGCAGATATATACACGCTAAGGTGAATTTGGGTAGGTAATATGTTGTACAATCCTTTCAAAATGGGTGGCTTTGTCCCCAGAGCCCTTGTTCTAAGTCTGCCTGCACCTCCATAAAACTTAAGTAACCGATTTGTATTTGAAAGGCTTTGGTTAGGCTTCAAAAATTGAAATGCTTCATACGATGGCTGCTTCCGATACACGCCAAAAGCAGTTTTATTTATGTAATCTCCGTTCCAACAACGAAATGGCGCCAACGATAGTCCTTATGATATCACGAATTACGTCATTACATACGCCATCTTGTGATTTCAACGGACACGTTAATCTGTGTACATGCTGTACATATGCTTTGACGATGAGCCAAACGTTAGTCATTATTAATTAATTTGTGTTTGCGTGACCGTGAGCGATGTGCACCGCAGTGTATTCCTACGTACATAACTGTTAAAAGAGCGATTTCTGAAACGGAACGGATGATGGTCGCTGTAATCGATAAAATCGCTTTAGGCGTATATCGGAAGGCAGCCTTAGACGTAGGTACTCAAAAATATTTTTATAATAGCTATAATATATATACGTTGAAAAGCCATTAAATAATCAAAGCTTAGTAGCATTTCAGCGTCAACGTGGTATTGTAGTACGAGTTCTAAATGGATTTACTGCTAGTTGAGGATAGTTTAAGTAATTATATATACAAAGCGATTTTACCTACTGTTCTAACTGCACGAAATATAAATTGACGCAATGTTAAAATTCGTTAAGCGTTCGTTGGAAAATAAATTACCAAGGTGACAATACAAATCTGGTAAGCTTAAATTCGTATTGTACTAGGTATTATTATTATTATTTGTAGATTACATTAATTTATTACTTACATTAATTACTAGACTAGCACTTGTTAAAATCGTTGACGTTACCGTTCGATGAGCCCGAAGAGAAACATTTTATAGGCCAATGAAATTTGTAAGATTTTAAAATTATACTAGAACTAAGTACCTATACCTACTGCGTTAAACTACTATCAGAGTTTTGAAAATAGTTACGGTTAAGTTGCTGTAAAATTATTTTAGATTAATAAAATAATTAAATAATAGAATCAGGAACCTGTATGAGTCGTCTAGTATCAAACACATCTTAAAATTACCAATACTTACGCGAAAAAAACCTTTCGAAAACTCCTTATTACCTTTCTGGTAATAAATGCTGATACCAATTCATTATTATCATCTGGCAATACTAAAAAAGCTTTGTTCCTCCAAACACCTGTTCAATAATTTGAATTATTACGAAAAATAGATTCATTATGGCGGACTTTATTACGCAAATTAGATTTTGATGGAGTTTGCAACGGACATATTGTATTTATAGCGGGATTTGATCACAGCAAATTCCAAGGTGTGAATGGCATTCGTCAATATATTTAATGGGATTCTCAAATCACTTTCATCATATAATGAAAAATTAGTTTTATTATACAAAATTGGAGACTTCTACAAAACCATGTTCAAAAACATAAAATGATTAAACTATTTTGATGACATTTTCCTATTTGTTATTGGCACTCGTTTCCAGAATGTTTTATTACCAAGCTTCTTCCTTGCTTCTGTAAGCTAGCATTTTTGATGAACTGAGATAAAAATTCCATTATTTTATATTCAAAAATAATATAAACTAAGGAACACTTTATAGCGTTGGGAAATAATCCCCATACTGTTTTGTTTCACAATCACGTGATCGGAATACCGAGCTGTCATTGGTGATTGGTCGATTCATTTTAGCGGGGTTTGAAGAAACGGATGGTGTTTTAGTGAATTTTGCAAAGTAAGTCTGATTTAAATGCTAATTATGTATTCTATTAGCGGATTTTTGTCGGAAATTATAGTATCATTTCGATAAAACACAGCGTCATCTTAGGTTATAAAAATAAGAAACCGTTTTAGCGGGTTTTGAAACTATATAGGTGACTCATATAACCTAAAACGTCTATTTATTTCCGACGCTTGACGTTTCAAACGCTTTCCAGTGATTGTGGTCAAGAGGTAATAGACATAATTCTTTAGTTTTTTTATTTAAGTAAAAATTGCAAAAAACCTTCAAAACATTATTTTGCATTGTAAATTATAATAAATACTTATATAAATAATTACGGTCACATATTTGTATATTATCCGTTTATTTTTATAGGATAGTGACGGAAGAAGCACGAGTTCCACCTGATGTGAAGCGATATTAACGTCTGCTTATAACTGATGCATTTCACTGCACTCGTCACTCTGAGACTACAGTTAAGTCTCATTGTGCCTGTAATTTTACTGGCTCTCAAGGACTACTGCCGGAAAACCCTGTCAGATGCTTGGCAGCAGATTTTTACTTGAGGAGGGACCTTGCGGTAAAGCTCAAACCGGCGGTGGGGATTGAACTATGGACTTGCGGCACGGCAATCCATACATATTATACCGCTCGGCTATCTAGATTCAAAAATCATTTTATTCAGTTATTAAATGTGAGCATCTTTTAGATTATAAACTTAATATATCCCAAACCAGCATTTGTGAACGACTGTGGCACATCGGTGCTATTAGTTTCGACGGCTATCCTGCACACTCAGGTGGATTAAGATGGATTTACTGCAAGCTAAGGAGAGTTTGGGTAATGGACTGTGCAACGCATCCAATGGCGTCCATCCTCTCCAAATGTGTTGTATTTCTCACGGGAGCTGTTCAAAGTATCTGTCTGCACCTTGTATTTTCTTGAGACGACTTAATACATTGGGAAATGTGTATTAAAAACCTGAAATAGAGCTTATGGGGCTGAAAAGTGCTAAATAGCTTTAGTGGAACAGGTTTTCAGTAAAATATATTTAGTTGTTGTATACCTATAGCAGTAAGAACTATTTGTTTTTAATTGCTTAAATTTTTAATAGATTACGGTATAGGTACGTTTCTATAAAAAATCTAGTTAGAATTAAATTGTAAAGTTGACTCTAAATTTCACCGGTAAAGATTTTATTACATTTTTATGTGTGCATAAAAGAAATACAATTATTTAGAAAAACCTTATCCAAATAGACAAGTTACTTCACCTTTTATTTTTGTATTAATAAACTTGTAACCGTCTAGACCCTACCTACCATAAAAAAAGGTTAACTCGACTAATATCTAAAAAAATTCTTAACACACATGCAAGTAATAAATTTCTCTAAGTGGTCACGTTACATTTTTTTTTCCAAATAAATTAATACCAAAGACGTGTATTTTTTTGTGCCATTGAAATTTTGGGAACGTTCGAAGAATTTGAGTTAAGTGCTTGGGACATTTGGTAAGATAAAGAAACTGTTGGGACGTTATTGTTTCAAGATCGTAAAATTTTGAATCGTTAGAGATAAGGGGCTGAAATTCTTAGGAGTCAAGGGTACTTTTGTCCTCAGAAACAAGTGGTCCTTTCAACACGTGAACATACATTGGGTTTAATTTTTTTGTCGCGTTGAAGTGAGAAACGAATGCTTAGTAAGAGTGAGGGAGACAAATATGTTAGGGAAGAGAGGGAATACAGCGGTACCTGCTCAAAGGAACTAGACTATGTTTAAAGGTTTGTTCAGTGGTTCGCGAACGTTTGACTGGCCAAGTAGTGTGTAGAATTATTGTTTTCTTGGCAAAAAGTCACCGAATAAAAGCTAAGTACTTAGGACTTAACTAACGTTACATAAGAAGTTCATTTACATAAATTCATTATTTGATTTAAAAAAGAACAATAACTTTTAAATTTTTCATTAAACTAGTAGAGATGTCTCAAATAATTAAATCTACAAGTTACATCTTTAATTCTTTAATATATCTGGTAGTTTAAACGCTTTTGATTATTTATATTAAATACACAATTTTAATTAAATATTCTAACTATAATTTTATTGATAATTTATGTACATTCTGAGAATATTAAATTCAACTTGAACGATAACAATATGTTTAGTTATTATTTCTTGAACTACATTTTATTTCAGTAAATATTCAAATACTTTATTATTAATTAAATAATTGATAATAATTTATGAAGTATAAATTTTAAAACGCTAACTGAATTGTAATTGACATTTATTTACTAATTCTTTTGAAAGGGATTTAATTGATTTAAAATATTAAATGATTAATTGATGATGAGCGGTTAGATATTCAGCAAGATTGAAAAATACAGGTTGGATTTCCGTCAGGGATAGAATATATTGCAGAGATTAACTGTTATCTAATTGTTTCATGTTTTATATGAATGTGTTATTTTTTTGTGTGACTTTTAGGTTGATTTTACATTGGCTTCATCTGTATGATTGAAATTTAAATTAATTAAATAAAGATCTTTATTTAAGCGTGAATAGCATTGCAGAGGTATAGGAAAATTAGACAATAAATTTTGTCTAAGCATACTTTATTTGACTGATCAAGATGAAAATGACATTACGAACATGAGGGTATAATTATTTGTTCTTTTAAAACACAAAATTATGGTTTTGTTTCATAAGAACTTTTGTTGCAAATATTTGGCGAGCAAATGCGTAAATTTAATATTTTGCACGGACTTTAACTTTCAATAACACACTTGCCACTAGGCATACAAAGATATTCAATTGATCGAGTTGGCTCTAATTGCGCTATACGTAACACACCTATATATTATATGTATGCTTCCCTTTTCGAGTCAGGCACTTTGAGATCACCAAAAGGTTAGGATGACTATAAATTTCTTAATTTTATGTCAAAATGGTGCGTTCATTGTTGTCACTCACTCAAAAAGGAGAATTTATCTGTATCTAAGTATAAAATATCGATTGGTAATCTAGACAGGGAACAAAGAGAGTGTTCTTATGTTTCATTATCAATTGATATATCTTTTTAGTTAAAGATCAAATTACTAAATTTGATCTAGCTCTAATGAAGATAAATTAAATACGGAGCTTAAAACTAAAAGGCCCGACTCGATTTCATGGAACAAAGCCGCACGTGTAAAAGTGACGGCTTGAGCTCAAAGTAACAATGACAATAAACGAGCTCGTACCCTAAAGGTAATCTATAAATGATTCTGAAGGGTAAACTTTATATTGTAATTTTATCACTTGACTTTATTTATCAGGGAACATTTGGGCAGATCAGCATCGGCCGATCGGAGACCTGGTCAAAATATACCCTAACACTTTTATATTATATGAAAAGAATATAAGTCCTTTATGGCCATTCTTTAGCGATATTCGCTCATCAAGGAGTTTTCAGCGTGATAGCCAAGCAACGCTGCATCGTTGGATCTACACTCAGGGTATACACTTTGTCCAGATAGAGAAAGCCATGCGTGCTGGCAGTCCCAAACATTAGAAACAAATTAATTTGTCACATATTGACACATACACAGAGCAAATAATATGTCTTGAATGCTTTCAGGCTATCGTGCACGAAGTTGTAGCAAATTTATATGCTTAATAGAACTTAGTTAATTAAGGCACTGCGTACATAAGAAAATACAAAAGCGTAATATAGTATTAGCGAAGCGTAATACAAAGGGTTTTATGAAACAAAACACATATGATGAATTCACATTTACTTTTGTTATGGTGGAACCATTTTCATAACTTCTAAGTATGACATATTGACCATACATGACGAGACATTATTCTTTTTTTACAAAACTAACGTATTTACTTAATTATGTGAAACTATAATTTAGTCTTAACGTAATTGAAGGATAGTATATTTGTACAATTTTATTACAAAAGTTTTAGGTAGTTAGGAACTTCATTTGAACACGTTAGAATTTATTTTTCTCTCTACAGGACTCTTCAATCCAGTCCGACCATAGGGAAAGCAGGGATTCCTGAATTACCTGAAATACAGAAAGGTTTGATGCATGTTCAGCCAGCCGTATGTGTGATGCCTAAACTAGTTCTAGGTTCCATACTTTGAATATTTTATGGATTCTATTTCATGTATGTATTTGTTTGTTGTTTTCTTGCAGCATTGTGTAAAAGTTTACATTACGTAAGATAATTTTTACATTCGCTATTACATCAGGAAAAAGTAAATTTAGGTATTACGTTTTAACGATCCGCGGATTTATGTCTTATAATAGTGATTAAATAAAATGGGTATAATTTTAAAATATTAAATTCAAATAATAGTACAATAACGCTAGACGATCACAAGAAAAAAAACAGTAGCATTAAATTGTAGAATTCTTTTATTTTGAACTAAAACTTTATACAAAATAAATTGAGTCTGATAATTTTAATTCATCAATTCAATTTCTCACATCTAATAATAGGTTATCAGGAGGTAAAGGGGGGTTACTCACAAACTTTCTTCTAATTTTTTACCAAACCCATCGCTGTCTCACTTTCAATCCTACACAGTGTTGTGGTGGAGTGATAGAATTTGAGTATTTGTTTTTTATTATGTTTTGATACGAAGTCGTCATTGAAAATGTACAACGTGAGATTTGGTGAAATTGAATTAAGTAATATCAAGTTTTTTGAATACTTATCAATTCAACACATTTTGTTCTGGTTCAGTAAACGTAATATTCATTTCTGATATTTTTAGGGGAGATTAGTTTATGGAATCGTCGGCATTAATCATTCTTGTTCAATAACTGGCCAAGTCAATACGAGCAAAATTATTATTAATAATTATTATTTTATACTTGCGAATACCATAGTCTTGTAAAATGGTTACAAAAACTAGCTAAAAGCGGGACAAAAACTGTTGATTTTGGATTTACCGCTACAGACGTGAGTTTGCACTTTTGTACTTGTTAAAGTGCATTTTTACGCGACTATCCAAAAAAGGAGAATTATGTGTTAATGTGTGTATGTCTCTGAGTTTATTTATTCCACCATAACCTCTAAACGGCTTGACCGATTTGAATGTAAGACAATATTTTGTTAGATAGGCCTTGATAGCGCATGTTACATATATAAAAAGAACAAACTGGGGGATTACAGATGCCACATGGTGAGAAAAACATTTTTCTTCCTACCCCTTCGAATGGGGCATCAAAATGAAGAGCTTTAAAAATGATTCCATAAATATATGTAACTTGCAGTTTTCATTTCAATGGAACGATAAAACGTTTAACGATTATACATAATTTGCAGTATTATTTATTATTAGTAGTGGGTATTTTTACGTTTTTCATTAATGTATATATGTTAATTATATCTTCCTTAAGTAAGTTATTTAATCAATATTAGAGAGTTCGGCTAATATCAAGCTCTTAAGCTGACTTTAACGAGAGCTATTACGTAAGCACCCTTCTTGATAATGCATGGTGTGTATCTGTACTATTATATAATATGTGGTACCATTATTTTCCCTAACTTAGTACAACCAAACTTAGAGTTACTTAGCACACGAACAGCTAGATAAATTACAAGACAGGGCGATTATGTAAATCCAAACGTTTTTCGATATCTTTGTTTTTTATACCTGTTAGCTTAGCCTTTGATCACTATCTCACCTGATGGTAAGTGATCGAAGCTGTTGTTCAGGCTAACCTAGAAATAATGGCTCAAGCACAGCTACCGGAACACACCGTTAGGTTCATGGCGACAGATGTTCTACTTGAGGGTGGTACCTAGCCCAGCGGGTATTCGCAGAATGCCTCACCACCATGATGTAACGACTTCCATCCTAAGACAACAACCGGAACTGACGGCTTAACGTGCCCTCCAAGCACGGAAGCGCTCAGTAGTAATGTCACTAAGAACCACCCATCACAGCTCACAAACCAGTGGCTCACAACCAGTTTTGTCTCAATAGACAACCAGATTATATAACCGGGACAGCAGTGTACGTTTTTGTTATTTTGCTAATTTAAAATTTTGTGTCAAACCTTACTCACATTATATAGGGCGTGCCTGAAATAAAAAGTTTTTGATTTGATTTTATTATTAAGAAATGTTTTGAAGTCGGGAGATTTTAACTGCATATAAAAATAAACTAGAATGCGATAAATTAAAAGCTGTACTATGCTGGAACTATTTCTGGTAGATGGTAACAGGCTCGCACCCAAAACACATGCGCATGGATCCAAAACATACATGGCGAAACGTAGGTGTCAACTTTGATAAATATACTATTACTTACAAGTATGTTCGAAGGGTGTTTATCATATATCTATTCCTTATGGGATGTAAAGGCGTGTGATTAAAGACATATTCAGTTCACTATGTCAGTTTCATTCAAATTATAACTAACTATAACTACTCCTAGAAATGGGAAAGCAGAAGACCAAATCCTGATAAACCTCCTCAAAACATTGAAGTAAATACCGTTACGTACATACCGTTAGTAATAAATTGATAGGTAAGGTTTTCGGAAATATTTCATGTTACTATTTTCAAGAAACAACTTCAACTTTTTAAGCAACTACGAAAGTTTTTAAACCAGAGTCTTCAACCCAAGACGCATTGAAAGTTAGTTTTACCTTTAACATTTACTATTTAGTTAGGTGGAAGTTTAGCGTTTCTGTGAGTTGCATCTCGAGGTAAACCACGTTAAACTTTCAAGTCATTAGCGGTAAACTTTGGAATTGCAAATCGAAGAACACGTAGTAGGTAGTACATATAGTAAGTACTTATAAGGCATTTAACTCTCTATCCACAAAGAGACGTGTGATTGTTTAAAGTTTATTAAACAGTTTAGGAACTGATGATGAAGAAGGATTGATTTTTGCTGCGAGCGAATAAAACTGCAGAACTGTACCAGTTTTACTCATACATTGTAACTAGTATCTATTATGTCTTTTATATTGTGCTATGTATTTTAATTTGAATAAACTTAATGTTTATTATATCTTCAATGTGTTCCTTATTATTTGAAACGACTTAAATTCGGAAGCGCTCGTAGTGGATTTACCCAGTAATTCTTAAAGGAGCAACGTTGGTTGTCGTGATGATTTAGATGGGACCGCTGGTGAAATTTATTACCTAGTAGGACATTTTCCAAATGCCCGCCTGGCTAGCTACCATCTCCAAGTAGAAGAATCTGTCGCCAGCAACTAACGGTAACAGCTGTCCTTGAGAGCCAGTAATTCTAAGTTAGCCTGAACAACATATTGAACCGCGACATCACTTACATTTAGTTGAGATAGTGTTCCAAGGCTAGACTTTTGATAAAAAAGATACCTATTTAAAAATTTCACACAAAATTTCATAGGAATCTGTCAAGCCGTTTCCGAGGAGTTTTGTTACAAACACTGTGACACGAGAATTTTATATATAATATACTTATATATAACTTTGAAACATGCCAAGTATCTTGTAAATGAATATGATATCTACCGACGAATAAAAATCAATTTACAAATCCAATTTTATTTGGAAGATTGTACGTTATTTGTGAATCGAGAACTTGAGGAGGCCGAAATCAAAGCTGTAACTGTGTAAGAGTTAAATTTCTTTGCATATTTATTCATAGATTGATGCCGTTAAATTTGCAGCATTGAAGATTCCAATCTTTCAATTTCTAGGGCTTAGTCGACTTCTGGCCTAATTTCTGGCGGATTTACCCTTGGCCTGTTTTAGTCGCAAGGAAAATGTTGCTGATTTATTATAATATAATCCTTACTGATCACTTACTCTTGGATATTTGATTTTTATATTCATGCTAAAATAATAAGAGTTACTATTATTACACTTTGGTACTCTACTCGTGGACAGTGACTTGAGCCTGAGCCCTGTTTTCTACTTATGAATGCCTCCTGGTAGAAAACAGAGCCCACAATTTTTATGTATAACATTTTTAGCTCACAGATATTGTTACATTATTTGTTTACTTTGTGTTCTTTTCTTCAGTGAATGTACTAAAAATAATGAAAATTTTCCAAACCAAAAAAGTGTTATACATATTTTACTTTAATGAATTTTATTTGGTACTGTTCATAAGGTGAAATTTTGGTCAAAGGCTTAATCGACCAATATAACCTCTGGTTATAACCAGAGGTTATATTGGTGTGATGTGATGATATCGGAATTAATTCCTCGATTTTGTCTATGTATTAAACAATTTAGGTACATATGGATATTCCACACAATATTAAGTAGGTAGTAGGAAGAAGTGTTAATTATATTTTATCTAAATATATAGCTATTCTAACATAATTTTAAGTTTTAGTTATACTTTTATTGTGTGTACTTTGGTAATGTTATCTGGGATCGCTTTTGGTTCCTGCATAAATAATATAATTTATGTTTTTTTTCATTTAATTGTGACGGAACAAGCACGAGGCCCACCTAAAGTTAAGCGGGTTAACCTCTGCCTATAACCGATGCATTTCGTCATGTGAAGAATTGCACTGCGCCAGTCACATTGAGACATACAGTTGTTAAGGTCTCATGTGCCTGTAATTTCTCTGGCTCTAAAGTACTGCTGCCGTTAAGTGCTTGGCGACAGATTTTTTACTTGATGAGGTAGGTAGATAGGCGAGCATTCGCAAAATGCCCTTCCACCATGCGGTGAAGCTCAAGCCGTCGGTGGGAGTCGAACCAGGGACCTGCGGCACGGCAGTCCATAGCTACAACCGCTTGGCCATCATTGCTTCAAATTAAATAATCTCTCAATATTATTATATAACTTAAGTGTGTCTTTTTTATCTTTATCTACTATCTATAAAGTGGCTTTCAGTTGGAGGTGATCACTCTTCTCTTTCTTTTTTCAATACTGTTTCATATACAGAAAAGAGAAAGCAATTTACAAATCTATGGTTTCATATATACTGATATCTCCATCCTACCTACACAGCCTATACATACATACTATTTATATAAGAAATTATTTTGGGCTATAGCTATGAGGTCAATAACATTGTAAGAAAAATAATGATCAATTATTTCTTTTTGATACATTTTAGTAACATTAGCTTTACTGTTTACAGGAAAAGAAGTCATTTAGCTGGATTCCTAAAATATCGCGAATATTAAGGGAACTATTTGAGAAATGCTAATGTCCTTAGTTGTAGACACGAATGATTTATAAAGTCGATTTGAGCGGGGAGGTGCATGGAAATGTGATTTCACACTCATCTCATTCAAGGTGGAATGTTGCAACAGAATATATTTATCGTAATGCAATTTGTACCCGGCAATAATATCATCATATATTACAACAGGTTAAATATGTACTGTAGTAGTGGAGCATTTGGAATTTTTGACTGCCTGTGAGTGTGCGATGGCTTGTAGGTTGTCTAAATGGATTCATTGTGTAGTAGCCGTAGCTATTTAAATAGTCTGCAGTAATTTGTTAATAAAGGCAAAAAGATTATACATATATAGATAATAAACAGCCAAGTGCAGGTCGGACTCAAGCTATGGATCTAGATCTGTATGAAAAAGATTTTTTTGGTATATTCTGTGTTGGTACGGAACCCTCGCCATGGGAGTCCAAGTCGCGCTTGGCCACTTTTCATTATAATTAAATTTTATTTTGTAATCGATGTGAAGAAGATGTTTATAGTTTAAGGACTTTGTTACAGCACATATACATTAGCTCCATTTATAAAATATAGCTCTCTATTTTGGTATTAACGTTCATACATAACGTAAGTATGACGTGAACTCAACCAGGCAGTGCCTAAAGTATCTGCATAATTAATTCTACAATCAGCTGAGCAAAATATATATATGTAGTCGTGTTTATTGTTTCACCAATGAAGCGTTAACAGGGTGCTTAATTAACATATGATGTTGTTAGCAGGTTGACTATTCTATAATTTTGATAGTGACATAATGGCGTCATTCGTTCTTCATACCCTCCACTGTCTTACCTAATGCTAAGTAATGAATGTCTTGATCAGGCTAAACTCGAGTTAGTGGCTCTCCAGGACAGCTGCTGGAACATAGCGATATGTGCTTGGAGACAGATTATCTACATTAGCGTGGTAGTTAGTCAGGCAGGCATTTGTAATATGCCCTATTACTATGGTATAACGACTTCCATCATAAGACAAAACCGGGACCGACGACCAGAGAGTTGAAATACTAGAGTAGTTATATCTGAACACCACTGCTATAAAAGCTTACTAGAATTTAACTATCTACATACCACGCACATGTATATGCAGTTTGCAATGAACAAGGAAAGAACGTTCTAATAATAAGCGTCATATATTTCCTATTTCATCAATTAAAACAATAATTACGCGTGAAATGAAACAGTTTTCTCTCACAGTGCTTGTATAATTGGTGCAAAGTACAGGTACAGTACAGTACACAGGGAAGGCATACTGTCCACAGATTATTCCTAAAGAACACGATTAGCGGCGATGTATTCACCGGACGCTCGGAAGTGCAAGACTGGTAGTGACTCCGGTAATTACCATGAATTCGTCTAGTAAATATGGAGGGCACACAACTCATCTAAAGGAAAAAAATCTTAGCTGACGATAGCTTAACGCGCCCCCCGAGCACGGAAGCTCCCAGTAGTTAATACCACTAGTAGGTACCCATCAGAAGACCAGAGCAGAAGTTGCTTAGCGTTGATCGGTTAAGTATGACTTTAATTCCACAACACCGTGTCACATAATTCAATAGAGAGCATTAATGTATTATTTATTGAAATTCCTAGGTACTTATCTTTCTTTTTATTTATTTTTGTAAGTCAGCGGCATGTCTTTATAAACAACATACAACGAACTATATACGACACTACAGCTAGTACAATTAATGCATTTAGAAAACCTACAAGTCATTGTAGACTCACAGGCCGTTAACTATGCCCCGATATAATTGCAATTCAAATTAAAATTCATTTATTTCGAGCTACTAAGGACTCATATCATAGACACAATTAAATTACATATTTATATAGAATAGAAAATAATAAAAATTGAAATTGTTGTATAACTAAAATAATAATTAATAATAAAATAAATCATATAAATACACATCCAAAATTAAACATGCAATGCTTATTCGAACTTACTTCTACTTACTTAGGCTCCAGTTAGTAAAATGGGCCTAAATCTCGTCAACAATGACTCTAGCTGAGTAAGTCTTCTAAACACTCTCATGGTTGCTAATTTATTGGTATTTTATTGGATAATAAAGTAATAAGAATAAATAAGATAATGTTTCGGAGAGTGTGCCCAGACTAATTATATCATAAATAGTCCCTTTAGAATTTATCCAAAACTGAGTTAACCAATACATATCCATACATAACCGGAATGTCTTGAATAAGTAGATAGGTAGGTACTGTAGAATACCGTGCCGGAATAATCAGGTGCCTAAGTACCGAATGTTGTGGATTGTTCTTCAGGTTGAGGTCAGCAACAATTGTCTATTTAGATATTATAAAGTAACCGGCAAAACCTTTAAAACATTTTGTTATATTATAATCCATACTAATATTATAAATGCGAAAGTAACTCTGTCTATCTCGCTTTCACGCCAATATTACTGGAAAATATTTTTGGCGGCATTAAAGTACAAAGTTTTTACGAATAAAGGTTCAAAATAACTGAAATCATCGGCTGATTTAGTTGAATATATCTTAAAAAAAAACTACAGCTACTACAATGAAAGCATTTAGACAACGTACAAGTCATTATAGATGAGATCACAGTCAGTCCAAATGCTCAAGCCCACTACCAGTAGGCAGCGTGCCCACTATGCTGGCAGCATTGCCCCGTTGAAATGCAAAATCATTTCCTTGTTTGGGTGAATATTGGATATAACACACATCGATGTGTTATTAAAGTATCCGATATGGTGAAAAGGGGTACAGATATTTGGAAAAATGTATGACTCCAAATACTCTGAGAATTTTAGACCGTGCGATTTATTTTTTATCTATATCTGCAAGAGATCATTCATTTACCCCATATAATTTCAATACGAGTAACTCAGGTTGACATTTTTGAACGATCTTCAAATACGAGTAAAGACGTAATGAATGTGAAAATACAATGCAAAATTGTTCACAACATACTCGTATTTAGGACCTAAAACTGATAACAATAAGCAGCGTTGAGCATAAAAAAATTTAGAAGAAATGTATATTTCAAAATGGTATTAAAATAAACATTAACAAAAATGCAGAATCACTGGGCATGAGTGTCTTGTATGACGTTTAGCTATTTCAGGATGCTTCAGGTCACGACTAAACGATTAGTGTCAGGAATCGTTCACTTGTGCTTTTTCATTGAAGGCATCAGATAGGGGTGCGAGCTTAGTAAGTATGTAAAGCGTTTGCTAAATTACAACATTATTTAGATCAGTAAACATTTCACGAAGAAATCACGCCTGTGCCGAAAATCAAATTTGCGAAAATTAACTACCATAAAAGGCTACCATAGCGGGTTCCAAACCCGCCAGCTGCAGCTTAATCTACAGGATCAGAGAAAGAATAAAGAAAATATTAAGTAATAAGTAAAAAAGTGTTGTGATCAAGGATGGGACAGCTGCCTATATAGGTACATCATTAAGTGTTTGGCGACATGTTTTCTAATGAGGGTGGTAGCTTGACTAGCTACCATCCTCAATAGAAAACATGTCCATGTCCAAACATGACCATCATTCGCAAAATGATTTCAGGGGGAATAAGGTAAGTCACCCCGAAAACATCTCATACATTGCGTATTATACTGGTCGGAGATAACGACTAAACACCGTGAGTTCTAGCAGGTATACGTAGTTAATAAATTGCGTAAGTATTACGTTTCTGAAATAAATGCATGATAACTAAAAATCATTATTGCATTATTATGCATTATGTTAGTTTTCGAATAACATCATGATTAATCATAGACTTTAGATTGCTTAAATGCTTTTGTTGTAGGAGCTGTACTGTTGTATATTTTCTGTGGTGTTTTGTTATTAAAGGCATACCGCCGGTAAAAAAACTCATAGGAGGCAAAATATACTGATCTTAATTTGTTTAAGGGCTGCTTAGATACTATGCTTGGATATGTTGTATAAGATAATTACAATCGTTTTCATAAAGTAGGTATGCTACATAATATGGTCCATTTAGTACTATTGAATGCTAAGCTACTTAAATCTAAACCAAATAAATTTCTCAATCTTGAGTCGTGGATTACCTAACATACTTTGGTAAGCTTGAGAAAAGTTGGTGCTGACTTAGGAAAATTTCATCTGTACCGTAACCGTATCAGCCAGATTGTCCACTGCTGAACGCTGTCCACTGCCACTAAGGGAAGGGTTTGCCATAATCCCCTTGCTTGGCAGGCGTCTTCGGGATCGCAGTGTTAGAAAGCAGTTTCTTAGATGGCGCTGCTGCCCATCTTCCGTTATTTTACCATTAATCGGCTCTTCAGACACCCACGGGAAGAGATAGGGAGATAATAACAAATACTTTTAAAAGTATCCTAAAAAAACATTAAATAATATTTAAATAAAACACTTAAAAAAGCATAAAATTATATATCTAGAGACAATTCCGCCTAATTTTCCTGTTATCTACGTGACGTCACAAACATCACTAGATATATAATTTTATGCTTTTTTAAGTGTTTTATTTATATATTATTTAATGTTTTTTTAGGATACTTTTAAAAGTATTTGTTATTATTAAATATGGATTTCCGCAAAGTAACGTCTGAATCTATTCATTAGATAGGGAGATGTCATTCTAGCCCGGTACCCCACGGCAAACCACGGTATCAAAATTTAATCACCATTCTAAAAATAATATACCTGCCTAAGCTTATCGCAAGGTGAAATAATCGCTCATATTTTACACTGTGAACACAACCTGATTTATTTCAGAATCCGTATATAAGATGCTTCTGTTTCAAATTTACATACATCTACTATCACTCGTTAAGATCACAAGGAGTCTAAGGGGTAAGTTATTTTTTTCCATCACCGGATAAGTTTGAAACTTTATCTTTTATTAATAATATAGTATAGACTATCTGAAATAATGAAGTACACTTATTACTTGAGAGAAAGTAGGTAGTGTTTGATCTCACGTTGCGTCCATTTATTGTTATTTGGAGTCCTCTAGATTTGATTATACTTTAATAGCTTGTTAAATATGTTTTAATTTGATCAATACCCTCAATTTTGCTTCAAGATATCCGATCTTAAAGTTATTTCATTCACGTCGCATATAGTTTAACAATCGATAATAATTCTCATGTTTTCTATTTAGTATGTTCTTACGACTATTTAATCCGTCCACTGTAAATCAACTTTTATGACATCGATGGTCTGGAACTTGGTATAGAACCTAAAGCATAAAAACATGTGTCTGTGAAAAATCTTCGTCTACGACACTTATACCCTCATTAATCTGTCTCATTAGTTGTTAATACTCCTTGTAAGATAAAGGACGAGTATCTACCACCGTCTTGTCCGTTATTCCTGCCTCCAAGCAGTAATGCTTGTATTTTATAATTTTACTCCCCTATCTCACGCAGGAGACGGTAAATACCTATGTTATTTTTATTTTTTTATTGATTCTAGGTAAGCCTTTGACCACAATCTCAACTGATGGCAAGTGGTGATGTGGTCGAAGGTGTTAACAGACTTAACCTAGAATTACTGGCTCTCAAGGACAGCTGCCAGAATACACCGTTAGGTGCTTGGTGACAGATTTTCTAATTGAGGGTGGTCGATAGCTGGCTATCGACCACCATTTTGTGTAACCCGCCTGGGCGGGTTTACACAAAATGCCCTTCCACCATGCAGTAAAGCTCAAGCCCGCGGCGGGATTCAAACCATGGACAAGCTGCGCGGCAGTCCATAGCCAATGCCACTGCATGACACCGTCACTGCTTCATATCTATGTATATGTATTCTGTTACAACTTGTAAGTAGTTGAAAGTTTTAGCTTAAGTTTTATGATGGTTGCTTCCATGACACTAACTCTCTTTGGAAATGGTAAAGAGCTAACACCCTGACGTCGACGTGAGCAGAGATAAAGCGTAAAACTTACTCGATGCCAATTATGTTGTAGATCCAACATGAAGTTCCTCGCAGCCCTGCTCCTGCTAGCCATCAGTTCCATAACAGCTCAGAACACGCCGGTTATCTTGTGTGGGCGACAACTAGCCAATGCGAGAGTTCTACTTTGTTACGGTTCAGAATACGTCGACAAAAGGGGAAAACTGCCGCACTACTTGCTCGGTATGTTCATTATAATTTTACCATTATTAGCCAGTGCTGCAGCTTCCCATGAACTTATTTTCCAGATTAAAGGTGGCTAACAAATATCATCAATGCCTTTTTTAAATTAAGCGTTAGCACTAGTACAGACATTCAAACTATATAAATAATTACATCAGAGAAATTGAAGAGTGAAATACTCTCAGAGTACAACATATTTATCGCCAATCTCATCCTGAGGTCACCGGGGTGCGAGAGCTTCTCCATAACATCAAAAGAAGAAAATTGAATTGTAGTCTTGATTGTATTATACGAGGCACGAGAACAAATCATAGGCAGGCCGCAATAAATATAAGTCATAATAATATGGTCTATTTAAAAAAGTATCTTCACACCCATAAATCCCTAATCAGTTATGTAGAGATGTCTTAGCACCCACACTTTGATGGAAAAAGATTGATCCTATATAACAGAGGATGGGCCTATTGCCATTAATCGTATACAGTGTCAGGATCCGGATACATACAATTTCTTTGCCAGAATAAGTGATCCATTGTCTCTAAATATATAAATATTCTTACAAAAGAAGATCAGGATCCATGATCACATGATCATGGTAACACGTACATAATTATGTGAAACTTGGTTGTAATTTAAGAACAGTCAAAGTGAATGGTATTTGTTTCAATATAAGCATACCAAATAATGCTCACCTTTCTCAACAGATAATCTCGCGGAAGGTAGTCACGAGGAACTAGACTGGCCATGGAGTGGCCGACAAGGGTCCCTCACAGCCTCCTGGTCTCGCTACAAAAGGCAAGGTCTTGCAGACGAGTGCTGCCTCAAGCCCTGCACTACTGACGTCATTCTTAACTACTGTTAACTACTCACAAAGGAAACGAAATTATACATCTAGTCAAATTAACAACTGCGGAAGATTGGATTTTGAGGATTTTACTTATTATGTTATGTACATAAGTTATCAATGTATAATGCAAGGTGAATATTTTGGTAATTAAATTTTTACACAATAAAAAGTATTATGACTTCCAAATTATTTGTTCAAGTCAACCTAGACTTAAGAAATAGAGACAACCATCAGTCTCCTGTGTTTGAACTTTGCCCTAAGATCTGGTACGACGTACTACGGTCCGAAAAGGTCTGGGTCTAAGCGAAAGAGAAGCTTTTTGTTGCACGCGAAATCTAAGAGGCTACATAAATTATTATTCGTCGTCCTGATTTCAACAGAGAGAATGGGTGGGCTCTGCCGCAAAGCTGAAGGACGTGTTTCATAACTCACAAAGAGGTAAGAGGAATGTCAAGCAAGAGATGATGGACACAGTTTTGCTTGTCGGATTGGGGTATCATCTGAAGAAAGTAGCAGTAAAAAATGGTGCTGGAAGCCTGACATCGGTGGCTGTAAGCACCATTTTTTACAACAAAAGTCGCGTTCGCTATAACAGTCCCCGCCACAAACCTCCACCATCGGCAACATCAGCCTGCGCGAGCACAGCACAATAGGGAAGTACATATTTTGTGCTGGATCCTTATGAAGAGAAATTAATTATATTAGCATATTAGCTTCTCAATCGAAACAAATTTGCTCATAAATCATTACTAGCTTCCGCATGGTTTGCCCTGCCTCGGAAACTTGTCAGTAAATCGGGTTCACGACCGATCAAGCGCTGTCGTTGCGGTCACTACTTGGTTGGGTACCGCTACTGGCATTTTTACTACGGGGCGCTTCCGAACTTTGGAGGGCTGGTAGTAGTATAGTCTTTGGATAGCAGTCGTTTCTCTACGTTGGAGGCTTTTGAGTGGCTTAGAAACTCTAACTCTATGCTTGGTATTAGAGCATTTCCCAAATAGAAAATCCGTCACCAAGAACATTTTAGGTTAAACCTGTTTACCATCTCGACCACATCATCTCCATTTGAGATTGTGACCGTACGTAAGTACATATTGGTAAAAAATAACATATGCCATATAAACAGTTACGTAACATATGACATTACTTTATAAGACTTGTTAAGGGTCGCTCTACATTTTAATATAACGCACAGTCACATATATACAAACATATGACTCCTAAGGGCCTTTCTGTGCTAACAATAGCCGAGTAAACAGAATATTCTCTCTCTATTATTATAAAGATAAATCAAATATTTTCCTCTCTTGCTTTATTTAAGACATCGTCTACGGAATCACGTATAATAACCGTTCAGTAGATACTAACGTAAGGTACAAGGATGAAGCTAATTAGATTGCATGTAAATGGTTACCCGCCAAATAGTTATCTTTAAGAACCTGTTCATGGTATCGATGAAATTGTATTTACCATGTTAGATGAGAAAACTATCGCGAGTCTATTAATACTTAGCAATCAGCTAAGATTCGCGTAATTTTTACCGGGAATTTCACCGACCTGCTTCGAACTTCGAAGTATTGGAAGTTTTTAGTTGGTAGTAATAATAATTAGACTTGTTGAGGTTGCGAGGCTATTATATGCAGCATTTTTGTAACATCACGTTATACGTGTGGGCATTTATGTCTTTATAATTGTAAATTATAACAAGTTGTTGAAGGCGAAGACGTAATGAAGGATAGAGTCACTTTATTACAATATTACAAAAAGTGCTAGATATATGTAATTGTGACAATGATCACACATTTAGTTCAACGTAATTCACCACCTTCCTACATTTATCTGTACTAATCAAGTGCGTTTGGTAAAATATGTATTATCTATAATAATCAAAATGCTTATGCAGGAACTTGTATAAAATAAGCATCGGCATTATGGCCTGCCACCTACCAAACACTAATCCTCATTGGCAATGCTCTCGTTGGTAGTATACTGGGTACATAAGGTAAGGGTAATTACGGTCTAATGATTTTTTTTTATTTTATTTTTATTTATTTATTCAACAAAATTATGAAAAGGAATGTTCTGCAGCACTGCACCTAATATACAGCAACACCCCACGAGTTTCATATTCGTATAACGTTCTTCAACATACTTGATATTTAACACCACAATATTAAATATTATTTGCTGAGATATAAAACAAAATGTGAAGTAATAGCTGAACAAAAATCTAGGTAAGTCCTTACACAAACTAGGTTTATTTGTATGTATTAAATACGAACATTTTTTTACTGTACTTTGCATCAAAGAGGTTCGATATAGGTCAGCAACGACGCTTTTATGATTCCTAAGATGAGCAAAGGGAAATAGGTAATGTCCCTAATCTCTCAATGGTTCAAAAATCAGGTCTATGCTTCACGGCATATCAAGTTCTAAATCTAAAATATTAAATCGAAATATTTTTGTTTGTAAACAAAGGACGTATATCTTCGATCACGACGTTACTCGAAATTGCGAGTGCATTCGGCAACATATCGAGCACTGAGTACTTCGATAACCGGTTAGTTCGTTTGTACTCGTATATATAATTTTTAGCCCCCATATCTTTGAAGTGCTGATGATGACAAAGGCATCAAGAGAAGTTATTGCCACCCAGATTAATAACCAAACACCCAGATACACTTAAATGTAGATAAAGCTTGGAAAAAGCACTAATGCGCAAATGTAAACAGCAAGCCCGTTTCATTATCAGCACTATGAAACTAAATCATGTGTATTACTGCTAGGCTCTTTTATTTCGCGTACTTCCACAGTGTTATGTCGTATATGGTGTATTGCTGTATTTGCTGTGGGTAGCTGCTGCTGAGATAGAGACAATCTTTACCTTACAAAAGCGTGCAATTTGAGTCATTTATGGAATGAATTCTAGGAAACCCTTATGATCTTTTTAAAGAAATTTAATTTTAACTTTACCACGTCGAATATATTTGAAAATATTATGTAGTATTTGCATAAAAAAAATGACTAAATGTAACTCAAACAGTGACAATCACGATTATAACACTAGGGATAAAGATAAAATAGCGGTGCCAGGTTTTACATTATCAAAGACATATAAAAGGTCCTTCTTAGGCGATTGTGTGCGGTTTTATAATAAAATGACCAAACATATTACAACGCTCACAGAAGGAAAATTCAAGTTGCACGTGAAGAACATTTTGTTAAAGAAATCTTACTACACAGTTTGTGCTTACTTAAACGACAAAAATGCTTGGATTAGTTACGCCCCTGCCAAGCTAGCGCCTGTCACCTACGTAATGTAAACAAATATTGTAATAATTTTACTATATAGTATGTAACACATTGTTAAAAAACGTTTAAAAGAATGGTCCCGAGTTTCTTGCCCGTTCTTCTCGCAGTGGCTCTATCAATTTTTTTTGTTGAACGTGGCAGTACTATGTAATATATTTCAATATTAAAATTTGTAATTAACCTTCATAAGAGCTTCGTAGACGCGGCTAAGTTGAATAAATGATTTTGACTTTGATTAAAACCCATTTTACAAACAGTATATAAAGTAATAAATTACATAATAGTAAGTATTTGTCGAAAAATAGATAATAATATAATTTGTAAGGGAGGGTTCTTTGCCGTTTCCTGCATGTGAATTCGGAGTTGCCTGTTTTTCGTCTCATCAAATGTGCCTGTCTGCTTTTATTACGAACTGGCATCAGTCAGTAACATCATTCGCGTGGAGATTCACTACCTAGGTGCCTAAAGTAATAAAATCTGTATTTCTATAAAATTTAACAAAAAATAAGCCTCGTTAAAAGACCGTGACGAGAGATGGAATAAAAAGCAATTAAACAGTTTAATTGTATACTTTTAGTCTGAAATGTTCGTTGTTGAGCTAGTAGGTACGTACAAGTAATTCATTAATTTCATTCCACTAAAAATGCTTTAAACCTACTCTGATGATATTTCCACAGAATTCTGGCACAGGACATCCATGGATGATTGGAATTGGCAATATACTATCCAATATCACATCTTGATAGCTCATTTGAATACACCAAACTAGGCATATTGGCACGCTACTATCCAGGAATTCTAGGGCAAATAATCTTGTAGCAAACTTAATCTAGGTTACCGTCTATTGATATTTTGTAGAGCTACTTACAATCGGTGTTCGAATTATTAGAGACAGTATTCACAAAAAATATCTCGTTAAATAGCATTGACAGTTATGAAACATATTTTGTAATATAGTTTGTAACTCATTGTTAAAAAACGTTTAAAAAAATGGCCTCGAGTTTCAGTTTTTCTATAACTTTTATTTATGAACCTGGTAGTATGTACAATATTTCAAGAATACGATTTTCATAAGAGAGTCGTACACGCCTAATTATTTACGAAATGACTTTGACATCTTTGGTAAATCTTTTCAACTACAACTTCAGCATGTCGTCACACTATCGAGCTAAAAATATTTTATTTTGTAGTTACTTACTGCGGTATTATTAGGGATTTTACGATATTAGTAGGTTTCATGACTGAGTCAAGAACAAAACAGTCAATTTTACTAGAACTCTGCTTCGAGCAGCGTCTATAGGTACGTCATCGTTCAAACTCGGATTTTCACTTTCTTTGGGCTAGTAGTCTCTCATCTGCACTTTGGGCATGTATATTTACGGTTCTTCTTTTTAGTCAATTCTTGGCAAAGTGGTCATCAACTCTGATGGTAGTTTGTTTTTCAATCCGTTGCCACCCCTCTCGAATTGCAGCCTTCCTCGGGCACCTATTTATAGGACCATTTGATCGGTCCAAGGTAATGGAGATCTGCCCCGTTGTCTTTTGTTATATTATTGTGGCGGAAAAAGGACGAGGCCGACATGGTATTAAGCGATAACCTCTGCTTATAACAGTTGCAGATCGTCACAAGCGACAAACTTCACTGCAATCATCACCCTGTTAAGTCTCATGTGCCTGTAATTTTACCTGCATCCGTGCCCTTCAAAGTATAACACAGTAATGAGAAAATGACTGTATTTTTAGAAACATTCAACAAAATCTCTTTTACTTAGTAAACTTTCGTTTTACGTTGTCCACGCAATGAACGGACGTACTCTTAGTTCCATCATTTCCTACGCTTTTATAAGATAAAAAAAAAATACAGTGTATTCATTATTTTAGTAGGTAGTTTCAACGACCACAAATGATCCAATTGTGGATTCGATTCATTGAGACCCTTAAAATTTATTATCCGTATTGTTCGATCCAGACCTAGTCCTGAGAATAAATAACAAGCCGGCTAATAAATGGCTTTCGATGTAGGAAATTACGGCAAATAAAACTTTTTCCGTGTCGGAAACATAAGTGGAATAAATGCGAGGTCATCAGTAGGTACGGTATATCCAAAAGGGCAGTTTCTTATAACAATAAGTTACTATGACCAAGAGTAAGCAGGTTAGACTTAAAACGGGAACTGGTCTAGGACGCACTCTGGAACACGTGGCATTTAGAGACAGATTCAATAATTACACGAAAGTCCCTGAGCGCCTCAAGGCCATGGTAAGAGTTGAACTTACACTTATCGTCGCAGTGCCAGCATCGAATCGAAACCATTTCCATCCGTATACAGAAACATACATATTAGATAGGTACCTACGTACTTATAAATAGGTACTTTACCTACCTACCTACAGTATAATCTGATATCATCGTAGACCTACTCTTAACTCAAGCAGGTATGTGGTGTCGGTACGATAGGGTAACAAAACAAACGATTTATTTTTTTAAATAGCTGAGTGGTTTGCCTTTGACCAATATGTAGATGGAAAGTGATGATTCGGCCTGATCATCTGGCTCTAAAGAACAGCTGCTGGAACGCTCATTAGAAACTTGGCGACAGTTTTACTACTTGAGGGTGTTAAATAGCCAGGTGGGCACTCTCAAAATGCCCTGCCACAATCTTATAATGTACTAATCTTAGAAAACAACCAAGACTAATGGCTTGAGGTGCTCTTCAAAGCACGAAAACGCTCAGTATTATCTAAATGCTACAAGCGGTCACCCATCTAAGTAATGACAACAGTTGATCGGTTAAGAACGAGTAGGCAAGCCCACTTCTTAATTCTTCTTAATATTTAGTTTTGGCTTCGGTTCTATCTCCAGCCTGTCTGACGACAGGCTTTGGGATGCTCTCGTTAATAGTGTGTACTCGCAACTGTCGATTGTTAATGAACGTGTTTCAATGGAAAAACGCCCTGTTGTGTGGGTAGTGCCCCCGTAATCCTCATAGTTTCGTCAAAAAACGACTGTCACAACCGTACCCTAGCACAATCATACCCAGTCTACCCTAGTGCATGCTGCTCATGCATTGCTTTCTTTTCCTTATTCGTATTTTTTTTTTTTATCCCTGTTAGGTTAGCTTTTGACCACTATCTCACCTGATGGTAAGTGATGATGTGGTCGAGGATGTTGTTCAGGCTAACCTAGAGTTACTGGCTCTCAAGGACAGCTGCCGGAACACACCGTTAGGTGCTTGGCGACAGATTTTCAACTTGAGGGTGGTAGCTAGCCAGTCGGGCATTCGCAAAGTGCCCTACCACCATGCTGTAACGACTGCTATCCTAAGACAACAACCGGGACCGACGGCTTAACGTGCCCTCCGAAGCACGGAAGCGCTCAGTAGTAATGTCACCAGCGGTCACCCATCCAAGTCATGACCGCGGCGGACGTTGCTTAACTTTGCTGATCGATTCAGAATGGCTAAGCAAACTTGGCTACGAGCGCTTCAAAAAAGTTTTACGATTATCCAACGGGAAGATATGGAAATGTATGAATGAATATAAATATATTAATATCAGGACTGTATAATTGAACAACATAACAGATAAATTTATCTTTACGTAGTATAGGCGTTTAAAATCATGTAATTTGGGAGTTTAAATTATAATAGTAATATAATATATGTATGTATAGCGTTAATAAGTATATTTGATATATATATATACACATACGTATTATATATTTATCATCATATATTAGATTTATGTATCTGAATTTAATTACCTAAACATAATTTATTGTTCACCACCGTCTACCTCTTCCTTAGTTTCTGTCCATCCAAAGGTTGTCTGGAAGAAATCGCTACATAGCGATAAGACCGCCTATTTTACTACCATAGAAAATTAGTCTTAATAAGTGTTATTTACTTCTACTTTGGTAAACAATAAAGAATTTTTGTATTGTATTGTATTGTACTATACGTCCTCGAGTTTCATCCTCACTTTTACTGTAGATATTAAGTAGATATTAATTATTAGTGTTCGGAAACTTGTTTTATATACGTATATACATATATAAGTAATTATAAGTAATAATAAGTAATAATTTTGTACATATATAAATAATAATAAGTAATCATTTTGACGTTTAATGAACATCTGTCAATAATTGATCGATCTCAACTCTGAGATACATTTATTGATACGAGCCTAAGAATGAGGATATTACAGTGGTGTAGACAAAATAAAATTCTATCTTAGGGAATTGTGTGAGATTTTATAATAATGTTCCTTAGATATTACAATGCCCACAGAAGAGAAATTCATGCAGCACTTGAAAAACATTTGTTTATGAACGCCTATTCACTTTGTGATTATTGAACCGGCAAATATGCTCTGCTAAGCTATCTGTCACTTACGTATTTTAAGCAAATATTGCAATCATTTTCTTAATTTGTAACACTTTGTTAAAATACTTTTAAATTAGTTAGCCCCTAGTTTCTTGACCGTTTACAGTAGTATATAAAACCTAATTTTTAGCCTTAATTACTTAGTTAGCCTATGAATGGTTCGATCCCCGCCGCCGCCGGCTTGAGCTTCACCGCATGGTGGAACGGCTTTTTGCGAATGCTCGCCTAGCTAGCTACCACCTCCAAGTAGAAAATCTGTCGCCAAGCACCTACAGTGTGTTCCAGCAGCACTCCTTGAGAGCCAGTAAAATTACAGGCACATGAGACTTGAACTGTATGTCTCAGTGTGACGAACGCAGCGCAAATCTTCACTTGTGATGAACCGCATCCGTTATACCTAAGTAGAGGTTAGTCCACTTTATTAGGTGGGACTCGCGCTTTTTCCGTCACAATTACATTTAAACAAAAAATATTGTGACATGACTTTCAAAAGAAATAATTAAATACTCTTCTGGGAGCCACCGTCAACGCATGTATACAAATTCCATATACATATACACATAATACACACACACACATGAAAATCTTTAAACTTTATGGTTAAAGTTTCGCACCAGGTGGTTTGATGCCTCACTCTTATATTATTCCAATTTTGTACAAAGATAGAACAGCCAACTGTGGACGTTTCAGCGTAGCGATTGTATACTTTTTTTTTTGCAGTGACTGTTGGTAAAATACCCTGCAACTTGACCTGTACCTAAGATAATTATTATTTATTATATACAAAAAATAATATATCCATTTATCCTGATTGCTAAACTACTCGTAGTTTGCCAAAGTGATTTGCCGGCCACAAGGACAAGGTATAAAAATGTCATTGACATAATGCCCAAATTGAACAAGGCAAATTCATTCCACTAGCAAGCAGCAATAAGTGCCTTGTTGCGTCTCGTGAAAAAAAGTTACTGAAGACATTTGACACCGCGTATCTCGAGGAGATGATGACAATGCAGTGTATTTACCTACCTCTTCTAACATCAGAGGACCTAATTCGTTATTGTGTAATATCTGCCACCGCGCAGGGGGTTCGTATATACTATTGCAGGTTTGAGATTCTTGTTTGCAAATCTTTGCGTGGCTAGCTACATTTTTCAAGTAGAATTTGTCGTGTTCTATGTGTTTCAGCTGCTATTCTTGAGAGCCAATAATTCTGGGTTTAGCCAGTTCAACTCTTTCAACTGCATCATAATCAACCAACAAGTAAGATTGACGTCAAAGGCAAAATTATCAGTAATAAAGAAATATGTACTAAAAATATGATAAATAGGAAGTGAAAGGTTAACTCTGTGTTTGATAATACTTACCACTAGCGGCTGTACGTCGTTTTTTTATGAAATTCAATTAGGAGCAGACTATGTTGTTGTTACATACCTTCGATAAAATATATAGGTATATTTTATCGAAGTTACATACCTATAGAATTCTTGTTGTCTATTTTTTAAGTACAGATTACGCAGATTTTCACTTCGATCAAAATAAAACACCATGGTAAGTGATGGTGTGGTCGGAAATGGTATGTGAACCCTCAAGAACAGCTGCGGGGTGCCCTACCACAATGATGTGAAGCTGAAGCTCGTGGCGGAATACGAACCATATACCTCTCGCGGGGTAAAAAGTCATCTGACTACTTAAACTTAAAAATCACGAGCAATGGGCCATGCAGGCAATGACAGAGAGTTGAAATATTAGAGTAGTTATATCCGAACACCACTGCTCTAAAAGCTTACTAGAATTTACCTATCTACATACCTACGCTCATGTATATGCAGTTTGTAATGACAAGGAAAGAACGTTCAAATATTATGCGTCATATCTGTTGTAAGAAAGAGATAAATAAGCAATTCGTGTAACCACCGAACCGCCACGAGACGTTCCGATCACACTACACTGCACTGCGATCTCTTTCACTCTCTCACACCAAACGATACACATATCTCGCTCATCCATTTCATTGAGTATAGTTCCTTAGATAAAACAAAATGTCTATATTTTCTATTTCATCAATAAAAGCAATAATTACGCGTGAAATGAAACAGTTTTCTTATCTCTCACAGTGCTTGTATAATTGGTGCAGAATCTAAAGACACAAGAAAGGCATATTGTCCACAGATTATTCCTAAAAAACACGATTAGCGGAGATGTATTCACCGGACGCTGGGAAGTGCAAGACTGGTAGTGACTCTGGTAATTACCCAGAATTCGTCTTGTAAATATGGTGGGCAAACAACGCATCTACAGGTAAAAAAATCTTAGGGCAATGACAGTTTCAAAAGGAGAAGACGAGTGACGCTTCAACATAGCAACAATTTGGCAATAATAAACCTAGGTTCCGCTCGGCTCTTCGGGCCGGCTCGGCACTCGAGTACTCACTTCCGAAACTTCCCGACTGTAACAACACGGCACTCGTATGACAAGGATAGAGTGAGGCGCATGAACGTTCGTTCAAGCGAGACAGAGACAGGTCGGAGCTCGGAACCGAACGAATCACCGAATACTAAGATCGTCAGACGTAGTTCATGATAGAGGTATTGTCTATCTTTCTCTTTTAAATATGGCGAAGTAAATTATTATTGTTTGATATTGTCATTTTCACAAAATAACGTTTATAACCATACTTACGAGTGAAAAGTAATTCCTTGAGATTTATTTTTCTTTCCGGAGTGATTGAAGCACTTTTTAAAAACACAGGAAGGCATTTTGATGCGTTTTTGAGTCTGTAATAGAACACAAGCATTCACCACAAGGGTTCAACCGCAACTAAGGTGCAAGTGTGTCGGCCGACACACTTTCGTTGGACCAGCCTAATATTTGTGTCACTCGTCTTCTCCTTTTGAAACTGTCATTGCATGCAGGTTTAATTTTAATTCCACGTGGCCACAACGTTCAAACGGCAACTTTGAAACTCCAATTATTTTCTTTTGCTCCTATAATATTTTCTTAAGTTCGAGATCAACATTTCTAATAAGTGCAAAGCGGTGAAATATGTATTATAAATATGAAAATACCTATGTAATTCTAATTACATAACTAACTCAAGGATTTTATTATTTTGTTTAGCTATTAGTAGTGAAACCATTCCTTTGGAGAGCGACTGTTTCCTTGTATCCTCTTTAATTAGGGATCAAATATAGTAAATGAAAAGAAAAAACATTTGCAGGCATTGTATTTGAAATTAAAAACATTTATAAGAACATCATATTCTTTATTAACAGTTTTTCAGATCTTAATGTAAGCAAATAAGAAAAAATAACGGTCACAAAAATTTGTTACTACTAGTGAACCTTCAAAAGAAACTTCGTAAAAATACAGCGTTACATCGAAACTTTCGTAAAATTTTATATAACATAATTTGTTTAGAAAAGGGAATGTTACACGATCCAAAAGTACTTCTGAGACTGTTCTATTCCCAGTAGCACCTTCGCTTCATTCGACCGAAGGTCTTCTACTTACCTTTGCAACATGTTATAGTGTTATTCTTGTATAGAGTGCCTAAGTAAAAATGTGACGAATTTGACTAAACTTTGCAGAAATAAGAAACAGCTAAACAATTAATTCAATGGGCAGCATATGGCTACTCGCGTCGACATTAGTACAATTTTACTGCTGCCTTAGGTATCCACCAGAAATGTGCAGGGAAGATGAGCGGTGTAAGAGGAAAACATCGGCCAATCTATACAACATTAGACAGTATATTATAACCTTTTTTTTAATTTTCACGTGCGGGAGTTCAATTCGCACTTTTTAGTATTTTTATTATAGTGGCAATAGAAATTAATCATCTAAAATTTCAACTAACTATAACGGTTCGTGAGATAGTCTCGTGACAGACAGACAGTGGAATATTAGTAATAGGGTCCCGTTTGTATGCTTTGGGTACGGAATCCGAAAAAATATATCATAGATTCGCTTAATTTTTCTTGCCTAGCTGAGCGCAGCAATCTTATAAAGGGCAGCAATCTTTCATCGCACATCGTTCATTTTCTTCGTATATCTCTGCACGCAGCCTAACTCGACTCTTTACTTAATGAACACCCTTATTATCAGAAATGAGCTTGTAAACTACCACATAAGGATTTCCAAGGTACCCACCTTCCCCAGACATCAAGAGAGTGGCCGTCCAAAAAACCGAAGGCAAAACTATGCGAATTGTGCATGTTTGAATAGCGAAAAAGATTGTACCGCCCCACTTCTGGAATCGGTTAAGGGCAGTCCATACAGCTTGTCTAAGGCCCAGTTTTTCAACCATCGGGTAGTCAGTGTGACCACATTAATAAGAAATGCTACAGAATGAAAACTTCACTACTACACCAACAGCTATGTGTGGGTAACCATTGTTACTGACAAGACGCGCGGGGGCAGCAGCGGCCACCATTCGGGTGCGGAACCGGTTTGAGCCCGCTCAGTAAAAGTTTTCGTAGGTTTCATTTTGTTCCTTTTATTTATCAATGTAGTTTTACTTCTAAGTTCTATGGTAGGAAACATAGCCCGACTAAATTCAAAACCAACATTAATTCTCATTTCCATGATCACATGTTGCTCATTTCAGTATGTCTGCAATAAACTTTATTTTAGAAGTGCTTGGTTCGTTTTCACTAACATAAACTGATGATTGCAAAACGCCACGCGCGGGTCAGTTAATGCCAAAGAAGTACTGGATGTGTAATGATTATCAAAGCAAATTTTACATAGAAATATATATAAAAAAGGGTCACGATTTCGGTTTTTCTAAGAATTAACAAATTTATTTACATTATTTACAGCAAACATCATAATTATCTAAAAAATAAAATAAATCTTTTAACAATAATAAAATCTTTTAAATGAAACCTCTGAAACCTTGGTGGTTGATTTTTCTATATTTTCCTAATAGCAAGCGGTGAAATTTCATTGAAACATATCTTTGTGGAGCTCACGATATTAAAATAGCATATTTAATTAGCTCATTTGTAAAAAAAACTCACTGAAACCAGTTAAAATAGTATACATTATAGAGCTAGAATTCGCAGAAAAAGGGTCAAGTCGCGTTTTGTTTTTACAGTACACACTCATTTACGACTTCAATACAAGAGCAAAACATGCTGTATCTTTACAAATTGTTTGATAAGAAATATTTTAAAAATAAGTTCGTTTCAACGAAATCCTTAAAAGGTAGAGGTTCAGGATACGTGTATTTTAAATTTTAGACAAACATTTTATATTAAGCTAGTTTGGCGTCCGCTCATTTCACTTCACTGTTGGTAAACACTTCTTATAATCTAGTATTTGACTTATATTGTTGTACACTGATTACGCTCTTCACTGCCGTAAACAGAAGTAAGCAGTGAGAAGCAGAATAGTTAGTTTACTGGAGTGTATCGTCTTGCCTGATGACCACATGGACCAGTGATCGGGGCTCGACTCTGGTCATAAACTTGGAGATAAATCTGCAACAGGTATAAATTAATTAAAAACCTAACTGTAAATTATTTATTTACGTTAAGCGTTTTATCGTTCTATTGAAATTATAACTGCAAGTCATACATATTTATGGAATCGTTTCTTATAGCCCTTCATTGTAATAACACACTTGATGAGTTAGGGAGAAATACATTACTTTTTCTCTCAATATGGCGTCTAAAACTCGCCAGTTCGTTTTTTTACTTTTTATGTATACCTCGTGTCATCCACGCTATCAAGACAAATCTAATGATATATTAGATATTAAAATCGGGTTATGCCTACATACATGAAACCTGAAAACATAACACTCCTTTTTTGGGACTTTCACTCGTGTATATAAAGACAAATATTTCAAACTTCGTATAATACATTGAGTGCTCTGCAATCGTATTCGATTATTTCAATACATCCGCACTTGGTGATAGGATTTCTCCTTCCTCTACGGTGCCATAGAATAGGAACTTTGTGGTCGCAGCAACTGAATTTCACAACCAATTCTAAAGAGGAAGATGATGGTAATAATTTTTTTTAAATCGATATCAAAATAGTTCATGAGGGAATTTCTGAGTTCCATTGTAATTTTTTAATGTTTTGTTACCTCAGAACTCCGACATATGTGATTTTGAAAAGTTTTTAATTCATTTGAAAGGATACACTTCCCTGTTGGTACTACCATTGCCATTTCATTACAATCGGAGTTAATTACAATTGAGTAAATTACTTTTAAAATCAAAATAGCAGGAAAATTACGTCACCAAACTAAATTGCGTACCTATTTCATTTTTTTCAGTGATGGAAGTCGATTTCCTTTATGTTTTTAATAGATATTTAAATTCTATATAACAGTTAATGAACGTTATACTACTTTGTTCTGGATTGAAAGACTATAACTATTAAGAGGCCTTTTACATTTTGCAGCCCTCTCACTCGCACATTTAACGATAATTTCAAATAGCTACAATATGGTAATGATTTTTTTAAATGTGGTGTGATTTTTTTCTTTTTGAAATTATCTTTAAATGTGCGAGTGAGAGGGCTGCAAAATGTAAAAGGGCTCTTAATAACTATTCGCAGCGAATAGTGAGCCGTCAAGTTCATAGCAATAGATTGGACGATTAAAAAATATTCTTTATCGTAATAAGCATGTCTTGACATTGGTTAACATTTTGTTGTTCTGAAGCGCTCGTAGCGAAGTTTGCTTAGCCATTCTGAACCGATCAGCAAAGTTAAGCAACGTCCGCCGCGGTCATGACTTGGATGGGTGACCGCTGATTACTACTGAGCGCTTCCGTGCTTCGGAGGGCACGTTAAGCCGTCGGCCCCGGTTCTTTTCTTAGGATGGCAGTCGTTATAGCATGGTGGTAGAGCATTTTGCGAATGCCCGCCTGGCTAGCTACCACCCTCAAGTGGCAAATCTGTCACCAAGCACCTAACGGTGTGTTCCGGCAGCTGTCCTTGAGAGCCAGTAATTCTAGGTTAGCCTGAACAACATCTTCGACCACATCATCACTTACCATCAGGTGAGATAGTGGTCAAAGGCTGACCTATCAAGCATAAAAAAAACAATTTTGTTCAATTACTTTGTTGGTTACATGTATTAGGTGTAAAATGTAAAATAATATGTCATGCCAATAAAATTTCAATAATCTTACTTACAACATCAACCTAAATTCCATAATCGTAAAGAATATTTTCCAATGTAAATTCAAGTAACAGTACCTGGATTCTGCATTTGATGTTGACTCAGAACAACTACGAAACTGTCCTCGTCATCGGAGAATTTATCTTCGCTGTGAAGGTCCACTTCAGATACAGTACCTATTAGAAACAGAAAGTAATAATAAATCTAAAATGTAATAAAAATTAAAAAGGTCCTCGTCAAGTTACAAATAAAAATATAAGTTTAAAATGTAGACGAAAATTATTTTCTATTCTTAAGTATTGTAGGAAAGAGATTTAATATTATTGATTATAGCAGTATAAGTGCTGCTGTCAGCTGTATCAACATTTAATTTAATTCACAAAGGACGAGGTTAAAAGCGAGGAAATAGTTTTATATTCCAAATTATTTCATAATACACGAAAAGCATTCCTGGAATTTCCGTAAGGGATACATTTTTCGTCGTCTAGACTCATAAAATCATAGTAAACCAACTCAGAGAATAATAAGTTTCCTAATTCTTCATCTTTCTAGTTTCGAGTTTCCTAATGCGGGTCTGTCTGGATCGGTATCACTGCAGTGCCAGATATTCTACCTCCAAGTAATGGTGAAAAATTTTTTCTGTAGACTCTAGAAGTCAGGTAACTTACGAACGTATAATAGTTCGAATAGGGCAGTGTAGGCGTTTGCACTATTCGTCTCATCATCGATAGATCTTCTTTTAATAACCAATCAGTTACTATTACAAATTCAAAGGAGCAATGCCTGGACCATTTAGGTAGTCTGTATATGACTAAATAATTCCCTCGTGGGGAGCCGGGTTAAAATGTCACTCTCATTTCTCCTCGAGGGTGTCGTATGAGGCCACTAAGGAGAAATACTGGAAGGTGGGAAGCAGCGCCTTCTGAAGAAATGACAAATTCTTCTGCGATCCCCAATGAACGAGACCTTGTTCAACGATAGATATTCCGATTTCCGATTGCCGTCATGATGATGATATGATTAAAAAAAGTTTCTATTACGCTACACCGTAATAGGAAGCCGGCACCTTTTGTCAGTCTTTTCAACGACCCGTGCACACAAGTCTGACGGACGGATAGCCGGACAGCGCAGCGGAGGTGTAGTTATAAAGGGCCCCGTTTTCTAGCTCGGGAACTAAGGGATGGCACCTTCTTAAAATAAACTTACCTGACACATTCGTGTACGAAGTAACTTCAATTACTGGCGTAGTTAATTCTGTCGTAGACATTGTCGTCGACGTTGTCGTGACCAGCGCTAAAACAAAGGAACTCTATTCAAAGTCGTTTTAAACCTTACGAAAACTTGCGTAAAGTCTGGTATTCCAACTTCCAAGATTATTTTAAGAGCCATTAAAAAGTACAATTAAAAATTAAGCTGCGGCGGTAAACGTTAATTAGAATCAACACCTTTAATTTTAACCGAAATTAATTTATAGCGGCCACAAATGTAAGCATTAATTCTAATTAATTTTTGTATTATGGGATCGCGTGCGAATAATTAAACATTGTCTTAGTTCCGTACTCTGGAACTGTGAATCATAACTTAATTTAAAGGCTCACGAAGTAATTTTTACTAAGTAATTATTTGATACTGATATGGTTTTAATGAAGTATAAAATGTTATTTAGGAATGCGTAAGTTTTTGTTACATAAAATATATTTCTTATATTTCAGTCCAGTATTTAACTACAGACAGGGGCTGGTTGTGATAAGGGTAGATAGTTACATCCGCATTGGTGGCTAAACCGAAGACACTGTTATGAGACAAATAATCACACCACCATCAGCAGTCACGGCACGCAAGACAGTGGAGATTTTGTGAGAAAAGCTCGCACATGCATCAGCATGTGCGAGCTTTTCTCACGCCATCAGGCAAAACCAGGTTTATGACATTTTAGATTTTGAGAATTATTGGTATATGAGCTGTGTTTCGCAAAAGCAGATATATGTGTGTCGTAATAAGTATGCCCTAATGCTTTCCTTTTGCAATAAATCTACGTTTATATAGCTATACCAAAAAGGTATAAGTGTTTTTACTACTTAACATTGAAACATAAGTTTTGGCGTTGGGGCTAAAGGTGACATTTGCTCGGGGTAAGTTGAGACTTGCCACTGTCTGCCCCGAAGTGCATGCCTACTGGTATAATTGGCGCTGACTACTACTTGTTATTTTTGTAGGAGATGATACAAAAAAGAACTGTGCGTAGAATAATATGGGAAATATTGAAAAGAGCAAAGTGTTACAAGATTCTGACGATGAAAATGTAGATGTTTAGTATTTCGCAAGTTATTATATAAACTATTTGATGAGAATCAAACCAGTTAGGAATAGGTACAGTATGTTGTTTATATAAGAAACGTCTGAGGCGCGCTAAGGGAATGATCTATCCTACATAATATTATGTTTTGTTGCGGAATTGGTAAGAATATAGTGACGGAGCTGCTTTGTTTACCTGCCTATTTTTCAATAATAGGCATAATCATTTTTACTGCTGAGATTCATGCTAAGTTTTAATAATTGAGAGAGATTTTTTCTAGGTTAGAAATTAACTATATTTTGTATTTATGAGCTATTAAGCCAAAATTAATTATGTTATCAATAATTTAGTTTTAAATAATTTTGTTTGAAGTTACCAGTAACATATTTGGCCATAGAGTATGTTGTAATATTTATTTTTACTTAAATTAAGACAAGAAACTGTGATCGTTCCTTATTAAAAGTCTTAGGTACGTCTCTTTTTTGTTATAATATTTTCCCCTATTAGTGTAACAACCAGCCCCTGGCGCGGTGTTAAAAGTACCACCACTTTTTTCCCAGAATTTATTTATTGATGCAATTATTAATATTCTAGCAACTAAAAGTATTCTTTAATTTCAATTCTGAATAGTTACTTAATAAAACAGGCCAATATTCAGTTAAAACAATCAAACAAAAAACAACTGTGACGGTTTTTAAAAAAATTACAGAAATAGCCCCAGTCTCCCATTTGACCATAATCTCACCTGACGGTATAATGTAGTTGATGGTGATAAACAGGTTCAATGGGATGGATTTCGAAGAGTTCTGTCGGGACACAACATCAGGTTCTTGGCGGCATATTTATTATTTTCCGCTTGGGTGTGTCTACACTTTGCACGGCCTAGCTTGCTACAAGCTAGGCCGTGCAAAGTGTCAAGAATTATCAGAACACAAGATCGCCTGCGGGCCCTGTGGCATATCCTAACGAGGAAGCGCTCTAATTCAAGTAAATCAGTCTAGGCACTTTAGTTTCTGATGTTTATTTATAAAAAGAATACTTAGCTCAGGTAAATAAGTGACATCCATTCAAAATAGGAAATGTTTCAAATGTCCTGTAAATAAATTTGTATTCATGCATCCATTGCAGCCCGCAGCTAATAATAAATGACCTGTTAGAGAACTTGTTTATTTAATGCGATAAGCCGGTTAGTTACGGTCAAAGTAATTAATTAATTATTATCAGGTAAAGCAATGATAGGCTACTAACATCGATTAATAAAATAGTAATGCTAGCAAATGTGATTAAACTAATTCATTATATAACACGAACTGTGGATATTCATATGTTCACTGTACGCTTTTCGTCAATGCTTGTTAAGGTTTGATTGCTCAGTATTTTTAACGTTATTGTCGTGTGTTAAATATTAACACTTTATATATATAATAATATTATAATTATTTTGTATCCGCGGACCTTATTTTTTCGTTAAATTCGTGGTGCCCTACCGGAGGCGTTACAAAAGATGAAGGTATCACAATTCAGGATGAGGAAACACCTAAAAGCCTTAAAAACGTTCAATGTATTAAAATGACTTATAAGTGTGGATTTGAAGATATTCGAAGTGTTTACTTGCTCGCGGAGTTTTCAACGCGGAACGGTCGTGTGGTACCCTACCAAAAATATAGCCGGCTAGTTTCGAGGCGAAATTGTCTGTGTGGGATTTTTTTGTTTTATTACAGCAAGTCCAGTTTCAGCTCATCATTTTTCTAGCAACTGTATAATCATACTTTCATCTTACCTCTATATGCATTTCTTACAAAAAAGGTAGAATGTTTCAAGCATGTAAACCTAAACGAATTCAGGGAATTGTTAAGAAAAGGTTTTCTTTACTATGTATCGCAATATATCCACTACGTTCTTGTCCTTTCACTACTTTGCCAAAGTAATAATAACACAGTGACCCAAACAAAAACTAATATCAAACACTTACTGTATAGCGTGACGTCGTCTTGTGAACTTCCCAGCGGGTTTTCCGCGTGACAATGGTAAGCGCCTATATCTTCGCGTGACACATTGTTGATACGCAAGGAAGCCGTGTGGCGGTAGCTCTCTGATTTTATGTTAGCTTGGTACTTTGAACCTGTGGGGTACAATATATTTTATCAAGATACAACGAAATTATAATATCAATTTGTTTATTTTTAATATGGAAAAATATTAAATGCAATAACGAATATGAAGTAGTAATGACCCAGTTGCAATAACTATGGTCTGCCGCGCAGCGGGTTCATGGTTCTAATTCTGCCTCAGGTTTGGGTTCTTCACGATTGACTAGCCTACTAGCTACCCCCTTCAATTAGAAAATCGTTTGCCTACCTTACAAGCCCATAATTACAGTATATTTCATTACTATCTTTGACTCGATCATCAATCACCAAAACGTGAGATGGTGGTCAAATGCTTAATGTAAGCTGGAAAATAAATCGCAGAATAAAATACAAAACATGTTAGCCTGGTAGGCAATTTTGCGTTTGCCTGGCTAGCCACCACCCTCTAGTAGAAAATCTGTCGCCGAGCACCTAACGGTGTGTTCCGGCAGCTATCTTTGACAGTCATTTTTTTATAGCCAATTATAGGTTAGCTTGAACAACATCTTCAACCTCATCATTACTTCCTATCAAGAGAGAGAGAATGGCCAAGGCTAGCCCATCAGATGTAAAAGTGGAACGACTATTCATATACTTTCTCAAATTAAAATTGTATACTATATAACGGTCAGTTGTAATAGACAATCAAAAAAGGAAATTCGATCGGCAATACTGTATTTGTCTTTAATAGCGATCAGAATTATGAACGAATTTATTAATAATTAAAAATCACAACACTCTGACCAAAAATAAAATATAATTTGGTATAACGTAAGGGTTATAATGATACCTCATACATCAAAACCTGTTCAGACATTTAAAAGTTATCTATACTAATATTATAAAGAGGAAAGATTTGTATTTTTGTTAAAATTAAAAACTACTGAGCCGATTTGTAAAATTCTTTCACCATTAGAATCCTAAATTATCCATGATGAATGAACATAGGCTAAAGAATATTTTTTAAAACTTGTGGATCCGTATTAAAACTTCGATAATGTAACCCAACGTGAGAAGAAAAATACGAACATAAATCGTTATATCGCGTACACTCCGGAAATAGTTAATAAAAAAGCAAAGTGATGTACTACAATTTCAAAGAAGACATCAATATCTACAAAATAGTCCGCAATACCATATATCTAACTATTACAGTTATGTCAAAATAACTAAATTTATATTGTTTTTTTTAATAATTAATTGTAAATATTAGCGAAATAAAGAAACTCACATATAAACATTAAAAATATTACACAACTTTTGGGCAGTCATGTAAAAAGATAAACCAATGTGTGTACCGTTCTGAAGCTTGTCTGTTTCTATATGAGTCCAGTAGACTGAAGTCAGCGGATTGGCTTCGATCCTGCATTGCAGTATAACCGCTTCGCCCACGTAACCTCCTATCAGCTTTCGAACCACTTGGACCGACGGTCTACCTGCAACAAAATGGTTTAGTAAAGGTTACAGTGCAGTGTACAATGTTACAGTGCAGTGTTGATATGTATTTGAGTATAATATTGAATCATTGTTCTTGAAAAAGGAATTTATAGTGATATCCGTTTTATTGACTCTATAGGAACTTTTTCTTGGATTTTATACAACATCCCGGCTAGAGTTGCAACAGGATAACAATAGTTATATTTTTTGTTACGTGCCTGTACAAATATTATTAATTCTTCAGGTGTTTCTTTGCAGCAATCCATATTTAGTAGTAAGTAACAAATATTTTAAAGATATTTTAGGAAAACATTAAATTACTATTTCAGAAAACACCTAAACAGATAAAATATATCTATACCTAGTGGTATTTACGACGTCACGTCGGCTTAGCAGAAAAAATAGGCGGAATTATTGTGTAGATACATTTTATATTTTGTAGTGGTGCATTTAGTATTTATTTAAGGTTTTCTTCAGAAAATAAAAGTATTACCTGATAAAATAGTTCATTTCATCATTGTCTTCTATTTTTTGCAGACGCTAACCCTCCGTGGAAATTTTCGTTAGTAATACTATCGGCTTATACGAGTATACGAGTTAAAACTTAAAACATTTCAAAAAGATATTATTCATACCGATATGTTAGTATGGTAATATCGATGTACATATTGAGATATTACAGCATATTATTGTCTAGAATAGAGGGTCAAGCCGAGAGTCCAGTGCAAGACAAATTTATTTCTTTCAATATGCTTGACCCTATATCCTTGGACGGGGCATAATGTCCAAGGGTCTTTAGTTTATGTTAATCGTAATCGTAAGTTTCGTAAAACATTTCTGATAGCTTACATGTTTATATGTACCTAGGTAAATAAGTGGCTACTTCTTGCTAACAACATAATGTTTTTGAAGCAATGATTGCCTAGCGGTAACAGCTATGGTCCATAGTTCAATTCCCACTGCCAGCTTGAACTTTACTGCATGGTGAGAGGACATTTTGCGAATGCTCACCTGGCTAGCTACCCCCTCAAGTAGAAATTATTTCGCAAAGCACCTAACAGTGTGTTCAGACAGTAGTCAGTAAAATAACAGGGTCATGAGATTCAACAACTGTAAGTCTCAGGATGAAGAGCTCAGCGCAGTTCGTCAGTTGTGACGAAATGCATCTGTTATAGGCAGAGGTAACCAATTAGCATCTGGTGGGCCTTGTGCCGATTCCGTCACAATAATATAAAGGGGAAAAAACTTTTAATTCAACGGAAATCGTTTTCTAAGGTCAGATACACTTATAAATAACTTTGGTTATTAATATGTGTGTCTGTCTAGTTTGGAAATGGAAAAGTAAAACACCTAAGAAAACATTTTAAGAAAGTATAAGTCAATTCACGCATTCATCAGCGCGCCACAGCATAGTGGCGTACGAGGACAGAGGAGAAGATCTCAGCTACCTCAAGGCACCCACCGTATCCGCAACCAAAAACATCACAAGCCTCCAACCATACTCGAGTACGCAGAAAGGAGCTCAACGCCTCCGAGAAAAGATTGACGCCAAAAAATTCGAAGCGCAGAGGCTAAAATCCTGTCCAGAAAAAAGAGGAAGCCGAGTCGGACATAAAAAGCATTTCGTAGACGTTGTCAGCTCAGCATTACATGGCATAAGAAAAAGGATATCCAGAACGGCAGAACGACAATCAGCTGCCGTTCAGGCATTCCTAAAACCCTCCATGAAACATCCCAACCCCCCGCAGACTAAAAGGACCAGAGCCGACAAGGGACAAGTTAACCCGCCAAACCTCATTCAAGTAACGAAGCCAACAGACCACGCATTCAACGCATTCATCGAATTCCTAGCGATAGAGAAGGCAACGAGAGATGTCAACCTGACCACTTGCAAGAACATCATGCAAGCCAATCTCTGGGAAAACGAGGGGTTGTTGAATGTGAGACTCACGGAGGCGGAAGCAGCCATATACGATAACGAGAGATCCCGAGTCATCAAGGGAAGTATGATGGGTCGCTATATGGCTGCATTCAGCTCCACAGAGGGCTTCGTTACTCTGAATGAGGATGAGACAGAACGCAAACTTACATTTTTCACACCAACAGACAATCCCCTTGTGGTCACAGCCCGGTGCACGAAGATAATGCTGCAAGAGAAAATAATCGAGATGGCCAAAACCATCTCGGATGACTCCAACCCAGCGGCAGCATGGGACCACTGGACAATGCCACGGATTACTTGGATAAACGGAGTTCCCGGTTGCGGCAAAACAACTTGGATAGTTAAAAACTTCGATGCTGACAGAGACATCATAGTCACCACCACAACCGAAGCAGCTAAAGATCTGAGAGACAAGGTAGCGCACCGCATTGGCGATGGAGTAAAATCCAAAGTGCGCACCTTGGCCTCCGTATTGACCAATGGGTTCATGGAGCGTAGAGAAAGACGTCTTCTCATGGACGAAGCTCACATGAACCACTTCGGGGCCATCATAATGGCTGCGCGGTTGCTGGAGGCTGAGGATCTCGTCATCATCGGAGATGTAAACCAGCTGCCTTATATTGAGAGAGAAAACCTTTTCAATATAAGGTACAGCAATCCAAATGTACTGGCGTCCATCGGCCAAGAGTTGTTCTGCACGCACCGAAATCCAATGGATGTGGCATTTGTCCTGAGTGAGGTGTACCCGGGCTTTTACTCGTCAAGATCTCGTGTGCACTCCCTGAAACTTCAACGGTACACAGAAACAAAAATACCAAAAGACCTCCCAAACACCCTATATCTGACGTTGACCCAGGAGGAGAAATCCACCTTGGTGGGCAGAGGGTATGGGAGTGGCCAGGGGTCTTGCATTCTGACCGTGCATGAGGCACAGGGACTGACATACGATATCGTAATTATCATCCAGATGAGGGAAAAAGTGACCAGGCTCAGGGACAGCGTTCCGCATGCGGTTGTGGCATTACCGCGTCACAAAGAGAGCTGCACATACTACACCGACGACAGCTCTGACACCATCGGCGGGTTTGTGCGGCGGGCAGAAAAGCGACGGAAGAGGAGATAACCAATCACAACCTCAAAATGGCACTTAAAGGCCGAAACGAAAAGGTAGTGGAGGAAATGTTAAAACGGACCCCAGGGTCAGTGGCGGGTCCATCGGGGATCTAACATAATGAAGCACACTAATGTAAATGTTAGTGTATTTAATTGTCAACACCATATGTTGTATATAGGATTAGCGTAGTAAGTAATGAAAAGAAAACTTTTATTGAATAAGCATGTTTGTATTATATTGAATTAGCATAGAAATAAAAAATGTGGCGAAAAAAAAAATTATAATAAAAAAAAAATAATATTGGACTCACTTTAGTTTTTAAGATACAATAAATAACATCGTTGTTGTAAGTCTAAATGTGATGTATGGAGTAGGATATTTAAAACAAAATGTCATCAGATAAAAACAAATTAAATCTAAAAATGACACGGACCCTGGAGTCTGTGGAGAAAAGTAGTTTCAATAAAAAAAAACTCGCATTATTATTTTCTTATAGTTTGAGTGAAATCCCTCCATAACCAACTAAAAGCTTTGACCTGTCAAGAATAACCGAAACTTGAATATGCTAAATCTTAAATTATAAATTTATTCATAAGGACAATTGTAAATAACTAGCTTCGGTTGTAGAGCCGGCCGCCTGCCTTACTCGAACTATACTTGGAAATTACTATTCGGGTAAATAATAGTCAGTAATAAGAAATTTTATTGGAATTATATCTAAATAAATGTCCCATGTTTAGATAAAATCACCGAGATAGTGCTTAGTGCTTTATATGTTTAAAAGTGCCTGCCTGCGTGGGTTTAAGCCATCGCTCGGGTCGTGAACCTACATGTGAACTAGGAATAAAAAGAGGCACCCATTATGTCGTATTCTACGAAAAGTAATATGTCCTGTTGGATTAAATATATTTCCAGAAAAATATGTACACAAATATAATAGAAAAATATAGTAAAAATCTCATTCGCAAACTCGCTTTCACATATTGAAATTATAAGTGTTTATATAATAGTGAATATATAGGTGTTTGCGGAGAAGAGATAAATGTTGTAAGACTGGATAAGTTGGAAATTATTTTATGTTTTAAAATGTAATTAATTTAAACAAATGTATAGCATTAATAAGGCGTTTTTAATTTTGTCTCGTATGGTATGCATATTTAATGTACAGTATGGTATGTTTAAAGTGTAATAATATAAGCAAATGCATCGCATTAATAAGGCCTAATAATTAACCAAATAACATTCGGAAATGTTAACAAATAAACAAGGTTATTTTACATAATAATAGTCAGATTCAAGTCCCAGTGATGTCGATAAGTCTCAGTCGCACATATAAATGCAAGTAAATGAATAATTTATTTTGTACTTAAAACACAAAATAAATAAAAAAAACTTACTGGTATAGGTGTTTTAAGCACACACTCGTGCACATACGAAAACGTTCACGCACACCATCGAGCAAAGCTCGATGACGCACACTTACCAAAAGGTTACGAACCTCAATTATAAAAAAAAACTATAATAAAAAATCATCGAAGATATTATTTTCTATTTTACCACTGAAACTCGGGATCGAGTATGACACGCGTCAAATTTTACATGATGGTAGAACATTCTACGAATGCCCGCCTACAGAAGAAAGTCTGTCGTCAAGCACCTAACAATATGTACCAGTAGTTGTTCTTGAGTTTGTTTGTTTTTGTTTGTTTAGGGAGGACAGAGATGCTGGCTACCGCCTGTGCGGTCGTCCAGCTCCACCGGGTTTTGGGCGAGGGCCTGGCCCTACAATAGCCCGGGAGGGAGAAGTGCCGAAGGCACTTCTCCCGAGACGGGCGTAGAAGGCGAAAAGCGCTTTCTACCTCCGTCTCCTGCGGACGCCGAAAACGTGCCGCTACTATAGGAGGGGTTGACAGCGAGCTCAAGGGCACCACTGTGGTTCGGACCTCGGCTTGTCTCGCTGTCGAGAGACATGGGGGGGATCGGAGCAAAATGCCTCTGTGCAACTGCAGTGTTGCACAATTGGGCCCTACTGAATAATACTCTTTGACTATTTGGAGAGCAATTTATCGTGACCTTGTTTTTGCCCCGAGCTCGCCGGCGGGCTCGGTGTTTGATTGTGTGACCTCTAATTACCTCACACCTGGGGATTTTACCTCGACGACTTGCGGATAACGCTAAAGCTGCCAATGTAATGGCTGCGATGGGGTCATCCGGGTCGTCTAATACCTGCCGTGGTCGGCGACGGGGGGGTTTGAAAAATGGGATAGAAGAGGCAGTCGAGTAGTTCGATGCCTGGACAACCAATGGGTTCGGGTGGTGGGGCGCTCGATCAAAGTATCGGCGGGCGCAGTCCTTATTGAACTGCGCTAGAGAGGGAAGGTTTAAGTCGCAATGCAACTCGGTGTTCCGGATATACCACGGGGCGCCGGTTGCATTACGAAGAAAACGGTTTTGGATGACTTGAAGTTTATGAAGGTGGGCCTCACTAGCATGACTAAACACTACTGATGCGTAAGTCATGATGGGGCGGATGCAGGCAGTGTAAAGTGTCTTCTTATTACTAAGAGACATTTTACTCTCTTTGCGAAGTAGGGGACCAAGGCGACCCATTACGAAGGCCGCTCTGTTACGGACGGTTGTTATGTGATCGTTAAAGGTGAGATGACGATCAAGGGTGACTCCGAGGTATTTTGTTCTAGGAACCCAGGGAATGGGTTCGTCGAACAAAATAAGCGGTTTCGGGTAAGGGGAGCGTGTCTTCTCAGTAAAGCACATAGCTGTGCTTTTAGCTGGGTTGACCGCGATTCTCCATTTTCGGAACCAGTCACCGATCTCGGTGACGGCCCGTTGAATGACGAAATAGGACTGTCTGTTGATATGCCACCCAGTGGTGTAAATGGCGGTATCGTCCGCATATTGGGCTAGGAATACTTTGGGCTGAGAGCGTGGGATGTCGCTGGTATACAGTGCAAAGAGAATAGGTGATAGCACGGAGCCCTGAGGGACTCCGGCTCTGACTGGGTGGGGGGAGGAGAGGGTGCCTTCCACGCGATAGCGAAAGCTTCTGGATTTAAGGAAGTCTTGTAGGATGAGCACAAGACGTTCTGGCACGCCAAATTGGTATAGCTTGTAGATCAAGCCATTGTGCCAGACTTTGTCAAAAGCTTTCGCTACGTCGAGGAAGACTGCTAGCGTAGTCTGGGGTTTGGGGTACTTATTGAAGCCCTCAATGATGTGCTCCGTGAGGCGGTGCACCTGTTGGACGCATGAGTGTCCGGGTCTGAAGCCAAACTGCTCATCTGGGATAAGGTGGTGTTCCTTAGCATGGGACTGGAGACGGTTTGCAAGTAACCGCTCGTAAAGTTTGCCTAAGGCACTGAGGAGGCTGATGGGGCGGTAGCTGGTGGGGTCAGATGAGCTTTTGCCTGGTTTGTGAATGCCAATGACATTTGCACATTTCCAGGTGTCTGGGAATAAGCAGTGGCTCATAGCAGCATTGAAGATGCTGACTAAGAGATGGATGAGAGGAGGAGAGAGGGTATTAAGAACCTTGTTGGAGATGCCATCGGCACCGGGGGATTTGCGCGGTCGGAGGCCCTTGATCAGTCTCGCCACCTCAGCGTAAGTCGCTAAGGTGATTGGTGGGAGTTCAGAGGTGACCACAGAGCTTTTACGTTCGACTTCAGCATCCACCGAATCGAGGTGAGCTTGGTCAACGTGATCTACGTTAGGGGAACACTGAGCCTCTAGGCTATCAGCTAGGCACTCAGCTTTGTCTTCGTCAAAGAACGCTGGGACTAGTGGGACTGGTCTGTATAAGGGAGGCATGTCGTTATGGTTACTTCCTTTCAAACCTCGCGCCAAGTCCCAGTAGGCATGGTGGCTTGGCACGAGGTTTGAAAGTTTATCGCCCCATTGTTGATCACGCAACTCAGACATGCGACTTTGAACCATGCGTTCAAAGTGGCGTTTCTTAGTTTTGTTCTCTTTACTGGGGTAAGAGTCGTAATGTCGGGTCACTGCTTTACTCTCCGCCACCAGTCGTCTCACATCCGCTGGAATGACAAGGCGCCGGTCGTCCGGCACTATGACCTCCTTTGCGGATGCACCTACTACGGTGGAGAGGTGATTGGTGAACGAATCGATCGCAAGGGTTACGTCATCTTTTGTCAGGATGTCGTCAGGGATCTTGTCAAGGTCCGGTGAACTGATAGCCTTTAGGGCATCGCCTACTTGCTTCCAGTTCACTATCGTCTTAGTGGGGCGGGGGAGGTCAGTCGTTGGGTCGGGACCTAGTCGCAGTATAATGGGTCGGTGGTCAGAGTGAAGCTCGTGAACCACTTCTATGGAGCGTAACCGGAGTGTTACGCCTCTGAGTAGTGCCATGTCAAGCAAGTCAGATCGATGGTCTTCCATATAAGGGTAGTGAGTGGGCTCAGTGGGCGCAATTATGTCAAAGTTAAGTTCTGCGATTAGGTTTTCAAGTGCAATACCTTTGGGATTGTTGACGTTACAATTCCATAGGATGTGCTTACTGTTGAAGTCGCCAATCAGAAGGACGGCGCTTCCTAATGAGAACAATGCTTCTAAGTCAGCTCGGACGATCGGCTTGGAGCAAGCTTGGTAACAGGACGCTATGACTATAGGTTGATGACCAGTCATAGCTAGGAGGCAACAAGATGCTTCCATATTATGAGATGAGAATGACGAGATTTATGTCACTTAACAATTGCAATTATTTCCATTATTTAATAAATAGAGATTTCATTAGTATAAAAACACAAATTGTTCTGTGTGAAGACTCAAATACAAGAATGAAAATTTTTCAAGATGCTATTAAATATTACTATAATATTGCTTTTCCCAATAAAAAAATACGCATTTATAATAAGAATAGGAAAATAATAACAAAAGGTATACAAATATCCAAAAACTATTTGGCTGAAATGGAGATGCTTCAGGAGTTTCAGCCCTCTGAGCAAAGAAAGATAAAAATTAGGAGTTATAAAAAGGTTTTGAGAAAAGTGTTAGTAGTAGCAAAAAAAATACATTACGGAGACAGAATAAAATTTTCGAAAAAAAAAATAAAAGAAACGTGGAAAATAATAAATGAACAAGTTAGGCACAGTAGTTGAGGTAACAAAAAGAAAGAAATAAGTTCTATTAAAAATGAAAACGGAGACGAAGTGACAAATCCCAAAAAGATAGCGGATTTATTTAATATTTTTTTTACTAATATTGCCCAAAAACTTACATCTAAAACTCAATTTAATGCCGAGAAAAGCATGCACTACTTAAGTAAGAAAAGAAAACCATCTTCTTATATAAAATTTGAACCAGTAGACCGCAAAGAAATACGATCAATTATCAGTAATATGAAACAAAAGATGACATCTGATATTCACGATATAAACACAAAAGTATTGAAACATGTTATGCTGAAGAATGAAAACCTAATTGACCTACTTTGCATTGCAATAAATGATTGTATAGATAGAGGGACTTTTCCCGACTGTCTTAAGACTGGTAGGGTAATACCTCTACACAAAAAAGGAGAAACTTCGGAGCTGGGTAACTACAGACCAGTGTGTATTTTACCTACAATTTCTAAAATTCTTGAAACAGTTATTAAAAAACAAATCGTAAATTATTTTGAAGACAATAACCTATTTACTAACGCACAATATGGATTTCGGAAAGGACGTTCAACAGAGATGGCTATTAGAGCGGTGGTTTATTATATTCTCGAAGCCTTAGATAAATCGCAGAAATGTGCAAGCATATTCTGTGATTTATCGAAAGCATTTGACTGTTTGCGACATGATGTATTGATATCTAAACTAAAGCATTACGGGTTCGAAGGTCCTGAACTCAACATGATGTGCACTTACTTGGCAAACCGTAGTCAAGTGGTATCTATAAATGGAATATACTCACATTACAGGACAGTAGAGATAGGAATACCACAGGGATCTATTCTGGGCCCAATTCTATTTCTAATATATGTCAACGACCTTGTTCATTGTATGCCGGATTGGACTTTTATCAGTTTATTTGCGGATGATACACACGTAGGTTTAAGTGACAAATCTAAAATTGAATTAGATATAAAAATTAATAAAGCAATGAGCATTCTTGATGACTGGTTTAACGCAAATGGCATCATGTTAAACACTGATAAAAGTGCTGTTATGAAATACCATAGTCGTAAAAATAAAAATAACGATATTTGTTTGACAGAAAATACGTTTTTGGGTTACACAGTTGACTACACACTGAGCCATACGTCACACATAGAAAAACTATGCAAGAAAATGGCACGTGCCAACTATGCGCTACTTAAACTCAAGCCGCTTTTAGACAAAAAGTCCCTTCTGTCCGTTTACTACGCTTATATTCAATCCATGGTTAGGTACGCCATTACTGTCTGGGGGAACGCTACAGATGTACAAAAAGTCCTTAAATGTCAAAAGAGGGCCTTGCGTATAATGTTTGGACTACCAAAACGCACTTCGGTTAGAAATCTTTTTAAAAATAACCAAATAATGACAGTTTTTTCACTATATATCTTCAATAGCCTATTAGAAATACATGACAACAAAATTAATATGATTAAAAATAAAGATGTGCATAATTATAACTTACGCAATAAAGAAAAACTATTCAATTATAAAACTAAATTAAAAAAAGTTCAGAGACAAGGCATCTATAATAAAATATCAATGTATAATCAGCTTCCAGATAATGTAACGAAATTAAATGTTAACGACTTTAAAAGGGTATTGAAACAGTTTTTTGAAATAAATCCCTTTTATTCAGTAAATGAATTTATGGTTTTGCGTCTAACACAATCTTCATTTTTGTATAAGTCTAATGATAATTAATATTAAATGGTTACAAAATTGACGGCCTTTCATGTATAATTCTAATTTCTTGTGTACGTTCCATGTCATTTTTATCTTTTATATCGCACCTCCAGTCGTAAACTGGCTCAATCCAAAATTTTGGTGAATTGAGTTAAATATGCAGAATGACTCAAAAAAGCGCGCTCTATCACCCAGTTAATCAGATACTGTCCCAATAAAGCTAGAAAAGGAAAAACGCAACCATGAGTCCCTTTTTTAATGACGAGTCCGGCGCCGTTTGTCAATACGATAGTGACGTATTTAATATTGCGTAACGAGTGGTTGCAGTCAGACACCGAGAACATAGTGCGAAAGTGGCATTAACCTCAATGCGTTACTATGGAACAAATGTTGGGGTAACTTTACTGCGTTAATTTCAACCGTAAAACGACCGAAGTTTGTTTTGAGTCACTTAACAACTGCAATATCAAGAAATAAAGGGAACTATTTGTAATTATGTCATCCAATCAAAGGTATTTTTAGGAATTGAACAGACCTATTTGTTTAAAGATCAGAAGTAAAAAAAATATTTTATTAATTAAGTGACTCTTTGTCGGCAATTTTTTTTCAGCGTCGATTTACTCCACTATTTTTTAATACTTTCAAATAAATTTTTATTTGAATCAGTAGTCCTTAAACCATTTATTCTGTAAAATTTTGAATTTTTAAAATAGCTCTTCATTTTATAAAGTTATAGTGTGATTTACCAAAAACTGTCGAGGACCGAAACACGTTTTCATCATTTCCCAAAAAACATGAATTTTGGATTAAGCCAGTTTACGATTGGAGGTGCGATATGTGCTTTTCATAAATAATTTGATGACGCTAAAAGAGTAGGTAGTAATATATAATTTTTTAATATGACATGTATTGTATAGATTTTTAAGCATTAATTAGTTTTTGACATTCATTGATTATTTTAATTTGGACTTAGATGAAGGATATGTAATTTTGACTTGGAATAGGTATATATATAGTTTGATAATTTTCATAAAAATGGTTGTATTTATATTAATTGAATATGTTTAATTTAAATTTTATTGTAAACATGACTTGCCCAATGTAACATTCTCTGTTATAAGGCCAATAAATATTTGAATTGAAAATTTTTTGAATTATTAACAAGAGTCGGGGTAGGTAGGGGAATGCAGTGCAGGGACCTTTTGTAATAGATAAGAGTGCCTCCCCCACGGGAGTTCACTCTATCATCACGTACCGTTCTGTAATTGGCAAACCTAGGGTTCGCCTTCCCCGGTTTTAGAAGGGTCTCCTGCACGCATATGATATCGATAAGGTGGGTACAACAAAAGTCGTGGACGAGGTCACGTTGTCTGAAAAGGCCGTTAGCGTTAAATGACGCTAACGAAACTGAGTACGGTTTCGTGCGTTCGGTTGTACTACCCATAGTGGTTGTACTGGGGAGGGGCCTGGGGAACGAAGCGCTTAAGGGCGCTTAGTAAGTTCGCGTGTTCCAATGTGTATTGGATCACGTCCGCTGGGGATTGAGCGTATTGCATCTTGTGGAATAGCTCTTGTACCTCATTGATGTCAACCGACATAGCCAGATCGCTGACTAGGTTGATTGCCTCTTGAAGAGGGGCAGCCATCAATGGCATAGGGGGAGCTTGTGGCCGGGAAGCGGCGCGGGGAGGCGCGCGAATGGTGTTGGCAACGGGTGCCGGGAGCGCGGGGCGAGCCGGGGCCGGTGCGCGGGCAGGGGCCGCGGCGCGGGCGGGTGCGGGTGCAGGCGCGGGTGCGGGCGCGCGGGCCGGGGCGCGGGCGGTAGCGACGGTCTTAACCATACTGGGTGGTTTAGACCATGCGTTACGGGCTGGGAGCGGCGCGGGTATTACCTGTGAGGCAGGTACTACCGTTAGTTTAGGGCTTACCCGTTGGTAACGGTCATAAGAGGGGCGGGTCGGCCTATGCCTTGCCACCCTGTGGTTCACTCGTGGTGCTTTAGGGCAACCACGGTAATTCGCGGTATGCCCTTGAGCACCGCATAGAACACAACTGGGTGGGTCCGGCGAATCCCGGGTGCGAGTGCACGCTGCTGTCGCGTGATCGCCTAGGCACTTAACGCACCTAGCGCGAGCGAAGCAGAAACGGGAGGCGTGCCCGTATAGTTGGCAGTTATGGCACTGCGAGGGACTCCCATTTTTGTATGGGGCTTGGACATCGAGTCCTGAGAGGCCACAGACCTTTTTTAAATTAAAAATGGCCTTGCCTTCAGGTGTACGATCTAGTACTACGAGTACTAGATCGTAGGGACTGCGGTCCTTCCCGCTGTACATGCGGTGAACTGCATGTACGGGGAAGTCTTGTGCCTTCAGGTCGGCACATACCGAATCGGTATGTACCTCCTTGGGCACACCGCGGATGACCACTCGGAGGACTTTCTCCTCTTCGAGCGCATAAGTGTGGAAGCTTATGCTCTCATTGCGGAGGAGTTTTGTTAGCGCTCTGTGGTCGCTAATGGTGGACACTTGAACTTTAATGCCCTGCTGCGTGGAGCGGGCATTAGTGTAGTGGATCCCACGATCCGAAACTAAACGGGACAGCATGTCCCATTTGGTTTTGTCCTGAATAAACAGGGGCGGAGGCGGTTTTTCGCGGCGCGCGCTCGCGTCCTGAGGGGACGCGGCAGTGGTGGCCGGAGCGGAGGGAGGAGACGCGGGGCGCGGGGCGGGGGTCGGCTTCTTGCCGGAGGCGGGGGCCTTAGCGGGTGCCTTGGCGGGAGGGGCGGAAGTTGCGCAACTAGCGGCTTTAGGAGCACGCTTGCGTTTTCTATCTACGACGGTATAGCCGTCGTTATCGGAGTCCGAGTCAGTGCGTAAGGCGCGACTCGGATCTACATCCATCTCCGTTTCGGAGTCCGAAGTGGGCTCGACAACGGCGATGGAGGGACGGGTGCTCGCTGGCCTCCCGATCGGTTAGCGCGAGCGAGACCTCTCACGGGGAGGGGCTGCCACCGTGCGTCTGTTGTCAGGGCCCGGAGCGGGCGAAGTCGGGCTGTCCTCTGAGAAGGACCGGGTCAAAGGAGGGACGATGGCCTCCGGAATTGGAGTTCCGGAGGGAGCGATGAGAGTGTCCGTGAGGCGGGCACTCTCTGCATCGTTAAGCGATTGCTGATGATCAGCGTAGAGTTCGGGGTAGCGGAGGGCGAAGGTCTGAAGGACCTCCACCTCACCGTTAGAGGGACGTTGCATCCTGAGGGGAATACTCAGGATGGCCTAACGGGTTCTGTCTCCCTCTCGCAACTCGTGAGCTCACTTGTGTGAGAGGGAGTGAGTACCTATGGTGTGCCCTAGTTGTGTACCCTCTCCGAGCTTTTTTCTCGGCGGAGAGGGGTGATCCTAATGCTGCTCCGGGGTTGACTAGGGGCGACCCCAAGGCCAGTTGTCCCGGAGCCCAGCTTGCTTCGGCTGACCCGTGAAGCGGGAAAGGCCACGGTGCAAGGTTAAACCAAAAACAACAACAGTGGCCGTTGTCACCGTAGGGTGTCACACTGCGACCGCAGCAAATGGCGGATTTGATCGTTCAGACGGGTTTGGCTGACGCTACCCCACGCCTGAACGACGTCGCTTAACAGCACAAAGTGTGTTGTTACGCGCACTGGTACAATGTTGTGTCGAGTAGTAAAGTTGTGAAGTGCGCACCGAAAAGTGCGGTCAAAACAAGACCACCAGCCCGGTATGATGTTATAACGAAACAAGGGACTTGGGTAGGTGGTAATGCCTGACGTCTTAGAGCGCCTCTGGGCGCCGGCACGGCGAGCTCGTAGCTCACGTTGCACGGCGTTCGGCGGCTGCTCAGCTTCTGCACACAAAACAAAACTTCGTCAGGACTGCGTATTCCAAGGCACTGGTCTGCAACTAGCATCGGAACGATGACCCGAGTGAGACGGCAATAGTGCGGAGACTATTGCGGTCTCACTGGGAGATACTGGCGGAGCTGTAGACAGGTGTGCACGGCGTGGCGGCACAGGTCGGAATGAGTGAGTGTGTGTTCTTGAGATACAGTAATTCTAGTTTGAAGCTGTGATGACTCAGTGGTATTGGCTATGGACTGCCGCTCAGCAGGTCCATGGATCGAATCCCGCCGCGGGTTTAAGCTTCACCGCATGGTGGAAGGGCATTTTTGCGAATGCCCGCCTGGCTATCGACCACCCTCAAGTAGAAAATCTGTCGCCAAGCACCTAAACGGTGTGTTCCTGCAGCTGTCCTTGACGGCCAGGAATTATAGGTTAAGCCTGTTAATACCTTCGACCACATCATCACTTACCACCAGGTGAGATTGTGGTCTAAAGCTTACCCATCAACAATAAAAAAAAGACTTCCAAAAAATGAGGTTCTCAATTCGTCTGTATATTTTTTTGTCATTGGTTATTTATATTGTCTTGAAATGTTTAATACTATTTCGGCATTTCCTTTAATACCCATATGATAACGCATGGTGGAAGGGCATTTTACAAATGCCCGCCTGGCTAGTGCCAAGCGCCTAACGGTGTGTTCCGGCAGCTGTCCTTGAAGGCCAGTAATTCTAGGTTAAGCCTGTTAACACCTTCAACCACATCACCACTTATCATCAAGTGATATAGTGGCCAAAGGCCTAATAAAAAAAACAGTGAAGTGTTAAAATTGTTTTTTAAATTACTATACCAACATAAAAGCTATTTTATGAATCAGAGTCACCGTTTCCCTCAACAGCAGTACGACAATAATACAATTAATATGTAGTTTAAAACCAACAGAATGCTTTCACGAATACAACAAAGTTTCCACAACATTAGCCGTGACAACGCACAGCCCTCGAACTTTTATTCCGAGTAGTTAGAAATAAGTGCCTAGTAATTTACCGACACAACTGACTGCTACGGCGGGAATTTCCTGACAAGCTTATATGTGAAAACATTTATTTAATTATTAACCTATTGTTTTGCAACAGTAACAAAAGTTTACTTTCATTGATTTAATCCTAGCAGGCAATTACATAGATGTTAAGGTAACTTTTATGTAACAATAAAATAACATGTTCCGTATTCTCATTTTTTATTCTTGATGATTGATTTGAATTTTTAACCGACTGTTTTTGAGTTATCTTTTTCCATCCCAAATAATTTCTATGTTTTCGCTTAGCATGATTAGTACGTAGGTCCTTAATCAAGCAAATCAATAATTTAAAAAATATTAAACTTGACTAGTGTTATTTGAAATGTAATTGACGCATATGATATAATATTGAACTTATCTAAACTAACATAATAAAGAGGAAAGATTTGACTGTTTGTTTGCATTGAATAGGCTCTGAATCTACTGGACCGATTTGAAAAATTCTTTCACCATGATAATCCAACATTATCCCTGATGACGATAGGCTATAGAAGATTTTCAAAAAGTTAGGGATCCGTGTGAAAAATTCGATAATGCGACCCAAAGTGCGAAAAAAATACCAAAAAAGTCGTTATAACGCGTACGCTGCGAAATTATTGGAAATAGAGCCAAGTACTACAATTTTTAGAAGTCTTCAATATCTATAAAATGTCCGCAATGCTATAAATCTAACTATTAAGTTATGTCACACTAACTACTTTTTTATTTTGTTTAAATTTATAATTTTTGTCCAAATACCGGTGCGAAGCAGGGGCGGACCGCTAGTTTTAATACTTCTTGAATTTATTACGTTTGTTGTACGGGTAAATTTAATTTTGAATATTATGGATGGTTTTAGGGCACCATATGAAAGCATGTGCACGATCAATGATCTTTTAAGATAATACAAGCGATATTGTTTTAAGCTCGAGAATACCATCTTGCCAAATAGTTGGCAAACCAGGCTGCACGAGTGATAAAAAAAGTTAAAAAAATTAATTTCACGCTACAGACGCGCGTTTCTACCTTAAGAGGAACGCCAAAGACTTAGTTTAAAGTGTAAGTTTAACTAAGTCATTGAAACTTTACTTTAAATTCCAATCTGTATCCTACCCAACAAACAAATAAACAGACGAACAATAAAGTAAATTAATGAAAGGGTGTTAGTTAAATATGGATTTCCGCAAAGTATTGCCTGAATCTATTCATTATCTTAATAAAAGCGTGTTAATTAAAATTATACTACAGGAAGTAAACAATTTGAATGTCAATAAATTTCATAGAATATAGGTTCAAGCACCTTTGGAGATTTTCAGCTTAACAATAATAAACCTCTTAATAAAACCTTTTTAAAGAAACCATAACAAACCTATTGTGTATACTGTCTGCAACGGCTAAGTTATTGAACCTTCGAGCCATTGTTTTGTAACCCTTCACGACAAAACCTTTTTAAGGTTAATGTCTTCGTAGCCGTTTATAAACGTTCTAGTTTCGTCATATTTTAAATACCAAACCAGTGTTCAAACTCGTTGAATTTTTTCATGCATGTCCTTGAGCCTCATATCTGTACGGTTTTATGTATGTTGTCTGCCATCGTGGGGCACGTCACCTATCAAGGCTTATATGTGCGTCTTCTGGGAAGGGAAAATAAATTAGCTACATTTCGGTAATCAACGTTAATAATTGTCCGGGAATTGAACCCAAGACATCGTGATAGCAAAGCGACGCTTGTGACTCGCACACCAACGAGGCAGTTAGTTTTATAAAGTTGTTTTAGTTTAATCCAAATCTAAGATTAGGTAGTTTTAGTTTTTAAGTATGATATTTTTTACGTTGCTAAATCAATATTTATTCATAACATATAGTAAAAAAAATTGTAGAGCAAACAAAAAATAATATAGGTACATACTTTCATATAATCACGCCAGTATTCCCCAAAGGAGTAGGCAGAGGTGTAGAGGTGGCACGTTTCGAACATATTGTATGAAACCCTGGCAGGACACAAATATGGTATACAACACCTTACTCACTTTCATGTGGAAAGAGGGATGCTGCTCATTGGCGCACTTTTCCCTCAGTCGCCTCTTACGACAACCATGGAAAGGAATGGGGAGGTGACATTCTATCCCGACGCTCCACAAGGCAAACTTATAATAATATATTTAGTGATATGATCTAGCGATATTAAAATATATCTAGTGCTAAAGTAGGACTAAAACTGCTATACCGACGTGACGTCATAAACGCCACGAGATCTTGACTTTTCCATCGAGATTTCTTCGTGCGGTTAGCAGGATAATTAGGCGGAATTATCACTATCACATATATGATACCCGTGCTCTGACGGGTTTGTAAGTCACCCTTCCATTTCTTCCCGTGGGTGTAGTAAAAGGCAACTATATGGGATAAATACCGGAAGGTGGAAAGCAGCGCCTTTTAGAGTCCTTGCAACTTCTTACGACCCCAAGACGAATGGGAGACAACGCCAAGCTTGGGAATTATCGCAAATTCCTCTCAATAGGGAAATCTTGTTCAACGGTGATGTTATGATTATGATGATCACTATTATAAATTATATTTTTAAGTGTTTTTGTACAATATTAATTTAAAGATTTCTAAAAATTATTTGCTATTATATATTTCGTGGTACTAGAGTATTATAATCAATGTTTACTGTAAACCTAAAACTTTAGTTATACAGCAAACAATTGACGAAGTTTATCACTGAACTCCACCCCAACCTGTTATTCCAGTATGCCGAAAACCAGGATAAGCCAGATATTTTCAGAACAATACACTTAATGAAGTGTGGTCCCGTTTAAATAAGAACAATGGAAAAAAGCAAGATAGAGCTTTTTCACTTCAGGTATCTAACCTACAGTTCAAAGAAGAAAAGAAATTGAAATGTGTTTACGATTTTATTTGTCGAAGGACAGGTAGGTAAAAGGACAATAATTTCTGTTATTTGATGGTTGTTTACTTTCCTTCCGAATTCTTGTTGGTAGATAAGGATGAAAGGGGTCAAACATATGAAAAATGTAAGTGACATAAACATAAAAAGGCACCTTTGATGTATTCATATCATGTAGCTATTATTTATGATAGAGCGCTATTAGCTTGCCTTACAAGAATAATAAATGTTATCTGCGGTTAGTATGTATTAGGTGGCAGTTAGGTTCTCGTACTTTTGAGCGCTTCCGTGATTGGGAGGTCACGTGAAGCCGTCTGTTGCAGTTGCTGTGTTAGTATATGGCAGTCGTTAGGCTATATCACATACCTGTCCGGGAGTTGGTGGGGTTGGCCACGCTAAATCACATAGGCACAACCCTCGAGGTCGACCGCATACGTCATTATGGGCGGTTGACCTCTCCAAGATTGAGGCCCTACTGACAAACTTGGGCGGGACCTCGTCAAGGAACACGTGTAGCACGTGTAGACGAGACCCAAATACTCATGGATCCATTTATACAATGAAGTACAATATATAAAAGTCTATATTATGATGTTTTTTGAGCCCATGAAACTACAACATTTTAAACGTAATATATATAACTTTCAACGAAATTTTATTGTATCAGAAAGAGAGATCTCAGAGACTTGAGACGATGCTCAGCGGCTGGTAATTTTCTGGCTTTTTAAGGACTTTTCCAGGTTTAGGTATAATCACTACTTTTCCAAAGTAACCCTATTTCATTATACATATAATAGAAAAATGTCCTAGTGAAGCTCCTCATGGCACTATGTAATAAATGATAGACAAATAATAGTACATTACTGCAGCGGCCAGCAAAGGAGGCATTGATGGACGAACGTGTAAATGTAGGCCAAGGCGAAGCTGAGCCACACATACGTAAGTCCATCAATGCCTAGTTGTGGCCAAGGCTTGTATAGTGCTTTTCTCAAATGATGCGCGGAAATTAAAACGAAGTAGTACCTAGGCAGAATTTTGTATTTGAAGATACAGTTGTTAAATGTACAATTTATGAATTTTAAAGTGGACTTTCCGTGGATTATGTTGGTTTGGGATAATTCTAAAGAGGTGAAAAAAGAGGTGAAGAATTTCAGGTGGCGTTGAATTAAGTTCATCACACTCATTGCCTTCACTTGAACTCATTTTGTCGAAACAATTACTTTTCAAAATCAATGACTATCAACAAACAACAATAAAATTGCCCGCGTTAAAGTGTTCATTTGTTTTTTTTTCAATAAATAGCGTTCTATTTGCCAGCCAGATCGAAATTTAAATAAAACCTTTGATAAGTTACCTCCTTGGTTGCCATGCTTCGAAGTAAAAGATTATTCCATTTTTGAATTACACGACAGATATGAGTTTATGCAATTTATTTGGCCGCTACACACGACAGATATAGATTTTCATACATTTTTTGCCGGCCGCTGCGCGCATGTATTTGGCCAGTACAGCAATTTCGATTTATCTCGAAGAAGGTTGTCAAAATAATGCCCACATTTCCAAGCATGTTTGAGAAAAAGTCGTTTTTGAGAAAATTGTAGGCGCCAAGGCAAATTGATAAAACCAACGCCATTTAATAAGCGAATTAGGAACATTAACGCTTAAATGATAATTCTTATTACAAAACTTGCAATAGTGTCTCACATAAATGACACGTTCTTGCTCACGCACGATGCAGAAGTTAGCACCGTTTATTTCGCCAGTAACTATGAAAGTAAATGTTAAGTCAAGCGCCACTTCTTATGATAACTGCGAACATAACCGCTCTGTCGGCTCGTTACAATACATAAAACAACTTACATAAAATGTGCAGCAATATCCTCTTGCTGACTGAAGGAGGCACACCATTGGTCGCGATGCAGAAGTATGCGCCGTTCATCTCTCGGGTCACTGCGCTCATGTTGAGCCAAGCTCCGCTCCATTTGCTCACTGTGGATATAAAACGCACAGTAAAAAACCGTGCTCTCATAAATCATTCTAATACCCTATACTAAATCTACAAATTTGTTTACGCCTGTTTCCTACCACAGGGTTGATAGAGATCATGGATACTCCTACGATTTTACTCGTCTTGGCTAGTCATATCTCGAATATTCTGTAATATTGAAATTTTTATTTATTTTACAGTTCATTTACTACATTCTTATTACTTTCTCAACTATTGGTAAATAATTATATGCTCGAAAATGCTAAGCAGGTTAAACCTAGAATAGGAAATGGTCCTCAAGAACAGCTGCCGGAACAAAACACACCGTTACGTACTTGGCTATAGAATTTCTACATGAACTTTCTACCACCAAGCTAGTCGAAAATCCCTGCAATTTTTTTACTGAATAATAATTATTAATACTATGCACATAATAGGTGTAATGTTTTTAGGGTTCATGTATATAGGATTCTTTATTCCACAATAAGATTTCAATTCCTCAACTGAACAGATTTGAATGTATGGGGTAAGTATAGTTAGAATGTCATCCCAAATGACTCCGGCTATAAATTTACTTGTAAGATTTGAAATTCTATGTTATTATGACAGAACAAACGAGAGCCACCTGATATTAAACGGTTACTCTGCTTATAACAAATTCATTTCGATACAAAACGAATTGCACTGCTCCCATACAGACACACAATACCCGAGTCTCGTTACCGTGTTTACTTTAGAACAAGAAGAACACGGAGACCGTACAAGAAACGTGTATTTTATATTGTAATTTTGTATATTTTATATTGTAATTGTGTGTAACGTGTACTTTTTATTTTAAAATTTTTGGTATTATAACAATATAAAATATACGTTTCTTGTACGGAGACCCTTTTTATTTTAAATTTTTGGTATTATTATTGTTTATTAGGCAATCCACCATACTAACACTTTTAATTTCAACCGACTACCTATTACCGTTCCAAAAATACAGCCATTTAAGCTCAAAGCTCGTATGGGCGAAAGGACGGACAGTCGAGGCTTAGCAGGGTCCCGTTTTCTAGTACGGAATCCTAAAAATACCCTTACACCATACAGGGAAGCTCAAGCACGAGGCTTAATGGAGAGATGGGAGACCATGGTCCTCCTGCTTGGCAGTCCATACCTATTAGCTAATTAATCGGTTTTTCACTGCAACATTACATTACCATTATAGTTTTTAAACTAGGTATAAGTATCTTATATATAATTTCTCTTCGTAAATGGCACTTGGCTATATGGAGAAAATATATTGTCATGTGTTTCAAGTTATTTAGCTCATAATTTATCAACATTTATTTGAAACAAATGAAAAAATATCCATCTTGGCACTATTTCAAGTATTCTAGATGCATCTACCACTGAAGCAATACAAGAGAACCATGAAATGGCTTCATGAATCCTGGATTGCTTAACTGAGATAGTAACTTACATTTTATCTGCTAAGCCCGAAACAGTTCCCACTGCAAAATCGAATCACTCACAGATTTCACAGTCTGGCAGGGATGTTCCGGAATTTTCGAGGCGTGCATTGTTTAGATTTGTGTGTATCTATTGTGAACCTGCCTACTGGGGAAGTGGGCATTTATGCTATAGGACTAGAAACGCCCATACAAAAGCACATGGAGTCCGGTTGTTGAGCTGCGCAGAATGGAGAGATGATTACTAGACAAGTATACGTACATTTACTTTAAAAAAATGATGCCATTCTTATGCAAACAAATCAGCTAGTAAAGACAGATACAAACTGCTTTTTAGACAGCAAACAAGATCGTTACTTTGTAATGGTATATTTTTTTGAACTGTTAAATTATTACTCGGTCATTTTGAATTGATTGTAAATAAGAATAATTTAAATGCAAATTTCACACAAAAAAAAAATATTTTTTTATAATATTTTAATGCCAGGTTAGGGGTTTTTAATTTCATACATAACCAACATGTCGGGGATAACAATATTCATAGATGAGTAGCAGAGCATTCTATTAGAAGCCCTAGATAGCATTAAAAACTTGATCTGTGTTGCCTGAAAACTAAGTTCTTAGTAACAAGTAACCTCTAAATTACTAATATTGCTAGCAAAGTATTTATTCCAACAATTTGAAACTTATAATTTGTTTCACGCTTAACTTTCTGTAGATTACGAACAGTGGAATCTGATTGCATTGTATCATAACATCTATATTTTTTTTTTGTTTATTGGCGGTATGCCTTTATTTAACAAAATACTACGAACTATATACAACAATACAGCTACTACAATAAAAGCAATTAGACAACCTATGGCTACAAGTCATAGCAGACTCACAGGCTGTCCAAAAGCTTCAGCCCACTATACCAGTTTGCAGCGTTCCCAGCATGCTGGCAGCATTGCCCCGTTGAATTGCAATGCTTATTCGTTGAGCCAAACAGGTGCAGCATTTTAATCACGCGTCGCATCAACCAAGCGCTCAGATAAGTTTTAGAAAATACGATGAGCTCCCGGTCCCCACGGACCCAACGTCTCTACACTGAACGGCTCAAATATGTAACCCTTACGGAGGTTAGCATATTTGCGCCGCTTGTGTTGCTCAAGTTATTTGTATTGAATAAGTATACAACGTTATGTGCTCAAAACGTTATTAATCTGTGTTTTCAAAACACTCGTTTTGTATTCTTCTAGTTAGCTGCGCTCATAATTTTAATGTAAAAACTTTCAATATATTAATAGTCTACACATACTAGGTAATAAAAAACCATAGCGTGAACTGCACACACAACTCAAAAATAAACAAAAACGTTTTTCTCGTTACTTTTCATTACGAAGCTCAGTAAATATATTTACAAAATTGTGTTGTCAGAAAACGAATGAGAGCGTTTCTAAACATGCATTAAACGAACGCGAAATGTTAAAACCAAAGCATTCCGTAATTTCTAAAGTGCAGTAACGGAGGGAGAAGTATACGAATACTTACATACTAATAAAATTAAATTCACGGTGTCTCTTTTTAGAATGAAATAGTGTTTCTACTATTTCTTATTAATAAGATGTCACAAATAATATGTTGATTTTATATTTCTTTGTACAATACTAAGTAGAGCCATAAGGGGCATTATTGCATATAATCAACATGCCTAGCCCGATACTTCAACAATATTAATAGGTGAGGTAGGCGAGACACTTTTAAGGGATGTGACGGCTTTGGTTAATTTGATGTTGTCGGGTCAGGTCAACAATGAAATTACCGAAATTCTGTACGGTGCGAATTTATGTGCCCTAAATAAAAAAGATGGTGGTATTAGGCCTATAGCAGTAGGCACCACTTATCGTCGCCTCACAGCCAAATGCGGTTGTAGGAAAAAGGTTGCTTTTTTAAGTAATCTTTTTCAACCACTGCAACTCGGTTTTGGTTCACAGGGTGGCTGTGAGGCTGCTGTACATTCACTTCGCACATTTCTTGATCAAAATTGTGGAGATGTGCTTTTGAAGGTGGATGTTAAAAATGCATTCAACTCTTTAGATAGAGGCACTCTTTTGACTGAAGTGAAAGATAAAATTCCGGAATTATACCCTTTTCTTTGGCAATGCTACGGCAAACCGTCAAAATTAACATACCAAAATAACGTTATTTTATCTTCCGTAGGATGTCAACAGGGTGATCCTCTGGGACCAGCCATTTTTAGCCTTGCGATCCACTCAATAATTCAACGTCTCCAATCAAAACTTAACGTTTGGTATTTGGATGACGGAACCTTAGGAGGCGATGCGAACACGGTTTTGGATGACTTGCGAGTACTTATAGACGATTTTCGTGTTATTGGCCTTGAACTAAATTTTTCTAAATGTGAACTTTTTGTTTGTGATACTTGTCCGGATAAAGTTTCGATTATTGAAAAATTCAACTTACTTGCGCCTAATATAAAATTAGTAGAAAAAAGTTCGCTTCGTCTTTTGGGTTCACCGATTCTTAACGAATCTTTATCACCATTTGTCGAAGAACAAATTCAAAAGTTTAGAAATGCTTCTAGCAGATTATCCAAAATTAACCCCCATATGGCTTTTACAATTATAAGATTTTGCCTTTTCGTTCCTAAATTTACATACTATTTAAGATGTTGTCAGCTGTGGCAACACAGTGAGCTTTTGTTAAGCTTAGACAACTTAGTAAAAGATACGTTAGTGTCGGTTTTGAATGTTGAGATGGATGATAGGGCTTGGGTGCAAGCTTCCCTCCCTGTGAGGTTGGGGGGCATAGGGATACGCAAAATTTCTAGTGTGGCATTACCAGCTTTTTTGTCTTCTGTACACAGTACACACAAATTAGTAGAAAAAATTCTTGCACGATCTTTAGGCTCTTTCGATGTAGCATATCTGGCTGAGGCCAAAAACACATGGAGACTGGCTTGTCCAAATACTGAATTCCCAAAAATGTTGTCATCTCAGAAACAGTGGGATCGGCCCCTATGCGAGCTAACACGGAAAGATCTTTTAAATACGTGTTCTAGCATCGCAGATCGTGCTCGTATTCTCGCTGTTTCTGTGTGGGAATCCGGTCTTTGGTTACAGGCCATTCCTTCTTACAAAACTGGCAGCCTTATAGATCCATCCGCTTTTCGTCTAGCTATTAGCTTACGCTTGGGTGCAAGGTGTTGTGTTGCACATCACTGCCAGTGTGGTACTGCAGTTGATCAACTCGGTCACCATGGCCTCTCCTGCTCTCGAAGTGCTGGTCGAATTTCCCGCCACGCCAGCCTTAACGATATCATTCGCCGGGCTTTTACCAGCGCCAATGTTCCAGCTATTCTCGAACCGAATGGTCTGATGCGTGACGATGGTAAAAGACCTGACGGCATGACTCTGGTTCCGTGGAAGTTAGGACGGCCCTTAGTGTGGGACGCTACGTGCGTGGACACTTTAGCGCCGTCACATCTTTCTGAAACCAACGTGAGGGCTGGCGCTGCGGCTACTTCGGCGGAGCAACTCAAGCGGCGCAAATATGCTAACCTCGGTATGGGTTACATATTTGAGCCGTTTGGTGTAGAGACGTTGGGTCCGTGGGGACCGGGAGCTCATCGTATTTTCCAAAACCTATCTGAGCGCTTGGTCGATGCGACGCGTGATCAAAATGCTGGCACATATTTGGCTCAACGAATAAGCATTGCAATTCAACGGGGCAATGCTGCCAGCATGCTGGGCACGCTGCCAACAGGGAGTGGGCTGGAGTATTTGGACTGCCTATGAGTCTGCTATGACTTATAGGTGTCTAAATGCTTTTATTGTAGTAGCTGTAGTGTTGTATATAGTTCATAGTATTTTGTTTAATAAAGGCATACCGCCGGTAAAAAATATATATATATATATTACAGAAATACAATATTTAATTTAGTCGAAGGCAAAATGTATTTTTTTTTATGCCATGGGTGGCAAACAAGCAAACGGCCCCCCTGATGGAGAGTTCACCGTTGCCTATGGACATAATATATACCCGGGCATCACAAATACGGCTGACTTTACAGATACGTTACCGCGACCTTACAGATACGTCGCCGACCTTACAAATACGTGGCCGAACTTAATAGCCCCTAAGTAGCTCAAATACGAGTAAAATACATATATATATATATATATATATATATAATTACTTATGTCATAAAAATACATTTAGGTATGAGGATAGAAAGAAAGATATGTTTGAACATACATACATAAAATCACACCTCTTTCCCGTTGGGGTTGGCAGAGACAACAGATTTTCACTTACTACGATCCGTACATATCTCTTTCGCTTCATCTACACTCTGCAATCCTTTCATACATGAGCGTCGGTTTAGGGTCCAGGAGTACCTACCTGGCGTTTTTTCAGCCTAGGTCTTCCCCTTCCAACACTTCCGTGCACTTGTCCCATGTATACTTGTTTAGTCATTCTCATTTCATTTGTTATCTCCACATGTCCAAACCATCTTAACATATATTTTCTCGATTTTTGTTTCTACATCCTCATTCACACCACATCTTTCCCTTATCACACTATTCCTTCACTGTCACTCCGTTTGACTCTAATCATGCTTCTCAATGCTCTCATCTCCACTGCATTTATTCTACTTTCATGTTTTTTCTGCCATACCCAACTTTCACTACCATATCCAACTTTCAATACCATATACCATTATTGTCAATGAACAAACAATTATAATATTATAAAAACGATAAGTTAATGCATAGTAGCCGCTATGTACGTAAGTAATCTATGTCGTCACTAATACATGGCTTCATTTGTTATTACCAATAATAGATCTGGTGTGTCATCGTGGTAACTGCAGACAAGACATTTCACAAAACGGGCCATATGAATAAACAGTACGATTAGTAATATAAAAAGCGGAAGACCTCAGTTATCTAATGTGGATAAACATGTGATGACCAGAGAGGTGAAATAAAAAAATCTTAGGTGATGACTATGAATTAATCAAAATATGCTGACGGCGCAGGTAAGATTGAACTTTCATGATAGGTTCCCTCCCTATTTAGGAAACAGTCGTGTCATAATGTTTGCATAACGAGATCATTTTTCAAACGTGCCACATTTCATGCAAGTTGGTGCACGACTTTTCATCCTGTATATTATATATATTATATATATATATATATATATATATATATATATATATATATATATATATATATATATATATATATATATGTTATATGTATATATAATATATATTATATATACATATAACAAATTATATATGTAATATATATTGGTTCAGTTATCACGTTCTCGAAAAAGACTAGACTAACTAAATGAGATCTGGCTGCAAATTGAATAATCCCAATCTATACAATTTGCACCCAGATCTCATCTCTAAGAAAACTCGTTTATAATGTAAATTCTAAATTCACTGTGATGCGTTGAAATATCGTGAATACAATACCTTGAGAGCATAACAGACATCATTTGTGACACGTAAGCTTTTCATTTTAATTTTCATTCCTACTTAAGTATACAGGTAAACAAAGACGCAAACTTACTTTTAAAATGACAGGATGAAAAGTATATAATTTGTTATATGTATATATAATATATATTATATATACATATAACATATATATATATATATATATATATATATATATATATATATATATATATATATATATATATATATATATATATATAAAAATGCCAAATTTCACTGGCTACTTCTTTTCAATTATCATCATCCGTCCATCACCATCCGCCTCAACTTTGTCGTTGTCGTGTTTTTGTGCAACGCGGAGCAGAAATGACCATCTTCAGATTAACCCTACAACATTTTGCTCAACAATGTATCAATCACAGATCAGAGAAATAGGAAGATTTGCCTTCAGCCCGTGTTTGTTCACATAAAAGTGTCACCGCGTCTCTCCCAAACATTTCACTCTTACATCAATAAAAAAAAATATCTATTATCACAATATTGTGCGCATGGTACCGACTTCGACAAGTTATTTCACACTTTTGAGTGTTAAAGTCGGTTCCATATTTTGATTAAAAAATTTTGTCCCTCTTTTTAGTGACTCTTGCTACTTACGGGATCGATTGTCATTCACTGTCAATATGATAATAAAATAAAAAATATTTTTCAGTTATTGGAGTGTAACTCAAAAACGGCTAGACCGATTTTGATGAAATTTAAATGACACCCAACGACAAGCATCAGCTTTCAAATAAAAAAAGAAATTACGAAATCAGTTCACCCAGTCAAAAGTTCTGAGGTATCAAACATTAAAAAATTAAATAAAAAATACACACGAATTGAGAACCTCCTCCTTATTATGAAGTCGGTTAAAGACAACAGGTATGGCATACATATGCACATTTTGCCACGCACACCAAGACTTACGCTTCAAGCTAATACATTAACTAATTGTATTACACATTCAAAAATTTTTTGCGCTTCAGCCTGTAACTACGGTCACTAGTTACACTTACAGATACAGTTATTAAACCAGTGATCCATTGCGTCATTGGAAGAACTGATTAGTTTGTTGATTTGTACTAAGCGCGCAATGGTTTTCTTATGAACAAGCCTGATTTAGGCCAGATGCGTTCGCACGTGCCTCGCCTCCATTACCTATCTCCCTTGTTTCCTGATCTGAGGCATCAATGAATAGTGAAGATGTGTTTTTGTCAGTTTTACCTCTAACGAGCTTCCATAAAATATATCGACAAGTAAATCAATCCAAAATAGTCAACGACATTAAAAAACTATGGACGAAAGGTTACCTACCAACGCAGCAAAAAAAGTTGTCCCAAATTATCATTAATAAACGTGGATATATGCATAGAAACTCATTATTCGTAGCTTTATATATAAATAAATTAAAGTGAATCGTATCGCTATATAACTAAGACTTAATTTTGCTTGTAATAAATAAGCATTACGATGTATCAACTGGCAGTCGTTGCGCGTAGCTTGTTAGAAAAGGATGGATGTGTAAATTTTGTTCAACTTGACTTATAATAACGTTATATATTTGTAATTAAATCATATTTGGAAGGAAAACTTTGGTTTACTGCATTTTTTGATGTGTAATAGTAAAAAAATAATATTCTTATTGAAAATATATTTTATTATCTTTTTTATTTTGAGTTCAGTACTTTTTACACGTTTATCTTTACTATCAACATAACGAAGAATAATAAGTGATTCACATTCTTTGATTTGTTTTAGGTTAAGCCTGTTACCACCTATGATCACATCATCACTTACCATCAGGTGAGATTGTTTCCAAAGGATAAACTTAAAAAAAATGAGGTCGACTTCTTTGAGCAATAACCCAATGTCAATAGTTTTGTAATGTCATTGAAGATAGTGACAGTTCTTACCAGATTTGTCTCCAACCAGCATCATCGCCAGATCTTCTCTTCGCCAAGCGATGGTAGGGCTGGGAGTCCCTGACGCGGCGCAGTGAAGAGTTACATTGTCACCTTCACGGACTATCACTTCACCGCTGCTGTCAGAGTCTACGATGTCTGGTGGCACTGGTAAAAAAAAATAATTTCAAAACGTGCTATGTATAATATGGAGTCATGCTTGTTAATTTTGTTATTTCTTTAAATAACGCGGTAAGGAAGTCATATATACCTTTGCAGTGCCACTCAGAGCTTTTTATATACTGCATGTTGGTACAAAGCCTTCAGATATTATCGCTTAAGTCACATTTACACAGTAATTTGTGTTAAATTGCTATGAATAGACCGCCGCTTTCCGGTACGCGTGTCAAAACTCAATTCATGTAACAAGCCGTCACAATCAACAATCTGCTAACTTTCAACGGGTTTCTGGAACGCATATTAATGAAAAATTACATAACACCTGATGAACATGCTTGTTTATCTATGATAACATGAAATTTGAAAATGTCGTTAAAATCAATGACAAAAAAAAGAAGAGGACTAGAAATATATGACCTATATATTAGTACGTTATAGAAATACGATGCATTTCAACACAGAAATAAAAAAAGTGTATGCATTTCACTCCCACGCATGTGATTGTATTAATGTAACAAGAGACAACATTACTTTTACCGCTTTCTAAAATTGCAACAATAACATACGACGTCACTTTGGTCATGCCCATCGGCCAACCCGCCATCTTAGTTTCTGGTTGTTGAGTAGAACTAGAGATGGACATTTAAAATATACATCGATGTTAATAAGATGTATTAATACACACATCGATGTTACTAAAACATCATTAAGTAAATTTTCTATAAATAATTGACCTTTGTTTATACATAATATTTTAATAATATTTGATTTCTTTACTGTTGATTAAATTTGAAATTATACTTAAATTTAATAATTTTCCTTTACTTATGCCATATTGTTTTCAGTCGCTAAATTTCCTCCTTGAAGAATTGATCTCTCGAATTATCTTGCTACAATTATTCTATAAAAAAAATTGAATATCTCGAAAATAATGATTTAATTAGATCTGAGCGATCACCTTTTTTAGGGATAGGGTGCACCAAAGCCATCTTTCATGCTTTTGGGACACCGCCTGATGAGTAGAGGAGCCGGATTGTACTTCCCTACTGTGGTGATTTTGACATTATGATCGATTAATCGAACTTGTTATAAATGACAAGTAATTATTTACATTCATGAACAACACTGGGAAATGGGCGGAGCCGACGCCATTTTACTTTCTTTTTTGGCACTCGATACGACCATAAACTTCATGTCCACTTCTTTCTTTTGTCATAGGTTAAAATTCATTCATTCTCTAGTGTTCTGTCTTGTTTTAACGCATAGCGTTGTCTCTTCTGTTTTGACATGAAATTAATCCCAAATCATTTTTGGCATCGCCTCCGTTACTATGGTTACCAATTAAATATGACGGATGATCGTAAACGTAAAGCAACAAGAGAGAGGAGTTCGAAGCGATCCTCTTTGTCAAAATACAAGCCCATTTAGGCATTCACATCCAACAATACTATTTGCGCTCGGATTTCTAGCTGACAGAGTCCAGACGGTCGAGTGTACGCTCCAATACCTAAAATATCAACTTTGATGGATGATCGCTAGTGGCATTATCTAATTTTATTAATTTGTATGATTCCCTTTCCTCAATACCATCATGATGATTATAAATACTGTTTAGTTTTATAGTTACTACTTATGTCAGTAATACTTTATTGATAGTTAAAGTCACTAGCGTACGTAAAAATGAGCGTGTTTGTCGTGTAAGTTCATTGATTATGCTGTCCAAGCGTGCCGCTTTGATTGATAGATTTATTAGTGTAAATTATGGCAAGTTTGTATACAGCGTTGCGTTCAATGTGTGATTTTTGATTTTGCTAGACGGTGAAAAAAGGAACTGCATTTTCTTGCATATTTCTTTTCGCAAAAAAGCGGTCTCCCCTCTCTTGTTGCTTTTTATCGTACAAATCGATTAAAATAAATAAATAATGAGCAGCATTTTTTAATGCTGATAGCCTACGCTTTGACTATAATCTCATCTGATGGTAAGTGATTGAGGTCTGATGATGATGTAGTCAGTACACTGAGAAAAAAATTAGGTAACTCAAAACCTAATTCTGTAGGTAATGCAAAAAATTGTTTGATTTTAACTAACTTAGTTTGTCTGAACGTAGCAAAAGGTAATATATTTACCTGGCGATAGGTAAGCACCACGTGCAGCGTTAGGTAGGAACAAATATCAGGTGTATTCCACCTACTTTAGGTCACACATACCTTTTTTTTACCTAATCGCTAATTAATGAGCCGTTACCTAATCGTAAAAGTACGTTAAACTAATCAAATTTGGTAAATTTTACACTCAGAAAATATACATGACTTAAAAACACCTAATATTAAGTTGATGCTATGTAACAATAATTAGGTACAATCAAACGAACATATTCAGTTGCTTTAAACAATTTTAAAGCCATATTAGCTTATTGCCGGCACAGACACCGACGCCGACACAGACACCGGCAAAGACACCGACGACGACACAGACACCGACGCCGACACAGACACCGACGCCGACACAGACACCGACGCCGACGCCGGCACAGACACCGACGCCGACACAGACACCGACGCCGGCACAGACACCGACGCCGACACAGACACCGACGCCGACACAGACACCGACGCCGACACAGACACCGACGCCGGCACAGACACCGACGCCGACACAGAAACCGACACCGGCAGACACCGACGCCGGCACAGACACCGACGCCGGCACAGACACCGACGCCGACACAGACACCGACGCCGATACAGACACCGACGCCGACACAGACACCGACGCCGACACAGACACCGACGCCGACACAGACACCGACGCCGACACAGACACCGACGCCGACACAGACACCGACGCCGACACAGACACCGACGCCGGCACAGACACCGACGCCGACACAGAAACCGACACCGGCAGACACCGACGCCGGCACAGACATCGACGCCGACACAGACACCGACGCCGACACAGACACCGACGCCGGCACAGACACCGACGCCGGCACAGACACCGACGCCGGCACAGACACCGACGCCGGCACAGACACCGACGCCGGCACAGACACCGACGCCGACACAGACACCGACGCCGGCACAGACACCAACGTCGGCACAGACACCGACGAAGGGACATACACCGACGCCGACACAGACATCGACGCCGGCACAGACACCGACGCCGGCACAGACACCGACGCCGACACAGACACCGACGCCGGCACAGACACCGACGCCGACACAGACACCGACGCCGGCACAGACACCGACGCCGACACAGACACCGACGCCGACACAGACACCGACGCCGACACAGACACCGACGCCGGCACAGACACCGACGCCGGCACAGACACCGACGCCGGCACAGACACCGACGCCGGCACAGACACCGACGCCGGCACAGACACCGACGAAGGGACATACACCGACGCCGACACAGACATCGACGCCGGCACAGACACCGACGCCGGCACAGACACCAACGCCGGCACAGACACCGACGCCGACACAGACACCGACGCCGACACAGACACCGACGCCGGCACAGACACCGACGCCGACACAGACACCGACGCCGACACAGACACCGACGCCGACACAGACACCGACGCCGACACAGACACCGACGCCGGCACAGACACCGACGCCGGCACAGACACCGACGCCGACACAGACACCGACGCCGGCACAGACACCGACGCCGACACAGACACCGACGCCGGCACAGACACCGACGCCGGCACAGACACCGACGCCGGCACAGACACCGACGCCGGCACAGACACCGGGCGACACAGACACCGACGCCGGCACAGACACCGACGCCGACACAGACACCGACGCCGGCACAGACACCGACGCCGACACAGACACCGACGCCGACACAGACACCGACGCCGGCACAGACATCGACGCCGGCACAGACACCGACGCCGGCACAGACAACGACGCCGACACAGACACCGACGCCGGCACAGACACCGACGCCGACACAGACACCGACGCCGGCACAGACACCGACGCCGGCACAGACACCGACGCCGACACAGACACCGACGCCGACACAGACACCGACGCCGGCCTATGTAACATAATAATTAGGTACAATCAAACGAACATATTCAGTTGCTTTAAACAATTTTAAAGCCATATATAAGCTAATATGGCTTTAAAATTGTGTGATTAGGTGATTACGTAATATATACCCATTACAACAAAGATTTTCTTAGGTTATCGGAACTTATTCAAATACTTTGAAATCAACCTTAATACTAGGTTTTAACTACCATGCTGTAACCGTCTAGACCCTACCTACCATAAAAAAAAAGGTTAACGCGGCTAATATCTACAAAAAAATCTTAACACACATGCAAGTAATAAATTTCTCTAAGTTGTCACGTTACATTTTTTTTTTCAAATAAATTAATACCAAAGACGTGTATTTTTTTGTGCCATTGCAGTTTTGGGAACGTTCGAAGAATTTGAGTTAAGTGCTTGGGACATTTGGTAAGATAAAGAAACTGTTGGGACGTTATTGTTTCAAGATCGTAAAATTTTGAATCGTTAGACGTTCAATATTAGATAAGGGGCTGAAATTCTTAGGAGTCAAGGGTACTTTTGTCCTCAGAAACAAGTGGTCCTTTCAACACGTGAACATACATTGGGTTTAATTTTTTTTGTCGCGTTGAAGTGAGAAACGAATGCTTAGTAAGAGTGAGGGAGACAAATATGTTAGGAAAGAGAGGGAATACAGCGGTACCTGCTCAAAGGAACTAGACTATGTTTAAAGGTTTGTTCAGTGGTTCGCGAACGTTTGATTTTGCACGGACTTTAACTTTCAATAACACACTTGCCACAAGGCATACAAAGATATTCAATTGATCGAGTTGGCTCTAATTGCGCTATACGTAACACACCTATATATTATATGTATGCTTCCCTTTTCGAGTCAGGCACTTTGAGATCACCAAAAGGTTAGGATGACAATTAAATTTCTTAATTTTATGTCAAAATGGTGCGTTCATTGTTGTCACTCACTCAAAAAGGAGAATTTATCTGTATCTAAGTATAAAATATCGATTGGTAATCTAGACAGGGAACAAAGAGAGTGTTCTTATGTTTCATTATCAATTGATATATCTTTTTAGTTAAAGATCAAATTACTAAATTTGATCTAGCTCTAATGAAGATAAATTAAATACGGAGCTTAAAACTAAAAGGCCCGACTCGATTTCATGGAACAAAGCCGCACGTGTAAAAGTAACGGCTTGAGCTCAAAGTAACAATGACAATAAACGAGCTCGTACCCTAAAGGTATTCTGTAAATAATTCTGATGGGAACATTATATAGTAATTTTATCACTTGCCTTTATTTATCAGGGAACATTTGGGTAGATCAGCATCGGCCGATCGGTGACTTGGTCAAACCATATTCTAATCCTTTTATGTTATATGAAAAGAATATAAGTCCTTTAAGGCCATTCTTTAGCGATATCCGCTCATCCTGAATTTCAGCGTGATAGCCAAGAGACGCTGCACCGCTGGATCTACAACCCCCCCCGAATATAAGGTTTTTCCAATAGAGAAAGCCATGCGTGCTGGCGAACCCAAACATTAGAAACAAATTAAAATTGTTACATATCAACACATATACACAGCAAATAATATGTCATGAATGCTTTCAAGCTTGCACGAAGTTGTAGCAAATTTATATGCTTAACAGAACTTAGTTAATTAAGGCACTGCGTACATAAGAAATTACAAAAGCGTAAAATAGTATTAGCGAAGCGTAATACAGGGGGTTTTATGAAACAAAACACATATGATGAGTTCACATTTACTTTTGTTATGGTGGAACCATTTTTTATAACTTCTAGGTATGACATATTGACCATACATGACTAGACATTAATTTTTTTTCACAAAACTAACGTATTTACTTAATTATGTGAAACTATAATTTAATCTTAACGTAATTGAAGGAAAGTATATTTGTACAATTTTATTACAAAAGTTTTAGGTAGTTAGGAACTTCATTTGAACACGTTAGAATTTATTTTTCTCTCTACAGGACCCTGAACGAAAACTTCGAAGCAGGAATTCTAGAGCTTCCTGAAATATAGAAAGGTTAGATGCATGTTCAGCCAGCCGTATGTGTGATGCCTAAACTAATTCTAGGTTCCATACTTTGAATATTTTATGGATTCTATTTCATGTATGTATTTGTTTGTTGGTTTCTTGCAGCACTGTGTAAAAGTTTACATTACTTAAAATAAATTTTACATTCGCTATTACAACAGGAAAAGTAAATTTAGGTATTACGTTTTAACGATCCACGGATTTATGTCTTATAATAGTGATTAAATAAAATAGGTATAATTTTAAAATATTAAATTCAAATAATAGTACAATAACGCTAGACGATCATAAGCAAAAATCAGTAGCATTAAATTGTAGGATTCTTTTATTTTGAACTAAAACTTTATACAAAATAAATTGAGTCCGATAATTTTAATTCATTAATTCAATTTCTCATATCTAATAATAGGCTATTAGGAGGTAAAGGGTGGGTTACTCACAATGCGAACGTTTAATCAAGTCAAAACCTAATTTATTACATCAATGTTGAAAGCAAATCTAGGTAAAAATAACTCAATTATTTTTTAAAACACGATGAACCTATCTGACCAGTTCAAAATAGGTAGGTAGATGTACCTACCTTATTGCTCGCAGTTTTGAAACCTCGTAGCGTTTACCGTAATAATAGCCATCTGTTTAGCAGGTAGGTATGCACCTGTATAATGGTAACATACAGTTAGGTGTACACATGTACTATGGTACTAGGTATGTAAAATTTACCGTACTTACTGTAAATGTTCACTTAAACGTATTCTTGACAAAATGACAAAAGGTAAAAGAAACGACTGTTACTAAGCTAAGATTTTTTTCAACTCTCTGTTACTAAGCATGAATAAAAAAATACCAACATGTGGTGACATACAACTACATATTCAGTTTCTTTAAATAAATTTTAAGTTTTTGAACCTAACATGACTATAATTCACCTAACTACTATGGCCACTACCACCCAGGATATCAAATAGTCGTTACTATTCTGATACGAACAAACCAAAACAGCGACTGTTACCTACTCGTGTCATAGGTACATAAGTACTATGTGTGGATGTTACTCGGCCTACACGAACCTTCCTAACAGCCTATATCCATAACTAACCTACCCTGCGGTCTTATTTTCCCATTCATATATCTTAATAGTAGGATCCTAGGTATACTATAATAGGCAGGTACAGGGTTCGTGGGGTGGCAAAGATAATATGATTATAGCATCGCTTTGTTTTGCAAGCAGCCCCCGTCACGTTGTACCCCGCAGAACAATAAAGAGTGTGAATTCTTATGTTTGTTTGTTATCTAAAGTACCTATTATAATTTAATTTATATATCAGCTCAATATAGCAATAGCATTGTTAGGTAACTATACCTAATCAGAACGTTACCGAGAGCTAAAATTAGCTAGGTCCATATATAATTAAGTCTCGATAATTATTGAATTAGTCTGCTTTCCCTATTCAATCTGCCTGTCTATGGAATCCTCTACCCGTCTCATTACGACGTGAGACATAGGACCAAATAAAAAAGTTCTATCAGTCTATATACCTACCACTTTTCATTATAAACTGTGATATTGCTTAATTGCTGTGTGGTATAATAATTATATATATTCATATAAATATTATATGTATATTATTAATACATATAAGCGTATGTATATTATGACATGTGTGAGTTATATTTGAAATTGAGTAAGCAAGTATACCTGTTGTTATCTTCAGCCTGTTTTAGCTTTTTATTATTGATTACCTGCTAGATGAAGGCCACTCATGAAGATTGCCATTAGCTTTACTATAAAGGAAGAACTGTTTAGCAAGGCATTTTTTGGGTAAATAATGTAAGCAGTATCCAGATACTTACGTTACACACAAAGAAATGTAAATGCTTGCACGAGTCATAAGTAAAATCAGCTAGGTACCTAAGTCTCAACTCAAGGTTCATATCCTCACGTAGCCATAATATGTACAATTTATTATAATGTAGTATCATCTCTCCGTGTGCTAAATGTACATATTTTTGTTAGTTATCTCATAAATTTAGGTACTTAAACTTACAACTATCGCAACTTATACGACCAAATAAATAGTAGCTACAACCAAACCGTTACGTACGTTGATTAGGTTCGTTTGAAGTATTATTAAGTATCCTAATACGCAGTTAATACTATCTATACTGGTACTGTAGGTCTTCAAAACTTTACCAAGAGCATAAGAATAAATAATAAAATAACAGAACACAACGGAACATTCTTCAACTGTGTCCCAAAGGCCGCCATTTATAAATATACCTAATTTTATACTTCACGTCGTTACTCCCCTCTGCCATTCAGGTGTGTTGCCAGGGTTGCTTATTGTTAAATATTGCTTACATTTAAAGATAATGTTGCTAAATTGTAAGTTTTTCTTTACATTATGAGAGCTGAAAACCACAATGGAATGGATGATCAAACTAGAAAAAACTAAGAAGTCTCAGCGTACGAATTGTTTTTTGCCAATTCCTTGTCAATATTTTTATAACCTTATAATGTTTCCACATTATAAGGTTATAAAAATATTTTACAATAACATTAAAAAACCTAATTTTAAGTTTGTATAACATAGCACTATTAAATTAAGCGCGCAGCGACCTATTATGCCGACGATTTATTTTCAAATTGTATCGGCGGTGGTAGAATAGTTGATTGCAACAGAAAATTATATGCGATCATTCAAAGACGGGTTGTAGAAAAATATATACTTAATATAGGTACATATTACATAATGGCCTTAATAGTTGAAGCTGTTTGTTTAAAATGATAAGACTATATTTTGTTTTGTATTCTTTCTATAGTAAAAATGAAAACTCTTTCAGTTTTATTTTCAAAATGCTAATATTTGGGGTTATATTGAAAAAAAATAGGAGGAAATTTCACATAAACATCTGGTAACACTATAGACTAGAAAGCGCGGCACAGGTACACGCACTTCATTTCTGATTTCATTCGTTTCGACAAAGTAAAATCCATCGGAGTCACGGACGAATAAATTAATGAATTGTGGTTTGATAGTGTTATGTTCCATGGAAGAACTACTAAAAGATTTTGAGATGCCTGATGACATAATTAAACGATTTACTGGTAAGTGAGAATTATTTTCATCTATTTAATTTCAGTTGGAAGTTTGGCATAGGTGTTTCGTTGCTTTTCACATTTTCAATTAAGATGGCGGTTGCCATTGATTACCAATCAGGTTTTATAGTTAACAGTTTTTTTGATGCATACAACTGAACTGGAACTTCTAGTTATACCTAACCTACTACTTACTACTTGTTGGATTTAGCTACCAGCTAGCGACGAATGCGGTTAGTTATATAAAATGTTTCAAATTTGTAGTCGGTCCTTTCTATGATTCCGCTAAATTTTCATCAAAAAGGATACAATTACTACGAAGACATGATTATGAATTTGCCTAATTGTTACATACGTTTACCTAACATTAGTTTCTTATAAAGTACTTGTAAGGTAATGGTATGATTCATACTCGCAGTAGTTAGGCATATTTCTTGGTGTATAGGTATACCTAAATTAGAATTTAAGAATCTAGCTTTGGGTACACCCACATAACATTTTATTCTTAGTTCCTGTGTAGGTACCTACATGTATATTAAAAAAGAACTGAAACTTATACAATAGCGTCTTTTACGCAGGAATGTATTGTTATTGTATATTTTCATGCTTACAGTACTGTTTTTTTACCTAACTTTTGAATACTGGAACCTTTTACTTGTTGTATCAATGGTGTCATAAATATTATCCTGTTTTATTCCAGCTCATGGTCTATCTGTGTATACGTACATACATAGATTTAACTACTTAGTCTCTTTCATTATTGAATATATGATAAACATCTTAAGTTTTTTGGCGGATGAGTCACCTTCGTCCAAGGGTCCAAGTACCTTTATCTCAATACCCTACAAATGGTTCCCGGGCAGTGCCGTCAAGATCTAGCCTATTAGCTGTATAAAAATGTTGTTAGTATCCATTATTTTACCAGAGAATTATTATTGTATATAAATTATTGCCGTCGTAATCCTTTTATTAAAGTCTTCTGAATTATACTTTTCTGTGCTAGTAATCGTTACCGTGGTATTTATTTAATTTTACAGACAATGAAAACAACAAATTGACGGCTGCCCTGCTTCTGCTGCCATATTTATTTTCCACTGGCGGAAAAGTACCACCAGTATCAACACCAGTGATTGTAGTCGCATTGTTCCTGAATAATTCGCTGTTTATATTATTAAGAATTTTAATATTGTATTTGATATTATACTTACTTATCGATTGTAAGCATTAGTGTAATGATTGAAGCAGTGATGGCTCAGTGGCTTTGGCTATGGACTGCCGCGCAGCAGGTCCATGGTTCGAATCCCGCCGCGGGCTTGAGCTTCACCGCATGGTAGTAGGGCATTTTTGCGAATGCCCGCCTGGCTAGCGACTACCCTCAAGTTGAAAATCTGTCGCCAAGCACCTAACGGTGTGTTCCGGCAGCTGTCCTTGAGAGCCAGTAATTCTAGGTTAAGCCTGCTATCACCTTCGACCACATCATCACTTACCATCAGGTGAGATTGTGGTCAAAGGCTTACCTATCAGCAATAATAATAAAAAAAAAAAAAAAAGATTGTAAGTTTGACTGACGGCAAGAATTATTTTGATTGATGCCCGGCTTTTCAATCATTAGATAGTTCCTATCCATAAAAATAAATTCAATAGGCTAGAAAAATGAGTTAATTTGTTTTTTAAATTTGACTGGTTAACTTATATGACCAATATATGGACCATATCCCTTATTGATGGGTTGTCTGGAAGAGATCGCTCTGAGCGATAAGACCGCCCATTGATACACTTGGCTTTATGTTTTAGTAATAAGTTTATTGTTGTTATTACGGTGTTGTCAATAAAGAGTTATCTATCTATCTTATTATCGTATTTAAATTTTTGTGTTTTTTTGTAATGATTAGTTCTAAAGCAATGAAATTAGAAACAAATAAATATATATTAATTGTGATCTATTCCGTTTATTGTTCCTTATCGATGCATTCTGTACTTGTCACATCAGTAGAAATAACAACCTTAGAGGTAGCAAGTTGGTAGTTTTGTAATTATAGATATACGATATACACTATGTACTGTGTAAAAAAAAAGTTGAACTATGTGTACAAATCTGTTTCTCAGTCTCTATAAATTAATTAAGTTCAGATTAAGGACCTTTTTCATATGTATATTTTTTTATTGAGAATTGTGCGGTGATTTGTGTATTATAATAATCAGCTATTCCGTTGATGTAATTTAATTAACAGTTAACGATAAGTCTGTTGTAGGTATAGTATAAACTCGTAAATAAGTTTTTGGACCTAATTGATTATCGTGATAAAGCCTAGTCTGTGGGTTACGGGTATCCTCAACTATTTTAGTTAACAAACATTATGCAAAAACCATATTGTACGCAAACCTTGCACTTTATTTATCGCATGACTATAATAGATAACTTTTCCTCTCGTAAATCTGTAACTTTGTAATTAAGTTTACTACTTGAGTGAAAAATAATTATGATTTTTGCTCGATTGTTGGTTACCTAACATCAAACTGGGTACCCATAACTTACTGACTAGATATACACTCGAGAGCATTGAATCCGGGTCACTTAAAGAATGTTAAAAATATCGGAAACTAAAAATGATAGGTTAATGCAATAAATTGTATTTAATAGACAATGTAATACTCGATACACTCTGTGTCTTCCATCGTGCTTGTAGAGCATAAATTTTGATTCGTCGGAGAACATAACTTTTGACCAATCTTCAATACTCCAATTTACGTGGGCATACTACTCTGGGCATATCTTAGTCTCGAAATACGATGCCCACGCTCCAGTTTAGGGCCGTTTGCAGGTCTAAGGGGTTTTAAGTTAGATTCAGCAAGCCGACGTCTTACTGTCCATGCACTTGGGTTACTTCCTCCGAGGCGTCGAAACTGATTGGTGAGTTCAGTTCCTGTGAGAAAGCGATTTCGAAGCATGGTGTTCACCAAGTATCGGTCTTCTCGTGCTGTGGTACACCTGGTTCTGCCCGTTCCTGGTCTGCGTAGGTTAGAACCAGTTTCTTCGTAACGTCGGAAAACTCTTTGTACTGTTGACAGCGACACACCGACAGTCCTGGCTGTATCGCGCTGACTCCGGCCGGTTTCCAGCATTGTAAGTATTCTGGTGCATTCTTCAGGCGTAAGCGACATAATTTCAGCTTGAATAATGAATATAGATCACTATCAACATGGTTTATGTACCCACATAAATGACAGATTACAAACAAAAGCAAAACCAAATGCTGTAATTTCGTAGTTCCATCTTCGAAAGTGGCCCTTTTTCAAATTTGATTTTTTTATGATATAACTTTACAATAACTAAGAAGTTTTAATACCTTCATTTAAGGAGTATTACATTGTCTATTAAATACAATTTATTGCATTAACCTAGCATTTTTAGTTTCCGAGATTTTTAGGATTCTTTAAGTGACCCGGATTCATTGCTCTCGAGTGTATTTCACTGGTCAAATAGGTCTGTACAATTTTTTTTATTACATATATTATACCTAACAGTAGATTATCTCTACTTATCGTTAACTACTAATTAAACGGTTACAACCGAATATCTGGTTACAATAACATACCAGTCATTTCACCGCACACTTATCAATTAGTTTACAACTACTTATTAAAAAGGTACATAAACCTATCAACAAGGTTTTGTTCACCGTTCAGGTAACGTAACCGGTACGCACATAGTTCGTTACCGTAAATAATTCAATAGTCTGATACAACCTAGTAGATAGTTACTAATACCTTTTACATTAAGTACCTTGAACCTATAGTATGGTAGCCATGACGTCGTTGAAACATTTTATTAGGTAACCAAAACGTATACAGAATATTGCAGAGCCCCATTGCCTTGGTCACAATAACCTAAGAACTGGTTAGCGCTTAACTAAAAGCATTCCAATTAGATTAGAACAACACATATGTTAAGGTACTTGAGACCGTCTAAGTGGGTATCATTTACGCACAACTACGTATTACTTGCGTATATAATTTGTTTACAATTACTCATTAATAATATTGTTGTATCATAATAAAAAATAACTCCTACCAACTATTTAGCGTATACTTAACCTTTTGATACGGCTAATTGCATTCTTTCAAAAGGTACAGATGACCTGTCGAGTGGGTTTTTTTAAAAGCATTTATAAGGTAATAATTTCAAACACACTACTTTACTACAATCTATTAGCTAGGTCGATCTAGCCGAATCCATGGTGCAATTACGTATTACCAAATTAACCGCAGCCTAATCGATATGGTTAGAATTACGTATTATTGCGTAACAGTATAGGTTACATTAAACTATTTGATAACACACAACAGGTATTTTTAATTCATCATACTCGGTCAGTGATACAAAATACATTCAGTAATTCTAACCTATAAATTATATGAATTTAATCTGCTATCAATGGTAACGTTTGACGTTTCGGTACGTATTTTTAAAGTTAGTCGTAAGGTATCGGTAAACTTTAGTAGGTATTCTATTCATACCTAATTATTCGGTATTACATATTTAACCTAACGTTACGTTAATGGTCGGACACCCTATTAATAGGTAAACGTTACCTTAGAGAGTAACGTTAATATTTACCCAGTAAGTAAGTAAAACAAAGAACACGTAGTACCTAGCGCACTCGGTTGTAGATACTAGACACGTTACGTTGTCCGACCAAACCCTAATATTAGATTAAATATTAGGGTTTGGTCGGAGGAATAGGGTTGCGTTACCTATTTTTTTTCTCAGTGTAGAGAAGAATAGTCAAGAACAGCCGTCGTAGCATACCATTAGATGCTTGGGGATACATTTTCTTGGGAATGCTTTTCTTGGTATTACTATCTACCCAGCGGCGGTTTGTTTAAGGGTGGCTATGGTTATGTTATAGCACCCTATGTTGTTACGGTTGTTACGGTCTTCAAAACAGGAGTGAATAGGTATCTTCTGGGTAAGCGCGCTCCATCATCGATCGCATCGTCACTTAACATCAGGTGAGATAGTGGTGAAGTGCTACCCAGTGCCTACGGTATAAAAAATAGCAATATGTGTTTTTAGAGTCATCATACTTGATATAATTCTGTTCTTGTTCTATCTTATCAGTTATTAGAGTAAACGTTGTAGGTAGGAATGCCTAAAACTATTTTTATCAATATATTTTTACGATATCAAGACGTTAATCTTAGAATAATTGGTCGATTTTGGGCAATTAGGATTAGCCAGTTTGACAAACCGTTAACATACCGAAAAGCTTTTCAGAAACCCAAAATTGCAATAATTGGCGATTAATTGGAGATTTGACATTAGTGTTAAACAGTCACAGCAACCCGATCTACGTTTGACAATGGATTAACAGGCATTTAATTTAATTTATTGCTTATTTGCGTTTCAGAAACCGGGGGCCAGACGTTACTTTGCAGAACAATTTTAAGAAAACATTAATTAAAATTCATATTATATAAAAACACTTAAATATATGTAGTGACATTTCCGCCTTATTTTCCTGTTAAATCGATGAGACATCATAAACACCTTGCTTTTGGCAAGGTGTTCGGAAGAGTTTTCAACGATTCTACAAGAAGCATTCCTCAGGAGGTCTCGACTCTTCGAGCGCACGATCGGATATTTTTATCCTCGATCATGCGCTCGAAGAGTGCTTGCTATCTTTACTTAAGGTGAAGTGAGCGAGCAAAACTGTAATTTTGAAGTGGTCTTTTATTAAAAACCGCAGACGTTACAGATATAAAATTAATATATATTATTCTTCAGGATATAAGCTATAACGTAGATGTTTTGAAAACGCGATCTTTAATATTTCGCTCGATAGAACAAAATCGCGAAAAAGGCTCTGAAATTTTCTTTAATTAGGGTATGTGTCAATACAATAAGTCCAATTAATTAATAAAGTATATGTAATTAATATTTAGTAAAGGCATAATCAAGTGGTTGTTGGTTTTTTTGCGTTTTAATAAACCTTATTTTTTTATAAATTTATTTACTCTTTGTCGCTTACGTTATTCCATTATAAGCAACTTGCGTTGTTCTATTTCATTCGCTCGCATGCGATACGAGATCTATTCGTCCTACGCGCTCAGTCCGGGGGAGAACGTGATGCTGGGTGGACCTGTGTTGCTTTCATCGGCTAAGATCTTGAACTTCCGCGAGTGGACAGTATTTTTTTTTTAATGGATAATAAATGTTTATAACGTACTGTGATGTACCGGAGAATAGGTCTGCACATGAGTCAAGTTCTTAGATAAGAAAGTGCTACTATTACGTTATGTAGTTATTTGTATTTAGTATATACATACCTACCTACGCTAGTCCTACTATCACGCTACGCTAAAAAAATATGTAAGTAGGTACTTAGCTCTCTGTACATAATATTATGTTACAAAATGCGATTGCGAATATATTTGCTACAAAAAAATTACATAAGTACTTATAAATTATTTTTCCGCTTGTAATAGAGTATATACCTACCAAGATAGTAAGTATCTATAGGTAAGATATATTTTTGGGTACCGTAACCAAAGGGTAAAAACGGGCCTCTTTTACTTAAGACTTTATTGTCCGTCTGTCTGTCACTAGGCTGTATCTCATGAACCGTAACAGCGTGCTGAAATTTTCACAGATGCTTTTTTTCTGTTGCCGCTTTAATAACAAATACAAAGAAATTAAATAATAAATACAATATAAGAATTTACCAAGTGTGTATTTTCCACATCCCCGACTGGTCTCCATGGTAACTGCCCACGATAACCAAAGCACTTGGGAATGGAGAAGCACTTGGGAATGGAGTTCCTATACCTTGGTACGATTCTGACCGTACCACTTTTTTATGCCATTAGGGTGAATCTGATTTAGTGACTTCAGTATGGTTCTCTGTTTGTATGGGACATTGTACATCTTTTGGAGTTTTGATTTTTTGTGATAAATGTATTAGGTCATTCTAGGTTAAGCCTGTTAACACCTTCGACCACATCATCACTTACCATCACGTGAGATTGTGGTAAAAGGCTTACCTACCAGCAATAAAAAAAAAAAAAAAAAGGTGTTTTGATATAGGTAAATACTGCGTAACGATGCCATCTGCCAATTGAAGAAAGTTGCTCCGATTTGTCTAAAGTCAAATATAGGTTGTTCTGGACGTCCTTATACCAGATTTGTTTTTTTCGATGACGTTTGCCAAGTGGAGAAAATTACACCGGTTTGGCTGAAAATCGATATCTAGGTGGTTCTCGACGTCGCTATTGCGAAATTTGAATTTATTTTTCGATGACGTCTGCCAAGTGAAAAAAATATTCCAATTTGGATGAAGATAGATATCTAGGTTGTTCTGGACGTCCTTATTCTGAATTTGAAATTTATTTTTCGATGACGTCTGCCAAGTGGATAAAGTTACTCCGATTTGGCTGAAAATCGATATCTAGATTGTTCCCGACGTCGTTATTCCAAATTTGGAATTTATTACTCGACGACGTCTGCCAAGTGAAAAAATTACTCCGATCTGGAGGAAATTTAGGTTGTTCTGGACGTCATTATTCCGAAATAGCTATCTGCACACTACCTGAAATACTAGCATTTGTCCGGTTTTTTTCATATATTACAGAGCTCGCAAAATTCCTTTATAAGGTGGGCGTAGTCATGAACCGGTCACCCGTAGCTGATCACTTGCGTCAATATTGTAAGAATTATCAGATTGAATCTGGTTTATCATACCTAAATAGTATATTCAAATAATAAAAAAATCTAAATTTTTTGATTTTCTTGCCACATTTCTTGCTTATTGTCTCTTATAGTTGGCTATCATTTTACTATTACGAATGCTAATGATAGGTGAAGTTCAATCCATACACCTATTTGATGATGTACTTAGTTCTTTTGAAGTAAATTTTACGTATTTTTTTAAATTTACCGAGTATAATTTAGAATAATAGAATAGGATAAAATAATTATTTATTGCTACAAAGAAAGAAAACAAATTACATACAACTTCTTACAAATAATATACAAATTATAGCAATAGGAATACACTCAGTTTGAGTCACGGCCACACTTTAGTAGCTTGACGGCAATAAGTTTGTGAAAAACTTGGCTACCGCGTTTACTACTGGGACGCATTAGGTGCCGGCTAGGACACGCGTGATATTTACTGGAAAGGTGCTTATTTCCATTATTTCCTCCAAACGCACTTTAAATTTACACTGACTACATGGTCAACTATAGGCACACAATACCATAGATTAGCTACTAACAATGTCCCAATAGTAAACTAATCTGAAGGCTGTCATTACGACAGCCTGTTAAGTTTGAATCAATCTTTGCTTCAGATTCGTTTACTATTGGGACATTGTTAGTAGCTAATCTATGGCATTGTGTGCCTATAGTTGACCATGTAGTCAGTTACTTAGTAACTCATAACCATCTAGAATTCACGTGACTGAAAATATTCTTATTACACAACTGCCCAAAAAAACGAGTGGTATGTTTTGAGGGCTCATGTATGTATGCATGTTTGTAAGTTTCTCTATTCCACCATAACTTCCAAACTGCTTAACGGATTTTGATGAATAAGATATCGTTAGATTAAAAAAAGAAGAGAGTTATATTCTCAGAGTTCATATATATACGTATGTTTGTGAGTTTCTTTATTCCACCATTACTTCTAAACGGTCTAACCGATTTCAATGTAAGGTGTAACGCAAGATTTTTATTGACAGCGCAAGTAAAACTAAGCACATAAAAATAAGTGACAAATTAACTGGATTTTAGTCGCCGTATTATGTGACATTTTTTTTTCTTCTTAACCTGTCGAGTGCCATATCAAAACGAAGGGCTTTGAAACACGATTTCATAAGTACATATAACTTGCAGTTTTATATTCAATGTAATGTAACTATAAAACATTTAACGAAAAATAATAATTTGCAGTCGGGGTTTTTACTTGTTTAATTTATACTTGATTTTACTATTTTCTCCAAATGCACGTTGCTCAAAACAAATTGAACATTTATATTAATATTTCCAGTAGTTGACCAGTGGTTTAGGATAGTTTCTTGGTATTGACTATATGATATAATATACAACTAGATACTTATGTTTTAGACATCTAACTACAGATTATTTTTAGGTTATTCAGACCTGTATCCTCTAGCTGGTATTTACGCTTTCACACGTATTCTTACGTTATTCCACTTTGGTCTATTACCATATATCAGTACTGAACATAAAACTAAAATACATAATTAACTATGAATGAAACTCTGTATAGGTTTTGTGTAGTATAAATCCTATGTAGCCAAAATATCCCAACCCAACACCGACATATACACTTTTAAAAAATTTATAATTAATAATATGTGAATATATTATATATAATGAAGTAATATATCAACAATACTGTGGGTAGAGGTGTAGAATCTATAACTGAATATAATTCACTCATGTTTTGAACTTACACTTCATGTTCGAACCATGGACATTAAGAATTTAAAAACGTGAACTTTTAGTATATATCTCAGAGTATTAATTTTTAACACCTATAAACAAAATATATTTTATAATGATATGAAATCTCAGTGAGGGCCTTCTAGCCTCCACTCCAACCAGGGTGATCCCAAGCCGCGCCAGGTGGATCCCCCGTCTACACAGGGAAAGCCCAGCGGACCGATCGGCAGACACTGGCAGCGGCAGCCGGTGGTTCCCTCACTATCATTTTATGTTTTTAAGTTCTAAGTTTGTAAATTTGTAATGTGTCGATAAAGTGTTATCTATCTATCTATCACTCTTTCTCTTTGTTATGTAGTTGAGGCTTCTTTTAATCTTGTGAGTTCGTGGTATTCTCTCGCTCATTATGGTGTCTTTCTTGTGTGTGAACACACAAGAAAGACACCATAATGAGCGAGGCTTCATTTTGGGTCGTACGCCATTTCATTGTGTCGAGGGATCAAAGGGTGCGGACCTAGGCCCGGTCTCCGCTCCGACCAGGGCAATCCAAAGCCGCGCCGGGTGGATCCTCCGCCTACACGGTGAAAGCCTAGTGGACCGATTGGCGTCACTGGCAACGGCAGCCGGCGGCTCCCGCCCTATCGATGGATACTTTTCGATAGGATCGATGTGTGTTTTGAATGAGAGGCATCTATCTATGATCACACCCAGGTATGTGACGCTTGGTTTCCAGGGAATGTCTGTTCCAAGTAGGTGTAGGGGTTCTGTCAGCTTCGTTCTTCCTGTCAACATGGCCTAGGTTTTTTGCATGTTGATAGATATACGCCATTTATCCAACCATTCTGGCAGGGCTTCTAAGGTGGGCTGTAGGCGTTTTACGTCGAAGGCGGGTTATAGGAGAAATCGTTGTATGTTGCATTATCTGCTTATAGTGCAAGCTGCCCGATGACTGGTATGTCATTAGTATACCAGACGTAGCCTTGTGAGACTCCCGCTTTGACTGGCTTCTTTGATGACAGGACGTTTTCTACCGCCACCGTTATTGTTCTGTCTCGAAGAAAAGACGCGATGACTTCCACTGTCTTCTTTTGGATGGCTGAATCCGACAGTTTGTTTAGCAGCCACTCATGCCATACCCTGTAGAACACCTCCATATCTAACAGGATCACCGCTTCGACTTCTTTTTTGTTGTGGGTCATGGACATCTCGTTTACCACCCTCGTGACCTGCAGCATCGTGGACTGTTGGTTTATGCAGGGATTCGGCTGGAACTGTGATTCAAATGCTCTGCGAATATCCCTGCTAAGGACAGCCTTAGCTTCAAACTTTAGAAGACCATCACTGCCTATAAGCGGTCTAATTGGTTGAGGGGCTTTAGATAGCTTTCTTCATAGGCGGTGAACAGAGGGAATGTGTACGCTAGTGGCTTCAACAATCCCTTCCCAGGACTCTCCCACGTGATCCTGTAGGGCTTGTCTGCTCAATCGGTGACTTAAGCTTCTTTTTAAGCACCGGGCATCTGGTATCTTGCCATAGCTTTCTTGTTTCCCTTTTTTCACGTATCGTGTCCCTGATCCGCGCCGGGAGGGGTCGAGAAGCGCTCCAGGCGCGGTTGTGTGTGAAGAGGCTTCCAGGGAAACTTGAATCGGTGCTGTGAGGTTCGCGCATTCTCTTTCAACGTCGGTAGCCGCCATGATTGGGCCAGTCGTGGTGTTTTTCTGCGCTTCTTTCATGAAGGGCTCAATCCCAAGGATGAAGGGATCCCAACAGATTTTCCGCCTCTCCACGTTGGCAGCTACTCTACTAGGGAGTTCTTCCAGCTTCAGTAAAATGGGCCTGTGGTCCGACGGTAGATCCATGAGCTTTGTTTGTGCAGGCATCGTTCTAAATTTAACTTTTGCTACTAGGTTTGAAGTTCTATAATTGCAAAGACCGATCACCATGTAATTATATATAATATTAAATGACAGATTGGTGAAATTCAGCCATAGGTTAGTATACTAAAACAAAATTTATCCCTATAAAACATAAACAGGTAAGGTTTAGCAACCCTATAGTTATATTAAACAACCATTATCAAGTCAATTGTAGTGCATTTTAAATAAACAACCGCTCAACTCCACGAACGTGAACAATGTACTTATCCGTATATATTATATGTATATACTAATATATGCATATAGTATATTATATTAATAAAATAAAGAAATAACCAGTACTTGACAATACAGTCAACTATAGGCACTCAACATTACAAGCGTTCCAGTAGTAGACGAGTAACTAATATATATTCAAAACAGTTTTGTTCAATTTAGGTACATAATAATGTCTGCCTCATTAGTCATTACACTGCTACATAAACTTAACTAACCCGCTTGGCTAGCGTGGTCCCTCAAATAGAAAATCTGTCGCCAAGCACCTTTCGGTGTGTTCCGGCAGCTGTCCTTGAGGACCAGTAATTCTAGGTTAAGATTGTAAACACCTTCGACTACATCATCACTTACCACCAGGTGTGAGTGTGATCAAATATATACCTATCAGCATTAAAAAAAAGTACTGCTGAACTATTGACCTGTTGAATGTCTGTTGGTTTGAGATTTGGTTGGGACGTCCACCCTATATAGTATAGGTATGTATTGTCGAACTAGATTATGGTACGCATCGCGTCGTCCGTACCGTGCAGCGTGCTGTGTACCGACAGGGCAATGCCCCCACATGCCGCCGCCGCCGGCCGCTCTGCGGGGAGCGCAGAATGTTTCCCCGCGACCGCGCACTTTTGCTCGGGACGGGGTAGCAAAACTCATGGCGTTTTTCAGTAATGACTTCGTCTTAACCTTATGTTTTCACGCTGCTACTTGGGTGGATAATATTGATATTTAAAATGCAGTTCAACAGGCCTACTACACATCTACTCGAGTTTCCCCGTGTAATCCCTTCTGTATAAAGGCATAATGGCAAATAGCTGTATCTTGTGATTTGCGATTTCAACGATTTCAGCTATTTCCATATATATAAATAATTTACAGTAATCGGTTTGCTGCTATTTTTAAGTCTTTTAGGTCAATATCTTCTAAGAAGACAACGTTCCTTATTGATTATTCTACACTCGTGGCAATATTAAGCAAAAATAGCCACACTAAAGCTATTTTTGCCTTCATATTATAACGGTGGATAAGGGGATTGGGAAGACAACTACGTACTCGCATCTTACGATGTACGAGCTTTTATTGAAAGTTCACAGTAATTTGTACAACTTCAGAAGAGTTCACAAGGCACACTTTGAAAGATCCACACGTAGCGCACTCAGAGAGTTCCCGCACGACAGCCTACACAATTTTTTTTTTCTCTCTCTCTCTATATCTGCTATCGGCTCGTCAGCCATGATCAGATTTGTTCTGTGGGGGGGAGGAGAATTAGGAGCAGCTCCATTGAGCTGCCCTAATAATTGTGGTTGAACTTTTCAGTTTCTTTGATCAAGTGAGAGAATGTCCCATCTCTTGAAGCGTTTTGTGCTTTGGTCATTCAGTAGGTTTTTAGCCAACACATTAGTGTGCTTGTTGAGTCTTTCCTTATATTTTGTGCAGTAGTTGTTAGCTTCTTCTTTGACTGTTGGCATCTCGAGGTACTCGTGGATTTCCAAGTTTTTCACAAACCAATGTGCACTGGGCAGCCTACACATACAGAAATTTTTTACTCGTGAAGGCGTGCCCGTACACAGCAAATTTACGCGCATTTGTAATGGTAGGCCTCGTTTGTACACGACACGACGTCTTAATGTGGGTGCAAATGCTAATGGTACATACAATAAAACAATGCTATAAAATATGATTGCCTTGGTAGGCCGTAATGCGTTAGTTGACAGGTATGTAACGCATTTAGAATTTCCGCGTAGCACACGTAGCGACAGTCTACACATAGCGCACCGTGAGAGTTCTCGCGTAGCACCCATACTGAGAATCCACTGACTTCACAATCACTATGCACTTTTCACTGCACTGTATACTTCATCTTACTTCGCTCTCGATTTCACTTGAATTAATACAGGCCCACCTGGTGTCTTTATACTGCTGAAATGCGACTACGACTGTTCAAAACAAAAAAATCACATTCTGAATGTCTTCCATCTATTACTTTTCCTTCTAGAACATTCTCAATTATTAATTTTAAATTCCAATATCTTTACTATTTCACTTATATATAGATATATATCTGTTTTTTTTCTACCTAGATTTTGATTAGTATTAATAGTAATTCACGCCACCCTGTTCTTCTTTATATTCTGGAACAATCTCGAAATGCTACCAAAATCTAGGTTACATTGCCTTTACTTTGTAGTTTAATAATTATAAAATAAAATGAACTAGAAAATATCTTACTATCTAGTGTTTCATAAGAAACCTAATCCGTTTTCTTCAAGTTGAAATCGAACAGGCTTTTAGACACCCGTGATGTATTGCCACTTCAAACGCATTGTCACTTGATAAATACGAAACTGGATGCAGTGAGCAATTTCGTGAGTCAGCAGTTCGCTAGTCAGACAACTCTGCGTACCCAAAGCTATTTGGAAGTTTCATTTATCAAGGTGCTTTTTCTTGAGTCACTTAATGTGGTCGTCTTTGACAAGGACCTGTTCTGATTACTTTAATCTAAAAATATGCCTTAAAATATAGGCTTAGAACAATAGGGTAGAAGCTATGTACTCGTACTGAATATCTTATTTAATGAAGTTAAGTAAACCATCCGGCCATGTGCTAGTCTGACTCGCGCACCGAGCGAAGGTTCCGTACACACATGTAAGTATATAAAAACTATGGTATTTTTATTGCTAAATGAAATCCATAACATTTTAAAATTACGAGTAGGTACATATTAACAATATATTTATTATATGATGTAATTAAAAATGTATGCCTTTGGCATTTTTTTTTCATTATCTTGCTATATATAAGACATTGCTTCATACCAAATTTCAAGATTATGATTTCACGGGAAGTACCCTATAGGTTTTGATTCCCTTGCGTGTGACGAAATTTCTTGACCACGCCTTTGACCACAATTTCACCTGTTTGTCAATGATGATGTGGTCGAAGGTGTTAACAGGCTTAACCTAGAATTACTTACTGGCTGGCTCTCAAGGACAGCTGCCGGAACACACCGTTAGGTACTTGGCGACAGATTTTCTACTTGAGGGTGGTCGCTAGCCAGGCTGGCATTATCAAAATGCCGTACCAGCAAGCAAACCACGCTTAGAAGTTTTGAGTTTTTCACATCTCTAAGGGACAGTAGACCTGACTATACGATATGAATTTCAGCTAGATACTTCCACGCGTTCCTGAGACAAAGAAACTTGACAGACGGACTGAAGGATAAAGTGATCCAATAAGGGTGCCGTTTTTTTCCTTTTGAGGTACGGAACCCCTTTAAATTGACCCTACGAGTACTTGGTTTTACATTATACAATAAACTAGCTTTCGTAGAATTATAAAATCTGTAATTATAATTAAAAATATAGAGCATACAGTTGAGTACGACCGCAACTTCATTGGCGTGGTTTAAAATCACGAATTAGGTACGCTAGTGGTTGATCAAGTTCGTGATTAAATATACTCGTATGCTACTGCGTAGGACCGCGTTGCTTGTAGGCCTAAATCTATTATCTTGTATCTACTCAACAGACCGGAATAAATATGTCCAAAAAACATGATCGGCCTACAAACTTTGTCAAATTACGTGTACGTCACAAAAACGTAACAAATGTATTACAAAGTTTTGATTATATTTCTGTACGGTAGGTTATTGCAACATTTTTTCCATTTAAACTCTTATTAAGAACTAGCTTTCCGGGCGCGGCTCCGCCCGCGCGTATGTCGGTTATCGCGCGAAAACATTAACCTCTTTTTGCGCAGTCGGATAAAAACTATCCTATGTTTTTTCCCGGGTCTCAAACTATCTCCATACCAAATTTCATTCAAATCGGTCCAGTAGTTTTGGCGTGAAAGCGTAACAGACAGACAGACAGACAGACAGACAGACAGACAGACAGACAGACAGACAGACAGAGTTACTTTCGCATTTATAATATTAGTACTGATACAGATAAATAACTAATATCTTTATTGATAAATATACAGTCATACTCGTACATATGATAGCCAGTCTATACTATATATAGTATCGTCGCAATTCGTATGTACTTACATATATGTATGTAAGACTACAAAATTGTAAATGATTTAAAGCATATGTTCAAGAGTTAGTTTGCAAATTTGACCGACTATTCGGTGTTTATAAAGTTTATTATAAACCATGGATTTAATCACGATATACTACAATTTTGTCAACAAGATTAATTCAATATTGTAACTCTTACTATCTTACTACCCTTATCTAAATAATCGTTACAATATGTATTCACTAAAACATAAAACAATATTAAACAGACTACTATTATCTACTATTACCTAAGCATTATATGAAGGCATAAAAATAAAACAACATATAAATGTAGACAATATATCTATGATGTAGACAGTAAAATGAGCACAGAAATATAATCTAGTTAGTCGTTCAAAAATTCCTATATAAAAGTAAGTACCTACTGTAACGTTAATATGACTCTTTCAGGAGACAAAGTAAGCTTAGTTTACAAGACAACGTTTAAATTTCAACGCTCGCGACTATTACTTTATTTACCTTGCATGAACCATTTTTCAAACGTGCTGTATTTCAAACAAGCGGGTGCACAAATTTTCATTATGTCCTTTATACATCGTGTTGTGTCGGTACTAAAAGTTTAGAGCGAAAACGAAAAGCAGACATGATTCAGAGTCGGAAATGTTTGCTCTTCAGTAAATATTAGACTCGTATACATACTCGAACCGTACTCTATATGCAACTTGTATTTTATTTTATAAGCGCTTTCTTTAAGACGCTCGAAGATTTAAGACCATTTGATTAAGGGCAGCTTTTTTGTACACGACAAGACAGGTCCAAGCCATACCGCGATACACCCGAACAGAAAACATTATTCTCCATCTAACTCTATTCCTTTCTTTTCCATAGTACTAGAGTGTAAAAACTATTTAGTTACAATCCTCAAAAAATACTTACCTAACATTCTGCCGACAGATGGCTAAGAATGTGGGCTATGAAGCAAAAAAATTACCTTGCTCCGTGGTATGGACACCTGCAAACTATGTTTATGGCGGAAAATTAAAACCTTTATCTTGCTTGGTAGTTGTACCGCCAGTAGTGAAGTCCGAGGTTTCTCGCGTGTTTTTATGGCCCTCATATCAAGCTTGTTAATAGGCAAATTCAACTCACCAAATACATACAAATGATGCGTCTGCGTAATCATAGGTTCAGTGTTGATCTGACACATGTATCGTCCTCCGTCCATCAGTCGGACGTCCCTCAGAGTTAGCGACCACGTCTGGTCGTTCCTGGTTACCCCCACTCGGTGATTTTTGGTGATCACGTGAGGTCCTATGGTAAGGATTGTCTGCGTGTCCACCTTCAGCCATGCTACCTGCACAAAATAAACGAAAGCATGGATTCGTCGGTAGCTACGTATCTTACGATTTAAGCCGACTCTAAAAGAGGGGAAGGATCTCGACTCAACTGTATTTTTATTGTATTTGATACCTTGATTTCTTTACAGTGTAAATCGATTGTGAAGATATTTTGTTATATTCGAAGGCTGGTGCTTATCAAGTGGTCCCATTTAAATTTGAGTGAGATCTGATCTGACGAGTAGTATTTGAATTATTCCAAATATTGCGTAATTTATGTTTGAATTTGAAATTGAAATTGAAATTGAAAAATTATTTATTTGACAGACAGAATAATAAAGATACATTACATAAGATATCTACAAATATACATCTATAAGGACAAACTTTTATAAACTATACATTAAGTGATAAATACTTGTAGTAAAATGTGTCAAATTGGACTCATCTCAGCATGATGCCGAGTGTCATAGACATTCGACGCTGGTTTTCAGATGAACCCATCACGCGGTTGGCACTAACTTAAAACTAGGATATCAATACAATAATAATAGAAAAAAAAACTGCACTTAATAATTTGTTATATCAATAAAAAGAAGTCTAATAAATACTAGTATAAATAATAATTGATAAGTATATACACATAAATATATTTATACATACATAATAAATAAACAACTTACTTAGATAATAAATAAACAAATACATAAATATAAGTAAAATAATTATATATAGATATATTATTTCGTTTATGAAAGTATGTTAAGGGTTTGCGTTATTAATGTTGATATGAGGTACAAATGTTAAACCAATATGTTAACTGTATGGCAAAATATTTTTATATGTTGATACAAAGATAAATGAAAAATGTTAACTGTATGGTAACTATAAAAAAGACATGTCTATATTTATGTCACCGTGTTTTATTTGTTCGCACATTAGGTATTTTTTCAGGTTGGATCTAAAAGTGTTTAATTTGTTTAGACTCCTAATGGGCGGGGGCAAATTGTTCCAGCACTTGGTCGCCGCGTAAATGAAACCTCCTCTGAAGGCCGTTTTGTGCGGTGCCGAGGAATGGATAGTTGCTTGGAACAGTGTCTCGTAGAGCATTGCCTGCCATTGGTTACCCCGTTAAGTTTATTGTACAAATACGAAGGTGTTTTGTTATTAATAATACCAAACAAGAGGCAAGCTAAATGAAGCTTTCTCCTAGATTTCATTCGGAGGGCAAAATGCTTATTCAAAAAAGGTGTAATATGACTCCGGGGAGGTATTGTGAAACAAAATCGGGCACAAGCGTTTTGGACTCGTTGAATTAAGCGCTGTGTGCGTGATAGCAACCTAGGTCCATACACAGTGTCAGCATAATTAAGCTTAGAAAGCACAAGTGATTCCACTAGTTGCATTCGCAGTTTTTCACTAAGATATGGCCTAAGCTTATACATAATTTTTTTTTTTCTAAATTTTCTCATACATTCTTGACATTATTATCCACTTTTGTATGAATTGAACCAACAAACAAATACCTATCTTCAACGTTATGCCATAGTAACTTAGTATAGTTGTTTATTTTTCTAAGACATTGAATGGTACAAATACCTAATTACCTACCTACGCATAAAAATATAATAGAAACCAAACTAAAATATTTTTTAAGCCGCGCGTGCAAAGACTTATTGGCAAGTTTAGGTGCTTACAGTATTACGTATGAGTATTTTAAACTTAAAGAATTTCTTCGGATTTTAATATATATGTAGCTACACTGCTGAAAATACTTCTCACTGTTAAAAAAATAGCAACTCATAAAAATCACTATTAAACAAAATTTTAGTAAATAATACGGGATTACTAGCGTGAATAAGTCACCATTTCTCTACATTTCTTTACATTTTTGAAGTAGCAATGTTTGTAAAAACCAATCCTGATTTATTCTTAAAAGAATCAGATGCCGTTATGCGTAATAGACGAGATAATTTAAAATTGTCTATATATCCAGGCAAAAGCAAGATGTTGCGCAAAGGAATATTAGGAATGGCACCTAATATTTATAATAAAGTACCAAAATATATTAGAGACATGAATCATAATTTATTTAAAAGGACATTGAAAAATATACTGACTGCAAAATGCTACTACACAATAAATGACTTTTTAAATGATACATTTTGACATATTATTATTATTATTTTCTATTTTTATTTCACTGACACAATATCAATATCCTTTTATTTAATTTAATTACTGTAATTTCCATATGATTGAAGTTAATATTGTATAATATAATTTACTATAATCAAAAATTTGATATGTTGCACACCTTAATGGTATACCACAGCGCTCACCCAATTTATAAGACCTGTATACAACCTGTGTTAATGCAATAAAAATAATTTGAATTTGAATTTGAATTTCTTATGGTGAGTATCCGGTATTATATTTTAGTGCTAAATGAAATCCATAACATAAAATTATACATCCATAAAAATGTATGCTTTTCGCAATTTTTCCATTATCTGTGCTGAAAGTCGTTGCTTCGTTTCGTACTAAATTTAAAGATTCTGACTCAGACCGAATAAAAAGTTTGAGGATTGTGAGTTCACGGGAGTACCATGTAGGTTTTAATTCCCTTGAGATTGTCGAGCGGCATAAACGGCTGTATCTTTTGATTGCGTTGGCTTAAAGTTTCCTTTTTTTCACAGCTCTAAAGAACAGTAGATCTGAGTATTAGATATAAATTCCAGCTTGATAACTCTGCGTCCCTGAGAAAAAGGGTTTTGATAGACAGACAGAAGGATAAAGTGATCCAAGAAGGGTTCCGTTTTTTGTTCTTTTGAGGTACGGTACCCTAAAAACATCGCGCCCTTTGTTATCTCCGCGAAAGGGGTACGAGAAGTTGATACAACACCCAGGTTTCGCTAGATAGGATTTTAATTAGTAATTATAATATACAGGGTTATTGGTGAAATGCTAACAACCTCTTAGGATTGATTTCTGCTAGTCCTAACAAACATTTTAAGATAATTTTGTTTTTGTTTCGAAATTTTTTTCAAATATTTTTTTATGGTTTTAATGCCTACTTTGAGCCATGCCCATGAGCGCCCGCCGCGGCAACACTGGACCGCACCGTGCTCCCTTTGAATAGGTATATAGAGTTTTGAATATTTACATCGAGCAAAGCAATATAATATATGAAATAATACATTACAGGCACAAGAGCGTTTTAAAATGAGATGTTACGCGCACGTATTCAGTCAAAAAACCAAAAAAAAAAACAAAAAAACATTTTATTTCACTAAAAATAATCTCAAAATGTTTGTAAGGATTAGCAGAAGTCAACCCTAAGAGGTTGTTAACATTTTTCCAATAACCCTGTATAGGTTATTGGAAAAATGTATATATTAACTTATATATTATAGACAAAGTTTTGCCTCAATTTTATTTTTACATATTAAATATGTATAAATCACTCGTATTTTACTCGTATATAATCTATCGTATATATCTCAACATTTATCATTTAACGATTTGTGAAAAATACCTATAAACAGAAATGTATACATTGATTCAACATTACTCACAAATTTATGGTTCGCGTTTTGTAGTAAGCAATTAGCATTAGCGTCACTCGCGTTACGCGCCCACACAATGGGCTGGATCAGAATCAAGTATTCAGCCAACAAAAGAGCTTGTTCCGTGAAAATTGCTTCCTTTGCGCTGAGCAGAATCGCAGAACCATGTTTTATGGCTCTACTGTGGAGCAATTCATATTTTGCAGACTCTGGGACCCCGGGAATTGCGCCCCTCCATCGCCGCGTGAAAACGTGATAAGTGTTTCGGCATTTCACTCGTTTTAACTCGGTCAGTAAATAAATACGGCTTATGTTTAGGTTTTGTTATTACTGCGTCAAATACGTGCCTTGAATTTTATTTCTTTTAAATTGTTTTAATTGGACGACTTCCGTATAAAGGTAGGGTTGCGACGGTGAATATTGCTTTTTTTCGAATGTTCATAATTTCAATATGATTTTAATTTGAAATTCTGCCATTATTGTGTGAGGTAGGCGCTATTCGCGTCATCGCGGAAATAATGGAATTGGTTTTTAATAGCCTTTAGTCAAATAATAGATTTTAGTCAACCCATACCACACAACCATACTTACATACCACACTTTTCAAATCTATTATCGCTAGTATTATAAACGCGAAGGTTTGTGATTGTATTTGCATGTTTGTAACTGCTTCATGTTTAAACGGTTGGACCAATTTTAATAAAATTTGGTATGGAAATAGATGAGACGAAAGAATACTTTTCATCATCGTTATCACCCATCACCGGGCGCATGAAACCGCAAGGCGTAAGTAGACAAATTTATATGTGCTCGGGTCACGGTAAGCTGAACTTTAGATTTAAATTTAATTAGTAGGTTTAACTTTAAATTTTATTTTAGATTTAACTTTAAATTTCTGCACAAAACTGGAGCAACAGACAGTCCTCTATGTAGAGGCTGTATACGTGAAGAAGAGACCGTGGAGCACGTACTATTGCACTGTGAAGCCTCAGTACAAATAAGAGTTGAAACGGGACTATGTGAGCCATTCTCACCTACGAAATCCTTACCACCACCAAATACGCCACTGGAGCAGCTATGCCAGCGACCCAGAGTCCTTGCACGCTACATTAAGGAGTTGGGATGGCTTGGGTAGAAGCTGGCGGGGGAAATGCACAAAACACCCCAAGCGGGACGTCAGTGCAGGACATATCGCCCCCAATTAGAATAATAAGAATGTGCTCGGAGAGGTACACCAATTTCATCAGTAGCAGTAGATGTCTATACCTGGGAAATTGTAACCAAAGGAGGTGGCCATTAGGGATGCCGCGTCTTCGTTTTTGGTCCGAAATTCGTGTAGGTAAGGCTGCAAATCCACATCCACTATTCGCAGGGCATGGTTTGATCCTTTGTCAATTAATTCAGAGCAAAGACTTCTTTGTAACTGTCATTAATGATCCATTTGGATAAGATGTCTATGGAGTTCTTTTACTAACCTTTAGGGAAAAATAATTTGGTTGTTTTGAATAATGTTGGACTTTGCTCGGGACGAGATAATCAAAAGTAATTTGAATATGAATAAGATGAAACACTTAGTGAAATTTCTATGTTCTTGTGTTAGACTAAATTGTGCCAAATACTTATTAATAAACTTACCTGACCGAGTACGAACCTGTCGAAATCTTCCATGCACATTTTCATATTCCGGACTGTCACCGAGAATTCCTTTGTCATAACAAGTATAAATGGATTAAAAACAAAAAATCCGACTGCAAATTATTAATTTTCATAAAGCGTATTATAGTTCCATTGATATGATAACTATAAGTTGTATATATTTATGGAATCGTTTCTTAGAGCCCTTCATTTTGATACACAAATAGGTAGGTTTGGGAGAAAAAAAATGTTTTTGGTCTTAATAAGGTGTCTGAAACCCGCCAGTTTGTTTTACTCTTTTCAGTACCTACCTGCGCTATCAAGGTGAATCTAATGATATACCATACATTAAAATCGGTTAAGAAGAAAACAGAAGAAGTTATAGTTGAATAAAGAAACCCACAAATATACATACATGAACCCTGAAAACATAACACTCCTTTTTTGGGCAGTCGAGTCGTGTAAAAACTCTCAAACCCTGTCTGACGGCCTTAGAATCGTGCCCATGATAAATACAACAAATAATTGAATACAAATCATCCATCACAGTAATCTTATTTAGAGTTCTATAATGACCAAGAAGCAAGAGGACACCGGCATATTTCAAGAAGGCCTGTTGTGCCAAATGGCGTAACTTTTCCTTCCTAATTACTGTAGGGAAGGACAAAACGCGCCGGTCGGCTTCCACCTTAATATTTACGGTTAGAGACCTCTCTGATGAGGAAATATAGTGAGACCATGTTGAAATAACGTTCAGTTAGTATTAAATTGTATGCAACAATAATATATTATCCTAGTTAAATAAAAAAAAAAATGTTTTTATTTAATTTGAATAAGAGTGACATGAGAATAATCCTTTGGACACTATTAAATAACGCAATAATAAACCATGAAATTAAAAAACAAGATCGTGTATAAATTGTCAAATTCTATTAAGACAAAGTAAGTATAATAAGTATATAACCATTTTGACCCAAGCCAGCTAACAAAACCAATACCAATTGTCTTCACTAACAGTGTTTCCATGGAGTTCTCTCACTTTTAGCAGGCTCTACATGGTCACACTTTTTGATCCTATGCCAGAAACTGTGGCACGGTCTATGAGCCTTTTCTCCAAGACGCTACAATATGAATGGAAAGACATTACTTCAGAAAATGACTAATGGGAACTATTAGACTAAGTAATGGGAAATTGTAACCGAAGTAGGTGGCCATTAGGGATGCCGCGTCTTCGTTTTTGATCCGAAATTCGTGTAGGTAAGGCTGCAAATCCACATCCACTATTCGCAGTGCCCTGGTTTGATCCTTTGTCAATTAATTCAGAGCTAAGACTTCTTTGTAACTGTCATTAATGATCAATTTGGATAAGATGTCGATGGAGTTCTTTTACTAACCTTTAGGGAAAAATAATTTGGTTGTTTTGAATAATGTTGGACTTTGCTCGAGACGAGATAATCAAAAGGAATATGAATAAGATGAAACACTTAGTGAATGTTCTGTCTTCTTGTGTTAGACTAAATTGTGCCAAATACTTATTAATAAACTTCTCAGAAGTCTGTCGAATAGTAAAGATGCTTTAAAATTCTAATTTCCATTTAACGGTAAAATGCCAATACATTATAGCAAAGACTATATCAGTAGAGCCAAAAATCTACCTGAATTAGGAAAAAGGTTCCGAGACAACCATTTGCGCGCTGGTGTATGTATCTATTAATATATTATACGTACATCATCAGTACAAACATCAGAAAATAATCAACATTCATTCGGATTGCTCCCAAAAAGGAAATATTGACAACCCTAGATGTACTCAGTTACGTAATGTGTGTAACATCAAAGGCATGTCGCCTGTTTAAGGCATCATTTAGTTACAATTATGATTACACGTGTTAACACCTGCTGCTCAGATTTACGTAATGAGCGCGCATTAGATAATGTTTGATGTTTGCGGAATCGGGGAGAAACGTGACACTATGTGTTTATCTAAATTTTAACATTAAAAGAGAATAATTTCAATTATATTCAGAGTCAATTATTTATAAGCGATGGTTGGATTCATGCAACCGAAAGAGATTTTGATGCTGAAGTCAAAACGTTATAAAATTACCTAAGGTTACAATTAAGTATATCTTCATAGCAATAACATCTTCAGTGACCAATAGCACGGGGATACCAGTCAATTGAAGAAGAAGGCCGTAGTTCATCCACATCTGGAGCGTGACCATTGATAAGTATATGTGCGTCTCTCTGAATACTTCAAAGACCTTTGACAGACACGAAAGTTTTGCTAATAACCTTCAACCTTACGTCTCTCCTTGTGGTTCTGAGTGTCTGACTGTTCGAGGGAAAAATCGAGTGTTTCTAAAAAGCATAGAAATGTGGCATCAAAGCGTGATGGATATTCTAATATCCCCCGAGATGCGCTTTCATTTCTTCTTTTATTCAATGTGCAAATGGCTGAAGCATTTGCACATTGAATGAAAGAAGAAAACTCACAGCTTGGGCATGCTATCCGGATATCCGTTGTTTATATTATCCGGATATGTATCTTTGGTGTTATTATTCGGATAATTATTTTCTAATCATTTTATGGTTTATTATTTAATTTTAATCAGGTTTTTTACCATATGCCGCACGAAACTTACTTAAATTATTATGATTATATTAATTCTATTTGTATGATCGCTTAGTGAAGGCACGGGTGAAGGTAACATTTTTTTTTTTGAAATCGTAGATTTTAAGTTATTCTCTAGCCTAAAGTAGCAAACTAAAATGATTTTTATTTATTTGTAGTTAAATAAAATATCCTTATTTAGATGTAGGGCACACTTAATGATATGCTACACTTACACTATATGATTGCATAGTTATTTAATTCAATTGTAGGCATTGCATTTAGAGAGAATCAATAATGATACTATGTATTCTGTACTAAGGTTAAAATGTGTTTAAAAATGCCTACCACTCAGATAGCGACAATGTCCCACTTTCCCCCGCGAAGGGGAACGAACGATCATCGAGGGCTGAAAGTGAAACACCTTCGCCAGCCTCACGCTCAGGACACCGCGCCACATCTCATCAACGTGGTTGGGCGGGACTCACTTATAGTGTCAGTCTTGGGAAGAGCTTACTATAGAAATGATCCTATGAAGTAAGGTCTTGACGAAACGAAATTCACCGCGCAGTGTCCATCCTCGCCGGAGAATCTCGTCACCGCGATTCAGACTGAATGCGTCTCGTTTTAGTGCGCCATCTATTGGTTCCACCGAGTACTGCTTATACAATCACGTGACACATTATATCGGTCCACAAACTAATAGTTAATGGCGCAGGCGCAGCGGCTGACGTCACGAAGTTTGGGACATTTCTACCATCACGCAATCTTCGAAAAAAATGTTTTTTTGCACTTGAACACATTAATTTCAACTATTTTTGGATAATCTGCGATTTGAAGGGACCTCTTCGGGAATACTATTGAGGATGGTAATCCAAATATTTTATCAGTCTTCGATATAAGTTGCCCGTAATTAGATAACGAAAAATTGTGTAATTAACATTTTATTTCTCGGTGACGGTGAGCAGTAATGATAAACAAGGTGGCATGTCTTATAGTTTTCAACTTAATGAATAGTACACACTTTTTTTAGAAAATAAACATAAAATCCGAGAGATGGCGCTCATTTTCAATTATGTTAGGTTTTCGCTAAGCGCATCTTTACATACTATACATTAAATCAGTGTCTTTCAATGTTATAGATTTCGCGACCCCCTTACAGATTGAAAAAATCTGGCGACCCCCTTTTCAGACAAATAAAGAATTAATAATTTAAAAGACTTCGTACGATAATGATTTTCTTTATTTTGATACCTTAATTATTAGTGTACAAGAATTCGCGAGAGGTTTGCAACTAAGTAAGAGGTAGGTAAGATGGACGCCCACTAGCGCGGGAAAATCTGAGACTGCGGCAGTGACTGACAATGCGTCGCAGCGATGAGGAAGCCCCCAGCGCCCCCGCATGTTATTTTGTCTTTAACTCTGAATTAATTGAGCGCGGTCAGCGACGCGTACGGATGTGATTGCTTATGTTTTGTTTTTACACTTGCTCCGCGCATTTGCAAAATGGATAAGTTTCTCAAAAGATCGCAGCTTTCAACATCTGGTTTGAGTGTCAGTGATGAATCAAAACCGAATAAAATAAGATATTACGACGACAATAACTTGTAATAGGGGTTTACAGTCCTAAATAATAAACCTCTATGTGTAATTTGTGGCGATATTTTATCACGTAAGAGTATGAAACCGTCAAAGCTTATGATATTCTCTTCAATGGTCCACCATTAAAACTAAAAAGAGAAATAGACTTCAATTAGAATATGATTTGAATAAACTTGTGTTTTTGTTGTGTACCTTGCCTTTTCCCATCTGCCGGCGACCCCCCGACTGTGGTTCCGCGACCCCCCTGGGGGCGCGACCACAGACGACCGACATTGAGAAACACTGTATTAAATCATTGCTATACGAATAAGTAGTAAAATCAACTAACAACAAAAAACATTAGCTTGAAAATAACTTAACGATGTATCTGTTGCCGAAAAGCCCCATACAAAAAAAAACTAGTACTTAACCCTGAAGGGTTGCAACATTTTAATTTTTTTTTTATCGCGCACACTGATTTATGCTCTTTTAATTAGAGGATGAAAATCGATAGACATAGAAAGTGAGGCACTTGGCCCTGATGTGGGGACGTACGATACAAAGAAAGAAGCAGATAGTTAGTGTCGGTCTTATGTTCGAATCCTAAAGTGGAATTCTAACACAAATGTTATTATTTTTTATATTTACATTTGAGTTTTTGACGGCATTTTGCATACCTACTACTGACTGGCCCAACCTTTCAGAAGTAAAAGAAGAATAAAAAAAATATTTTTGCTACGTAATGGTATAAGACGATATCATCACTTACCAAGATGTGGGATAGTGATCAAAAGCTGGCTTTCAGTTATTAGAAACGTATATATGAAAAAAAACTGCATTGTTCAAATGGAAAAAAGCATACACGAGCATCGAGATAATTAGAGGTCAATGTAGGACACGAGGTAGGTACTTATAAATCTATAATAGAACCAAGAGCCGATAATCATTAGCTGAATGGGTCCGAGACCTTACAATATACACACTAATGTTATTGTTACACACTATATAAGTAGTTTGTATGTTTGTCACTTCAAAAGGCTGGAACAATTTTAATGAAATTTAGTATGGAGGTAGATGGGGCGCTGCATCAACATATAGGACACTTTTCATCGTCATCATCATCCTTCACCACGCGTATGTAACCGCGGGACGTAACTAGTATACGATAAAATATATGAAACAACCAAATATACCTTGAAACTTTGCAAATTCTCCACCATGCAAGTAAGAGTTGCGTCTCTGCCGACAACTACAGTCACATTTGTTTCCATGCCCAGAAACCTCGGGTGGACGCCTTCTGTAATAAGATTAAAAGTTCATATAAGTAAATCTTTTTATAGATCGGAACATAAAACAATACCTATAGTAAACACAGAACGCGTAGTACTTTCAGCTGCACAACGCTACGTCACTAAATCAAGTCAATATACAGAAATATACAAACACGTATACTTAATTTAAACAAGTAAAAAACCCAATTTTATTCAAATCCGCCCTCAAGGTGTTTAATTATTGGGATCCAGTATATAAACGGCTTTAATTCATTCACACATTTTTAATTTCTTAATACCTTTGAACACTCTACATCTTTATAAAAAATTACATCGACTACAAACTTATAAGTTGCTCCAAACAATTCTCAAAAACTAGTACAAAGAAAATTTTCTTCAAGACATTTGTCAAAACTCTAATCGCTCCAAGTTTGAAAATAACTTGCTTTTAAAAACATAGACTATAATCATAGACAATAAGAATTCATCTCTACAACACCCAACAGCAATTTATTTATTTTCGTTTCAACTTTTTTCGTTCCATTGAAATTAAAACTGCAATCCATATTTATGGAATCGTTATTTAGTCCTTCATTGTGAAAACCCATTCGATGGGATTTGCTAGAAAAAAAATATCTCACAATATAACGTCCTAAATCCGCCAGTTTGTTTTTTTTTTACTTTTTACGTATCTAGTGTCACTTGCGCTATCAAGAAGAATCTATATATTAAACGATTAATCATTAGAAGATGGAATTTCTGAATTGATGAAATTCATGGTGGAATAAAGAAACTCACAAACATACATACAGACATGAACCCTGAAAAGTAACACTCCTTTTGTTTGGCCAGCCGTGTAAAAACACTCATTTAATGATTAACGTTTAGTGATTTGAAATCACTTGTAGCTATGCGGCCTTGAATATCCTTGATTACTATATTGATATCTGACATAGATTCAACTGATATATGAAGAACACGTGTGTTTGAGCGTGAACTTACTATGAGTCGATATCGCTATCGACAATGTTTCGGCTTCTACCGGAAGCCTTCTCAGGATTTTGAGTGTGGTAAGTCCGCCGCGGTCGCGTCACGCGGCGGACGTACCACACTTTCTTTCTTCATATATTCCGTTTAAGCTAAAGTTTCGGCAGTAGCCGAAACATTGTCGATAGCGATAACGACTCATAGTAAGTTCACGCTCAAACACCGTGTTCTTCATATATTAGATATAAATAAGAGTTTAATAGAAGTTTTTATAATATGATAGATTTAACTGGTTATTTCAGTTTTAAACGTAATCGGTTTTTGTTTGTCTTTAACTCAGAACTACTAGTACTACTCGTAGATCTATAGAAATATGATACAAATAATGTTAATATATCGTTAAAATTAAAAGGTACCCACTCGTAAGTAAGATTATTACTACAGATGATAACTCAAAATAAGGGCACTAACACTATCTCAACATTTGATTTTCTACCATCTAAAAGCAATTTATCAACCCACGCGGGGATTACCTACGTACACATAATCTACCAGTGCCTACAAACTAAGCTTAATTCAGGCAATAAACAGGTAATTCCAATAATATCTACACATGAATCAACCTGTTCCGACGTCCCGAGGGAATGTATAATTAAGTACTAGTTATAGTACCTAAGATATACTTTGAATAGTAGTAGAGTATAAGTCTCTCTACTAACGAGGTTGTGTCGATTATTCTGAACAGTACTATAATGTCTGTGTCGTGAGGAGAAAGATATGATGTCACACTTTTCTGTTTCGAAAATCTCAAGCAAAATTTTACAAAGATCGGATCTGGCGATAACAAACGCACATATACCGTATTGGTATTACATTACAATGCTTAGGACCCCCAATACGCCAAAAAAACCTCGCTTCGCACGTTAGTGTATAAAATGAAGTTCAGAGACAGAAAAACGTAAATTTTCAGAAAAAACACCACTAGCTTAGGTATTATACTCGTATACATGTAAATAGTGCAGTCAAAACTTTCAACCAACCATAGGTGCATTATTAGCAGAAAATGGTCAAGTGAGAGACCGGAGATGAATAAGGAGGATTTCGTATTATATCTACGAATACTTCAATCAAATATACTACATATTTCATTCATCGCAGTACAAATAAATCATCACATCAGTACCTACGTGTGGTGGTGTTCTTGTTAAAATCTTCTGTACATATAATATGAGTGAGACCTCTCTATAATATGTTAGCCTCACTTTATTCGGAGATACCGTTATTGGTAGAATATTAAATTTTCTTTTCATGCTAATTATGCAAAGAATTTTCACGTTTTAAAAATATATACCTACTCTTATTCGTCTTAACAAGCTCTTTCAAGATGCTGTCTCAGGTTTTCACGATTATTAGTTATTAACTTATTATATACACATAGTCATTAAACAACTTTAAACGGTGTAAATCGCGTATACCCCTTAAATGTGCAGTAGGAAAATTATTCCCACATCTTTATATGTGTTCTCAAAGGGTCAGGAAGAAATAGTTTCCCACAATCTGTCAAAATAATAAAACTACGTAAAATTGACTATAATAAAAAAATAGCGTGAATTGGAACGCACCACTTTACGAAAGAAAAAAAACAAAAACCCCGACGTCTCCTGTCAAAACATCAGCTGAATGTTAATTTTATGCGTGTTTGTGAGTTTTTTGGTAGAAAATGTCGAAAAAAATACCGTACATAAGCATAATTTTCTTACAGATTTGTTATAATTATGATATTTGCTGTACATTTTATGTAAAGGTTACCTAAATAGTTATTTGGTTCGACTTTTATGGGCTTCCAAATTATGTGGGAACTATTTTCCTACTGATCATTAAGGAACTACATCTTTGTTTTTTCTTACAGGTGATACTGAGGAGAGAGTTGAAAGATCATCCTATCCTCTGAGTCGCAAGTCAAGAAAATAGTGGCACCGTTTGTTTTAGTTTCTTTTCGAGGCGGCTGTGGTGAACTCATATATTGTTTACCATCAAAACAGTCGTATGACACACAGATTTTCGTCTCCGACTTGGCCGTCGACTCATAAACAACTTCAGTGCCAAAAAAGTGACTGTTCCCCTTTTTAAGAACAAAAAGGGTGGAGTATATGTTCCTGATGAAATCAGACTGCTGAATGTGGGACTACATCTACCTCAAGATAATTTGAAATTCCGCAGATGCCGCTTTTGTTCTACTCGCGTAAAAGAGAAACGCTCCAGATTCATATGCAAAACTTGCAAGGTATCTATTTGCCCCGAATGTTTTGACAACTTTCATAAATAAATATGGTGACATGTAATGAAATATCTATCATTCTTCCCTACCCAGATGTGGGAATAATATTCATGTTGTATCTCAAAAACATATATTTTTATATGGACAACAGGAAAATAGTTCCCACGTGGTAAAACCCATTAGAGCAATAAATGATAAATATCAAACTCAGAAAATATTATTCTAGACCTCATAATTAGTATGTTTTCCAAAATTCATAATTTTATGATGGTTAGATCACTCACAACCTATTAAGGGATACCTAACACTCTTTTTATGCCGACGTTTTCAAACACCGCAGTGACCGTGGTCATCATCACATTAAACGAACGTCCACCGTCATGGTCTCCGCCATTGAGGCGATTATGGCTAATGATATCTTTACTGCGATCACCAAGACGCTTATCTTGGTGATGGCAGTAAAGATGTCAGTTCTTCAGAAGGCACTGCTTCCCACCTACTGGTATTTTTACCTTAGGAGCCTCTCACACCTATAGCGAGAAAAGGGGGTCAGAACGTCACTCACATTCTGACCCGGCACCCCACTGATGGTCACTGGGTGACTTATCTGTCATTTATTTGTCACTTGAGTATAAAGAACGTATATTGTACTACCTTCAGAAATTTTATTTTTTAATCATAACATTCCATTTGGTCGTAGTATTCGATCACAGTGTAAAGAGATCTTGCGATTTGTTTCGGCCATGGGATTTAATTAATTTACTAATAGGACCCCAAGCAGGTGGTAATTCCTTTTAACCAAAAAGATCTTTTTGCTTAGAAGTTTAGAGTACTTTTTGATTTCAATAACCTTCGCGTAACATTCTTGGCATAAACCGCGAGTCTCTCTAGCGAGGATTTGCGGATTGTCGAACCAAATCAGAAATGTAGGTACCTGTAGTGATTGGGTTTGTCCTGAGCGTGTAAGCTAAAAACTTTCAAAGCAAAATGTTTGTTACGACTAGCAGAAGTCAACCCTAAGAGGTTGTGAGCATTTTACCAATAACCCTGTATATAACAACCACACAGATTTGTGATAAAGGCAGAATGATGACATAAATAATTATACAATATATTTTATTTTCTATTTTCTCCATAATCATTTGTCTTTTAATCATAAATTACGGCCATAATACGCAAGCTAACTGCGTTCAGGAAAGGTAGCTAGCTAGCATATGTGATGATCTGATACAACTCTTGAGTATTAAACTCAAAGAAGTGGTAGGTACACAATTTTTTTTTTTTTAATGGCTGGTAGGTTTGCCTTTGACCACTATCTCACCCGATGGTAAGTGATGATGTGGTCGAAGATGTTGTACAGGCTAACCTAGAATTACTGGCTCTCAAGGACAGCTGCCGGAACACACCGTTAGGTGCTTGGCGACAGATTTTCAACTTGAAGGTGGTAGCTAGCCAGGCGGGCATTCGCAAAGTGCCCTACCACCATGCTGTAACGACTGCCATCCTAAGACAACAACCGGGACCGACGGCTTAACGTGCCCTCCGAAGCACGGATGCGCTCAGTAGTAATGTCACCAGCGGTCACCCATCCAACTCATGACCGCGGCGGACGTTGCTTAACTTTGCTGATCGATTCAGAATGGCTAAGCAAACTTCGCTACGAGCGCTTCAAAAATTCGCCTTTTATAGCTAATAAAAAACTTTGAGACTAGTCGACCGTATTGTCTATGAGTGGTAATGAAAATAAACTTCATTTTGACATTGACATACATAATATGCTTCATTATCAAAAGAACTTGTCAAAATGACATTTATTATCATTGCCATGCTACTTAAATGTCAAGTATGAATTGAGTTATTCCGATTTTTATTATTTTTTATTATTGAGATTTCCAAATTTTTATTACTACCACGGCTTTTATTAAATATACCTACTAAACTCCATATGTAGTTTTTGAAACTATGTAGGTATATATGTATACATATTCCTACATTTACTATAGGTCGTACCAACGTACCATTACTAATTAGGTTAAGTAATATAACTCTAACTAACATCAAGTTACTTACCTAATTAGGTAAGTGAAATGTCTAGTTTATAATATATATTGTCTGTCTAACTATCCTGTACGAATTAGATAACGTCTACTCAGGTAGACATTTCACTTACGTAGGTACTTATGACTGTAAATTGGCCGTTAGAAATAATAATAACATTTTAACATCCTAATGAACAATTTATTTTACGTGTGCCTTGTAATGAACATAGCTTGACTTGAAGAACGATAACAGCACAAGAGACACGTGGTTTTTCACTAATAGTAGCTGTGCTGTGACAGTAGGTACCTACTGAAATCAGGTAGTATTATCTAGTTGAAACTTGAAACATGAAGCTGGCACAATACGCAAACCCCGTCGTGGCCAAGAAGAAAGAAAAATAAAGTATTATCTAATCTGTGACATGAGATCCACTGAGCGGTGAATGGAATGTCAATATTGTGTTCACGCGATTTTCACGTAAGTTCTGATTTATATTTAGTGTTTAATAGACCGATATTCATGTTCCTAAGAGTTTACTTTTGCATATCTTCCAGTTGCCTCAGTCTCCGCCAGGCTGCCAGCGCCTTTTTGTGGATGGACAAGCAAGGGTGTCGTGCGTCTGGAAATGCTTACGTGCGATTCTATGCAAAGGTTATTGTGAAGAGGAATAAATACTGTTTGAAGTTAAAAAACTAATATGGCAGCGTATACGCTGGAATCTAAAACTTTTGTATATATATTTTTTTCTTTCAAATTAACGAAGCACAAAAATTAATTGAATCGAAAAGAACCAACCTAATTTTATAGATCAATTTACGACAAGAAATGAAACAGGTACCTAAAATTATTAAGGAAACATTAAAAATACCTTACCTACATAAAAAATAAAATTATTATGTTTAGCTACTTATGTAAGGCTTTGAATCGTTAATGCTACATGGAAACACGTCCTTTGTGCCTAACCTTACATTTAATGGAAAACTCTTCGAATACTTCTGTTTAAAATAGTATTTATTTAGTTACCTACGTTTGTTATACTGAAATACATATAAACAGGTAACCATAATGACAGTGTTTGCAGTAGGTATGCCTGTTTTTTTAAATAACACCTTTTTCACTTGCCACAAACATCCATGGTTTACATGGTTCACAAACTGTACAGTAATTACATGTGTTCAGTCCATTTCGCCATGATTTCACGTAAATGCGCTTAGTTTTGTATATGCAATGTACCTAAACATAACATAAATAACTGGGGTCGAATCAACGCATCTAAATTGTCGCTTTACACTACAGCGATTTAAGTAAGATTTGAGTTTTCAATATAGGTAAGTATTATGTACCATATCGGATATGGTTTTTATTACACCAAATTTTAGTTGGTAGGTATATCCTTTTATTAACCTACAAATACTGAAATCGCTGATTTGAAATGTAGATCTGAAGCTGGTGATCAAAATCATATTTATATATACATTATTTCTCACTTTTTTTGCTTTTACGGATATACATTATGAAACCTTAAGCGAGGCCCGATACACACATGGTCAGTTTTATTAAATTACATTATATTTCGACACGTGTTGTTATAAATCAGCATTGTCAAGAACACAATTTATTATTTTTATACTAAATAAATAAATTAATACTCTACATTTAGAGATAAAGGATAACAATGGATATACGACAGATAAGTATTTTTACATTTATGCTCACCGTCTTTTATTCTTTATTTCCTGGTAAGGCTTACCTTTGATATAGGGTATAAAACAAAATGATATCACGATTCACGACATAAATAAATTGCTTTCCCTCATATTGGATTTGAAAGAAGCTTTTAAGCATCGTCACATGTATTAGCGTATTGGGATTACTGAAAAGCACATTTATCCATTTCATGCCGAGTTTTGCAGGTATCCATCATCTGTATCCCCTTATCCTTTATCTGGAATATTGTATTTGCTTCCGGGTTATGGCACCGCCCGAGCCGATTTGAAAAGAAAAACCATTTTTAATGACTCAGTTGAAAACGATTCATGTGCCTAATTTTAGCTCCCGTAGCGCTTTTAAGTCCTCAAGCAGTACAAAATTACAACGAGCGGCAAAATTATAGTAACGTGCGGGATTCGAACCCGCGCCATCCACCTCTATAGGCAGGGTATGCTCTGACCGCTAAGCCAACATGACATAATGACATATGACTCATAATTCTTATTTGTCCTCTCGTCATCATATGGGGTTGGAGCGACACCTATAGTTAAAAGCAATTCCTATTCCTATAGCTATATTAACTCGTTAATTTTCTGATTATTTATTTTTACTTGTTGTTTATAACATGACTTGTACATTTTTGTACCTATTCTAAACTAAATAATGATGTCAATGATACGAAATATTGGCGTATGTTCAAATAAAGATATAAAACAATAAAAAAAAATACCAACATCAACCATCAAGCAAAATGTAAGTATGTATAAGGCCTCAATTACACTATCATGTAATATGTAGGGGCTTTACACTTACATTTTACTTGGTTGTATTGTTTGTGCGCGTTTTATTTCTATTACAGAATTACACTTTTTATGCACTGCGAATAAAATTTCGTACGATTTTTGTTATTTCGAGCTGATACGAAGAGAATGCATAATAGAACATTTTTAATTTAGGTAGGTACCTGATACTACGTCGAAGACGGCGTGCCAAATCTATCAAAAGATGCCATAAACATTGGATTCACCCAATTTCGGCTTTGAGACCTATGAAACTTTTTACATTAAGTGGTTAATTGCTCCATATCAATGTCGTCATTATCTGGTAATTTCTGAACGGTCCCCGATCGGGCGGGAGACGAAGCACGCGACATCCTGCCGCCAGCAGGTCCTTTTTAGGGTTCCCGTACCCAAAGGGTAAAAACGGGACACTATTACTGAGACTTCGCTGTCCGTCCGTCCGTCCGTCTGTCACCAGGCGTTCTCAATAACGGTGATAGCTAGACAGTTGAAATTATCACAGATGGTGTATTTCTGTTGTCGCTATAACAACAAACACAAAAAGTTGGCCAAGTGCGAGACGGACTCGCACACGTTAAAACAAAAAAAGGTTAAGATATGAAGTCTAATTTTAATATTGTTAAGTTTGCAATAACGCCTGCTAAACGAATTACAATAAAAAATTACAAATTTACGAGAGAAAAAAATGGTTATATAAGGTAATGTAATTGATACGATGGTTGAAGAACGAGAGCAAGAATTAAAATTAAGAGTCATTGTGTCATGTTAGCTCAATTGGTTAGAGCATACCCCGGCTAAAGGGGTAGATGGACGCGGGTTCGGATCCCGCACATGACTATAATTTTTTCCCTCGTAAATTTGTAATTTTGTAATATGAAGTCTAATGTTGTAAAACGATACACATATCTCGCTCATCCATTTCATTGAGATTGGTTTCTAAGATAAAACAAAATGACGATAATTTCTATTTCATCAATAAAAGCATTAATTATGCGTGAAATGAAACAGTTTTCTTATCTCTTACAGTGCTTGCATAATTGGCGCATAGTCTAAAGACACAAGGAAGGCATATTGTCCACAGATTTTTCCTAAAAACACGATTAGCAGCGATGTATTCACCGGACGCTCGGAAGTGCAAGACTGGTAGAGACTGTTAATTGCCCTGAATTCGTCGAGTAAAAATGGAGGGCACAAAACTCATCTACAGATAAAAAATCTTAGAAATAAACAAGGTTAACTTGGCCGTAATGCCCCAAGTCTATGTTCCAAGGTCGGTAAGTATTTTTTTTAAATTATAGCACAGCACACAGATCATGCAAGTTCAAGCAAGGAGTTGACACGCGATTGAATAATTGACTTATAATGTTATCTAAACAGGAATTGCAATCTCGCTACATGTTACATAAATACTCAACTAATGTACTTAATAACCGATTTTAATAGTTTTTTTGTATCAAAGTCAAAATTATTATATTTTTTACACTGTCATGGCTGTATACCTACGTAAGTATTTGCCCTCAACGTTTCTGAACGAAACATTTGTATAATCTGTGGTGTGGGGAAAAAAGCCCGCCATCAACTGAAAAAAACGTTCACTTATTTCGTATAATAGTTGTGCTGACATGTGTATTAAAGCTATAATTCATACTTAATTATTTACTCGCAAATGTTATGAAAAACACTATATGTTTCACGGGCGGTACGGGAATTACGAACCTCGACTCAGAAAGCCCTCGGTCTTCGACTTCGGGCTTCTACTAGACCTCGATCGTAATTCCTTACCGCCCTTAATACATAATGTAGGTACTACCTACTATTAAAAAATATATCGTAAAACATCTCACCATCTTTCGGATTACGTGATCGAGTATGGTTAGAAGTAATAGAACAAAACCAAAAAACATATAAACCCGGCCTGGATGTCAGCGTTACGCTCAAGGTCAGGTCTTTCACAAAAAAAACTATTGCTCGAATTCGTAAGGGTGGTACACGAAATAGAGTTTAGCAACCTCAGTATTCGAAGCAAAATCATAGCGATTATTGGAAATGTTTTAGTCATATTCGAGAAGCTACACAGTTGGATCATACAATTTGTGGTACCTAGTGATGATGTCTAGCTTAAGTCGCCTTGTTTCATCCTTCACTAGACTTAAGGTTCGATACTTGTGGCTTTTCTACGGACAAGTCTATGGAGCGGTGTATCATTCTATTAGCAATATTACCTAATATTGGCCTATTTAGCACGATTCAATCATGATTCCTCAGAAAATGATCAAGCGGTATGTATTTCTGATTTTAAAACAGTAAGTATATTTTGATTATGCATTGCTTCTAATAGCGGTAGATAAGGTAGCTAGCCACAAGTAATCTATAGTGGGGAACCTCTTCCTCTGCAACTCAAATTTGCCTCTCTATGCATCCAACTTGCTACGTTCCGAAAAATTATGTAGATATTTTCATAATTCTTTGAAGAAATGGGAATTATTGTTGGACATTTAGATACTAACATATTGTTTTAATAAAACGAGAAACTAACGAACCAGATTAATACATACCTTAATACTAGGCTCAACGACATGTATGCAAAATTAATCGAGTTTTGAATACTAGGTATTTAAAAGTTCTTTTGTATGGAAATCACTATGAATACACTTCGCTCGAACACTCTTAAATACAAACATTAGATCTATAAGGTGTAGAAATATTCTTTGTTTGAATCTAGTCATAAAACTTGATTACGTGTATGACTAATTTTTTTTAGTTCACAATTCAGGTGTACTATAAATAACCACTATCTGGGTTACTAAAGACTTCGCAAGTACCAGGCGAACAGAAGCGGGAACAAGTATTGATTAATTTTAAAAGTAAAAAAACCCGACTGCAAGTTATTTATTTTCGTTGAGCGATTTATCGTTACATTGAAATTAAAACTGCAAGTTATATATATTTATGAAATTATTTCATAAAGCTCTTCATTTTGATACCCCACTCGATGGGTATGGAAGAAAAATATTTTTTTTTGCCTCACAATATTGGGTCTAAAATCCGCCAGTTTGTTTAACAATTTTTTTTATGTGCCTAGTGTCACTTGGGTTATCAAGAAGAATCTAACGATATCTCTTACATAAAAATCGGTCAAGCCGTTTAGAAGTTATGGTGGAATAAATAAACTCACAAACATGCATACATACATGAACCCTGAAAACTCCTTTTTTGGGCAGTCGTGTAAAAAGGTTAACATTTCTTTGTTAGGAAATCTCAATGACCTTTAGATTTCAAAGCAAAGCTGTACGCCCCTCAACCAGCCAGGGAGTTTGTGGATGAATTAAATAATTATGTTATTACGATTATGGTAATCGATGGGAATATACTGGCAATAAATGAAGGCATGTGCATATTTTTAAATAGGAGTACATACATGCAAATGTATGTACTCCTAATACTCGGTACTTGCCCGTGGAACACCTCGTAGAACACCTGCATGGGTGTTCCACGGGTAAAAAAAATCTCCCGTGGAACACCAATAATAAATCGACTAGCTGCAAATCGCGGTATTACACTGATGAAAAATTATTATAAAACCGGCCAAGTGCGAGTGGGACTCGCGCACTTACCATTATCTGTAACCTAATCTTGCAAGTTTTATTTGTATGGGTGCCCCCTTAATTATTTATTTTATTATTTTTAAAGAGAACATAAAACTAAATATTCTGTGAATAGTTAAAGCGTCTACCTGTCACCGTTATTAGTATCGAGCAAGAAACTTTAAAAAATCAAGTTAGTTGTATGGGTGCCCCCCTTAAATATTTATTTTATTTTTTGTATTTGTTGTTATATCGGCAATAGAAATACATCATCTGTGAAAGTTTCAATTGTCTACCTATCATCGTTCTTGAGATACCGCCTGGTGACAGACGGACGGATGGACGGACAGCAAAGCAGCGAAAGTCTTAGTAATAGGGTCCCGTTTTTACCCTTTGGGTACGGAACCCTAAACACTATCCTATATGTTATTCCAGGAGCTAAACCACAAACTAATCAATCTATTTTTTAAGTTTCATCCAAATCGGTTCGCTATTTCAGCAAAAGAAAAAGACTAACAAACATCCACACTCACATTCTCACAAACTTTCGTATTAATAATATTGGTGTGATAGATGCCGTAAACTTAACTTAGCAATGTCATGAAATATTACCTCCCATAAGTAGAAAAACTGTTTCAAAGCAATGAGTTATGGTTCAGCAGCAATTTCTATTTTCTTTTATGTTAAACCTGTTATATTTTCGATCAAATATCGTTTACCTACGGGTTACATTAGCGGTGAAAGGAACGCCTAATAATAGTAACAACGGTATGAATGGATATAATCGTAGCCAATAACTTTTTGTCGTTACCGCGCTTAAAACCAAGTCCTTCATCAAGAAAGTATCCAGGACTAACCGACAGGTTAACCGACTTTAAAAAAGGAGGAGGTTCGCTTGTTTTTTTAATGTTTGTTACCTCAGAACTTTTCACTGGATGAACAGTTTTGTTTTTTATTTGGAAATTGGTCCTTATCATGTAGTCGCATTAAAATTTTATCAAAATCGGTCTATCCGTTTTTGACTTACACTCCAATAACTGAAAAGTATTTTCCTGTCTTGATGATATAGTTATTGACAGAGAATGACAATCGATCCCATAAGTAACAAGAGTCACTAAAAAGGGTGAGAATATTTTCTTTACCTCTAAATGGAACCGACTTCTACACTCAAAATTGTGAAATAAAATGTCGAAGTCCGTACCATGCGCACAATAATATGATAGGTACTTTTGAACTATTATGGTTCCGATTTCAACAAGTTATTTCACACTTTTGAGTGTTGACGTTTGGAGTAAAAAAAATATAACACAAAAAGGAAGAGTTCTTGTTTTAAATTAAGTAAGTGGGTACCTATACCTACTCTTGCACGTGCCCTCCGGATTAGGACATCAAACACCATCGTTTAAATAAATTATTCATATCTAAACTCTCGATTTCTTCAATCGCGGCAGCATTTCATTACGAAGTAGGGGGACCTTTTCATGCAAATGAGGCGGAACTAAGCCCGGATGAAGCGCGAGGATCACAGGTGCGCCCCAGTTGTTTTGATTGTGTTATGGAGTACCTACAGGTTAAGTCGTAATCTGCTATTCCAATAACAATATTTGTTAAATTCAATTGTAGAAAATACTGATTAAGAATATATATTATTATACCACATAAGAAGACGGCATCGAAATACCCATCAAAAATTCCTATCATAATGATAGGAATTTTTGATATCAGGCAATTTTGCATGGTGGTAGGGCACTTTGCGAATGCCCGCCTGGCTAGCTACCACCCTAAAGTTAAAAATCTGTCGCCAAGCACCTAACGGTGTGTTCCGGCAGCTGTCCTTGAGAGCCAGTAATTCTAGGTTATATATTATAATAATATGCGTTTTTTTGATACGTATACATCTGTATGTCTCAGGGTGATGCGCGCAGTGCAATGCGTCTTGTGACGAAATTCATCTGTTATAGGCAGAAGTTACCGCGTAACACCAGGTGGGCATCGTGTATGTACTTATAACACAAAAAAACATGAATCCGAGCATTGCTAACTAAATAAAAAATCTGTCAAAAATCACCGAACGGCGTGTTCCAGCAATTGTCTTTAAGGGCTAGTTTCTGTTTGTTGTCCACATCATCACAGATGTGATTCTGGTCTAAAATTTACATAGTATGTCAGCCGTTGAAATGCAGAGAGTGCAAATATGACAAATTTTGCTCAGATTTGTAGCCTACTTGCTTCAATTCGGTACACGGCAATGAAGATATTACCATTTATCAACAACATTGCAACAATATCAAGGACATGGAACACTTCGTTTCATATTATGTCATCTGTGACCACGTATACGTTACGAACCTACCGTACTACCGGCTGTACCTGGTGGTAAGATGGGTCCATAGCATATCACCAACAAATTGTATAGAACTGTAAAAAACAAACTCGAAGGTTTTCAACAATACTGTAGTGCCCTATACAGAAATTATTCTATTAGATATTCAAAAAAATTCTTTTGCCCGTAGAGTAGCCTTTGCCAACAATCTCAAGAAACAGTAGTCGAAGATGTTATACAAGCTTTACCTAGTATGGGAACTGGGAGACACGAGTCCTTCACCAAGAGTGCCTACTGGAACATACCGTTAGATACTTGGGTATTCGCAAAATGCCATCCCACTATGCCAACTCCGAGGGATCAACTCTTATAACGTATCCGAGGCTTAGTATAATTTACATTATAAACTATATCTAGTCGTATTTGAGGCGAGAAAGTTTATAACATGCAAATCAGCTTTGACTACATATTCCAGCTTATGTTATGTTATTTAAGTTCATAATGTTTTATATGTAAATAGAGATATTAGAGCAAACGCAAGGCAGACGGTTTGTTAAATCCTTGCGTGGACTAAACTGATATAGCGTGGGTAATTGTGGTTACTATCAACGAGCAAAAGTTTTTTGAAACATATTCATATTAGCTAGCTTTCTGCCACCCGTCGGTTGACTTTCGTAGGCTATAAAATTTTGTACTTCTCTTAGTTATTTTTTTAAGTCTTTAACTACTATCTCGTCTAATTATGTGATGCAATATCTTGATGATTAGTTCAAAACTGTTAGCAGGTTAAATCTCAAGAATAGAAGTTGTCTCTCGAGGACGGATGCCTTAGCCATAGTTACAAGCTTGCCGTCAGATTTTCAACTTGAAGATGATAGCTCTCTATTATAGCAATGTCTGCATTCTCAATCATTATGTGTCATGTTAATAAACAAACCTTAACATCAAATTAGTCGTTAGTAATTTATAAAATTTTGGCGTGTAACTACTTGTATAATAACAATCAAGTAAGCATGGGTTCACAAAACCGAAGCCAACTAATATGTTTTTGTGTTCTTACAGAAAAAATACTGAACCGACCTAGCATATGTGTGAGACGGGTGGGAAGTTGATGTACCTACATAGCACTTATGAAAAACTTTTCAGTTTTACTATTCAAAGATCCTACTGCTATGTTTAGGAAAAAGGGTAGAGAGAGAACTTCAGCTAGAAGAAGCACTGCTGTAACCTATTCTAAGGGCCCGTTTCAGAATGTCATGGTAAAGTTTCGGGTTGCTATGCAACACATAAAATAACTGAATGATAAAAATGACAGTTAATATGCAGCGCGTTTCAAGCTTTAACCGATGAATAGGCCAAATCAATGACTGTGAAACGCAAAGATAGTGTTTTGTTTAATAAATATGTTCTGGGTAGTAAAACAGGAACTTACTCGAACATTCTGAAACAAGCCCTAAGATAACAATACTAAACTCTCTCCTCTCAACCTCTCGCCCACGGCCCCGCACCCTCTGCTGCGCTGGCTTTTCTCGCAAATAGAAGCTACGCTAACGACATTAAAATAATTAATACTTAATTTAATAAAATTATACACACCCACGTTTAATAACAATGATAATTTCTCCATTTCTTATACCACACAGGGCATGCTTTGAATCGGATAAGAGTTTTCGGTTTCTCCGTTGCCGTGCTATAGCCAAATGCAAGTGAACAAAGTGGTAAGGATTATAGGGCCATCTTTGAAACACGTGAAAAGCTAAGTAATTGTAAAGATGATTTCTAAAGAAGAAAAAATGAAGTCAAAATATACAAGAAAATATTTGTACCTACTCCATTTATTTGATATTGATAGACCGATTTAATTTTTGATTGATGTCTTTATACCTTGAATACATCTTTGGTGAAGAGGCGTAAAGGTCTCTTGTTCTATTTCATGACAGTAAGATATAAGGAGCGTCTTATAACATAGGATATTCACAATAATAATATGACGTATACTAGGATCTATCTATCATCGGAAAACAATTTAAAGTTGATATATTATATATCAGGCAATTCATAACAAATAAACTACAATTCCAGGACTTGATTTAAGTAGTTATTTAAAGTATAGAAAAATCTGATAAGCCGATACGTGGGTATGTATGGTGGCAAACATATCCTATTAATACTTAGAATACTCATGATTGAAATAGTTTGATATTTTAGATATCAGTACTTAATAATATAAATGCGAAAGTAACTACACTGAGAAAAATGACTGTCATGATTCATGATAATTGTAAAGGAATTTTGAAATAAATATCCGTATTCCCAATAAAAACGGACCAAGAGTATTTAATTATAATTTGCATGTAAATCACAAGAATTTACCATGAATTGATGTTACGATAAATAATCAGGCAACAGCACAAGATTTCTTAGTGCTGAATACTCATGTTTTGTCAGTACGCGTCATAACAAAATATCATGACGAACTCTGAATTATCCCTAACAGTAATGACAAAAAGTCGTGAAGGGAATCATACAAATTAAAGAATGAATGGTATAGTTTCAGTAATGAAATGATAAATTATTGTGAAATTCACCAAAATAAGAATACATTTTCCTAACAACTTTAAGGGAAAGTTTCGATATATTTTCGATATCATCATAGCAGTCTTAAAAGAGCTTTCTCGTTTATTATCGTGAACCTGTAATAACTTTTAATGAGTATTTCCTGGTGATTCTGCTGCACTAGACTGCCGAGTGTTGCCGATTGCTGCCGATTGCTGCCGATGTCAATATATTTAGTATAATGTTAGCTGAATATCTTTCGGAACCGTCGGATTATTTCGTTTGCGCGATGCAGGATTTCATACATTCTGACGCATTTTGTATGGGAAAGAGCGTAAATAGCGATAGCGCCATCTAGGTAGTTCAAAAGGAACCACCAGTTTGAACTCTTTTACATGAATATGGCTGAACAGATGTATCTTAATAAAATCAGTTCAATTAATATAGAATTACTCTATACCACAAAGAAGAAGATGAATCTCTGATGATGACTCATTGGTTGAACATTTGGCTAAAGCTAGAATGGGCAGAATTAATATTGACTTCAACGTGACCTACATAACACAAAAGGAAATTAGGTTAGCTTAGAGACAAATTTTCTACTTGAAGGTGGTAGTCAGCCAGACGAGCATTCGCGTAATGCACTACAACATCTAGGGACGTCGTGCCGGTCACGAAAATTTTACATGACATTACTATCATTTATTTTTTCCCAACAAATAATTATTTCACAAATTATTTAGAACGTTACATCATAGTAAATTATTGGTAAAAACCCGTTAACTACTCATGATTCAATAACATTTTGTGGGGTGTGGAGAAAATTATGTTTTTTTGTCATGCTCGGACTTGATATTTTATTTTCGGTTTCGCACTAATTCTTGATTAATTGTCGTGCTACATTTTACTCACGACAAACTTGAAAATTTATAATGAAATTCCTGTTAAAAAGCAGGTATATCGTAATAATTTAATATTTAGTTACTTTATTTTTAAAAGAAAGGCTGTCATGACTTCTGTTTGTTATTTGAATTGAAACTTGTAGTGATGGAACCTGAAGTATATCTGCCTTCATGCTATTTCATCATACTCTTGATATTATTACAGGCATCAGCATTATTAATTATTCTGCACGTCAATAAGTAATGAAGGACGGAAATCATTTTTCTCAGTGTATGTCTGTCTGTTACGCATTCACGAAAACAAACTACTGGAAAAAGTACTGGGCCGATTTGAATGAAATTTGGTGTGGAAATAGTTTGAGACCCGGGAAAAAACAAAGGATAGTTTTTATCCAACTGCGCAAAAAGAGGTTAATGCTTTTGCGCGATTACCGACATACGCGCAGGCGGAGCCGCGCCCGGAAAGCTAGTCAGTCAGAGGTAGGAACGGAGAAGGAGGACCGGAGTTATGTCATTTGAACTTTATACCGTAGAACTATTGCGTGATATTTGTTTACCTACATACAACAGTGAGCGTTAAAGTTATCGAACGCGGCGGTGGTATTAAGTGTAGCATGGAGAGGTCGTAGTCGACGGAACCGACTTCTAACACTGAAAAATATGAAATAACTTGTTGAAGTCGCTGCCACGCTGATTCAAAACGCACTGAACTTCCTTTTCGGTGCGACTTACACAAGTTATTTTATACTTTTCAGTTTTAGGAGACGTTTTTTTCATCCTTTTTTATGATGCATATTGGAAACTGTTTACTAGAATGATTTTCATTCTCCCACAACCCACACCAACAATACAGTTCACAATCGACAAGTTGAACTGACCGTATCATCTATGGGTATATGATTATTGGTAAATATTTTTAAGGTGAATTGAAGATAACTTGAAAACTGCCTAATCGAAGTTAAATGTTTTAACCAAAAGCATCTGGGCTCTACCTCACAAAAAATATCGAGATTGGATGATCCCATAAAAGGTTATGCGTTGTCAATGGTGTATATATAAAACATTTTTTTTAATATATAGGACGACTTAAAACCTTGCTACTTTTTTTGGATGTCGGTTAAAAATTGGCACCTTTACCGGAGCAGAAAATTTTGTCGCAGGTACCATTTCTTTCTTTTCACGTACGTTTCAGTTTTGTGGAATAACGTAGGATTTGCTGCGAGCTACCCTTGTATTCTACGAGTATCGTAGCGCTCTTGGGCTACGATACTCGTAGCGTCCACCGTACCACTCTCAGCGCATAATACTATACTTAGTTTTATTTTTAAGTTTCAACGTGGGAATGCACTTCTTTTGCGGGATAATCAAAGATATGATAGTTTTTTCAAAAGTCGACCTAGCGATACATACCAAAAAAAATTAAATTTATAGTTTCCCTCCCATGCACATCGAAGATAATTATAATAGTAGAATGCACAATAGAAATGGACGATATCGACTCCGGTCGATACATAGCGGTCAAAAGTTTTAACTTAAGGGAGCGGTGTAGATCAATTAAGTAATTGAACATTGTTCAATCTCAATGCACTGCGCGTGGCGGTACGTGAATTTTGTTTGTCCAAAAAGCGCGAAAAAAAATAAAATTAATAAAAAATATTAGTATTCACATAGATGCGGTTGTCGATTTAATAAAAATGTTCAGCACGGATTTTTAAGGACATCATTGTTCACATTTCAGCCTGAATTAGAAATGAAAATTCACCACCTTTCCAAAAAAATTTTTTTATACCTATTAATCAAATAGTTTATTAACAACATTTGTTGCCAAAATGTCCGTACACCCGTATAAATATATAAATTACGTGTCACGTTGTTTATCCGTGATGGACTCCAAAACTACTGAACCGATTTGAACACCGCAGTTTTTTGGCGCAGTGATGTGCACCTGAGACAAACAGTTCTGAAATCTCATGTGCCTGCGTAATTTTATTATTACTGGCTCTCAGGGATTGCTGCCGGAGCACACTATTAGGTGCTTTGAGATTTTGATAGTAGTAAATAGCCAGGTGAGCATTCGAAAAATGCCATTCCAACATGCGGTGAAGCTCTCGCATGGTGAGAAGTACCATGGACCTGAGGCTCGGCAGTCCATAGCTATTTTCCACACGGCTATCACTGCTTGAAAAATTTAATTATAATTCATTTTAGGCAAACTCACTATTGCATGTATACTATTCAGAAGTATTTATGAGATTCAATTGAATAGCCTATAGTTTTTTCAAAAAACTATTCTTGTTTATATTCTGTGATTCAAAAATAAATTATGCCCTGGGCGGTTACTCGGACCACTTAGATGCGATTTTTCATGGAACAATTTAGTGTTACGATCTAATCATATACCTACTACGAGCACGATGACGATTAAGGGAATGCTATTACATTTATATCCCCGTAGGGTGCTGGGTTAGAATTAATGAATCACCCCCCATTGCTACCTGTGGGTGTCGTAAGAGGCTACTTAGAGTAAAATACCGGAAGGTGGGCAGCAGCGCCTTCTGTGGAACTGATATCTAAAATTGCGATCCCCAAGACGCCTGCCAAGCGTGGGGTTTATGGCAAACCCCTTTATATGGGGGAGACTGTGTTCAGCAGTGGACAATCCAGCTGATACAGTATACAGTACAGTATTTCATGTATATCCTATCGCCCTTTTGAGTTGATTAAGGATCTCAGAGGCATGGAGTTACGGCAAAAGGGCTTTAATTTATCTTTTCAGCTTATCCCATAGGTGCTCAATTGGATAAATGTCTGGGTTTTTGGCTGTCGAATCCATAACGGGAATATCAGCCTCTGATTAATCCTTACCTAAATGAAAATACTGCGGATTTTCGATGACAAGTTTATTTATATATAATTAGTGTCCAAAATCACTTCTTGATACGTCAAAGGGTGATTAATTACTCCCTTATTAGACGGTGTAGGTACTCTACTCTATGACAAAGCTATAAAAAGATAAATTGATCTAAAACGCCTAGAAACAAACGTTATTTATTTGCGTCCAAAATTTGTGATAAAAATTATCACAAGTTTCGGAAGCAAATAAATTAATTTACATGTCTCTCAAATATACGTAGAGGCAAAGCTTTATTTACCTAGGTTGTTTTTATTTTTAATGAATGTTGTTTTATTCTTCTTGTTGTCATGTCTTTGTGTTATTCATGTACACCCGAAGGCGAATGGTTTTTGTTAGTAATTTTTTACAAAATTGGCCAGATGATTATATATTTAGCTGTGTGCGCAAATTTTCCGTATAAATCACTGTGCTACACTCACTCTTTGCCTTTAACATATGGGTTATAGATAGACAGCATGCTTTTTTACCTTTCACCACCTTTTACCACTAGTATATTAGCTAGTGTTGGATATCTATTTTGAAGCGCTCGTAGCGAAGTTTGCTTAGCCGTTCTGAAACGATCAGCAAAGTTAAGCAACGTCCGCCTCGGTCAGGAGTTGGATGGGTGACCGCTGCTGGTGACATTACTACTGAGCGCTTCCGTGCTTCGGATGGCATGTTAAGCCGCATCGTTATAGCATGGTGGTAGGGCATTTTGCGAATGCCCGCCTGGCTAGCTACCGCCCTCAAGTAGACAATCTGTCGCCAAGCACCTAATATCCTCTGTATATGATGTCGTAGATACTGTATATGTCGTAAAAACAGATTAATGGAAAATATTACGTAAAATTTATTACCATTTATTTGTCGTATTAGGAGTGCTTTGCTGATAATCAGGTAACATGCTTCATTAGTACGCAATATCCCATTCGAATATAAAATACTGAACTTTTTCTCATATGTTCAATTTCTCCACGCATACAATTACAGTTAGATAGGCATCTCACCTAAAAACAGACTAATAAATAAATATTATTATTTTACCGGGAAAGAGCAATATAACCCAATTCTAGATGTAGGAAGTCGCGAGCGAATTTAATATCTAACCATGGGGTTAAGATTTGCACTATATTTCCGAGTAAAATAAGAATTAATCTAAAAAAAAAATTTTGTGTACGACGGTGTTTACAAGATATCATTATAATAAGATTCCACTGCCACGTTCAGCAAATGCCTAAAGAGTTTTATCTAAATAAATAAAAAGCCGGAAAATGTATGAACAGACTAAGTGAAGAAGAAGCGTGTAAATACTGAGATTACATATAATAAAGCCGAGTGGATGAATCCAAGTAATCCCAACCGCACTAAACGCGTGATAAACGCATGAAGAAGAACACCATATTTTCTATACAATAATATAAACACGATAATTTCTTTGGATGGATGACCACAACAATCGGCACTTAATACAAATCGCCGTTTATAACTCCCATTAACGCAGACGTGAGAAAGAAATGACTATAATTAATTTTACCTTTTGCGCTCGCGAAGTGGAGTACCAGCGACGATGCTATCAATATATTGGCAAACATTTTCAAAGACCAAACAATTTTAAAACACTACAAAGACACTATCATTTTGTTTTCTTAGCAAGGGCTCGGCAAAGTTTTAAAAGTTTTTCGTGAGGACGGTAAGAGAAAGTCCGTATGGGCGATGCTATACGATCCCGCGCGCCGAACTGACTGGACTGCTATCCAAAATTCTCAGAGGCAAGACTGCTGTACCGCGCATGCGTGTACTGAAAAGTTTTTTCAAGAATTCTCAAAAGCAATTTCCTGAAGGCTAATTATAAATACGATAATCGATTGTGAAAACCAAACAATATATTAATTATTTGGGGTGTGGAGTGTGTTAAGTTTTTCAATCAGTGTTATTTGTTTGGGCACCGTTGTTTATTTGCTTAAAACTTAACTTTAATTAAAATACCCCGTTACATTTATGATTGAAAATAATATTTTAGTAGTATTCACCAGGGTTTATAGTTGATTAATCTATTTTTATATACGAAATGAACTGAAGAAAAGATTTCTTACTGACACATAATCTCAGTGCAGATCACGTTCCTTCATAAAATGAAAACTATACAATATGTACATGAAAACATATTTTACTCAGGGTGTTTAGGAAACTTGGGTAATGGGGATGAAAATTGTTATAGTTATTAAAGTACAATTTCGTACTTCTGCTATGGAGTTTAATGGTGTTTGTCGTCTTGGAGACAATGCAGAAGAGATTACTTAGAGCCAATTCGAGGTGGAGGACGAAGCTTTTTGTTTTCAGGTGTCGTCTTGCCGTGATTTTTTACAGGTGTCGTAGTAATGTCCATACTAATCCCTATGACATTTGTTCTAGGACTCCCTACGTACCTTTTCCGAGATACTGCCACCAGTGCATTTGGCAAGCGACATTTTAAAAATTCAACAGTTCTTATGAATCGAAATAAAATCTAACAGTTTTGAATGGTTTGTTAACAGAAATAAATGAGATAATCTAACAGATTGTAATGTTACATTCCAAACTCTTCAATCAATCGAACTAGCACTCTAATAGTTTGGAACAAACATCGGCTTTCTGATCTAAATAGTTTTGGCTATACCTACTTAAAATACTTATGTAAACAATGTTATCTCAATCATATGGTTTTCGAAGAGTGTAGGCCAATATCTGTTTACTACACCTGCTGACGTTGTATACGAAAACCTACTTACTGTAAAGATTCTGACTGTCGGCAATGTTACGGGAAAGTAAAACTGCTTACTAAGTACCTAAACTGTGCATCTGCTTGCGGTGGTTTTGACAAACGTATCTATTGCATCCTGCTTATTAACCGACTTTAAATAAGGAGGAGGTTCTCAATTCGGCTGTTTCTTTCTGTCGTAATTCGTGTGTTTTATGTTTGTTACCCCAGAACTTTTGACTGGGTGAACCGATTTTGATAATTCTTGTTTTTTATTTGAAAGCTGACGATTGTCGTTTGGTCCCATTTAAATTTCATCAAAATCGGCCAAGGCGTTTTTGAGTTTCACTCCAATAACTGAAAAATATTTTTCTATCTTGATGATATAGTCGTTGACATTGAATGAAAATCGATCCCGTAAGTAGCAAGGGTCGCTAAAATGAGTGAAAGAGAATTCGGTTCCATATTTTGGATATTTTTTTGACAAAATATATTAGTTAAGAATCTGCGATTCGAAATAAGCACCCACCAAATTATTTAGTTGATTCTGTACCACAGATCAAAGCTGGGTTTAGCATAGTCTTTGTTCTAGACATGCACCTACCTACTTGTACGCGTTTAAACAGTACTAGCTCGTAGTTTTACATGGGAGTATATTGTTATACTGTGCTACGATACTCGTATAACTTTCCCTTCTCGCCGATTGCCAACTTAATAAAAATGTATCTACATATATCTTGAAGAACCTTATAATTAATTTATGCTGAGTTTATTAACGCATAATTGACTTTTCCTAAGCTCGTTTAGACAGCTCGACAAAGCCGATTTGATGTATCTGACTCATTAATTATTCCAATACTGGAGTAAACATCGGTTGACGTCGTCAATAAGTATTAAATATTCATCTTATTAGACAACGAATGGGCGTCTTAAAGGCAGACGTGTTCCAGACCACGACATAGTCACGGTAATGTTATCTATACAGTATTTCAACATCGTAGAAACGGACGAAACGCGAGTTATACCTACGCGCTTCGATCTCAGCCCGCGCTCAGTACGCAGACAGTCGCAACTGCGGCGCATTGACGAATGGACGGTGTGTAATTTTCTTTAACAAATAATAAGTTCATGTACATATTTAATTCGACGAATAGGATATATTGTGCTGTTTTTGCATAAATTCGTCAATAACGCACCCAGAGATAACTTTTTTTAGATTACCTGGAAACTGAAAGGTAAGACTATAAAATAAATTTACTTACTAGTAGGTAGGTTACCTACATAATGCGTGTCTTTACAACGGATAACTGTATTTCGTTTTATATCCCGAAAAAAAGCTAACTGGATTAATAATAAAATAAGTGAATAGAGTAAAGGAATAACACGAGTGAAATAGGTAGTTATAGGCAGTGATTTGACATATTTAGATTAGTTATATCCGAACACCACTGCTGTAAAAGCTTACTAGAATTTACCTATATACATACCTACGCACATGTATATGCAGTTTGTAATGACAAGGAAAGAACGTTCAAATATTATGCGTCATATCTGTTGTTAGAAAGAGATCTCTAACACCAAACGATACACATATCTCGCTCATCCATTTCATTGAGATTAGTTCCTAAGATAAAACAAAATGACGATATTTTCTATTTCATCAATAAAAGCAATAATTACGCGTGAAATGAAACAGTTTTCTTATCTCTCACAGTGCCTGTATAATTGGTGCAGAGTCTAAAGACACAAGAAAGGCATATTGTCCACAGATTATTCCTAAAAAACACGATTAGCGACGATGTATTCACCGGATGCTTGGAAGTGCAAGACTGGTGGTGACTCTTACTCTACTGGTGCGTACCCTAAATTCGTCTAGTAAATATGGAGGCCATACAACACATCTACAGGTAAAAAAATCTTAGGTTATAGGCGGTTCATGAATCACGATACGGTAGGTACCTACGCTTGTGTTAAAACCTCGGGGCATGTTTGTTTTGTTACTTTGTGTAATTCAAAAAAAGACGTGGTATTTTATCAGTACTATCAGTACTAATATTATAAATGCGAAAGTAACTCTGTCTGTCTGTCTGTCTGTTACGCTTTCACGCCAAAACTACTGGACCGATTTATATGAAATTTGGTATGGAAATAGTTTGAGACCCGGGAAAAACATAGGATAGTTTTTTTCCGACTGCGCAAAAAGAGGTTAAAGTTTTTACGCGATAACCGACATACGCGCGGGTGGAGCCGCGCCCGGAAAGCTAGTAATATATAATCAGTACTTATATTATAAATGCGAAAGTAACTCTGTCTGTCTGTCTGTTACGCTTTCACGCCAAACTACTGGACTGGACTGAATTTATAAGACGGATTTGTTATTCAAAAATAAACATGGTTTTTTAATTAAATCTACCAATCAAAAAACAACACAAATTTGTTTCATATCACACCTATTTAATTCACAGTCTTTTATTTGTTTACACAAAAAAAAGTATATTTACAATCACAAAACTAAATGGAAACACAAAGTAGGCAAATGATATTAAAATGCTGGAGGCGGACAGCCCTATCGCATGTTTACGTACCGCGCGGTGGTAGGTAGTTATTTCGAGGACAGAGCCGAGTTAAGATACTGTATAGATAACATTACCGTGACATAGTTCTCCGTCAGGTGTGACAGCGGTTGATTGCTCTGTTTCTGGTAAAAACAAATAGAGATCTCACATATTTCCTACAGTAAATATGTAAAGAAGTCGTCCTACCTTTAAGCAGCTGTATCTTTTCGCAATAAGTTGTTTCAAACGACTGAAATTGTATGTATGTTTATTATTTTCACAAAATAATGCAGATTATGCAATTCCCGTGGGGTGCCGGGATAGAATTTCACCCCTACATTTTTTCCCGTGGGTGTCGTAAGAGGCGACTAAGAGGAAAGTATCGGAAGGTGCGACTTCTGAGAGACTGTTATCTCATACTGCGATCCCCAAGACGCCTGCCAAGTTTGGGGATTATGGCGAAACCCGCCTCAATGAGGAATGCTGTATTTAACAGTGCAATCTGGCTGATACAATAATGCAGAACAACTTACAAATAATAATAAAAGATTCAAAATATACTTGTTTCGATAAGAAATTAATCGTGTTTCTTTTTCCAACGTTTTTGGTTTTCCTTTTTTTTTAAATAATAATAGCTTTATTCATTAAAAATTACAATGAATAAAGCTATTATAACATTTTCAGGGGTTAATTATGAACTCGGCGTGGTTCTTAAAAAGCTAAAATGTTAAATTTAAAATATTCGATTTTAAATTTAACATGTTTAAGTAAAAATCTATGAAGGTACATGTAGGCATGAAAATTTAGTAACATAAAAATATCGTGGAATTAAAAAGTATACAATGTAATACAATCCAAAACATAAGTATGTCAGTAAACAAATATGAAAAAACGGGAGTCGAATCGGACAAAAAATGGGCGGTTACAATATTTTTAACAATATCTATGTCATATATTACAAGCATAAAAATTGTGGAAAATCTTATAGATTAGTAGTAATCTATAAGATTTTCCGGTAAATCTTAAAAATTAGTAGTAATCTATAAGTTTTCCATTTGAAGGTTTTTTCTGCTCAGAACTGCAGTACTCGCCTTCAAAATGCTTTTGGAAATGAATCACCACGAGGGGTTGGTACTTACACTACATTCAATCAAGGTCGGGTTTTTCTCAAATCTTACCAAAAACACACTTCAAGAACAGAAATTGATGCCGGTCTGCCCCTGTAAAGTTACAATTGCCACCTATTTTGCTTATTTTTGCTGCCTTTTTACACTGAATTCAGTCAACAAGCAATTCAAAACACAATGACCTACTTACACTAGACGATTCTTGAAGCCATGGGAATGATAGATCACAATGCATTGGGTAAAGCGCCAAATGCACCATTTTTATGGTACGAAAAACATTAACACACTTCCTGTTTCGCCGCCTGAAATCTGTATCTGTTACGCTTATGTAATAATGCCTGCTAAAGTGCCTTGAACAATATATAGACAATTTGTATTAAACGCAATTTGCAGCACTCGTAGCAAAGTTTACTTAGCCGTTCTTAACCGATCAGGCAACGTCCACGCCGCGTTCATGACTTGGATAGGTGACCGCTAGTGACATCACTACTAAGCGCTTCTTAGTGTTGTCTTAGGATGGCAATCTTTCCATGATGGTGTTAGGGCATTTTGTTGGCCGCCTGGCTAGCTACCACCCTTAAGTAGAAAATCTGCTTCGACCACAGCATCACTTACCATCAGGTGAGAAAGTGGCCAAAGGCTAGACTATCTGCTATAAATAATAAAACGCAGCTGTAGGGTGGCAGGCGTTGATACAAAAAATATTATCTTAGAATTTTAATTGTACCTACATATTTCTATTGACTAGTAAAAATTAAAAAAGTGTTGATAAAGGAACCTTTCCAGATCTCATGAAACACACCAATTTTCAAGTCACGGGCTAACGAGACAGTAGAACATTTTAATAGAAAATTATGTACATAATTGATGTTCATACGAGTGTCGTAGAATCAAAATATTGACTTTTTTTTACTTTGAATTTGTAAACGTGGTGTACTTCAAAGGATCTGATGAAAGAAAAATAAACACATTAGTATAATCTTTGTCATCGTCAAATAACAGATGAGTGAGATGAGGTAAGTATATATTTTTAATTCTTTACTATTTGTTGAAGTGCCATAAACGTAGGTACATCATTTCTTACAAAGAGTCAAACAAAAATACGAGTAGTTTTGGTTGCAGTCTTGTTACGTGACGTAATAACTTGACAATTTGAAAATTTTGTGTACCTGTTAGTTTCAACTCAACAATTACCGCAAGCCTTTTATTTTCTTACATCGCATCTATTTGCCCGTACATTACTTTGCCCTTAAGCCCTCCCTTGCTTAAGGCAGTTGTCTCACCGGAAACAATGAACGAGTAACGAGTAGAGCTAGAATTAGAAACGAGTTGGCGAGCCGCGGGAAGCGAGTGTGTAGTTCCGACAGTTGTGTAGCTCGGCTAAGACAAACTAGTGAAGCGAGTGCTCGCCGGCAGTGTGAACAGTCAGCGATCAACTATTTGTATATACATCTCTCTTATTTACACGGAATGTATATCTATTGTACGTTTCTTGAGCGAGAAAATAGTCGATAGTTACTCGTTTTCTCGTCGGCGGGGCAGTGGGACAGGTGCCTAAGCCCTCGCCGAGTTACAAGTAAGTTCCAAATTTTACCACAATGATAGTTTATCTATAGTTGTAGTCATTGGAATAAAAAGACAACCGGCACGTAAAATATACGTTCTATCTGTATATTCTATAAAAAAATATTTCGGCAACAAAAAATAAAAATGATACACACCAGCCTGCTATTAGTACAACATAACAACCAGTGTAGTGGCTCAATCTAATCGGCTCTATAGAATCTCCAATATCGTTCGTTATTATTTTACTTGTATAGTCTCTATAAAATTTATCAGAAAATCCAGCTTCAACCAATCTTACCAACCTATAGTTAACGGCCTTTGCAAGAGGCGAATACTTCTTAAAAAATATTACGGTAGGAGAAACGACAACTTTTTGGGACAATATATGAATCTTTTCCCTCCGTAAGATATTTTTAGCCCTTTCCGAATCCATCACGATAACGAATTTCATTCCTTTAGACACATTTCTTAAAGTGGGTATGATATTTTGGGTTTCTACGTCCTTCCATTTGTTGTAGACATTGGAATAATCAATGTAGTGATCCCTTAATGCAGCTCCACCTCCAAAAGAATACCCTGCATCGATAACGTCTTCAATGTTTTCCAACTCTTGATAGTAGTAATTTGATTTCATTACAGAGATAAGAGTAACTTGGTACAAAGTTCTTACTAAGAAGCAGTACCATATCCAGAGAAGCACGATGTAGAGAAGTGCTGATTTTGTGGGCAACCTTGCCGTAGGCAGCCCCATACATATTATCCAGGAATCAAAGATTATACTGCTGTGACGACTGTATACTTTGATTTTGCGACTGACTTTTGACCAGAATTTGCTTCGAATTATGAGTGAGCAGATCACAACAATCGCAAAACTAATGACCAAAGCGATCTGAGCTCCAAGTTGAAAGGGGTATGTCAACTTGAACGAAGAGGGAATCATATCTGCGGGAGGTGCGATCCACACCAAGCTTGCTGTGTTGTATGAGATCGACAGCTGAAAATAGGAGAATCGAGAAAGTGTCAAAGCTGCTGAGGTCATGGAGAAATTGGCATAATCATAGTAAACATCCGCGAGTGATCCTGACCAAGAACCGTTACTTTCCAACTTTCCCCAACCATCGCCAAACCGTGGCGTCATCACTTTTAGAGATCCGTTTAATTTCTCAGCAATTAAGAGTAACAGATTGCCATCAGAACCAATTGGTATCCCATTCAAAAAGTTCATATAAGGCAACTGTACATATGTCGACACTATTAGTGGACAGGTGTTTAAATTGATCAATTTTATAGGATATAAATCACAGAATTCGTTGAAATCAATTGCATCAAGACAGGTAGTCAGATTCTCTAATTGCACAGGGACATCATAATTGCAGTAATTGTTATTCAAAGGAAAGTACGTGAAGCCAGTAACTTGATTTTCAACATATTTCAGAAATATCACATTAATGATTTTGAATTTCCATAGAGTTTCAATATAGACTGCTTCATCGCACTCGTGTATATCCAAGGATTGGCAAACAATTATGTATTTGCCTGTGTTGTCGAATTCGTGGACCTGCATCCACTCCAATGTGTCCACAATGGCAGTTACGTTATTCGCAAATAAAACATACTGTGCAGTTTTTCTGACAAACGTTGGATAGAAAGTACCTCTTCCGATTATCACAGTTTTATCGTATGACTGTAGAAAATGTTGGGCACCGAACAATAATGTAGTATTAAAGAGCACCAGTGTCACAAAGCGCCATTCAAAATGTTGCAAAGCTATTTTAATGGTCATTTCGGCAAGTTTTCGACTTTTTTCAATTTGTATACTAGGCGTTAATAAAAGCGAAGTAATGTTATTTGCGTGCTCGTTGAAAGCCATGATTGAAAAATGACAACCAAATGGAAATTCCATTCATAAAATGCAATCAGCAATAAAGTTAATATTGTAACAATAATCATCAGTCACGCTATGCATTATGCCATATCTATGATCTATTTTCATACATAACAATTTTACTAATGCATTTTTTAACAGACTTGTTCGTAAAGTGGCTCTAATTACAGCGCTTTTACGTTCATAATTAAGGTTATAAAATGCATGCGAGCTTTTAGCTTTACATTTTCTTTGAAATACGATATTACTTTACTACACTAGTGCCTTTTGAGCTGGGTTTTATATATATCTAAATATGATTACAGGAACTAAGCGGCGAAAATCACATTCATAATCTTTATGATATGATGAGCAGTCACAGTCAACAGTCACTTTGACAGCTGTCACATATAAGGGCTTTCCTCAGAGTTAATCCAATAGCAAAAGTAATATTTATGCTTTTCATGGAAATTATTCCATTATATTAATTTAATTATTATTTGTAATATCGATGAAGCAGTTGATTTAGTTCCAACTCTAGTGCAGTGGGTGGACGGGGAAACTTGAATTCCCCGTCCACCCACCAGTGTGAAAGGCCAGTTGGTGTAGTAGTTTATGTACTCTATTTGTAATTTTTATCACATTCTGTCAAATTTTTATAAATCTCCTAGAGATCTTCATTTCAAATGACAGCTGTCAAAATAAAATAGTGGGTATCTCGGAAACTATTGATCCTACACTTCTAGTTTCTTCACAGATATGATAGATCTCATAGAGATCTTCATTTCAGATGACAGCTGTCAAACTAAATTAGTGTTTATCTCGGAAACTATTGATCCTGCACTACTAGTTTCTTCACAGATATGATAGATCTCATAAAGATCATCAATTCGGATGACAGTTGTCAAATTTAAGTGTTTTATCTCGGCAACTATTGATCCTAGACTACTTGTTTCTTCACAGGTATGAAAAAATACTTAGTACAGTATTATAGTACAGTATTGTCAAATACTTTAAAATACTTAGTACTTAGTACAGTACTTTTAAATCTGACAGATGTCATCCGTTATGAAGATCTCTATGAGATCTTTCATACCTGTGAAGAAACAAGTAGTCTAGGATCAATAGTTGCCGAGATAAAACACTTTTAAATTTGATAACTGTCATCCGAAATGAAGATCTGTATGAGATCTATCGTATCTGTGAAGAAACATGTAGTGTAGGATCAATAGTTTCCGAGATAAACACTAATTTAGTTTGACAGCTGTCATCTGAAACGAAGACCTCTATGAGATCTATCATATCTGTGAAGAAACTAGAAGTGTAGGATCAATAGTTTCCGAGATAAACACGATTTTAATTTGACAGCTGTCATTTGAAATGAAGATCTCTAGGAGATTTATAAAAAATTGACAGAATGTCATAAAAATTACAAGTAGAGTACATAAACTACTACACCAACTGTCACTTTGACACCTGTCACAAATCACACCTGTCTCTGACAACTGTCACATCTTAAACCTTTTTCCTATTATTTTCAATCGAATCATACAATAATAATCGGGAAATATGACATCAATTGTCATTTAGGCAACTGTCATATTTGAAAGATCACATCAACGTCTACCCTAATAACATTTTTACATAAAAATAGTTCTATAGTATGCTTTCTTCCATTGAATTGAGCAAGACCAAGGGCATTTTTAGTCTAACGATTCAATGGTACCACGGTTAATAGAAATCAGCATTTTCGTAGTCCCGTTGAGTCAGTGGCACCACAGAAAATTTAATTTGCCATCAAAGGAACTATCTAATGGTACCACGGCAAATGAACGGATATAACAAAATTACAAGTGGATAGAACCGCGGGAAGAAGCCGGCATTTTCTATAAAAGGGTATGATATAAAATTCCAGGTTAAGAAACTAAGCTATGAAAGTGGATAAAATATTATTAGTTAATAACCAGTTATGAACAGAGAAAAAAAAGACCATTTTCGTAGCTGGTTATGAAACATGGTTACGAAAACGGCAAGTAAATTCCGTTCTCATAATTGGTTATCAACCAAGAAAAAAATTCCATGTTCGTATCTGGTCATCAAAAATCAGTTACGAACGTGGACTAAAGGGACGGGGGATCGCCCAAATTTTCATCTTGGGCGAGAATCGAACCCGTGTTGCCGGTTTTACGCACCGGGTCATTATAACCGTTAAAACCAGGGGACGCGGGTTCGATTCCCGGTCAAGCTGAAAACAATTCGGTGTTCTAAAATTTTAAAATGTGCGTTTTATATCTTAAGTTATTTTTCTGTCCTTGCAATGAGGTTGAATTACGTCATTTTTACATATAAAAAACATGAGATTAGTCATTACATTCTCGACTTTGTATTGTTAATAACAACTCCCTTGGATAATCATGTAATATCAATTCATTTATATTAATTAATAATAAGTGAGCATTAAATTTTCGAACTAAGTAGGTACCATCTATAGATCGGCATTGTAAAAAAAACAACTTGCATAGCTGAAAAAAATTATATTTTATGAGAAATTATAATTTACAATATTTCATTCAGGCATCCATCTTCAGTCGGAACTTAAGCTAAAATTCTCACAATCTCACGCAAAAGGTAAAGCAACTTTTAGACTATAATATAGTTTAGCAATAATTTGTGTAATTCATTGCCCAACCGTAAAAACAATCAAGAACCACACCAGTACACGAATTCAGTCAATTCGTAAGGAAGATAGATACGGATTGGCGGCGAATGACGTCACGAAGCGCTGACACCGCACGAACTTAGGATAACTAATCGCCAATAAAACGGGGTACATTGTGCTTCGTCCACTTTTGCATAACTATACGTCAATTCCATTTACATTTCAGTATGTCAGTGTACGACAAAAACCAAATTGATTCCATAAGCTTTTTGTTCGGAGTTTTTGTCAAAGCAATTATTTGTGCGCTGTCTTGCCGAATGTATGTATACGAAACAATGAAAATTGGTATAAAATCCTTATCGGTTTACGTAGGTATATGTGCGTGCTGTATAACACTTAACATATTGAATGGAAGGACAATTGGTCAGTTCGTGCAGCGTCAGCCGTGCACGTCGATACGTGGAAATGCCGCCGCGGGCCCTATCGGTCTAATCCACAATATCGCTGTACAAATGCACAAAATAAATCTTTTTACAGGGCATACATAGAGATTGCACTTCAGTGGGTTACATCAATAGATATTATTTCCAATATTGTGCGCTAAGTTTCAATATTTCACATTATTTTGAGCATTTCAGACAGCTGTATCTTAAATAAAGCATATAGTTTTGCTATTGACAGAGTCTGACGTCATTGTGCTTGTAACCGTCGAAGTCTAAACGTTCATTCGTATCGAAGAATAGAAATCAAAGACACAACAACAAATAAGTTAATACAATAAGTTATATATCTTCAAAACAGAAACTTTGTTTCTTACAATATATAAAACTAAAATAAACACGAAGCAACACTCTAAATTAAGCATAGGTATAATAAAATACTCTAAAATATGGAAAACAATACGTATAAAATTGTATAAAATTTGTGCTTTGCGTTCTTAAAATGTTGCCAATAGCAAAACTTGGCACTGAACTGTCCGCTCAATTCACTCAGCACATTTAAACCCAAATGTACAATATATTACAGTTGGTATAAGCTTCGTGCAAAAAACATCGGTTACGGTTTTTACAATTCACATTTCGCATTATTTTACGGGTTTCTAGTAAAAAAAGTTTATATCAAATGCATCAAAAATGTTCTTAAACAACTAACGTAGTTACTATTCGATCTAGCCACATATGGAATCATCATACATGGATAATATTAGGAAGAAACCAAATATACCAGACCATTGCGTACACAAAGCTTACAATTAAACGTAAAACATTCTGCGTGAAGTCAATTCTTGTAGAAAAACACCATATATTTAAATATAAACAGCTTACATAATAACATATATTCATGTAACAAAAAAATCCAATGTACAAAAGTAACGAAATATTTATTTTTAAATACAATAATAAAATCTTTCAAGCTAACAGAAACGGTAATGGTATAATATAATTTATGCGTGATTAGTATTGTATCGTTCATTAGTGGTAGAGAGATTATCGGGGAGTCGCTCAGCCCTCCGATTGTTCTCGCGGCACTGACCGTTCTGCAGACACTGGATGCATCTGCGCTTCATCCATCCTCATCTCACTCATCTCGCAAGTATCGAGTCATCACGAGACCGACTTATCGTTTACCACAACTTCAATAAATACGTAACAGTAAGACAACCCTCGCTGCCGCTGCCGCCGCCACCGAGTCTTGTCTCGACCTTCGGGGATGACACACGCGTCTATTCATTGGACTAGTTTGTTCAAATCCATCCGTCTGGACACAATTAAAATGTATACTAATGTAGAAAGATATTATGGCAACAAACTTTACAAAAATCCTAAAACAATGACTAAAAGCAGCTCATGGTAAGGCCAAGACTCACCATAACTTTTAAAATGCACAATTTAATATTCACCGATACAGACACATACATAAATTGTGAATAACTTCATCATAAAAAAACATGTCAAAAAACCTGTGGCGGTTGAAGCGATCCATCCGGATCGAGAACGAATGTTCGCCGGCGCGCGTCCTCACGTCGTCTACGCGCACCGTCCTGATTCTAGTATTTGGATTAAATGACTTACAATCTATCCTTACATTCTCAATTAATGTATTAAGTTTGAAATAAGTTCGTTCACCCGATCTCAGTTCGTGAATTTACATACACATTCTGTTGTGGAGTAATGATGTTTATATTATGTGTTTTACACACAATCACAGATTTGTGTCAAAGGGTCTCTGGTGTTGCTTAGACCAGGTTGTACTCCTTCAGGTTGGACTGTAGGATGGTGTCCTTCACTGCGGCGAACACGAACCGAATGTTCTCGGTATCTGGAAACAAATTTAAACACAATTGTACATCGTGTATAAACGCACATTTTTCATATGCAAACGGTATCGACACTGTACTTCTTAAGAAAACTATACACGATTGCTAATGTTATGTTATGTGATAATAATACCCATCTTGAAATTATTGCTGAATCATTAAAATATGATGATATAAGATTTCCGGTTTCTACTAATCAGATATTCGTATATAATGATATCCAAATTGAAAACAAATACAAAGTCAAACAGTGTCCATACATTGTTATTTTTAAATCGAATAACATAAAATCTTATAAAAATAACTCACGCTAAACGGAAACGGCGCCCTCATTCCCCACGATCCATTTTATTTTTGGCGTTCAAAATTACTGCACTTGCAAAAAATAACTGTATTTTTAGACTTTAACATCTGACCTACTTTTTATTTTAAGTCCGTGGTTATTATGATAATGTAAGCATTAGATACGAACAAACAGGTGTTTAAGGTAAACTTAAAAAAATAAATTATATTTATAAGCAATGTATAACATTATAAATTTGCAATTCATTTCACAATGTTAGAGGTAAAAATAAAACATGCAAATACATTACAAAAATAGAGGTTTAATACAATTTTTTAAGGCGTTAACATATAGCAGTGAAACAATAAGGTTAGTATTACACTTATGCCAAATTGAACTCTTTTAGAGCCGATTGCATTATTGTATCTTTGACGGCGCAAAACACAAGTTTAATATTTTCCGTGTCTTTAAAAATATCCAAGGCAGCATGCAAAAAATTAAAAATAAATAAAAGTATATGCAAAACAAACACAACACATAAACAAAAACTGCATTGTTAGGTTAATAAGATAAATTAAATTTAAAATTTAAAAATTTACGAGAGGAAAAATTATAGTCGTATGCGGTATAAGTGATAATTTTTATAATACGCAAAGCATGCGTGATTGCAAAAATTAAAATATTAAAAAGGTTAAATGAAAATTTGTTAATCACTCTAACCTAGATTAAAGACAAAGGAAATTAATTATTGTATTTTTTATTATATTTAATTTTATTATTATTCACATAGACCAGTGAATAATTGTACTTCTTAGAAAGAAGCACACAATAGGGTTGTCAATTTTAATTGTCATAATATTACAACAATCGGAAACATAATAAAATATAACTAAAAAAATGTATTAGATACAAAAAATACACAAATAAAATGCGACAAATAAAGCTTTCAAACACACTAAACCTGTGCAAAGATACAAACATTAGCCCAACTAATAAAACACAGCGGGGAAAGTGCAGATCTCAAGCACTTTTTTCTCCATATGATGACCGATTTCATTTGGCTTACGTTAAGATCTGTAATCGTCCCATTAAATGCAAGCATAAAACATATTCTTACCTCAACCTCCATGCAAAGCGGAACTTCGAAGGTAATTATGTAGTAAAGTTTGTGATTATGATACAAAAAAATATCCATGTCCCTCCATGGCCATTAAATATTACGAAAACTTTGAAAAAACGTTGGTATGCAGTAATTTTGAGCCTTATACAATTCAAGTCAATTATTGAAGTTATTAACATCTAAGAATATAGTTACAAAAAAAAAGTTTTGCAGGCAATCTTCGATTGAATCTTCTGTCAAAGTAAATCTATACCAACTGATGGAATAACCTAAATCTTTTATTGCAAGTGTCTCAAGTAAACCTTACACAATACTTTATCAAGGACTCATTGGTCTGCGGTGGAATAGTTGAGTGACATCTTGAAGTCCTGCGCTTGAGCCCCGATTATGCCAAGAGTCCGTCTCGATGGGTAGGACCGAAGTGTCTGATATTCTACCACGAAGCAGTAGTAGATATTCTACCACGAAGCAGTAGTATGCAAACACTACTGTGCTAAGGCGTGAATAGCACTGTAGCTAGTGAACTTACTGGACGAACGAGACATAAGAAATAAAGTCCCAGAAAAAAAAAAATTGACGAGCGCAGTGCATTGTCCAGCAGGACGAAAATGGTGACACTGCAACTGGCGTTACGCTTGTCATAAGACCCACGGCAACTGTCCGGTAGATGGCAATAGATTCGTCCCATATTAACATTTGACAAAACATAACTGGCGAAACGTGGGTGTAAACATATATCTGCCACCTCTGGGAGAATCGGCGTGACCTTTGACCACTAATCTCACCTGATAGCAAGTGATGACGTGGTCGAAGATGTAGTTCAGGCTAACCTGGACTAACTGCCTCTCAAGGACAGCTGTCAAGAGACACGATCAGGGGCTTGGTGTTAGATTTTCTAATTGGCCACTCGGGCGGGCACTCGCAAAATGCCCTTCCACCATGCAAGACGTTTATCACTGCCTACGCTATCGGGCGTATACTGGAGGTGTATTTTGGCCAAACTTTAGGCAAATATTTGATTACACTATGTTCTTCAATTGCGAATCTCCTTGCAGTGTTCTGGGTTTTATACAATAAGCATTTGCATATCATAATATACCCAGTTTCGAGTTCCGTCTGTGTTATCTATCAGATTCTTCCTGTCTTGCTTTAGGAATAAACTCACGAACAATAATGTCCTTGATGTCTAAAGGAATATGGTCTAAACTTACCTGTCGCGCAAGTAAAGTGCGAATAGATGATCTTCTCTGCATCTGGATTCAAATCGACGAACATTCGCAGGATGAATTCGCGCGCCGTGTTCGCGTCGCGTTGGGGACCTGATGGAATGTACAACACTCACAAATCTAGCACAGCTACTGTATACTTAGCAATACTATACTAGCAGAGTATTACAATACTAAAACCAAGATTGCTAGTTGTGATTTAATATATATTTGCATTTATCTGGCGTATGTTATTCTTCCGACCAAGTAAGTAAACCAAATAACATTTTTATTTTTAATTGAAAATATTCTACTACATCGATTTTAAGGTATATTCAAACCGTCACCAGCATTTCCTTTCTTTTTAAATTTTCTATCGAGGATAAGAATTTTTATACAAACAATCTTGGTCTTAATCAATACTTTTCATATTGATTAAAAGTTGAAACACACAATGCTTTAGCACAGTTTTTAATCGCCGTTTAATACATTGAAGCAAAATTAATATTCTCTAAGGTATGTATTTCCATACAATATTAGATTTTACACAAGTTTCGCAGCACTGTCTGTTTCAACGAGTATATCTTTAATACCTTACTAAATCACTCAAATATCTATCAGGATATTAACTTCATTGATGTAATGAAAATAACCTATTAAAATTGATCAGGTAGAAGGCGAGATTCTGGAAGAGTTTTGATAATAATGTATACTATTCTTTTAATAGTTATTGTTTCTTTTTTATATTTTTCACGGTTAAACGTCATCTTTAATAATTTTTTTCGGTTTTAGGTGTAAATTACGGAATCATCAAGGTAACACGAGCAATAAAATTTTCCCTTAAAACACAATAGATATAGCTCAAACAACACATTCTAAAACTAGCGTTTTTGCAACAATAAGGTAACGCGTATCAAACACATGAAATTATGACAAACATACTAAAAAGACATCTTAATTGTTAAGAACACAGCTTTCTTTGACGTCCATAGTTCAAATGTATGAAACACGTAAAATGAAAAGGCACATATTATGCTGATATACAACCTTGGTTGTAATCAATGAAATGTATGGTATCCATCTGCTATGTTGCAGTTTTTTCTTTATTAAAGAAGCCCCTTTAATCAAAATAGAATATTTGTCATATCATGTAGTATTTGATACATTGCTGGCCATAAAGTTTCTAGCCTACAATTTCACAAGTGTATAATAGCTTATAAAAGCCAATGTGTAGTATTCAATTCAACCTGTCGCCGTTGTGAAATGCGAATAGCACGCTCGCTCCGGATCGGGGTTTTCTTTCAGATATTTCTGTAAAATGTAGTCTAAGGCCGGTGGTGCGCTTTGTTTCGGACCTATTTTAGGGACAAAGAACTTGAAAAAATAATGTACAACTGTACGACAGACATACATTATATTTCATGTGAAAACCACCTACTGCTGATGTGGAATATCGAATACCAAAAATGAGATTCTCTAGTCCACGTGTATATTATCATCGTTGAAGTAATAATAATAATAATATTATATATTAATCAATATATAGGATATATAGGAGCACATTGGTTTCGAGCCAACGGTTAGTGGCGGGCAACAACACAAACCCTATTCTCTCTTGGTGCATAATGAAATCCCGTACTTAAATGGTCCTCTGGGGGTGAGACGGGGAGCAAGGAAGTATTAGAGGACATTAAGCCGGAACTAACTCTTAGAATCTACGCAATTAAAACTGAGAAAAGCCGCCCAAGGAATACGGAGTGGAAAAAGGGTAAGTCAAGGAATTGACTTATCTGAGTAACTTTACGATCCGTCTGGGTGGGAGGCGTAGCAGACACAAACCTCAGCACACCTCTCTACGCCCTTTAGCCATCCACACCTAAGTAGCTCCTTTCGTTACCAATGCTGGAGGCTTTTACATTTTTATATAACACAGAAATAGCAAATGCCGGAATGTCGTTTGATAACCGAATTAACAAACTATGAACAGTTCATAACAAAAGCCATATATTCACTCATATTTGCATAAGCTACAAATCAAAATGTGGTCTATACACATTATAGGATAGTAAAAATACTACCCTATAATGTGTTTAGAATCAACAGAAACCAGAACTGACTTCTCACACTGAAAAACGTATAATGAAATGTCGGATTCGATGCCATAAACACAATATGGAGCTCAGTTTTCTATCAGTATGGCCATCAACAAATGACCGGTTTGATTCTTTTGAACACATACTCATCGTTCACTGGGCTAATTTGTGGGTGCAAAGAATAACAGATACCGAAACAAATGATTTATGTGTAGACATTATTAATCAATCTGTGGTGACAGTTCGCGAAATCACAAGAATCATCTTGAGACCTTTAAATCACGGCTCTTCACATACAAGGGCCGACAGATAAGTCCGAAACCTAGGACGATAACTTTTTTATCACCTAATTGTTCATGGGACCCAATACTAATTCAAGGACTCAGTGGTAGTATACATAACAGCCAACAAGCAAACTAGCTTAATTATCCGTTCAATTAACAGCCTAACCTTTTTTCCTAAACGGTTCTACTAGCGGCCTGAATGATATTCAGCCGTGGCGTCCAATACAACATTTAATGTACTGGCTGACTTCTTGATTAAAATAGTCGATTTCTTCATCGAAGCTTCTCTGAATCTCGACCAAACCAATGACTGAAAATTCTTCTTCTGGCGTTGTTGTAGTCCCAAGTAACCTAACGCTCCTACTTGCTCCGCTCCTCGTAGCATCTATGTAAAGCTTTGCCCGAATCTTAACTTATTAATAAACAAAAGTATTTCTTTTATCAGAATAATTAAATATAATCAGTACTAATATTATAAATGCGAAAGTAACTCTGTCTGTCTGTTACGCTTTCACGCCATAAATAATGGACCGATTTGAATGAAATTTGGTATGGAAATAGTTTGAAACCCGGGAAAAAACATATGATAGTTTTTATCCCACTGCGTAAAAAGAGTTTAATGTTTTTGCGCGATAACCGACATACGGGCGGGCGGAGCCGCGCCCGGAAAGCTAGTTAAATATAATACTTAAATGTCTAGGCTAGGCAAGTAGTTAAACGTTGTACATCATTCAAGAAGCTAGTTGAACGGCACCTTTTCTTAAGAAGACTAGGCTGTTAAATGAACGGTTTATTAAGCTAGTTGGCTCTGACATATACAGTGGTGGTCAGATAATTAGAAACAGAATGACTTAGAGGTGTAAATTGCATTTTATTTTGCAATTCACACCTCTAAGTCAATTTTAAAAATTATTAATAACATTCTGTGTACAAGTACACAATAAAGACAATTAAGCATGGCGGTGGAAATGTTAAAGTGTGAGGATGTTTCTCTGGATATGGGGTTTGTCCGGTGAGGAAGATTCAAGGGCAAATGGATCAATATCAATACAAAGATATCTTAAAATAAACAATGATACCTTATGCCGATGGAAATTTACCAGTATCTTGGATTTTCCAACACGATAATGACCCCAAACTTACAGCAAACAGCGTATAAGTATTTCTCAGAGAACAATCGGTGACAATGTTGGGGTAGCCTGCTAACAGTCCGGATTTAAAACCGATAGAGAATTTGTGGAACACGGTGAAGAAAACACTATCAGATAAATATATCACTAACATGAACCAACTTTACGACGTATTTGTTGAAGTTTGGTAGGGTATTGCAATGTAAACGTGTCAAAAATTGATGCCGCGTCGTTGTAATGCTGTAATTGACAACAGAGGCTACCCTACCAAGTACTAAAGTACTATTACTAGCTATGAATGTGTTATTCTTAGTCTTCTTTAACTTTTATCCAAAGTACTATAATTTGTTACTATAATGTAAAAGTTTGAAGTATTTATTTCATATGTTTCTAATTAGATGTCCAGCAAATTTAATTCGCTTTAAATAAATATTGTTTTTTTATAAAAATTACCATTGGTTGTTGTTAACTAAATTTATACTTTTATACTAAAGAAGAACCAACGCTTCCACATAAACACTTCAAACTATTCTTTTAATATAATAGTTAACAAGTTAAATGTTTAATAATAATGGGAGTGCAGTTTGGTGTTTCTAATTATATGACCCCCACTGTATATATATAACCTGTTCCTTTTATCTACCTATCGGATAAATTAACATCACAATGTCTACTGCAACTGAAAAAAAATCGTAATTTGGAGCTGTGCGCCGTGGGCAAATCCTTCGATATAGAAAGAAAGATGATTAACGACATTTTAACCACATGATATCGGATCTTCCAGATTCTGGGCAATATTATACAATAGTCGAAAATTTTTACTCCGCTTATTTATCGCATATGCCAACAAGGACGAGGGAATTGTGAAGATGTCCCTCGTCTATGATAGGCGACTGGTAACGGTAGTGAATGAGGAAAATGTCCCAAAGGTAATTAAAAAAGGTAATTAAAGAATCAGAAGGAAGATATCAGAAGAATTCAAGATAAGCAAGGAATGAATCTGAATTATTTTAACATTTGCAACAACACAAGTGGGTCGACTTCAAAGTATCAAGTATTTTATTGAACTAGCCGGCGATAATCCAGATGAAATTTTGTAATCGGATCGTAACTGTGGACAGAACATGAATATGCCAGTGTAATACACAAACAATATACTATGCACTAGATTAAAATTGGGAAAAAGTTGTCGAAGTTGACCATTTTCGGCAATAGCAAAGGTTTTTTGCCCATCATTTACATGCCTAAAGTAGACTTCAATGAATAGTAAAAAAATTTAAATTTTTTGATGCAGGGACGTAACGAAATCGTACTGAAAAATCACTTCTTTTGCATAACAACGCACCCGCTTACACAGCGCGGATTGCCAGGGAACCCCTGCAAAACACTAGTTTCTTCAAAGAAAATCGTATCTTTTTTTTTAACTAAAATAGGCTCACTAGGGCAGACACTTTTCAGACGACCATACGATAAGAGCGGCTGTAGAAAGAGTACTTATGTAAGTTGTAATGTTGTATACTAGTGTTTTGTTATTAAAGGCATACTGTCGGTATAAAATATAATTATAATGACATTGGCACAACTTCAAATAAATAATCTACGGAATTAAGTTCTTACATTGACAGAGTCTTTGTTTAAGCTAATTGGATATAGAATCACTAATAAGATTATCGCCAGTGTGTGTCAAGAACGTGACCTACCCTAGGATTACTGTCAAGGCGCAACTTATTGTGGGGTGTCGCATGATATATGTACGATGTGAGTTTATTTATACCTTTCATTACTGCAAGTACAAAGAAAATTATTCAATCTTTGAATTCATATCTGCGTATTGGTTCGGTTTGATTTTCGCGAACTTTATTTAAAACGAAAGCAGTTTGAACGAGCTCCGCTTTTTAGTTCTGCTAAGGGCCGGCGCTGACTGACAGCGCGGCACGGCACAGCACGCTTCAGCATCCTGATGTATACTGTGGCATGCTGGGGCATCCCGCAGAAAGCCCGTAGCGTATATTCCCAAAGATGATGGTGTCATTATGATTTTATGGGATTTAGTATCAATACCAGTTCTTGCTGAAGATGAAGAGAAACAAATACGAACTAATAAGTTGAATATATTTACATAACTACTCGTGTCGTGGCACGACTTACCGCTACATGACTCGAGCAGCTACGGTTGAGACCGTATCGAAATAAAGTATGTAATATGATTTCTAAAATCATTGTATTAAGAATAAAAATGGCTTGATGAGGAATAAAATCCTTTGCCGTACTGCGACGTCAGTCAGACTAAGAACGAACTTAAAAAAGAGTCGGTGTATACGAACCGTTGTGTCTCCATAACACACTAATTTCGGAAGACGGTTTTCTTTTTTATATCTAAAAGACACATACCGTCGTATTCTGGGAAATAGTCGACCAGATGCGAATACATGATCTTCTCTTCAAGCAAATCCTTCTTGTTTAGGAAGAGAATGACCGACGAATGCTGGAACCACGGGTAGGTGATGATAGTCTTGAATAGCGCCTTCGACTCTTCCATTCGGTTCTGGAAATTAAATTTTCGGAAAATTAGTATGACCCATATCCAATTTTGGCATATTTGCTTTAGTGGCAGCGCTTTTACAGCTCGCAGGTCTGGCTACAAGCCTCAAGTCGAAAATCAGTTGCCAAGTAATTAACGGTGTGTTCCGGCTGCTGGCCTTAACTTTCCATTCTAAGCTAAAGCCTGGTTACCATCTTCAACCATATAATTTACCAACAGGGGAGATAGTGGTCAAAAGCTGTAGGATAGCTCAGTTGTATAGTTATGGTTCCCAAAGTTGCGCGGTCTATATTCCACCATGATAAAATGCGGGAGAATCATCTAGTCAAAAAAAATTAAGGTAGTGTTAGTTATATGTACTGTATCATGTAATCCCCACGCTTGTCAGGGGTCTTAAGGATCACATTTTAAGATATCAGTTCATCAGAAGGCGCCGTTGGCCACCTTCTGGTATTTTACCTTTAGTCGCCTCTTACGACACCCACAGGTAGCAATGGGGGGTGACATTCTAGCCCGGCACCCCACGGAGCTTAGTCAGCTAACGAATAAATATGTAAAGAGGAGCAAATCTCATACAGTTACCGCTTTGATTTCGTCATCAAGTTCACATTTAACAAGTCGGTTCCATTTTTTGATAAAAAAAAGATTTTCACTCTTTTTAGTGAACCTTTTTACTTACAGGTTCGATTTTCATTCATTGTCAACGACTATATTATCAAGATCGGTAAATATTTTTCAGTTATTGGAGTGTAACTCAAAAACGGTTTTGATAAAATTTAAAATGGGACCTAACGACAAGCATCAGCTTTCTAACAAAAAAAAACAATTTTCAAAATCGGTTCACCCAGTCAAGAGTTTTGAGGTAACAAATATAAAAAAAAGACGAATTGAGAACCTCCTCTTTTTTTGGAAGTCGGTTAAAAACGTGTACAATCTTCCAAATTTAAATGAATTAGTTAATTTATTTGGCGCTAAGTGATTTCTTCAAATATTTGTTATTATTTCTTTATATATTTATTCATAGGCCGACAATTTACGGGAATGGCTTGAATACAATAACTTTGTGAGTCGTGGGAATTGAACCTTATGATCTGACCGTCAGACCTGACCATTATGCCAATCACAAACCAGGGAACAAATAAATTCATCTTACATAAAAACAAACTGGACTCTTAAAATATGAGCATACAACAATAAAATTGGTATATTCCAGGTTAACAATTAAAATATGTAAGTAATACATTATTTTATAGTTAAAATCATTATCAAATAAAAACCTACCCCCAATTTCTGGAATGTTTGTCAAAGTAAAATCAGTTAACAGATTGAATACATAACTGCTGCGGAACTAAACTGGACTGCCGCGCAACAGGTCCATGGCTCGAATCCCTCCGCGGGCTTTAGCTTCACCGCATGGTAGAAGGGCATTTTGCTAATGACCGCCTGGCTAGCGACCACTCTCAAGTAGAAAATCTGTCGCCAAGCACCTAGCGGTGTGTTCCAGCAGCTGTACTTGAGAGCCAGTAAATCTAGGTTAAGCTTGCTAACAACACCTTTGACCACATCAACACTTACCATCAGGTGAGATTGTGGTCAAAGGCTTACATAACAGCAACAAAGATAATATTAAAAAAGAATACTGAACGGTCATTGGTCACCTGTCGCGTTATTGAATATCACTGACCTAGCAGCATACAGTAAACTTATCTAGACTTTGACAAACATTGCAGAAACTTGGGGATGTAGCAGGTGTATCTGAGTGTTCTTATTCAATATATAAATTTTTATATGTAAATTACTACTTACCTCATTTTCAGATTCGAATAAAATTTGATCATATTCACTAAGGGCTACTAAGAATATGATTGAGGTGACGTTTTCGAAACAATGAATCCACTTCCTTCGCTCGGATCTTTGGCCCCCGACGTCCACCATTCTGTAGGATATATCATAATAGAAAATACAACATATTTGGGAGATACATCATTAAAACATTCATTCTTAACATTTGAACTAGTAGTTATAAGTATTGGACGGGATTGGCATTATAACTCGTGGCTGCGAACAATATAAATTCAATGAAAAATTTAGGATAAACAACAGTATTTTTTTAACGCAATGAAGTCAGTCCGTTCAAATACTAAATAACTATAAATTCAATTAAACATTGCACCGAGATTAGTTTAACTAGGAGACAGTATTCAGTTAGCGAATGGTTAGGTCACAAAATTGTATTGCTTTATGAGTAGGATAAAATAATATATTGCACCAGTGTAATTTGTTCAGGGAGCAGGTTTGTTGCCCGGAAACAATTATATTAAGAGCAAACAGGCCAGCTGAGTTCTTACTTATCAAAACTCTCCATCTGCATTGATTGATAACTCTTACAATATAATATTACAGCTTCAGCGTAAGCCTAAAAAACTAGGTCTGCATCAAAAATATTATATTTCAGTATACGCCAATAACATCAATAAATACCAACAATTAAACTCTTGAAGCTAAAGCGTACGAAATGTGACAAACATGCAATTAATTAAACAAATACAGAAAGTGACTAGGCCAAAAAAGCATTACAGTATGAAGCTATGGATTCACAAGTATATGGAATTATTGTTACTTGAATTTAAGTTTGGACAGTGAGGAATATCAAAGGAATAATTGCCTCTGAATTCGTGGTATTGTTAGTACTATAATGTTTATGTAAACAAATCGACAAAAATGAATCGAGAAGTAGATAGATGAGTATATCTCTGCGAAAACATCCGTTCAAAATTGAGATGGATTACGTGTAACCTTGACAGATAAAAAACGATATTTTAGTGACGTCGAACTGCTTGCTGTCTTTGTCACATTGTATTAATAATAAAAGAAAAAGCATGCGAGAATGAAACCAGCAGAAGCCTGGTAAAATAGTTTACTATTCTGCAGATTGGATGTAGTAGAGATATTAACTCTACCTTAGATACCGATTAGAACGGCAATGTTGTATTAAAAGTTTTAACAAACATTATGTGAACATTTTTGTCTCCTAGTCTTGCCCACAATAAGCAAGACGCATGCATTAGAAAATTAAACATTGCACACCTAAATATCATGTAGCTTTTTTTCTCAATTTTTGGCCGTTCCTCATTCGGAAAACATCCGCAAAGTGATTTAAGTTGCGGACTAATAATATCAGTTGCGGCCATTAATTCATCTCTATAAAATGAAATATTAAATTCAATTATGTTTTGGCAGTATAAAAACATAGCTGAACAAATTTACCGCAAGGCGAACAACAACCCCAAAATTTGATAGATATTACCAAATATGGCTAAAAACGCATGTAAATACGATGTGATAATGTCAGAATTAAATAACTTGTTACCCTCTCTATAAATTGGCTTATAAATATACCTGCCAGCAACAAAACATACATTAATAACTAAAACACAGGAATTAACTAAACAATATCCAAACCATCAACAGTCAAACAAATTGCTTAAAAATCTAAGAAATGTGTGCAAATCCGTAGACCAGGTGAAATACATGCAGCTATATTTTGCCGTACAACTCCATCACCAAACATTATAGTACCTGTACAGTAAGTGAACTTAAATTATTAAATCCATAAAAATAATGATTTATATCCAAGCAACGTTGCGTGCAAGCGGAAGCTCAAATACGCATTATATTAAGAAGGCAAGAAGAAAGCGGTTAAAATAAGAGATTCACAATAGGATAAAGCCGGTTCTCGAAGGAGTTTTAATGGACGGAGTACGGAATCAACTACTATGGTACATTAGGGCGAACAGCTTGTGCTTTCACAATCTTAAAAGGTTTTTCTAATATCTTGGTTAAAATTAGCTATAATATGAAATTGAACTGCTTTGTAAATAAAAAAAATTATATATAGAATAATTACTGGAAATGTAAAGACAAGTCTTGCAGAAATTGGTTTCTAACTACTTAGCTCTTTACTCCACACAGGGCACGCGTTGGAAGGTAGCACTCATCAACGGGTATATATGGCCACGCCCAGGGGGTAAGAACATACCTAAATATGATCCCGTCAAGATCGAAAGGATATTCAAGAATGCCTGTGGTCGGCTGTCGAGCACGCAGAATGTCCTGCTCGGTAGGCAGGTAATCATCCTTCTCGATTCTCGCCAAGTCACTTAAATAGCTGAAATCCATGCACTATAAGCTAAGATGCACATAAAAACACATCCGAGAAACATGACCCACAACAGACATGCACCACGAAGCAAAGCATGCACATTTATAACAATAGTTTTACCGAAATCGAATCTCCTCCAAATCGAACGGGTACTCTATAATACCCGTTGTGGGAACTCTCACGCGCAGTATGTCCTGCTCGGTCGGTAAGTAATTTGGTGCCGCCACGCGGTCAATCTCTTGCAAATAGCTACGGAACAAACGATCTTTTCAATACAACGTTACAAAAAGCCAATCGAAATAAAAACAGTTTATGTGATTCCAAATTGTAAACTAAACAATAAACTCTTTGATGCAACCAGATTGATCTGAATTTCATGTCCCTGTAACTATTTCAAGACGGCACTGCTTGGATAGGTTTTATCAAGTAGTGTTCTTTGCCAAATTGATTGAAGGTTTAACGATGGCATGGGGACTGCTGTGCCACGTGTAAGATTCTACTTTCCATTAGGTTATTACTAAAAATATTCCATACACTTAGTGTATTGTGTTTAATACAGACAATGACCTCATTTGCGACAAATGGCATAGCTTGTAATTGTTTGATACGCAAAATTAATTTCCTGTTCTGAGGTTTAGGAGATAAATGACTCAAAGGGAAGCCAGTGTTGCAAAATTAACGATAATCCACAATGTCGAGATCGATGAAAATTGTTTCATATTATAAATAAGCAACCAACCGTCGGCATCGGCACAATGCCTCTTACTTCATCGCTAATCATAACCATTTAATTGGAACAGTGGATTCTATAGCTATTATTCACCTTTGTTCAGCATTTTCTAAAACACTGGCTAGTTTCCATCGTTTGTTTTTCTATAAGGAATGAATTCTGACAAAACTACCTATTAATTTAGAGTTCTGTTTGAAACCATGCCATTATGTCCCCACAGGGGAAGCCAGAAGACACGAAACACCCACATTTTGCCATATATGTATATCTTCATCATCAACAGCGATAAAGGCCACAGTTGAACAAATGCCTCCCCTGCCGCAGTGTAAGATAAGAGTTCTTCAGAAGGCGCCGCTGCCCATTTTCTGTGTTTGCTCCCTTCGTAACCTTTTCTGACGTCCAAAAAAAGATATGGGTAATGGTGCAATTGTAGCCAGGTACTTCACAGTGATATATGTACCATCTGCCAGGCTCAGTCCCAGACTCCGAACTGCTACTGGAAGTTCCTTTGTAAGAAAAACTAAATAACTGTCCGAAAAGACGATCGAACACAGGACCTCGAGATTCTAAAGTACTTTTTACGCCACTCTATCATCGAGGCAGTCTGAGAGATGGTTTTATTTTACTAGACATGAATTGCAGACGTAATCAATACCTACTATGTATTGATTTTAAAATGCTATTTATTCTTTCTAATGTGAAAATTTCAAATTAGTCCAGTGACAAGTGATATAAGAATTAGGAGTGGAGAAATGCCTATGTATTTAAAAAAGTTATTCCTCAACACTGAGGTGTAAAATCTCCCATGCCAAATGCTTCTATATCTCTTGTAATATGGGTAGTACATTGTCATCTGACGTACCAATTTTAACCACTATCGGAATCAGCATTTAACCACTATCGGTAAAAGTAGTCAACCACTATCTCACCCAATGCCTTTGCATTGTGGATTGTGTGTCCACGAGGGACCTGCTTGGATCCATACTCGACCATATAAACGATCGACGACATCTAGAAAGTAAACGATCAATCACTCTTGACTTGAAGACTTTCAGGTTATATTATTATAGATCAACCACAAATGCAGATATCCCAACGAAATCACGTGGTCTTAAAGCCTTCGAGAGTTCACATTATGTTATTAGTGTATTTTGTGATCTTTCCATGTAAGGTGTTCTACTTTTATGTATATGTTAAAGTGTTATGAATGAGTATTCCATGCAAGAAAACCGAGGATCGAACTCGGTACCTTGCAGTTGGAGGTGACATTTTTCCCACTGCACATTGAGAAGTCTTGTCTTCTGCTTCAGCGCTCTACAAGACTAAAGTTACCAGAGTGATATATAAACTTGCCATAAGAACTGTTGCTAAATGTGGCATAATACTTACTATTTGGCTGAGTCAGTGAGTTGGTACTCTCGTCTGCGATCGTAGCACTCTTGGATGCCAGCATCAGACCACAAAGCCTTTATAGCTTCGACGTATGGGCTCTCGAAAGTCGTTACACTCTCGAAGTCGATCGCTGATATTAACTCCGCCTTTTCCTGCAATTCAACATGATTAAACGTTACTAAGAACTATTGTGGCTAGTTAGTGCGACATTGCACGCAATTATCAGGGTTATATTCTAGGTCTTGCGTTATCTTCAAACGGTCGCTTCTACTATTAATGGGGGTGTCAATTAATTACATACGTGAAATGTTTTCTGTATTATTTGGACCCTTTTGTGAGAGACTATTATATGAATTTATAATTTTTTTATGTTCGTGTATTTTGCTACACACTGAATAACTAAGAGTAAAAACTGCTCAAAGGAGAGGAGAAGTATCATACTACTTTTACATGGGGGGAATTCCGTACATGGAGTATTCTGAATGATACACAGTGCCGCGTGTCAATAATTTGGGGAATACCGTGCCTGGAAAATATTTAATATTGCCTGTGCCTGGGATTGACATAATTAATACAAAATATTATCAGTAATGTACATCATACATGGAATTAAATAGTCGATATGCGATGGGGTCAAAAAACACTCTCCACCTTTGAATGACATTTTACGAGGTTTTCCCGGACCGCTCCCACAGAAGATATGCGGTACATTAGTAGCTGCACATCTCAAAAAAAACATCTGAGTACAGGACTGCGCTGACTGAGTTTATTGTTTATGTTACAATCAACATGACTAGGATGGAAAGCAAAGACCTCAGTAATAAAGATGTCTTAAAGGGATAGATGGCATTCACATAGCTTTTTTCTGACATTAATATTTCTCATTCACTCATTACAGTACAGTGATTGGAAGATTTTTCCAGAAGAAAAACATATAACCTACGTCATTTTGTTGGACGCCTATTGGTTCTGGACAAAATTACAATATCACGTCATTTTCGCTAACGCTTATTGGTCTATTTCTATAAAATGTTGTAGTAAAAACGATCCTTATTCTATGACATTATTTCCTTCAATACAATCTATCGAGTTGAATATTATGTGCTATGGATTATTACGTCATCGATGCAGCTGTTCAGGTATGTAAGCATGTTTCCCTATACGTATGTGAAGTTTTATTATAAATAACGGTACTATATAAACTTTCCGATATGATTGCTTCTAATAAAAGGATAACAACATAGATTGAACATTCCTGTGGTTCTCCTAATTTAAAAGTATGATTATAATATCCAGAGTATAAAATTTAACGTAACAAAAAATGTATACAACTGATGGACAGCTATTACTCTTGCTCGCACAGAGATTTTGTAGCAGATGTTTTATCAATGTGTTACATCGCGTCGCTTTTCTTTGAGCTCACAAAGTAATGAAGTATGACTACACATCTTTATGCCGCTTATTGTTAATAGAAGACGTGAAGAGGATGAAGATTTTTAAGAACGTGATTTTGCAATTAGATTGTAATTTAAGTCTTTTTAGTAGTATTTTGGGCGAACATGCACGAGGCCCACTTGATGTTAAGCCTATAACAGATGCATTTCGTCGTAAGTGACGAACTGCTCTGCGCCCGTCAACCTGAAACAGAGTTGTTAATCTCATATGCCTGTAATTTAACTTGGTTCTCAAGGACTGCTGCCGGAACACACTTTTAGGTTCTAGGTGACAGATTTTCTACTAGATGGTAGAATCTATATGGAACCGTAGACCTGTGGCACGGCGGTCTTTATTACCGCTCGGCTATTATTGCTTCAAAAAGATGGGCTACATTATTTTTGATGTAATTTCGTGACAATTTAAGTCTGTTCCCTGGTTATGGAGTACCATAGCAATAATTAAATCTCTGTATACACCACCTATAAGCGACGGACAGTATATGCATAAATTACAGTCTCATCAAACAAGCCTGGTACTCAGTAGCGAGTTGGCAACGTAACCGTTGCACGTTGCTCAAAACAAAAATCATAGTGTGTACGTGTGTTTGGGGGCAGCCTTATAAGGCACAAATAGCTTAGGAAAGCGAATAAAACAGTGCCTTATAAAACTCGAAGGCTAAATATTATTACTATTTTATATATAAAAATTACGTGTCACGTTGTTTTTCCGCGATGGACTCCTAAACTACTGATCCAATTTTAAATTTGATTTGCACACCGTGTGCAATTTGATCCTAATTGAAAGATAGGATAGCTTATATCTCAATTTATAGTCGTAATTATTATAACATTTCATAGCATAATAACATCTAGGTAATAATGCTACTGCAACGAGAGACACTTCGTCCGACATCTAAACGAACCCTGCGGATAGGTGGGCTCGTTGCTACAGCACAGATTACCTGGTCCGGTTACAGCGAATGTGGACATCACATACACACTAGAACCTCTTTACTGTAACAGCTAGTTACGTAAAGGCTATGCCAGTCTCCCAGTCCTCCTCCATGCTGACGATGCCGGAATGCCGCTGGGTCTTTTAGTGAATATACCGGTCTTTTACCAGGGAGTCCCACATACCCTCTCCATCCCCCGACGGGAGAGTAAGCGTAATGCATTATTCCCAGCGAAAAAAAAAGAGGTACGGTTCGCCGTAACCGTAACTAGCCGTAATCGTAGCTAGTCTAATGCCGGCATTAGACGAGCATGTTACATCTTCAACAGCATTGTCGCTATCCATCAGATAATATCGTTTCCAAACGCTAATAAAATTTCAATGAAACTTAATCAATATTAGTATGAACTGAACGAACAGTCGATCTTTACAAACGCTTTCATAAACGATTGTTGACATTTTTACAATGGGATTGGCTAGATTTTTTTTATGTGATTGTGACGGAACAAGCACGAAGCTCACCTGATGTTAAGCGGATTAACCTCTGCCTATAACAGATGCATTTCGTCATGAGATGAATTGCACTGCGCTCGTCACACTGAGACATACAGTTGTGAAGCCTGATGTGCCTGTATTTTTTCTAGCTCTCAAGGACTGCTGCCGGAACACACTGTTAAGTGCTTGGCGACAGATTTTCTACTTGAGGGTGGTAGCTATCCAGGCGAGCATTCGCAAAATGCCCTTCCACCATGTGGTGAAGGTGTGACGAAGCCGTCGGTGGGGGTCGAACCAGGGACCTGCGGCACGACAGTCCATAGCTATAACCGCTTGGCCATCATTTCTTCAAAGAAGATTGTTGAGCACAGCTGAACTGAAAATAATCAAACTTAGTCAACGAACGCTCTAATATACCAAACAAACTTACTGCATTGGACGGAATCCCATATTGTATACTGAGTAGTTCCATAGCGCGTATCATACTCTGCATGGCCATGAAGATGTTCTGGTACACGAGCTTGATGAAACCGCGCTTGTCATCGTCGCTGTAACCTGATCCGTGGATGATTCTCATCTGCTTGATGAACGTCGACTTGCCTGATTCGCCAGTGCCTGCGACAAAGAGATACCAATTACTAAACATTCCATGAATTCATTCAACGTTCGAGTGCCTGGTCCATTGTTTTGAACAGAAAGAATCTTCAAGAGAGAACTTTCAAGGAGCAGGCTCAGGCTTATTTTCGTACTTCGTACAGACACGAGAGAAAATCCTTCCTTGCACAGCTATGGTGCAGAGACAAACCCCTATATGATGCCATTCACGTTATCTTCACTATCGGGCACTAACAGCGATAGAGACGAATTACTTGGCATTCCATGAAGTCAGGTCCATAGCGTTGCAGAGGAAGTGGCTAGAGGGGCCTGGGACTTGCAACCCAGGGAGTAGGGTTAAGGGCCCCTTTACGATGACTTCAATGCTCCCCTTCAACGCTCGAGCCTCCTCCTCTACCTAACCAAATTTGGTAAGATCCTACGAATGCCGCCTTAGATATACATTCTATAATAGGATGGAAGTTACGGTTGAATTAAATTGTGAATAAAAATCTAAAAGAGACGTATCATGGATTTTTAGAGCATTTGTATAGGAGCCTTCATAGTTAATGTAATAGTACAGTGGTTGGTCCTTGTTTATGCAACGCCCCTCTTTTTACGCCAACTTATGTTGGTGATAAGACAAACAATATAGGTTTCCATGTGTCGGAGATCGAAGTTTATAATGTCAAAGATTGTGACAGTGAGTTCTGTAATCAAGTCCCTGCAACTGGTGTGCTATCAAAGATATCAAACATGTACTTAGTTTACAGGTGCGGCGCGAGGATAAGAAATAATAATATAATCAAGTCACAGTTATGCAAAGAATAGATTGCTATAAATTACTTTAGGAAATATAGTTCGTAAATAAGTTGTCTGTAAGCGTTTTATAGATGTAAGATACGTTGTACTCGAAGCTAAGTAGGTATACGTTTCCGTGCAGCTGCAGGGCAGGATATCCTCGAAAAGAAATGTAAGACAAGAATTCAGTCGGGTTTGGAAAGCTTTGAAAAACAACGTTTTAACCCGGACATCAAAACAACATTGTTTATCATAAAATTGTCTTGAGTGTAATTTTTCCGTATGTTTTTAATACCACAAATGACGGTGTCAATGTGGGTATACGCCCTAAGTACCGGGCTGATGCTGAGCTCCACAGAAAGAGCTGTGGAAGTCGTACATCGCGGGGAGAATACCGAACAGCAGCACCTTCTGTAGACATGTCATCTTAAACAGCGATGCTCGCGACGCTTTCAAAGCGTGAGGATTCTGGCAAACTATCACCTATTGGAGGGTGAGGGCTTTTTTATTAGATATATAAGAGAAACACCCAAATCAAGAGAGATCAGTTTAATTAGCATTTATTTAGAAGTTATCAAAAGTTATAAAAGTCCTCACCTACGCCATATTTTTAAGGAAGAGATGTGACACAATACTAAAAATGTTTTCATAGACAATAAGTTAAGTGATGTGCCTAATCGAACTATAATCGACTTCCAATATCCCGCCTCAAGTTCAAGTTTAATTTTCAAAATTATATAAAAAAAAATATACTTCGAACTTGTTATAAAATGTAACTATCGAACTTATAACTTAATGCACTGGCAACATTTGTGACATTTGGTTGTCAATGTAACTGTCAATTTTTCTTTGACACTTTCAAACTATGTTACAGATTGTCAAGAAGAAGAAGAAGTTATTCTATAACCATAACCTCTCATCACATATTTTACCAGTTTACATTTTAAACATAAATACTTTTCAATAAAAGAATACAAGCTATTAATAGTGATTATTATCTAGTTGCTACAAATCCTAGTTAAACTTGTAACATAAGTGCTTATCATATTTGTAAAAAAAAAAAAATACTTGAAACAATGTTCACAAAACATTTTGCAAAACAAAAACAGTTTTATATGTTGTTAAATCTATGAAAAACCTAGTAAACTACATAAGTAATCATGCCTAGCTTTGGACAATGACTTTGTAAGTATATCAGCCTTATTTTCTGAACTTGGTACATACTTAATTTTAATCAAACCTTTGTTTACAAAATCTTTGATAAAGTGTACTTTGATATCTATGTGTTTGGTTCTTTTACTGTTCTCATAACTTTCTATCATATGAATAGTACTTTGATTGTCTATATGCAATTCACATTTTAAGTTATAACTACATTGCAAATCATTAAGAACTCCATTGATAAACACTGTTTCACTTACAGTTAATGCAGCTGCTATATACTCTGACTCTGCTGTCGAGAGGCTGACTGTGGACTGCTTCTTGGAACTCCAGCTTATCAGATTACCTCGGTGGAAAATAGCAACTCCACTCACACTTTTGCGGTCTGATTTATTAGAACCAAAATCTGCATCTGAAAAAGCTAATAATTCATTATTGTCTGTTTTCTTGTATATTAGTCCCTTTTCTTTTGTTTGTTTCAGGTACCGAAGGACTCTCTTTCCTGCTTTCCACAATGATGCCGTTGGGCAGTGCATGTGTCTGCTGAGAAATCCAGCTGCAAATGCAATATCTGGCCTGCTAACTGTGGCTAGGTACATTAATGAACCAACAAGTTCTCTATATGGAATGTTAGTCAATGTTTCTTCTTTTTCATCAATATTAAGGCCAATTTCCATTGGTGTACTTATGCCTTTACAATTTTGCATATTGAATTTTAATAAAATCTTTTCAATAATTTGTGTTTGTTTTATTTCATACTCTTCTTTAGTTCTTGTGATTTCCATGCCTAGAAATTTTTTGATATTTCCCATATCTTTTGCTTGAAATTCTTCTTTTAATTTTTTTTATTATTGATTTTCCATTTCCAATGATTAATATATCATCTACAAATATCAAAATGTATACATCATTCGCTATGTATAGACAAAAATCGCTGAGTGATTGTTGATTAGGAAATCATTTAATCTTTCATTCCAACATCGTGGTGACTCTTTTAGACCATATAAAGCTTTCTGTAACTTCAGTACTTTTCCTTCCCTTTTTTGTAAGCCCTCAGGATATTTGATGTAGATATCTGTTTTCAATTTTCCATTCAGAAATGCTGTGGGAATATCTAATTGTTTTACAATTAAATCTTCTTGAAGTGCTTTATTAAGGAATAATCTCACAGTAGTCATTCTGGCTACTGGTGCATATACATTTAGAGTGGTTTCTTCCTGGAATCCTTTTGCCACAAGTCTCGTCTTTTTTGTGTTATCAGGTTTTGTTCTAAATACCCATTTTGTGTCTATTGCTTTACATCCTTTAGGTAAATCACATTCTTTCCATGTTTGAAGCTTTCGGTGAGCATCTAGCTCTGTCTCTATGGCTTCAGACCATCCTCCTTTTTCTAATGCTTCACTGTAGCTATTTGGGTCTTCAGACATCAATGCATATGCTATATTTGTCAAGTCAGAAAATTGATATCGTTGTGGTGGTTTTCTTAGCCTTTTACTTGTTTTAATAGGAATTCCTTGTTCATGTAAAATTTCTTCTTCATCATCAGTTACTTCTGGTTCACTTTCTTGTTCTTGATTTATGCTCAAAGGTGGTGTTTTCTGTGTATCTTTTATTTCAGTTAATTTCCTTGTTATTTCTCTATTAATGGGTGATTGTCGTTTTTCTGGTCTTTCTATGGACTGTTTAGGTTCATACTCTTCGTCTACTTCATAGTCAATGTATGTCTCTGTGTCTTCGTTTTCATAATTATATGTATAGTTTGTTTCATCAAATCGAACATCCCTTGATATTATGATCTCATTTGTTTTTGGATCCCATAGCCTGTAGCCTGATCCACTGTAACCAATCATGATCATTGGCTTAGCACGAGGCTCTAATTTGCTTTGTCTAGGTAGTATTATGCTCCACGCTTTTGATCCAAATACTTTCAAGTTGTCTAATTTTGATTTTCCATACCATATGTTGGCAGGGACATCTCCTTTCAATGCCTTTGTCGGTGATCGGTTTATTGTATGTGCTGCACATCTTATTGCTTCTCCCCATAGAAATTTAGGTAGATTTGTCTCCAATAATAGTGCTCTCACTTTATCGTTTAGTGTACGATTCATTCTTTCACATATTGAATTTTGCTGAGGTGTATAACTACAAGTTGTTTCTTGTATAATACCATTGTTGTCATAAAATCTTTTTAATGCTTCATTTACAAACTCTTTTCCTCTGTCTGTTCTGATTCTTTTTACATTTATACCATTATTTTTCAATATTTTAATATACTTTATAATGTATTCCTTTGCTTCATCTTTGGATTTCAGTAAATGTACTTCAGTGAAATGTGAATAGTCATCTATAATTGTTAGATAGAATCTTTCTCCATTTTGAGTTATCGGTGTAATTGGACCTCCAATATCACAGTAGATTAAATCTCCAACTCCTTTTGTATGTGGTGTTGGATTCGCGGTGAATGAGCACCTGGCACCTTTGGCTTCCATACACACACTACATCGTTCATTAGATAATGGTAGACCGAGTATCTTCATGCCACCATAGTTTAAGTGGCCCATTCTTCGATGCCATAAATTTGTATCTTTGTTCTCCATAACCAAACAACCATTTTTTATTAAACTCATTTTTACTGTAAACAGCTTCCCATTGCTTTGACTATTTACTTTAACTTTCTGACCGCTGATAGAGGTCGCTTTCTTATCAAATATGACTTTTAATCCTTTTTCATTTAACTTCATTACTGAGATCAGATTGTGTGATAACTTCTCAATTATTAAACAGTCTTCTATATTCACTATATAACCTTCTCTAGACTTCACTGATAATGAACCCATCTTTTTAGTTGAAATGGTATTACCATTAGCTACTTGTATTTTTATTTCCTGGATTTCTTTAGTATTGGTCATAAACTTTTCATATCTTTGGTTAACCATGTGGTATGAGGCTCCCGAATCGATTACAAATTCTATCTCACTATCTTTACTCATAATAAAGCTTTCCTTTGCTGCTACAAATGATATTTGTTTGCTATTATCTTTTTCTTCTCCGATGTGGGCACTTGGTTTTCTATATTTTTGATTACCTCGCCCCCGGTAGCTTCTTCCTCTATTTCCGTGGCCTCTCTTGCCCTGATTTGGACAATTTCTAGCTATATGGTTGGCCTCTCCACAGGAATAACATTTAAATGAATTTGTTTGAAACACGTATTCATTACTTGACATGGTAGGCTTTGTATTGTGACTTTTTTCTTTGAGCTCTGCATCTAATATTTTACTCTTTATAAAATCTAATGTTAGTTCTATGTATGTTTTTTCGCTTCCGGATCGCAAAGAGTCAGCTGCGTTGCTAAGTGCTCCAGTGATTTTATTCAAAAACTTGTGAAAAAGTGAATAGTTTTAAGAACAAAACCTTGTGTGAAACTCGCGAAGTGCTAGAGAACAGATATCGCATAACAACTCTAAAAGAAAAGTGTAGTAACAGTGAATAAATCGCGTTGCAACTTGTGAATTTGAGGCAATCGAGTGAAAACTCGGCGGCCATTTTATTACCGGCATACCAACACGCGGATTGTTCTCGGCCATAGACAACCACTTGCTCGGCTGTGTTGCGAACACTATAGTTATTCTAATTTCTTCATACAAGTGTGCGCCCAACCTAATCATGTCCACTGAACTGTCACCTGAAATGTCGCTACTGTTGTCAAAAATGACGGAACAGCTCAACCTACAAACGGTAAAAATAACAGAAAATATTACTGCAGCGGTGTTGCAAAAAGTGGATGAGAAGATTAAACCATTAATCCTAGAAAACGAACAATTGAAAAAAGAAGTCTCGAAGCTGAGTAAAAAGATCGAACATTTCGAGTCGTGCGATAGGCGAAACAACATAATCATACACGGCATCCCAGAGCCGATTGAAGAGAACCGTGAGGACTTGCTTGCACTCGTAAAGAGCACAATGGCTGAAATAAACGTCACACTTGATACCCATGATATCAACCGTACACAGAGACTGGGAAAAAAGGGCGAAGAGAAAGGCAAGATCCGACCTATACTAGTCGCAACCACGACATTGCAAACAAAAATTAAAATACTGGAGAACAAGAGAAAAATGAAGCCCACAACATACATAACACACGACCTTACACTGGAAGCCTTGCAAAAACAGATAATGAACAAACAGACAAAAAGGAAGAGACAAGAAACACCCAGCCCAGGGACCTCAAAAGGCACCCAAGGAGCAGAGCCTAAAATCCAGCGCACTGATGCCTTTCAGGTCATGCGGGCTAGAGCTTATTCACTCTCGGACAAAAACACCTACCTCAAAAATTAAAAAAACAACTAGAACCGGAATCATACAACAACATAACCTACAACAATATACTACACAACACAACCCAACAACCCAGCCAGCGTCAGTTCTCACTATGCTGCCGGTCCCCAGCCCGGATAAAAGAGGAGGGTTCAGCGATGGACTTACCACCCGTCTTGGTAAAAATCCGGTAAAGAATTCCACTACCACAATGCAAACCAGGTTGCTCAGCTCACAGCCAAACAGACATTTTATGCGCATTGGGACTTGGAATGTCCAGACAATGCTACAGCCAGGAAAAACAGTGGAAATTGCGAAAACACTAAGTAAATACAGATTAGATCTTATAGCACTTCAAGAAATGAGATGGGGGGGCTCAGGCTGTGTAAATGAAAAAGAATACTGCATATACTACAGTGGCGCTGAAAAGCAGGGACACTTTGGTACAGGTTTCATCATATGCAACAAGCTAAGACGCAGCATCTTGGGGTTTGAAGATATCAATGAGCGAATATGTAAACTAAGACTCAAAGGCAAACTATATAACACCACTCTTATATGCGTTCATGCCCCAACAGAGGATGCAGGGGATGAGGCCAAGGAAAAGTTTTATGATGACCTACACAGAGCCAGTGATTCTGTACCAAGGTATGACCAGTTTATCCTGTTAGGGGATTTTAACGCACAGGTTGGAAAAGAAGCAATTTATGCTGAAGTCACAGGCCAGAATTCGCTCCATGACAGGACTACTGAAAATGGCGAGAGGCTGTGCTATTTTGCTGCAGCCAACAATCTGTATATAGCCAGCACAAAGTATCCACACAAGTCCATACACAAAGCTACCTGGCGTGTACCTGGTAGGAACTTATTTAACCAGATAGACCATGTGCTGATTAGCAAGAGGAGACTTACAAATGTACTGGATGTCAGAACATATAGAGGAGCTAACTGCGATTCTGACCACTTCCTGGTTGTAGCCACCTTGAAACTCAAAACCTCATCGGTCCAAAACAGTAAAGGTGAAAGACGAGCTAAATGGGACACAGAGAAGCTTAAAAATAGTGCTATTAGCACATGCTTCAAAACAGAAGTCGCACAGCAACTTCGAGTCAACATGCCTGATAATGAGGTCAACAGTGACTGGCAGGCTATCAAACAAGCCGTAATAAGCAGTGCTAGAACTGTACTCGGAGAGAGACAGATAACAAGAAAGGAAAACTGGTTTGACAATGAATGTGAAACACTTTTAATGAGGAAGAACAAAGCAAGGCTGGAACTTCTGCAAAATGATACTGTACAGAACAAGCTTCTATATAAAACAGCAAGAGATATAAGCAGGAAAGTTGCAAGACAGAAAAAGCGAGCCCTAGAAAACAGAAAAGTCTTGGAGATGGAGAATATGAGACAACAAAACTCCTCAAGAGCCTTCTACAAAAGAGTCAATGAATTTTGTAAAGGTTTTCAGCCGCGTATGTTCGCATGCAAGGATACTGATGGAAAAACCCTAACAGACAAGCCCAGCATCATACACAGGTGGCAAGAGCATTTCCAGCAGCTGCTTAATACTAGCTCAGCAAACATTCATAATGAATTGCCTACATACTATGATGTTGAGGAAGACTTACCAAAACCAACCTTTGTAGAGGTACACAGATGCATCATATCGCTTAAAAACAATAAGGCGCCAGGGCTAGACACAATAACAGCAGAGCTACTGAAGCATGGCGGCCCTGCTCTAGAAGAAAGACTTTATATGCTCATAGAGAGAATATGGGAATGCGAGGAGATGCCTCAAGAGTGGCAGCTTGGTGTAATAACACCAATATACAAGAAAGGAGACAAATCTATATGTGCAAACTATAGAGGCATCACTGTACTTTCTGCTGCTTATAAGGTGTTCTCAGGACTCTTGTACTGGAGGCTGGTGCAGTATTCCGAAAGCATTTTAGGTGAATACCAGTGTGGTTTCAGACCCAATCGCTCCACAACAGACCAAATCCACCTGATGAGATTGACACTGGAGAAGGCATATGAATATGACATCAACCTACACCACATGTTCATAGACTTCAAGCAGGCTTTCGACAGCATTGACAGGAAGAGGATTCTCAGCAGCATGCTTATACTAGGAGTGCCAAGCAAGCTTTTACGCCTCACTGAGGCCACTCTGAGGGGCTCCAAAAGCATGGTGGCAATCCAAAATGACCTATCTGAACCGTTTGTGATCCATACAGGAGTTAAACAAGGTGATGCGCTATCAACCATCATTTTCAACCTGATCCTGGAAGCTATCACTCGTGGCCAGAACTTAAAGGGCCTTATCGACTACAACACCTCACAAATAGCAGCGTATGCCGATGACATAGTAATTACAAGTCGAACTCAAAACAGCATGATCAAGCACAGTGCTAACCTTGAGAAGGAAGCAACCAAATTTGGCCTGCAGATCAATGCAGCTAAGACGCATTATCTTGTCACTAGCCGACAGCCTACACAGGTAGAGGATGTGACTGTGCAGAACAGCTCTATCACTGGGGTCAACTGTTTCAGATACTTGGGCTCAGAACTGAATGCACAGAATTCTGTGGAAGAGGAAATTAAAGCCAGAATCACCGCCGGCAACAAGTGCTACTATGCGTGCAAGCAAATGTTGAGTAGCAAGCTTCTCACTTCCAAATCAAAAATGGCCATCTACAGAACAATAATACGCCCAGTGGTAACTTACGCGTGTGAAACCTGGACACTAACCCAAAAGGATGAGCAGAAACTGAGCGTGTTTGAAAGAAAAGTCCTACGGAAAATCTTTGGGCCACTGAGGGATGAAGATGGCGACTATCGCATGAGAATGAACCATGAGCTGGATCATCTAATCAAGAGCGAAACTATAGTTCGGTGGATTAAAGCACAAAGATTGAGATGGGCAGGACATTTGGTGAGAATGGAAGACAGCAGAGCTATAAAAATTCTCTCGAATTGGACTCCACAACAGTCACGACCACGGGGCAGACCAAGAAAGAGCTGGATTAACTGTGTGGAAGAAGACCTGAGTAGAATGGACAAACTCACAGCATGGCGGAGGACAGCCAAAGACAGAGCAAAGTGGTGGAAGCTGGTAGAGGAGGCCAAGACCCACAAAGGGTTGTAGCGCCGAAGGAAGAAGAAGAAGAAGAAGAAGTTCTATGTTTGATGTTTCTAGAGCATTTACAACATGCTGATATGTATCTTCCACACTCAATAAAAGTTGACATGCTTTGTCTTTTTCTTCTAACTTGGTTCCGTTTGTTTCTATCTCTCTTACTATTTTATCAAACTTGGTGAAGTGTTCTTCAACGCTGTCATTCTTTTTGCATTTCAGGCTCATTAATTGCCTACGCAGATACAAAGTTGATATTGTGCTTTTTCTTTCAAATATTTTTTTGAGGTTTTCTATCATCTCATGTGCCGATTTGGCGTCTTTGACATATTCCAAATGCTTGTCCGGCAGCGATTGAATGATTAGGTTTCTTGCCCTTGCGTCTTGTCTTGTAGCATCGGGATCAGCTTCATCTAACTTTGTTGCTTTTATGACATCTTTACAACCTTTCTCATCCAACGCAATCTCGATGCGGAATGACCAGTTATGGAAATTTCCCTTCTCTAACGGAGGGATTTTGTATATTTGCGCCGTCAACGCATTTATTTCCATGTTTCAGTTGTATTTTTATTCGATGTAGCTGAAAGAAAATAAAATCCCCAGTTCCCAACTCCCTAGCACATTTTTTCAAACTTCCTAATTCTACGCTAATCTTTGTCGATCTGACTGACTTTGGGCACTGGAGCCCATAACCTATTAGATATATAAGAGAAACACCCAAATCAAGAGAGATCAGTTTAATTAGCATTTATTTAGAAGTTATCAAAAGTTATAAAAGTCCTCACCTACGCCATATTTTTAAGGAAGAGATGTGACACAATACTAAAAATGTTTTCATAGACAATAAGTTAAGTGATGTGCCTAATCGAACTATAATCGACTTCCAATATTTTTTCAACGGTGCACGTCTCAGTTGTTGGTGTGATATGTCCACGAAGAGCTCTTACTTTAAACTGTAACATTTGATTGTTATTATTCGATTTTGTTGATGACATTTTACCTACTCGTGTAAATATTCCTTGACTTATACTCAATTATGGGAAAAAATTGCAACTGTTAACTGTTGCTGCATGTCATATTCAAAACATATGTTCACGTATAGTCAACATATACGTCCACGTATAGAAAAATTGGCTATAATTTCTACTTGCATAGACAGCTTAAATGAAAATATAAAACTGACTAAGCCCAACCCTGAAAATCTTTGAATAGTTTTTGGAGCCCGTGCCTATCAAGAAGATACTGAGTACGAGTTACGAGTACAAGAGATGGTAACGATTGTACATTCAGCACTTGAGGGGAAGGGTATGGAAGTATATATAAATAAAACTTTTTTTAATGAATAAACGTATGACAGCATATAATATAATGTAAAATTTTAATAAGTGAAAGAGTTTGTATGTCTAGGAAATTAATTTGCAATGAATGCTTAACGCACGAGAAATATGTTGAAAGACGATTGAATGCTGGAAATCAAGTGAACGGGTAACTTTCATCTTCAACTGAATAGTGTCCAAAAATCACAATTGATTGTGCATACAGGTTTATTAATGCCAATATAAAGGTATGTCAGTAAAAGTAAAGCATTACGGGAGAAGGATAAAGTAGAAAAGGGAAAAAGTCGCCTAGTGAACACACTGAAATCGAGTTGTCATCACAGGTCACGGTTTTTACTTCTGGTACTGGCCTGTCATTTTAGAAAAAAACGAACACCTATCTTAGAAATAAGGTATATTTTAGCATATATATTTTTACAATATAGCGGTTAAGAATAACGATAATCACTCCGTCCAAAACGCGAAAATGTAAAGAAGAATATGTTTTACAAGCATACAGTTTTATTTCCAAATCACAGATACTAGATACTGAATTTGTCTATTAATTTACATGGTTTTGAAGGAAATCCATGTCGATTGGAACCTGATGCGAATTTTGTTCCATCCAAAAATATCATTTTACTCAAATTACTAACGTGTGCAATTTTGATGCTCCGCAAGAATTGTAAGTAGATAAACAAGTCAAGGACTTAATCCTTAAATACACAAGCATTTATTTTTAAATAATATATGAGAGTACGTAGATTTTAAACTCAAGCTCAATTCTTGTTTTGGTAAGGCCACCTATCTGACAACATTGTATGGGCACAGATGACAGATTAAAAGTATTGGCTGACCTGTCCTTTCAGAAAATGTAAAGTTACTACATTTGCTGGTTATTCATGGCTGGCTAAATGAAATAGAAAGCCATGAATATAACCTATCTAGACGTTTTCCTTACAAGAATTCTTACCATTTAATTACTCAATCAACTATCATATTATATATCGAGGCCAGATTTCGAATAATAATGGAAAATATAAGTCTAGAAATTTAAATTCGCAATGATGTTCAGTTTATCTATTCCTTTGGCGATTCAGCACCGCAAGTACCGAACTTACCGATCGCTAAATTTGACGTTACAATCGTCTAAATTCGATAAAACGCAACCATTTTATCGAATTTAGACGATTGTAACGTCAAATTTAGCGATCGGTAAGTTCGGTACTTACGGTGCAGATGCCGTAATACCTACGTAAGATGGAAATCTTAGTTACTAATTAAGTCTAGAATATTTGTCAATTATTATGACACTTAAGGACATATACCCGCCAGCCAAAGTGTGAACTTTCATATAAACTCAACTTGTTATTTAAAAAAAACTTACATGTAAATATAGTGTATTATTAGACCTATCGTTCCTGGCTTAAATCCTTTTTCTTTTGGACTATAATTAAATTTTTTATTATATAGCGTTTAGTATATAGCACTCGTTTTTAGGAGTTTGAGCCAGTTATTCGTAGCTCCAGATTTATTTAAAAAGTTTAGTCCACATGTATAAATAACTTCCCATTATAGAAAGTTCATTATATTCCCCATGTTTGTGGTGCAATAGAAATACTAAAAACATGCTTATTTTTCTTGAAAGAGATTCTTAAAGTTGGGTCTTTCTTTTATCTAAAATTACGAGTTTTTGAGCTAGTGTAATTTCAAAACTGTATAATTTAATGAAAATCTGATGCACCACAAACCTAGATATTAGGGTAGTGATTACGTAGGTAAAAAATCATTGAGTTTTATTCGCTATTATTAAAATGAGATTGGAGCTGCGTTTTGTATGGGGGCGTTCGTCTAAAATATACCCTTAAAAGCGAGTGTTCAGGTCTATTTCCACTCTCATTACTGTCATATAAAATCCATAAGGATAGAAGTAAATCTAGGTCTGAATAAATAGCAAAAAGGTGTATCACCTTATCACAAATCATCAGTTAACGGGGAAAACCCATACTATTGTATGTTTCATTTATATTTTTTCTTTTGTTATCCCGAGTCGATATCTATATAATAGACTAGCTAGTTATTGTCTACGACTAGAACCTAAGTTCGTAAGTTATAGACTCTAACTGAGAAATGTATACCTTAATTCAATATGGGGTTATGTCCTTACTTACTGGTTTTATATTAAAGGACCGCTATGAAAATTATTAAACATGACAATGATAAATTAATCTGTGAATAACTTTATCTTGTGATACCTATTTTGACAATGCAATTCTTATCGATAACACATCATCCGTAGCGAAATGATCCCCAGATAGTATAGTTTCTTATAAATTGCATAAGTAGTGACTACTGTATTTGTTTTTTTTCTTCTAAGGTTAGGCTTGGACCAAAATCTCACCTGTCGCCAAGTGATGATGTGATCGAGAATGGTGGACAGGGTTAAGCTGGAATGGAAAGTGGCTCTGGAGGATAGCTGCCGCATATTTTAATTTCATTCGCAATATTCCCTACGTTTTCCCGAGTTTCATAAATATAATGAATAACATGACTAATCAGACTTTACATAATTCCAATATGGGTTACGAGACACAGGAAAATGTGAATTTCCCTAGTTTATGGATAACTAAAATTATACGGATAATTAGCGAGAACATGAAATAACAATATCCAGTGTCACTGTCCCTTCAATACCGAATATTGCGAATCGTAATAAAAAATTACATCACAACAATATTTGTAACTAAAAGGACTGAGGATGAATGTAGGTGTAAAAGAGGTCAAGTAATTGAACCTAGGCTTGTTCTAGCATTCTTACATGGCAGGAAACTACACGTATATACAATGAGCCGCGAATTCGTGTCAGTGATCACGATTTTTGGGCAATCCTTTTAAAGTAAAAACTAAATTAGAATGAATTTCATCTATACTAATATTATACAGAGGAAAGATTTGTATTCTTGTATGCAACGAATAAAATTAAAAACTACTAGGCCGATTTGGATGAAATTTGGTATGGAAATAGTTTGAGACCCCGAGAAAGGACATAGGATAGTTTTTACCCAACTGCGCAAAAAGATGTCTATGGTTTCACAAGATAACCGACAAACGCGCGGGCGTAGTCGCGGCCTGAAAGCTAGTTACATATATTACATATAAAGGAAAAAGTAAGATTTTTATTTCATACAGGGGATGGTAATATAAATCATACATCTAAATATAGACGATTTTTATAATTTGAACAACATATTTGAATACATTTTATTTCTTTTGTTTCTGTTTTGTCATATTCTTGTGCAAAAAATAATTCTGATCAAATTCAGTTAATACTGACCATGTAGAGTGTATATGTAATGTTGAGAAATCGATTTCAAATAGCTGTTAAAGTCAAACGTCACTATCTACTTGTTGGAGGGAGCAATTTTAGCACGTGTACAGTGAGGCTGACACGCTAGAGAACATATGAATTGGACTCTGGATTTGGTCAAGATAAATGTTTTCGTACGAGTCGAGGTTCATGCCATACACGCACTATGGCGTCCCATAGTGCGTGAGAAAAGAGTCTACAAGACCAGGAGAGCGTTATAACGAAGCTTGCATTGAAAAGAAATTGCCATACGATGGAGGCTCCATACACGTGTAGGTTGATTTTTCTTCCGAAAGACGCACTGAGCTAGTTGTGATGGAAAATTGAACTTTAACTGCAGATACTTAAATACAATATTTAATGAGTATGTTGGCCCTTTTTATACTAAAGCTGAACGAGAAAGCCATCTTTATGCAAGATAACGCTCGTCCACTTACCGCTCCGATAGTGTATACTTTGCATATGTGGCTATTACACGCATGGGCTGGCCAGCACGCAGCACTGCTAAGGACGAACTGAGACGACGTGTTCGGCAGCTGAAAATTCCCTCCAATCACGCTTCGTGAACTGAGAGAATCACTAATAGAGGAATGGGAGAATATTTCTCGGCGTCTCTCACAGAAATCTGGTAGAAAGCTTGCCATATTTAATTAAGATAGGTAATTTTTTTTTCAATCTTTTGGGCTAGCCTTTGACCTCTATCTCACCTGATGGTAAGTGATGATGTGGTTGAAGATGTTATTCAGGCTAGCATAGAATTCCTAGCTCTCAAGGACAGCTGCCGGAACACACCGTTAGGTTCTTGGCGACAGATTTTCTACTTGAGGGTGGTAGCTATCCAGGCAGGCATTCGCAAAATGCCCTACCACCATGCTATAACGACTGCCATCCTAAGACAACAACCGGGACCGACGGCTTAAAGCGAAGCTACTGAGCGCTTCCGAAGCACGGAAGCGCTCAGTAGTAATGTCACTAGCGGTCACCCATCCAACTCCTGACCGCGGCGGACGTTGCTTAACTTAGCTGATCGATTAAGGGCGGCTAAGCAAACTTCGCTACGAATGCTTCAAATGTGTGAAAATTGCATGTTTGATTCTGTAGCATATTTTTATCACTTAACTTTATGACCTTTATTTAAGCACTATAAAATTGTCTTATAAACAGTCTTTAATTAATAAGGCTAGTTGCAATATTTTAGAAGTTATTAAGGTTTGTGCCCAGATATTTAGTTGCACTTCCACAGTACATAATGGTTCTTGGCTAATATTAATAATTGCATCTCAAGAATGAGATGGATTATAAGTCGCTGTTTTCGATAGATGTTCCATACATTAAACATCAAAAGCATTAGATAAAAAGGATATGAAGAAATGTATCTTATCATTGAAGGTCTCTTAATATAACAGAACGCTTTATCCATTACACACTAAAAACCTCTGAGCCTAATTAATTATTACAATATTGGAAAGACATATTTTATTTTGTATTTGATTCCATTTAAAAATAAAAATAAAATCTTAATATATTATTAATTTTTTTATGGGTTAGGAAGGCAAACAAATCATACATTTAGGGCCTGTTCCAGAATGTTCGCGTAAGTTCCGGTTTTACTACCCAGAACATACTGAATAAAAAAAACACTATCTTTGCGTTTCACAGTCATCGATTTAGCTTATCCATTGGTAAAAGCTTGAAACGCGCTGCATGTCAACTGTCATTTTTATCATTCAGTTATTTTATGTGTTGTATTTAAAACTTTATTAGGACATTCTGAAACGGGCCCTTAGGGCCTGTTTCAGAATGTTCGAGTAAGTTCCGGTTTTACTACCCAGAACATATTTAATAAAAAAAAAACACTATCTTTGTGTTTCACAGTCATCGATTTAGCATATCCATCAGTTAAAGCTTGAAACGCGCTGCATGTGAACTGTCATTTTTATCATTCAGTTATTTTATGTGTTGCATAGCAACCCGAAACTTTATTGGGACATTCTGAAACGGGCCCTTAATGTATCAATTGAGATGTTAAAACTTAAGATCAAAATGTTCCATAGATACTCTCTATATTGAAAAGTTCTTTGGTTGGTGTGGAATAGTTACATTATTTACAATGCCTGAATAAATTTTGATAAAATGAAGAATAAAGTTAGTCTGTGTGCAGATGTATGAATAACTAAGATATAAAAACCCAAATAAATAACACTTAGTAGGTAGTTACTGAGATACAGAGACTTATCTCTCTTGGATGAAATCATTAGCAGAAACTACTTAAATAGATTTAATATGCAATCTATTAAATGTACTGTAAATAAAAATTTGTGAATATTAATAATGGTTTTATATAATGCTTACTAAGACAAAAAAATATTTAAAGCTCCATTACTAACAATACAAGTATTAATATTTCATGCAAATTAGGTAGTTAAGTTGAAGTTAATAAAATTGTATTTTTTGTGGTTATATTGTTGAGAATTTATGGCATAGATGGCAGTAAGACAACAGATACCTAGTGATTTGGAAAAAAAAGAAGAGGTAGATAACTGGTTACTAGGAAGTAGCAATTTAATGACTTGCTGCAGCTTGCATGTTTTGATACCTATTTGCCTCATGGTACTGAGAGTTGAAGTTGCCATTAGGTTGTTCACAATGAATTTGGTTAAATATATTGTTTAAGATGCTCTACCTTAACAAATTTCAGAAAAAATGCTACACCAAGCAGATTTGCACTACATAAAACAGCAATCAAATGCGATTTTGTTTCTAATAAAAATAATAAAATAAGTACTTGGTAAAAGTACCATGCATCAAGACACTCCGCTGCACATGTCTGTCTGTAAGTCTGTCCATATTGTGTATAACACAGATACTAAGAACTTATTTTATGTTAGGTAGTGGTACTTGGTACTTTTACCAAGACACTCCACTGCACATGTATGTAAATCTGTAAGTCTGTCCATATTCTGTATAACACAGATACTGTAATATGCTTGTCACTCTGAGACATTAGTTCTCAATGTTCTAATAATTCTTTAATGCTTCTTGGGGCTTTGTATGAAATTTTTATAACAAAGTTCCTAAATACAGTGCTCACAGAGGGAAAACTCCAGTTCCAGTGAAAAATATTTTGATTAAAAAAGCCTATTAAACAGGTTGTAATTATTTAGACGGCTAAGATGCATGTATCATTCCGCCTCTGGCAAGCTATAACCTGTCACCTATGTAATGTTAGCAAATGTTGTAATAATTCCAATGCTTTTTGTAAATGTATGTTGAAAGACATTTAGCTTATGATGTTACACTTAGGCTGTATAATCCTTTTTTAATTAAAAAAGTAGCTAATTTCTCTTCAGTTTCTTTCAATGCTAAATTTTGTCTGATAGGTTAGCCTCTGATCACTGTCTCACCTGATGGTAAGTGATGATATGGGCGAAGATGTTGTTTAGGCTAACCTAAAATTATTGGCTCTCAAGGACAGCTGTCCGAACACCCATTATGTGCTTGGCGAGTTTCATTCATAAGAGTGTCACATTGTTATATGACTTTGACTTGTTCGTTTTTTGTACATGCAGTGCTGCTAGACACCTGTCTATACTTCACAAATTTGCCATTCTAAATGAGGTGCATGGACTGCAGTTAACTACAGTTAAATGGAACAGATTACCCGTTACAATCTATCTAGTATGTTAGATAGTAAATATATTGATGTTGTTCAGGCTATCCTAGAATAATTGCTTAACAATCCAGATGCATTTTGGATAAAAAAAAGCCAACCATTGTTGAAACATGGTGTGATTTTCTTTCATTTGTGGTGCTTATTTTCGAGCCAACTGAAACTAAACCCTAAGAGTTTTCATCATCTTAAATTCAGTTAAAAACTTGCACGGATTGTTTTCTAAAAACCAAAAGTAAACAATGCCAACATTATAAACAAATAAAGAGAATCAACCAAAACTATATACTTATAAGCATAGTGTCTGCATTTGCTATAGGATTTCCAAACATAATAAAAAAACCTTGTTAGTAATATAAATTCAAAGTTACTCTACCAATCATGAAATAGTTATCATAAAAAAGTAAAAAAAAACATATACTCACTCCAATAAAGACTACTTTAAGTAAGCTATCTTTTTGATTTGAGCTGATGGTCAAAAATTAGATTTTTTAGCAAAAACTTCATGGAGACTAGAAAAATATAAACAGTGTCTTGATTTTTTTTTATGGTAGGTGAGCAATAACCGCTTAGCTATTATTGCTTCAAAAAGTTTGCTCCCTTCAGTATAACTACTAGGAATGAGAAAAATGTTTACTTATCCATTGTGCAGTGTACTGTAGAAAAGACAATTTATAATGACTGTGAAATTATGAACTGAATACTATTGTTTAAAAACAAGGCAGGTCTTATTTTCAAACATTTATTCAAGCTTTAACTGACCATTTTAGATTTTATATAGTGTTGGTCATGTTTTTCTTTTTGGGCATTTTCTGTCATATCTGAAACCCTAAAAATAGTTTTTTGCATATAGCTGATGAAAAATTAATACCTTATGCTACTTTGAGAAAGTCATATCAAACCTGACCCTGGGATTATTTCTTATTTATTATTACAGAAACCTATACTTATCACAGCTAGATCTACAGAGATCTAGATGGACTTTAGTCCCTTGGAGGGTAGGCTATTCGGTGGGATGATTATTGTGTTAAAACTAGAGTAGCAGCAAACGCTTAAAACTTGAGTGAAGAAAATATGTATGTACACAAGGGCAAAAAAATAAGGTAGTGTATGGCAATGCAGAGGATTGAAAGACTGCCCTCTGCTGTGCCATGCAGAACTTTATATTTTTAGGCTCCTATTGCATAGCATGCATGCCCTTGGGGTATTTGTTTAGAATTTCACCCCCCCATCTCTCCTCATGGGAGGCGAATAAGGGTAAAATACTGGAAGGTGGGCAGCAGCACCTCCTCAGGAAGTGCCATCTTACACTGAATCTCTAAGATGCCTACCAAATTTGGGGATTATAGCAAAAAAATGGGGGAGGCTATATTCAGCAGTGGGTAATCCAGGTAATACAGTATTGCATAGCTACAGGCCCATGGAAGTTTATATGTACTTTAGTGCCTTGGAAGTGGGGGCTGATTCTTACATGAGATGATACTTGCATCGAGCTTATAGCAGTAGCAGAACATGTTGAAAACTCCAAGGCTCTGCATGATACAATTAACTTTAATTTTTAAAGCTCTTGATTGCACTATAGTAATATTTAAACACACATACATAGAGCCCCTTCCAGAAATGTAACTCAAGTAAAAAAAAGACCATTGTAAGTTTATATTATTCTTCTAAGTTATTTAAACAAAGCAAGATTAACTCATGTATTATGAATTGAACAAACCCTTGCCAAATATACACATACTAACGAAAAGGTTGCCATCAATGTTAAGGTATCTTGTGTGTAGTGTAGGTATCCTCTAGAGGATAAGATAATAGAGTTATGTTCAACTTGTTAGCATCGCATCCTTTTGCATGGTGGAAGGGCATTTTGGAAATGCCCGCCTGGCTAGCGACCACCCTCAAGTAGAGTAAAAAAACATGCAACAGAATATGGGATTTATGAATGAAATTCATTTAATTGTTATCATTATCTATGATGCGCATGGATTAATATTTAAATATCATTAAAAAAACTATGACTACATAATTCCTAGTACATTTAGAGATCAGTCAATTATTATTTCCCATGCTGGTTCTGGGTCTATCAGATGGCACAGGGATAAGGTTAGAAGTCCTGAGATTTCCAAATCAGGTGTGAACCTGATATGCATTATATTTTCCTATGTACCTACCTACACACTATCATATATATGTTAATTGAGGTCTATTAGAATAACCTCATTCAATCACACATGTAACACTCCTATATGGGTACTAACAATAAATGTAAGAACTTTTTTTGGCCCAAATAATAGTTTTACTTTAAAGCAGCTAATTGTACATATTTTCACTATAAGTTTAATATGTCAGAAATTATTTAAGAACAGGTTAAATGTAACATATATAAATCTACATTTACGTAGAGATTAGATGCAATCTAATCAATGGTTTGTAATTTGATATGACATAGATATCAAAGGAGGAAAAGAACAGTTTAAAAAACTCACTAAATAGTGTTCTAGTGTACTCACCAAGCAGTAACAACTTGAGTTCTCTCCTGGCATCTCGTTTGTCCTTTCGGAGTTGTCTCTCTATTTCCTGATTGATTCTTTTCTGTTCTTTGGCCTCTTCTGACATGCAGCACTCCATGGTTCTTCAAGGCGGAGGGCCGCAGGCCTTCCTCACGCGCGGAGCCCTGTCCTTTCGACAGGCCTTTCAACCGAGGCACACCACTCCTAGAAATTACATTATACATTACACTCACTGCATCACGGGAACACGACACAAATTCACTATAATCACGTACCGAGACGACAACGCGCGTACAACCATCCGAACTAGAAACTATCAAAAACTAAAACCGACAATCCGGTCACTGGGTGTGGTGACTTATGATCGGTCATATACATAAACGCTTCTGTCAACTGCCGACATAAACACTTCGAAATCCGCTTATATACGAGGACGGAACCTTGCGGACCGATCCTATAATCTTGTTAATGTAACTAGATTCAAGAAACCTATGGCTATTCTCCACACATGTGTATTTTAATAAGATTAAAACTGTGAGCAAACAGCGGATTGATGATACCTAGGTAATCTACTGATAACTAGAACAGCCTATGTCTAGGTTACGATGTGATTTGTAAGGACGCTCTGCGTAAAGATAGACGCCACGGGAATATATTTTTTCACTTATTACGTACCCGAAAGTATATCCATAGGGCACGATCAAATGTTCCACTTCAAATTATTGCACTAACCACGATTAATCACTTCAAGTCATACAACGTCCGCCTTCTCTCAATATGGCGCTGAGAGATTTTGGGCGATGGGTGTACTGCGCGTGCGTTGTTTGAGTATAAGCAAATGCAAAAATTAGGACTGTGAAATAATTTCACGCGAGTGAATATATTTATTTTAAGATTGCAGATTTTATGCATATATTTTTATTAGTCGAAAATGAAAATGGACCTAATTTCCATACTCATCAATTAAATTATTATAGGTATTGACAGTTAAAACTGATATCTGTCAGTCATGTGTCAAGGCTGCGGGCACTCATCTGTGGGTGCATATAGAGGTTAAACTGTGGTATAGAGCCGTTCTTAAAAATAGGGTATAACTCTAGGACGATGTATCACAAATCTTATTTGTCGTCCGACGACGTCCGACGACGCCCCGAGCGTTTTTATATGCCCGGGGCGATCGTCCGATGATCATCCGGAGCGTTCTTATATATCGCTCGACGACGCACCGGTCGCCCCACGAAATCGGTGGATAAATATCGCCCTGACGTTTCATTTGACAGTTGGGACTTGATTTTTCTTTGTTTTAAGTTACTTTTTGTTTACGTAGACTTCTGTTTACAAAATTTTATTATTATTATTGTTATATTATGTATGTTTGTTTTAGTTATGTATTCTGGAAAAGTACATAATTGTAAATACATTTCTTCTGAGTCAGTGAAACATTTTAAGTAGTGTTCTTGATACAGATATGATATAGAGCCGTTCTTAAAAGGCGGACGAAGAGCGTCGCTCTGCTTGGAGCGATCATCCGTCGTCGGACGACATATAAGAACGCACCCAAGGATCTCCTGAGTATTATACATACAACCGGATTGAGCTTGTTGTCAGAAAAGTAAGCTGAGCGAGAGAATCTAAAACCACAATGATCTTCTAAGTATTTTACATACAAGTGGATTGAGCTCGTTATCAGAAAAGTGTAACGAGTGAGGGGATCTAATTCATTACAATGTCTCTTGTTTCACAAAAGTGACAATAACTTGTATTTTCAAGGTATGAATTCAAGTAGACAGCCTATAACCGAAAACTTTGGAATAGGTGCCTTGACTCGTTCGTATCCGTAGTCACAAGAATCTTGGAAGAGCATTCTGCCGTGTTTGTCATTGTACGCAGAGTAGCAGTGGATATACTTGGCATTCATGACAACTGCGATCCGGGCGGAACACTAGAGTTCAGCAACTTCCTGATCTCGGCTGCGTTGAAGTTGCTGAGTAGCGACTTATACATCACATAGATGCAAAGGTTTTGACCGATGACGTTGACATCCGGGACCTGTATCGTCTTCAACTTTCCTCTGGCAAAAGTCGATGGATAAGCCGCTGGTACACTATGACTGCGAGTTCCCACTGTGCACGCCTTTCTCCTAGACATCATCATTCCGGTAGGTATGTGACTTTGTGTTTTATCTCAGATGCGTCTCACTGACCCATATTATACCGATGTTGTACTCACGGAGGAATAGATTGTTCAAACAATCTATGGCATTTATGCCTTCTTCATTTTTCTTTTTGGCGAGTTTCGGTCCGGTTGACTGAGGCAAGTTGGTTTGTGCCATTAATAAAGGTGTGGCGATTTCTTTGACCGTGGTCTTTGTAACCGGGTCTGCGCCTCGCCGGTTTCTTTGTGTGTGGGTCATTATCTCCGCCTTTTTGTTCCAAAATTGCATAATTATTAACTCTTTACTGCATGATATATATTTTTTTTAGGTTGAAGGTTTTAATATATGGGTTCATATGCATCGAACCTATAAATCCCTTGGACATATATGGTTTCGTATGCGCACTAAGCATATAATATATAATAAATGATATCAAAACCTTACTTTATCTGACGAAAATTAAGTTCAAAAGAATGTTATACCAAATTGTTAATTAAACTGATTTAAACCATTTTTCTTATCATTATTACATTAAGATTATTTGGGATACATAGTATAAGTATAGGTTTGTATTAAAAAAAAGTGTCAAATTTGTCGATTTTTGTACCACTCTGGCAGTCAGTCCGCAGATGCTTTTCAGTGGCATTTTTCATTTTCTTCCTCTGAGTCCCAGGTAATGAACAAACTGTTAGACTTCCACGGTGGCTCGTAGATGATGAACCAGTAATTGAATTTGATGAAACATTTTATTGTTTCCCACCAATTGCATGTCATAACACCATTTATTTAAGGTTGCCCCTTGTTCAAATTATAGTAGTCTTGATGTCAGTAGTTTCACCAATGACATAAAAAATATTTTAGTATACCTATTATGCCCATGAAAGCGCCCAGGGTCTATTCTACCACCAAGAAAGTAAAATATGGCTTAGCACAAAGAAAACCTAATTGAATCAAATAGTTTATTTGCAAGAATACGAGTAAAGAAGATCTTAAAAATATTATTACACGTGGTTATATTCGGTCTGCAAGCAGAAGTGAAAATATTAAATGCAGTTACATTGCAATTTAGAGTAGTCTTATATATTTTTGTATAAAATTTGTATTCTTTGAATTCCTTAGTACTATAAAAACGTAAAGGAAATTGAAATGAAACCATATCCTCGTGCTTAATTAATAATTGTGCTTGTGTGCACGCGAAACTACATAATATGTTTAAGTGAAAAAAGCGAAGAATACTTATGAACCCAGATAATAATATTATGGTTCCGAAACAATTGGTGTTGAAAATTGGTGAAATCGAATAGAATGTGAAAAAAGCTATTATAGTGCATACAAACTAGTGGTTATGTACACACAACATAAATTGTTTTGCTCGAAAAATTCACCTTTTCATTTTTATTTCCTTTTCCAAAGTTGAGATTTGAACGCCCATGGCAAAATTCACTAAAAAGTCCTGAAAAGTGATCTTATATCCAAGTGGCATGTAACCATAGACAAAGTAATAGCGTTTTATTATTTAAAATGATAATGACAAACAAACCCCAGTAAGATTTATAGGCCAGGTTTTTTTAGTTGATTTATGTAAATATTTTTACATAAATCAACTGTAAACATGTCATACCATATCTGCTTTTCTTTGCGGTAAAGGGATAATATTATAGGTAATAATATTAATCTATAAACATTTTTATAGTACTTGCAAATTATAATATGTATTATTAAATAGCGGATATCACGCCGTGAAAAGTCTGGGTGGAAATAATTATAAAGCTCTTATCTTATCATATTAGCACTAATGGCGCCATCTGCTATTTTATTATTAATCAATAAAACAAACACTTAACTACTAGCGGGGTGCACTGAGGCTGAAACAATTCAGAGACAATCCGTTAGATGTCACGTTTATAAGAATTATTTTATATCTGGTAGGTGTCGACTGTCGCCATTATAATAATAAGAAACTACGCAATTAGTAACTTACTGACATTAATTTTATGAATAAACAATATCTTGCATAATAATATGTAAATGCAAATTATGTTTTATTTTTTACATTTTTTTTGTAGAATCTCTTCTCTCCTGTCATTTGTCAAAATTATATATAACACGGATTATGTATAACACGGGACACACATTCCCTACAGCAGGCATGTCAAACATGCGGCCCGCGGGCCGTATGTGGTCCTCTGGGTACTTTCCTGCGGCCCGATCCAATTTTAAGAATAGTGATAATATTTAAAAAACGCGCTATATTATGGGAAAGATAGGCACGCGTCTGCTGACGCTGACGCCGCGCGCCGATCGTGCGAACGGTGGGTCATTAAAGCTTTGGAAATTTTGGAAATTTGCTTGCAAAATTATATGAATGTCTGGAAGCATCTACAAGTGTGAGCAATTATTTTCCTTAAAGAAACGAAACTTTGATGCAGTTTTAAAACTAACTTTAGTTAAAGACAAATTAAAGATTTAAAGATTAAAGAGAGAGAGAGAAGAACAAATTAAAGATTGTAAAAAGATATTCCTGCTATTATATTATTACCCTCTATTACCCCTCCTGACCTGGGTAAACTGGGAGAACTCCAGAACTATCGTAGGACGGACAGCAGGCTCCTCTCGATTAACGTTGGTGAGCATTCTGCCATCCCCAACCCGCCTGCCAAGATTGGGATTATAGCAAACCTTTCATTTGAAAGGGATTTCAAACAACATCTAGCAGCGAGTGTACGTATTCTGGTTGATGATGATGACCGCTCTTTATACATATGAAATGTTTTTTTTTCATTGTGGTTGGGTTTTGCGGCCCTCTGATTTTAAGATCCTTATGCATTTGGCCCACCAATGACTTTGAGTTTGACATGCCTGCCCTACAGCTATCGTCGTCAAATATTTTGAAAAATGCGACGCTTAGACTCTAAGCCACGAATACCTTAGAAAAACGCATTTCGCTACCTTATATGGTATCGACGATTTATCATCGATGCCGCTACATACGTGGAATTCTTTGGAGCACAAGAGTTTTCGGGGAGGCCTCATGTTCCAGTGAAACTGGGGAATAAAACCGCCACTTTTTAATTTCACTTTTAAAATCAACAAGAGCTCAGCGCCAAAATATCTAATCGACAATAACGTATTTTATGTGCTCATAAGCTCTTCAAGCTACTAGCATAAAGTGCCTTATTATGTAATTAATCTTTTCTATATTCTTACTGTAAATTAGCTTCAATCGTGTTAACATCTCTGGATACTTACGCTATTCAGACTGGAACTGTGAGTCCTTCTGGCTACAAGGTGTTGCTGGTGGTTCACAATTCACGAGGGCTCTTACGCTCGGTAGTGAACGGACCTCATGGATTGTAAATCCTCCTAACCTTCAACATTCTAATGCTGCAGACACCAGACCACTGCTACCTTTACAGTCGGCATCTGCAGGCTAAGTCTCTACATCTCTAAGGCTGGGACTACCTACCGGCACGGTTCCTGTTTGCAGACTGCTTGAAGGCCTGAACCTCTCCGGCGTCTGCTGCTGAGCATCTCCTCACCACTTGCGGGTCAGGAGATAAGTCCTTCAACAAGGAAGCCTGCCATTGCCAACAACCTGTCTGTAATCCGCAACCCTTCTTCATTATATATGTATATCTGTCCTTCTTCTTCTTTTATTAATGCTCCCAACTACCCCAGCTAGGTAGGAAGGTGATACGGAAAGACAACCGATCACATCGATTCCATACGTGTAGTGACTATTGAGTGCATGTGTATGGACGGAGCTTAGCTGATCAAGCGCAGCAGTACCTGTCGGTGGCCCTCTAGCAGTGCTTCATATTTACGTAATCTCGCATTGCTTTAAGCTATCTATACCTTCCTTCAAAAACTATCTTGCTTTTTTTACTCCTTTTGTTGGGTTCCGTCTGTTATGCTTTACTAGCTAATGCGCGCAATTTTTTATGAGTGTATTTCTTTTTGTTTCTCTGTGACTCTAAAAATTCCACCGAACATCCTACGCAGACAGTGCTACACCACCACTGAACACATATAGTTTATCGAGATGGTTGTATCGCTATGAGTCCACTGGGTACAATCAGCGTTTGTATGATTGTATATTTGTATGTATACAATTTTTTTTACGTATGGATTAGGCCCATAAAGTTTTCAAGTTAGAATATGAGTAATTCGACCAAGTGGTTGTTGTACTCCAAATTACTTAAATATCAAAGTCAAAGTCAAAATCATTTATTCAATTTAGGCGTCTACGACCGTCTTCTGAAGGTCAATTACAAATGTTTATATTGAAATATACTACATTGTACTGCCACGTTCAGCAAACAAAAATTATAGAGCCACTGAGACTTTTTAACAATGTGTTATCACCAGTAAGAGACACGGTACCATCTCATCGCCGTACTATCGTTTATTTTATATCATCCATGGACATATAAGTATCTGCCTGTCACCTACGTAATGTAAATTAAGTATTGTAATAATTTTACTATATAGTATGTACTTAACACATTGTTAAAAAACGTTTAAAAGAATGGCCCCGAGTTTCTTGCCCGTTCTTCTCGCAGTGGCTCTATAATTTTTGTTTGCTGAACGTGGCAGTACAATGTAGTATATTTCAATATTAAAATTTGTAATTGACCTTCATAAGAGCGTCGTAGACGCCTAAATTGAATAAATGATTTTGACTTTGACTTTGACTTTACCTAGATCCATGATCTCATCATACCGCGTATTTTGGAGTTTTGTGTTTTTTTTTTGTTACTTAGGTCTCGGATTTGGCTTCACACGTTTGGATGAATTTAATTAGTCTAATGGTTATATGAGCTACTATTATAGGTTTATTATAAAGTAATGGTAAATAGGTTTATAGTAAAGTGTGACATGATATTTTTAGAGGGTACTATTTATCAAAAATAACGGAAAATCTGACTTTTCAGAAAAGCGTCCCACACATAGATGTGTCATATACTTTAGTAGTCTGTAACCAGCTCATTGGAGCTGGAGTCTAAGGCTGACATTCAGAAACAGTGGGTCAAGTTTACTTCGACCGATCTCACCGGAGTTTGAACTCCAGCTTTGACGAGTTTACTCCGCTTTTTTAAATTCACAGTTGAGAACGAACAATAGCTCCATACTGTCTCCATCGAGTTTGCCTCCAGCCATAGATAAATATTGTTCAACATCTTTGTTTTAATATTATTTTTTTCTTATCTGGCATCACTATGTTAGAAAGGGATAAATATATAAAAAAAAAGTTATGCGATTAAGTGAAACAAAACATTATGTAAGGGCGTGGATTGAGGCTTTGAATTTGAATCTTCGCGGCATACTTAGATAACCTACATAACATTATCGAACTTGAGGACTAAAAAAATTAAAAGATGGAAAATAAATCCCACCCAGCATTAACGGTGTTCAAAACGCCGCCAGACACCGTTCAACGCCGCTGGAATATTTGAGGGAGTTAAAAGGTACTTTTATAAATATATTGGAGTCAAAAATGACAAATGCTGCATTTTTTAATGATGAATTATTTTGAATTGTATGTTTAATTTATGTTATTGGTTTACCGTTTTAATTAAATATAAAAAGAAAAAGAAGAAGCGTGGAGCAAGCTTACAGTGCAAAGTATTATCTTTCTAGGTATCAGAGTTTAGTGTTTATGGGAAACTTATAGAATTAGTTTCACAATCATTTTATATGTTTTAGGCAACCCCCAAGCAATTTAAAAAAGGATGTAACAACATGAAAACACGAGCTAGAGATACCAAAACAATAATTCAACACAGATTGACAGCCCTCTCATGTTATATTGTTGGAAAGCATACGTCGTCATAATATTTTGTTAATACTGTTCATCAATAACATCAAAATTATCTCCATTATCTATTTGCTCTAAATCCGGAAATAATTCATCGCTATTATTCATTTAAGTAAAAATATTAAATACAATACATATCTCATTTCCAACTACATAGCAAAGATGGCGGGGTTTTGGCTTCACGCGCTGTTTGAGTTCGACTGGAGTCACTGATTTGGTGACTCAGCCCGTGAATTAAAAACTGTTTCGAGTATGAGTCTAGACTCATATATTGACATAAAAAAGTTTGAGTTTGAACTCGATCTCGTCTGTGAATGTCAACCTAAGAGTTTTCTTTTTTAGCGCCGACTGAAGTTGCAACTTGCAACAGTGAACGTAGGTTCACAATTCATCCTGGCCTGCACATAGGAGTTGAAAGATTCAAAGAATTAGCTACAAATTTTCAGGCGAAACTTGTCATTGCCATGTCATCATAATTGAAATAAGTGTGGTAGGATGCTCATTGCTGCATAAAGTTGACCGCAAGTGCACGCATGATAAGAGAACTTCTTGATCATTTGAATGTGGTAGAATCCACAGCAGATATTTGGATACTTCTCATGACTCGTGAGAGGCAGTGAGATGCTATAATATTACTGCACTGGAGGCCTTCGATAAGCCAACATTGTATCGAAAAATAATAACCCTATGGCAGCAATAGCAGACACGGAAGTAACGAAAGCGCAAGTACTCGAAAAAGTCCTGGTAATAGCGCGTAATCGGCAAGGTTATTCTTAAGTCAAATATATGGGTCGATGTCGATATAGATTTAGTTAACGGTGTTTTGGGTTTTGTCAGAGACGTCACTCATCACTGGACCAACCATCAATGGACCTGGTCGTGGTAGTTAGGGCAAACCGCATGTTCACGCACGGAATCTCCGTTTTCATTGGCATGGGCAGTCAACGCCCACAAATCCCGAGGATTGACATTGTAAAAGGTCATTGTCGATATGACAAGGAACTAGCGGCAAGGTGGAGGTATGTTGCTCTCTCAAGATCAAAACGTCTAGAGGATTCTATGTTCCATAGTATATCGACCGGACCGACCACTGCTGAACACTGTCACTTCCATTAAAGAGTTGCCATAATTCCCATGCAGTTCTTCAGAAGACGCTGCTGCCCACCTATTGTTTTGTCTCTTACGACTAGAGAACGAGGAAGATATGGCGGGATGCAAGTTATATATAACTTATTTGTTGGTCTTATCTACTTATTACCTTCTCATTATCATCATTATTTACCTGTTGCACTTATAAGCATCTAAAGGCGTCAAGGCGAAAACAATTCATTAGATTGTAGCAATTTTATTTTACGTTAAGATAGTGTGTGTGTGTGTTATAACACACTCTATATTTTTTGTAATATTTTTATTTTTGCTATAACTCATGCTTTGCGGATTACATTACAAAATTATAAATTTACGAGAGGAAAAACTATATTCATGTGCGGGACACTGTATGTTTTCCGATTACAATAATATTTGAAAAAATATATAGTTAAATTCCCGTGTTGATTTGGGTAAGACATAATGAAATATCGTTTTTCCGATATTCGTTATTTTTTATTAATTTTCCGGTCTAAAACTCTATATCATTGTTAATAAAAATATTTTAGGACTACAAATTTACACCATTCACATGAATTTATGGAAAATAATAACAACTACGAATATATTTATATTTTGTTTACAAACGTTTAATATTTGAAAAAAAAAATAAAGCATAAATGCAATAACTGTTGGCCATTTTCGACAAACATCAGATATAAAACATACCCGGGTTGTTTTAGCCAAGAATGTAAATATGTAACTGTTAATTGTAAGACCAAGCTGATACAGTAAGGATAATCGGTCCACTCCCTGACTACTAAGATCTATGTCAGAAAAGTAACAATGATTCTTTTCAAGTTTGAGCTTATTTGCCTGTATGAGATTTTTGGAACTGTGCCTACCGAGTGTTTTTTACGAATATACCTAGTTAATTTGTGTGTGTGAATGTATAGTAATATATTAATTTTCGCCAAAGAAAGGTCTGATATTTCTAACGTTATTGCAGTGTACTGATTTATTAACATAAAATTAAAAACATACTTTGGTGGTATTCAGTTATCAGCATGTTAGTGACGCCACACAGAGAAGTTTTGTTAATATAGTTCTAGGCCATATAGGCCATAGTTGTAAGAATAACAACGAATACACATTGTAAAACCCCGTAAGTTAAGTTAGTAATAAATAGTTTGTAAATGCTTGATATGTAGTGCTATTATATAGTATAGATAACTATATTTGTTATATTGCCAATATCCCTGGCACCTGATTGTATGTTATTTCAGATCCTTTGCGTAAGCCACGTTATAAATACCTAAAATATTTATCCTGTGAAATTGTAAACGCAGTTTATTTTTACGCTACATTATCTTTGAAAGTTTAAACTAATAAATCACTCGTATTACAAAAAGTACGTTACATCTTAACAAAACTTTGAGCAGAACAGAACTTTAATCAGTAAATGACAATTTATAAGTAGTGCCGTTCTCACTTGTAGTGAGATTAGGGTAAAAGGTGGAATAAATCTTCTATTGCAAATTATTTGGTATTCCTATCTCAATTCCTTTACCTTTGTCTATCCTTCTTTATCTGTTATCTATTGTTATCTCTTTCTAATGTCGTATATCTCCATCGAGTCGAACTTGACGGAGTGTAGAAATGACGGAATCATTCGTTCTTAACTATGTACCTATATCACACGACGAAGTAAACTTGTTGCGCGAACTCCAGTCGCGGCGAGTTTACTTTGCCTAATGATAGGTAGTGATATCTGAGATCGAATGATTGCGTCATGTTTTGCTCTGTAAACTTTAACTCGATGGAGATCAATGACACTAGAAAGGGACAACAAAAAAAGACGAATGAAGAGGGATATAAAAAAGATGCACCAATCAGATTGCAGCAGTATATTTCCTCTTCTTCCTATCCTTCTCCCATGGTAGGTATATGTGGTCGCCACTACATATTATGTGCGGCAGTTTGAGTCAAGTCTTATATTTTGACATAATGAAGTTTGAGTTTGAACTCGTCTCTGAATATCAGCATAAGACCTTATAGAAATGATTATCTCATATCATTATCCATAAAATACGACATGGTCGCTTCTCAAAGAAGGAGTTCATTGCAAAGAATCCCTCCTTATCCGTGAAGTCAATTAGTCCTAGGCCCCTCTGGTTCTGCTGTCCATATCATCGCCGTTCCGTGTGCAGATAAAACCACTATTTAATGTTTACATGTTTAGTTAACGTTTAAACTATTAAATAATAGTGCGTTAAATTTGAATAACTGTATAAACACAAGTTCAGTCACTCGAAAGTAATATATAATAATTTTTAAACCATTACTTGTGCGACCCTTTAATGCTATGAATGCGACAGCACAAGCAGAGCGATTCCTAAAAACCGGTGAAGTTGAGCAGACCGACAAAGGCAGTCAACATCTGTCCTTCCCTAAAAAAAACCGCGATTCATTCGAGATCCGACCATCGGAATGTTCGGATCCCTCTGTACCTGCATTTTTCAAATATAATAAATTAAAGTACGCAGTAACCAACTGGAGTATAATTATTGGTGTACCTATGGATTACTCTAATGATGGTGGTGGTGAAGGCTTCAAGTCACGCTTCTTAAAAACATCTTCGAGGCCTCGAACAGAACCTAAATTATTTTTATTCATAACTAAGTAGGTATCTAAGTACTTACTCAACAAATATTAATGCTATTTGTAGTAGATATTGGACATAGTGGGGCATATGGAATAGAAATAATTGCATTTGTTGGTACTAGTTGAGTCCCCTATGCTATGGATAACGTAATGGAATAGTTAGTGCTGGCCTGTACCTTGGGGGACTGGGATAGAGGGGGTTAAGTGAAATGAACGGCTCACGAGTGTTATCTAATGGTTTTATTCATCAGAAAAAATTACAAGTATCTAAAATTTTCATAGCCCAATTCATTGCATTATAAAGTAAAACGGTTAATCATGTTTTGACTATCGGACCCTGAGCACTAGTACCCTAACATTTACCTAAATATTTTCATTCGAATCGCGTCTAATTTAGCTGCTCTTTGGACGCTGTCGTAAGATCGCTCGATCACAATATACCTATTAGATATCACCACAATACCCATCATATAGGTACCCATATTAATAAACAACGAAATGAGTGTGAAGCCATACAATCAAAGTTTACAATGGCCGTCTCACAATGTCGTGAGTCGCGTGCTTGTCCTAGCCAGAGATTAACCTTGGACCTAGTCGGTGTTATATAAAGGCAATAGCTATTACACTACATAAGTAACCGTGACTTTTTGTCGAGCTTTTAACTTACCCAAGTTTATTTTACATATTTTTTATTTTAGATAGATAGATAGAAAATTCTTTATTGTTACACCACTTTAGAAATATAAAAGTTTACACATTAAATAATAATAACATAGTGTTACAATGGGCGGCCTTATCACTAAAAGTGATCTCTACCAGGCAACCTTAGGATGGAGTTGAACGAATAAAACAATAGAGGCGGGTGTAGTACAAATATATAATCAAATTTTATAAAAACATTTTAAAATAAAACGTATTTTAGTGTAAAACAAATATATAAAAATAGCATACATATAGGTTTTTATAATAATTAAACAAATACAATTATAAACATATATATAATAGATAATGTTATATAAAAATATATACATATTATAATATTATCTCATATATAGCATAGAAATTGACAAAAATATAGTGCAAAATTAATTGGACAAATAAAACCTTTTAATTTGATCCTTGAACATATTGAGAGTCGGTGCTTGTCTGATTGATACAGGAAGAGAATTCCACAAGCGGGCAGCCTGAATAGTGAAGGATTTGCTATAAAACGAACTCGTATGAGGATGGATTTCAAGTGTGAGATTTTCTGATGACCTTAACGTGTATGAAGAACAGTGAAGGAAATCGAAGCGTTCCTTGAGATAGCGCGGGGATGTAGGAATGAACAATATATTGTAAAGAAGACTGAGAATATGAGCATTCCGGCGAAAACGTATATTCAGCCAATTGAGCTTAGAACGAAACTGAGATACGTGATCATATTTGCGTAAACCAAATATGAATCTAATGCAAAAATTTTGAAGACGCTCAAGTTTATCTAGCTGTTCCTCCGTGAGATCTAGATAGCAGGCATCAGCGTAGTCAAGAATTGGAAGTAAAAGAGATTGAGCTAATGCAATTTTAGTGGCTGTTGGAAGAAAGTTGCGCAACCTTTTTAAGGATCCTGCTGCGGCAAATAGCTTGCGACTGGTGATTTGTAGCTGTTGATCCCACCTCATATAGCGATCCATTGTTATTCCAAGATTCTTTACAGAGCTACTAAAGGGAATAGCAATACCACCAAAGAAAACTTGAGGAAGTAATGTCCAGTCTATTGTAGACAGCAATCTTGAGCTACCAATTACTAATGTTTGTGTCTTAATGGGATTTACTTGTAACCCAAAAGAATTGCTCCATTTAGCTATACGATCAAGATCAGCATTAACAGTCTGAATTGCTTCAGATAGTTTATTCACTGGTGCCGTAGAATAAATCTGTAGATCGTCTGCATATAGGTGGTAGGAAGAAGTGAGGTTGTGAGAAATGGAATTAATAAACAAAGCAAACAGTAAAGGAGATAAGACGCCACCTTGCGGGACGCCTGCTGACGTGTTACACCACAAAGAGTATTTATCTTCAAGGCGAACACGCTGCCTGCGCCCGTACAGATAACTGTGAAACCAATCAACTACCGTTGGAGAAATGTTAATTGAGCGAAGGAGAGCAAGAAGAATGTCAAAATTAACAGTGTTAAAGGCGTTGCTAAAATCTAATAGTTAATACGATAAGCTGGCCGTTGTCCATTCCAAGACGGATATCATCAGTAATTTTGATGAGAGTAGTTACAGTGCTATGCCCAGGTCGAAAGCCAGATTGAAAAGGGTTTAACAGATTGTGACTAGATAAGAATTTGCTAATTTGGTTGTAGATAAGACGCTCGAAAACTTTTGACAGGAATGGAAGGATAGAAATGGGTCGATAATCGGCATAAGATTTAGGGTTTGATTTTTTAGCCAAGGGAATAATTTGAGCGTCTTTCCAAATTGAGGGAAATACTCCATCAGAGACAGAGTTATTAAAAATGTGACAGAGAACAGGAAGTATAACATCTAAGATGGGCATAACCATGTTACGACTTATGCCATCAACACCAACAGCATTGGAAGTGATTGAAATTACGCTCTTCTTAACATCACAAGCGGATAGTTGATTAAAAATAAATGGAGAATGGTCGGGAGTCGGTAAAGTTGAAAGATAACGTAAAGTATTGTTTTTATCTGAGATGTTAATATCAGATGACGAAGAAAAATGTTGGTTGAGAGAATTGATATTTAAATCATTTGGAATAGACTCTTGTCGTGATTTACCAATGCCCAATGACCTGAGAAATTTCCAAACTTTGGCAGGGTCCTCGTTAGCGACAGACTTGTGAACATGGTGGCGTAAAGCATCCCTACACACCATATTGCAGCGATTGCGAGATTTAACATACACAGCTTTATTTTAAATCACTCGGTTGACGCTTGTATTTACTTTTAGTGACTGCTTTTTTATGCATTAACACTTTTATGTCATTGGTTAGCCAAGGAGCTGGAAGGTGTTTTAATTTTATAGCTCGCAGAGGGGCATGCTTATCATACAACTGTGTTAATAAGGAGTTGAAAATAGCAACTTGGTCATTCACTATATTTTTTCCTCCCGTACCTATGTATTTGTAAATTTGTAAAGTACAAAGATCTTGAGCTCGTAAAAATTTAAACTTCTTACTAACTTTAAAAAAGTTTACGGTTTTGGGTACTTAATCTACGTAAAACAACAAGATGGCTTAAAAAAAATGTGATACTATGTATTTTTTTCTCTCGTAAATTTGTAGTTTTGTAATGTAATTCGCCTAGCAGGCGTTATTGCAAACTTAACAATATTTAAATTATAAGATTGCGTCATCATTTACAAGTTTAAAACCAATTGCAAAATTGGTCTTGTTTGTAGTACAACGCAAGTTGAACTATAAGTGTCACTCCATCCCAATACGGTGGTTGCATGAAGAACGAGAGCAAGAATTACAGTTATGAGTAATTGTGTCATGTTAGCTCAATTGGTTAGAGCATACCCCGGCTAAAGGGGTGGATGGACGCGGGTTCGAATCCCGCACATGACTATAATTTTTTCTCTCGTAAATTTGTAATTTTGTAATGATACTATGTAGTTTGAAGTTTCTAACTAGTTACAAATTTATTGATTATTTATCAACTTATTAGAAATCAACTAATAAAAAAAATAATATGGATAAAATTTGCGATAGTTTTCAAAGTGAAGATATACTATATATCTAATTTGATGCCAAATAACACTGATCCTCATGATTTTTATCACCAGATTGCCTCAGAAAAAGAAGAGTGAATAATTATGCGAGTAGTTTTTGCGCAAAGAAGCTGTATAAATGAAAAAAAATGAACTTTGGTTTCATGGGTGTCCGGCAAAAAAACTCAATTTCACACAAATTTCCGGGTTTTTTAAGATTTTGTCCGGCATCAGTGGTTTTGGTGATGGCAGCCCTAACCATAGGTAAAGCCGGAACCTAAACGGCATCACGATAGAACTGTACATAGAACCATGTACCTAAGGGTAAGTTCAGACCCATGTCTAATTTAGGCATCAATAAAAGAAAAATAACAATTTCAAATACGTATTAAATTTATTGCACCAATGATTAGTCAATTATATTAAAAGTTATTAAAAACAACAATTTTGACACAGCTACATAGATGACCACCAGATCAAGAAACATTTATCACAAAATCACTCTTGAAATATTTTAGGTCATCACATCTCAGACAGCACAAACTTGTACCAACTACCTAATCTATCACAGTATCAATTAAATAATTACACTCCATTCCTACCTACTCCATTTTTGTGATGATGCTTATGTTAAATCCAGTAGATGGGAACAAATACAGATAATGTAGGTACCTACATTCTCTAAATATTTATATGATAAATATACGAGTATGATGCCTAATAAACATAGAAGAGTAAGTATGTCATAAATAACAGATTATTAAACACATTTAATTCTCTAAGATTTAATAACAGAATAACAGGATTAAATAGTAATAGTATAAAGGTCCATTTAATGCCTATATACAGATCATGCACCGTTCTTTGTCGTATGTAAAGATGCATTAGACAATAGAGAAGAGCGTTGAATGAACGAACTAGTTAATTCGACCGTCGACGTACAATAGACGAACGGACAGTTCATCGACGATGAACGGACTAGTAGAATCTGTAGACGGCAGGACGGCTAAATTGTAGTCTATACAAAGTTCATAGCGACTGTCAACGCGACGACGACTCGTGAACACAGTCGGTTAATATATTCATTCTTGGTCCGTTACACAACACGCTCAATGTTATTATCAACTCAGAGGTCCTACATTTAAAGTTCAATTTTGTCTGCATGGACGGTCATTTTAACGCGTTGAAATCGTTGAACCGTCCATGCAGACAAAATTGAACTTTAAATGTAGGAGTTCTGAGTTGATAATAACATTGAGCGTGTTGTGTTGATGCTCCGTCATAGACGTAGACCGGCCGCGCGGCGCCTTGACTACAGTCGAAACGCGAACGATGCACTTATTAGAAACTTTCTTATTTCGTGTTTAACCAAATTACGTACTATAGTTTCAAAATTTGATTAAATGTTTGTAACATACGAGTATTTTATTATTGTGAATAGTGTAAATTATATGTAAATAGTTTAAAAAACTTTCAAAACTTTATGGTTGATTTTAATAAGTAGATAGGGTGATAATATACCTAAGTGAACTTTTTAGTGTAGGAAACAGTAAAATGGCAGGACGAAATTTAAGTGAATTATGGCATCACTTTGAAAAGGACATATCTAGTGGAAAGGCGATTTGCAATCTATGCTAAATATACGTATGAAAAATTGGCGTATAAATCTACTGCGGCAAATTTGAAAAGCCATCTAAAACGGAAGCATATATCTATTTTTACGTCATTGCCGTCGTAAATATTGTACATAAAACAAATTAAAAAATTCAATGATTGTAAATAGAATCAGTTGATCTTCTAAATACGCCTAAATAGGGAAAATAATCGACTATTATAAATTCTATTTAGCCAGTCCTTAGCCTGGAAAAAGTATGTAGGGAAGGTCCAACTTTTCAATAATATGCTTGTGATACGTAACATATAAAACTACGATACAAATTTCATTTAACTAGAATACTCATTCATTACTACTACTAATGCGTCTAGTCTAGTTGATTAGTCGTACGTAACGGATCGAGTCGACTAATCGTCCATAAAGAAAACGCCGTCGGTATAAATCAACTAGTCGATGAATTTAACTAGTCGATCGACGAGTCCACGAAAGAAAATGGACGGTCTAGTTTCGTCTACGTTAAATGCGTCGACGACCCATCTCTATTAGACAATGTCTTACAAATCAAGTCAAATTATGCTTGAAAATCAAACTATAGGTAGGTACCTACCCATTTAACAATAACATCATTAGAGATTAAAACCTGATATAGCTCCTGATTTTTGTTTAAAATTATTATGATGAGAGAAATATATTTGATTATGAATGATTTCCGTTTATTTGGTTGATATTAAGTAGTCAGTTAAAATAATAATAATTGGTGACAATTCTACAGTGCATTCGCTTATTAAAAATAAAGGTTTGATGTGCCGATCAGAATTTTATAATTTGACGTGCGTTTAATTAATAAACAGGCACTTATCTATAGAAAAATGTAAAGAAAATATGGACACAATTACTTAAACTTAGGCAATCTTACACAATATTGAGAATTGACTCCAGGGGCGCGTTCTTGGGAGGCTGGACCAAATATTGGTCAAGCTAGATTTGTTTCATGGTACCTGGAACGACCTTTAGATCTACTGTCAAAATATGAAATTGACATAAAATATTTTCAAAATTTTTGGAATTGGGGCGACGTAATTAAGCTAACACTTGCACACATGCTGTCTAGCCAAAAGTTTCCTACCTTTTGAATCGGCCAAATCTTGGCTAGTTGTCAAATGTGACAGATTCTACAATTATTAATACATTTTCTACAAGCCAAGGATTAGTGATTACTGTGTTACCATTGCTTAATTACGTCATAAGCCCCATTTCCAAATATGTAGAAAATATTTTATCCTAACCTCGCTGTCAATTTCATATTTTGAAATGAGCTCTAAAAGTCGTTCCAGGTGCATTGGAGCAAATCTAGCTGAACCAATATTTGGCCCGGCCTTGCAGGAACGCGCCCCAATAGACCCAGAATCGGCACCAATCCTCTGTCGAACGCTGACGCCAATGGCGGGAAATTCAATCTTATTATAATTTTGCTTTTGTTGCTAGATCGTCGATCACATTAAACGCCGTATTCAGCGTTTTTATTTGAATTTATTACATTTGTTACGTGTAAACTTACTATTTAATATTTTAGATGGTTTTAGGGGGAATTTATGGATTCATGTGCATTGTGCATCCAAAGATAATACCTACGAGCAATTAAGTAGGTACTATGATGTTTAAGAATAATCACGAAATGTAGCTACAAGCTTCATAAACCTATTTTAGTTTAGAATTTCCCGCCACAGACGGGAGTTTGCACCTTATTTATGGTTAATTATATTACAATGTTATAACACATTAATATCAGCAACAAATGTTTCCGAAAGACGTGGGCGTTATCTAATTCTTGAAACAAATAAGCATTTTATTCCTAGGCAGTCTTAATACAGTCGAGGTCCTTGTTTGGTGGAATCCAGCCACCGAAGGCTCTTTCAAACTCCTTCGCTACCGCTATCGTCAAATGGTCGTTGCGTTTGTTTGCAGCTATCTGAATGCCAACTGGCAACCCTTTCCGGGACATTCCTATAGGACAAGCGGTTACTGGCAGCCCCAGCGCGTTGAAAATCGTCAAATACCCGCAGTTAAGGAATTTGTAGTACACTCGGTAGTGTAAGTGCGCTGGTTTGGGATAAGTTGGATGGAGTAATACTGCGTCGTCACCGAGGAATTTCTGTAACAATAAAGGCAATCAGCTTACCTATTATTTACCGGGTGGCTATTGATTTGACGCTATTCAAATTCAATGCCACCTGCAGCGCAAGTACCGAACTTACCGATCGCTAAATTTGACATTACAATCGTCTAAATTCGATAAAACGGGTTATATCGATGTTTACAAACATCGTTTTATCGAATTTAGACGATTGTAATGTCAAATTTAGCGATCGGTAAGTTCGGTACTTGCGCTGCTGGTGCTTGAAAATAGACTTGAAAGGATGGGAGCAAAATAATATTTTGGAGACTATAATATTGAGTTACTTTAAAAAACTAAAAACGGCGTCGAAATTACGAGAAATAATTAGAATTAAATTTAGTTGGATGCTATAAAATGTAAATACAGGCTTGCCGACAAAATGTAAGGTTAGATATCACAGACTATTAACTAAATATAGCACTCACGGTGTTTAGTCGAAATCTCCGACCGGTGTTCGAGCAGTAAATATGCTCATTCGGGACTTCGGGAGATTTCAACTGAACACCGTGAGTGCTAGCTAGTATATTTAGTTAATGATCATGACAACTCACGTTAGTTTTTAAGACTACATAAAAACGGAATCCTATTACTGAGACTTCGCTGTCCACCCGTCCGTCTGTCACCAGGCTGTATCTCAAGAACGGTGATAGCTAGACAGTTGAAATTTTCACAGATGATGTATTTCTATTGCCGCTATAACAACAAATACTAAAAAATAAAATAAATATTTAAATGGGGGCTCCCATACAACAAACTTGTTTTTTTTTTACCGTTTCTTGCTCGATACTAATAACGGTGACAGGTGGACGCTTTAACTATTCACAGAATATTTAGATTTATGTTCTCTTTAAATATTATTAATGAAAATAAAATAAAATAATTAATTAAGGGGGCTTTCATACAATAAAAAGTGTCTGTAACTTGCAAGATTAGGTTACAGATAATGGTACGGAACCCTTCGTGCGCGAGTCTCGCTCGCACTTGGCCGGTTTTTATGACAATATCACAGACTGCTTGTATTTAATTATAATTTAGTACCTACAGAGCGGCACAGCTGTCGGTCCCGGTTGTTATCTTAGGATGGCAGTCGTTATAGCACTGTTAATGGTAGGGAATTTTGTAAATGTATGCCTTGCTAGCTACCACGCTCAAGTAGAAAATCTGTCGGCAAGCCTTTAACGATGTATTTCGGCAGCTCTTCTTTGGAGCCAGTTCCCATTCTAGGTGATGCCTAATTACCACCTTCAACCACTTCACTTCATCAGGTTAGATTGTGGTGAAAGACTAGCCTATTAGAGATAAAAAAGTTTATTTTATATTGCGCCACAACCTTTTATGGTCCTTCGCATGAAGCGCTGTTATTTGCTAAGCAGTGAGAAGTTTAGATTAAGTCACAACTAACTTACGTCAAATTCAGCCTTAATTTCCTCGAACATCACCATCAACTTATTGTAATAACTCTTTGGCAAAGCGTCGAAGAATTTCTGCAGCGGTCCATAGCACACACAGAGGAAGTTATGATTCGATAAACCGAACATCTTCTTCAGGACTTCAGGCCAGACTGACACCCACTGGTCGCGTTTGTCAGGGTCCGTGTAGATATTCTGGACATGTCTGATGTTCATAAGCAGTCGTATGCTGATCTCCCACATATGCTCTATGTTCTTTATTTTCAGCTGAAAAAGAAGATTTCACTTATTTTGCACACAATGGTGAGTTAAAATCAAAGTCAAAATTTTTATCCAATTGTCAAGGTCAATTACAATTTTTATTATTGAAATATTCTACACGATACTGCCACGTTCAGCAAAATAAAATTATATAGCCGTTGCGAGGAGAACGGACAAGAAACTCCGAACAATGTGTTACAAACAATATTATAAAATTATTACAATGGTGGTTTAAATTTCTTAGGTGACAGGCGATAGCTTGGCAGAGGCGGAATGCTCCAAGCATTTTAAATCACAAACTGTGTAGTAGGATTTCTTAATGAAAAAGATTTTCACGTGCAACTTGAATTGTCCTTCTGTGAGCGTTGTCATATGTTATCTGTAGCAATGAGTCGAGTTTTATAAAATCTAGGTATCCGTGCTCCATCTTAGAACACATCAATGCTTAACAATAAGCAGGGTGTGGTCAAACGCGAAAGTTTGGAACGGGCTGTTCTAGGTTCTGGCTTGAACTTCCTGGTATCGTAGGGTGTTTTGCGCATGCTCACCTGGCTAGCTACCATTTACGAGTAGGAAATCTGTTACCAAGCACCTAACCGTGTGTTGCGGTAGCTGTTCTTGAGAACCATTACCAAACCACCAGATTTTAAGCATAGCTTGCTGACCATTGTAACCGAGACAGAGCGTCAAAGGTAACCAGCTAGGTAGACAGGCTGGTGAAAATCAAACAAGAGATGAAAAGACTGCCTTACCGGTTAAGTATAAAAGAATTTGCTTCCACAAGATATTTCCCATATGATATGATGACAAACACGAAACATTTTGCTAAGCCAACTACGTCTTATCGCATTAATGACTAAAACAAACTATTTACTTACCTAATAATAATAATTACTTTACCATATTTAATTCAGAGGTGCAATTGGGTCAATCTGACTACAGGAAATTTCACCGAAAGAATTTCCTTTGACCAGACTATCACTGGGAAAAACCTGTCCATCTCTGGTGGAGAGTGATAGGGTTTTTCTAACAAACAAATTGTTTAGCAGTCCGACTGTGACCGGTATAAAATATTATAACAATAGTTTTGCCACCTGGTACCTGGCATCAAATATATTTAATAAAACGCGGTGTGATGATAAGTAGGTTAAGTTGTTGTGGAAAAATCTATGGTGGAAAAACTGGATATTTTTCCCTCTAATTAATATTCCTATAAATTTATCTATCATGAATATTATCCCTTTGATATTTTTATACCAAATATTTATTATACACGCAGTTAGAAAAACAATCTAACAAGCATTCTCATATATAACGAGTATATTCTTATATACGATTCTTAAAGTATTAAAGCCACTATGTAACTCATTTTTGCAATTTTTGAAAATTATGCATTTGTACTACCAAAAGTGCGACTTATGCACTTACCAAAGTTAAGTAATTGAAAATCATCCTATTTTAGAATGGCCATTTGAAGATTAACACGAATTTAGATTTTATTTCAAACAAAATAAGGACTCATATTTCTAGATATGATTACAAGCACTATCGCGTGCTGAGCGAAAATTACATTTACAAATTATTAGAGTACACATTTTTTTTGTTCCGGACGTGAATCGATCCCGCGTCCTGGGTTCAATTCCCGGCCAGATAGCTACCCAGCTTTTAGAGAAAAATGTGTACTCCAATAATTTGTAAAAGAACTATCATAACTAGGAAAATCTTATTACTTATTAAGATAATTTGTGTAGAATCGACACGAATATATTGCGTTACAAAAATTATTTCTATGAAGGAAGATTTTCATAGATTAAAGAACAAACTGTATTCTGCATAGGTTAGAAGAGGAACGAGTCGAATCGTTTCACCAGGTTTTTATTTGTCTGTTATAAGCCTGTGGCGTCGTTCAATGGACTTACTGGCTTAACTTCAATGTTGTAAGTATTTTGGATGTGCTCCTTTGCAGCGTCCATAGCACGCCTGACTTCGGTTCCAATTGGGTCTGAGACGTTACTACCATCGCCATCCATGTAGTAGAATTTCAGTTTTGATATGTCTACCTGAAAATAATATAATAACACATATTTGTACTATTCTGTTTTAGCCTGATTGTCCACTGTTGAATTCAAGCCTCTTGCATTGGGGAGAGAAGGTTTGTCCAAGCTTGGCAGGTGTCTTGGGAATCGCAGTGTATGAAAGCGGTTCCTGAGAAAGCACTGCTGCCCACCTTCTGCCTGTATATTTTACTCTTAGCCACCTCTTATAACACCCACGGAAAGCGAAGGGGGGTTCTAGCACTGCGCGGTTAACATTATATCTATATGTATATCTAAAAATTAAACTACAAAGAAAATCGAGATAAAAAATACCTATACACTATTTGCTTCAATTTTTTTTTATCACGGCCGTCTGTTAACGGTATTCATGAACTGTCAAAAAACGTTTGCTGAGGTCTTCCTACACTCTGTATATACTTGCTTTGTCAATTTCCTTTCGTCCATTCTCTCTGCATCTCTAAAATATCTCAATTTTACATTTCTCAACTAATGTCAAAGTCAAAGTCTTATGAAGGTCAATTACAAATTTTTATATTGAAATATACTACATTGTACTGCCACGTTCAGCAAACAAAAATTATAGAGCCACTGCGAGAAGAGCGGGCAAGAAACTCGGGGCCATTCTTTTAAACGTTTTTCAAAAATGTGTACATACTATATAGTAAAATTATTACAATACTTAATTTACATTACGTAGGTGTTAGGCGCTAGCTTGGCAGAGGCGAACCAGTCCAAGCATTTTTGTCGTTTAAGTAATCACAAACTGTGTAGTAAGATTTCTTTATTAAAATATTCTTCACATGCAACTTGAATTTTCTTTCTGTGAGCGTTGTAATATGTTTGGGCAATTTATTATAAAACCGCACGCAATGTAATTTTATCACTTTACATTGTTTTACAATCACGCTGTTTCTCACTCTCTAAATAAAACTCTCATCTTAAATTTGATCTCATGCATATTTATATTTGAAGACGTTTTGGCTGATCATAAACTGTAAAATGCCCCATTCGTTAGATTTCCAGAGTTCACTATCATTTCTTCATCTTATACTTCCATTCTTAGTGCTATTTTACCAAAAAATTTAAAGTTACCTTTTACCAGACGGTAGGTCTCTACAGCAGGAGTCTGTCTTGATGGGTAACAGTGTCTGATATTCTGCCCTAAAGCAGAATTGTGTAAACACTACGGTGATTAGGTGTGAAGGTTACTATAGCGTGTAAAGTTACTGGGCGAAGAAAATTAATGTATCAAATTCTTCTCTTCATTGATAATTGACCAATTCGTAGCTATTCCTCATCAGGAATCCTTTCCACAGATTGTAGAGAAGAATAATTTGTCTAAGTTAAGTTATAATAAAGTTGGCTTGCACGATCGAAACTAGAAATTGGCATAAGACTTTAGAGCATATATAAATTTAGCACGAGAAGAGACATCTTCTTTTCAGACCATTTCATACCTAATCTCTGTAAACAATTTCAATCGGAACGGCCATTTTGTTTTGATAACATTGTACATTTGATAACAGGCTACAATAATTAGGGTGTCATTTCCATTTCATAATCATGAATAGTAATCAATTACGATTTGGGAACAAAATTACCCATTTCATAACCAGTTACAATTCGAAATACGTTAGTTACCATTTTGTAACCATGAGTTGCAACCAGCTACGATTTGGGAATGAAGTGACCTATTCACTAGCTATGTAATTAAGTAGGTACTTTATAGTTAGTAACAATTTCGTGGGTATACAGGTTATAATTATAACCCTATAGTTGGGATTATACACACAAAATATATCCAAACACTTACAGGTTTATCAAATGGAATATCAGGACTTCCAGGTTGCTTCAAAACTTTCAGGAGAAGTCCCAAGTCCTCAGCATATCTCGTGATGGGCCCCAAAGCGAAGTATTCTTCGAAGTCAGAGTCGAGGCAGTCCGGTATGTGACCTGAAAGTGAAATAGAAAGCAACAAGAAACAATTATTAATCTGTCAAAGACAGATATACCAAATGTTTGTTAGCTAATGTGAAAGGAATGTTTAAACTGTTTGTATGTTCACGGCGCTTTCTGTTTTAGCGCACCTTTTTTTTTTGTATTATCTTTATTTAATTTAGGGACTTTTGTCTCTTGATATGTCAGTCCCATCGTAACCTTAGTATTTATGTTATCTTATATTTACACATCTTATACATTTTTAATGCATTCTCTGATGCAGGTTCTGCCAAAGTATCAATGAATACTCCTATGTCTAAAACATTTAAATTTAAGGATGTTATTAGTGCATGCCTTTGACTTGCATTCTGGACACACTCCATAAGGACATGATATATGTCATCTACCACTCCACATGACTCGCAGTTAGGTGATATTTCTTTCTTCATCAAATATCCAAATTTCTTAGATGGAATGTGTCCAGAACGTATCCTGTGAGCTAAGACAACAAATTGTTTATTTAGCGCACCTTCATTTGTGACTTTGATGGTTCCGAATTAGTCACTTATAAGGCTGCAGGCAAATCTCATAAAATGCCGGACCGAAACCCGAGCCACCCTTGATTTGCCATTTACATTTTGCCAAAGTTTCTAATCACACTTAGGTGTATAAATAGATTTCTCACAGCAAATGGTTCTCCGATGCCCAAGAATTCTATACATAATTGTCTTCATTGTAGTTTTGAAGCTGTGATTAAAACCAGTAAACAAGTTATTTCTTCTACAAGCTATTGGAATGTGGAATCCGAGAATCTCGTATTTGGTTATTTATTTTCATTAATCTAGGTATATTGTGAAAATCAGCACTCACACAAACCTCCGATCTGGGTTTCTGTCCCCATTTCTGATAGGTTAGCCTTTGATTACTATCTCATCTGTTGGTAAGTGGCGAGGTAGAAGATGTTGTTATGGTTATGCCAATGGAACTGGCTCATAGGGCCAGTTTCTAATGTTCTATATAAAAATATTAAAATGTAGTATTTATATCTCATTAATATCACCTTCAACAGATAGAAGTCTGGGTGTAGGCTTATGTCCATAAATGCCTGTGAACATAGGAGGCAGGCGGAGGGACCCAGCGATATCTGAGCCGACACCCATCAGCGAAGCACCAGCTGAGATCAGCGCCGACTGAAATGGTTTGGAACATAATAAGATACATGAATGCATGGATGAATGGTGTTGACAATTTTAACTAAAAGTTCTTTTTTCTAGCATAAGCACACCAAATTTTTTTTCAGCTGTGGCTTAGACGATTACTTTTTTTTGATACACAACACGATTCTGCACTGGGAGAGTTAGTACGTTATAATCTGACGATACTTCATGTAGAACCGAAACTCGTCGCAAGCCAAAACATCTAACCTTGAAGTTTTGGCAGAATCATCACAAAATAAACGAGGATTTCATTTAATTTTTCTCCTGGAAAATAGTACCAAGAAAATATGCGATTAACTGCTATATAAAAAGTTCCACTTCATATTTCATTAGTGCTTACCAAAATCAAGCCACTACAATCTCAGCACCATCTAAGCACCTCCAAACTCAAAGTCCTCTTGTCTTTTAACCTCCAGGCCAACAAGGTATGCCTATACTTACCAATTCAACCGTTCACGGTCGTGTGCAAATATCCGTTCTCATAAAAGTAGTTTCCACGATATGCGATATTAATAAATACCTAAGTAGATATTTAAAAAATATCAACCGAGGGCCAGCATTATATCTTCTCATTATGATCCCCAAGACGCGTGCCAGTGAATGTGATAAAGTGACGAGATAACGACACCGTCTACTGACAAGTGTCACGCCTGTCCATTACAGTTCCAGTGTCAACGTGCCCGTTCTGCATGGCACTTGCACTGTGCTCGTTATTCCGAGACGGCAGTTCTCCTGTATCATTCGCCAAGTAATTTCTCCGGTTTAGATGCTATTAAAAATAGGTAAGCATTTTACCTCTCCTCCCGAAGACCCACCAGTCGTTCTCTTCTGATCGTAAGGATTAGTCGTCAGTCCAGTGACATTGTTGTACGTCTCCCAGTTCATGCAGAGCTGTGGTGTGCTGGTTACAGCCAATGGTATCGCCCCTGCGGCTCTAGCCAGGCGGATTATGTCTGCGTCCTTTTTAGCTGGGTTGCGGTATGGGAATACCGTGCCGCAATCGTGGCTCATGCCTGCAAACAAGTTAAATATTCATATTTTTTTATCACAAAGCTGACGCTTTGGAATATATCTACTGTTCCACGTCCATTTGGATGTTTCTAAAATGCGACCAGGGTTACATATTGCATGGTTGTAGGGCAAACACTTGACTAGCTACCACCAATCAGTACTAATATTATAAATGCGAAAGTAACTGTCTGTCTGTTACGCTTTCACGCCAAAACTACTGGACCGATTTGAATGAAATTTGGTATGGGAATAGTTAGAGATCCGGGAAAAAACATAGGATAGTTTTTATCCAACTGCGCAAAAAGAGAATTAATGTAAGAAATAATTTTTGCGCGATAACCGACATACGTGCGGGCGGAACCGCGCCCGGAAAGCTAGTCAAGTAATAAATCTGTTGTCAAGTATCTAACGGCTTATTCCAGCAGCTGCCGTAGAGAGACAGTTTACCAGCTTTGACCGAACGCCATCAAGTGAGATTGTAGTGAAGGGCAAGACTATCGGCAAAAAATGGAGCAGCCAAACTATTGTATTTGAAGCCCTCCTAGCGAAGTTTACTTAGCCGTTCTAAACCGATAGTTTTGCCGAACTTGTATAAAATTGCAGTTTGCGAGTACTAAGGAATTTATTTATCAAGTCCTGATCAGAATGTCCAGACTATTTAATCAGAACTATAGTTCATTACCAGATTTTTTTATTTTCTTTAGTGTTTACCAAAATAACTACCTATTATCCACTTTATTAACAACACTCTCGTTATTAAATTACCATCCACCGGTCAACTAATAATGATTGCATAAAACTGCGTAACAAAATAAATTAATAGCCACTTGCCTGTTTCTACAGCTAATTGAGAATTCCCGTTGGTAGATCACACGATAGCAGTCGTCTTAATCATAAAATATTCGTTCGATGCGAGCTAAACATAAAAGATCAGGCTCTCAAATGACGAATTAAAATAACACAAGTCAAATAAAAAAATGGCTTTATCGATTTGGTTGATATGTGTTCATTGTACCTATATACACCTACAAGCCTAAGTACTTAAATAGTCTTCTGCTACTGAGGTAGATGTTGCCAAAATCAAAAGGACTTGCATTCAAACGGAAAAATATCGAAAGTACAGCACCCGCTTCCGTGGCATAATTGGAAATGGACTAAGACTCTGAGGTGAGGGTTCAAGTCCCGCTGAAAGTTTTCTTTTTCTATCATAAATAATAATATTATAAATGCGAAAGTAACTCTGTCTGTCTGTCTGTCTGTCTGTCTGTCTGTTACGCTTTCACGCCAAAACTACTTGACCGATTTGAATGAAATTTGGTATAGAGATAGTTTGAGGCCCGGGAAAAAACATAGGATAGTTTTTATCCGACTGCGCAAAAAGAGGTTAATGTTTTCGCGCGATAACCGACATACGCGCGGGCGGAGCCGCGCCCGGAAAGCTAGTCATAAATAATTTCTATAATTTCGCTTAGTGTGCGTCTAGCTCTTGAAAGCTTATCAGCTAGGATCGCTTTATCAAAAGTGAGAGAGTGCACCAAGAACTTCTCGTGGTAGTTGAAGTCTTTTTTTTATCAATATGCGTAATTAATACTTGTTATAGTGATTATAAATTGGCTCTTTGTTTTATATCACAGGCCAAAGCTGATAATGTGGGTCACGAAACAATGATTATTATATTCTGATTTCCTTTATTTATGCCATAAAGTAAATCAGAATTATGTTATTGATAAAAATAATTATGCTGTTTGGAATGTCTGACTTATCTGCAAACGTTATTTAAACTAAAGTAAGATTTAATCGGTACCTATATGAAATTTAGTGTCACATCATTTAGGTAGCCCGATGGGATGGACATAGAGTTTTTTTTATCACTGATAGGTTAGCATTTGATCACAATCTTAAGTGATGGTTGATGCGATAAAAGGGGTAAACAAGCTTGGGGCTTAGTTAATTGCAATTTAACTGAATTTAATTATTTTTTTATTGCTACATTACTATTAAAAAATTAACATCTATTTTGTCTATATATCTATTATGTCTATCGTGATAACAATAGATTCCTACACTTAAAGATAGGAAATTAATAATATAAAATAAATAGGTAGTAATCGATCCGTCCAAAATGCTAGAAACTTTGAAAAAAAAAACTATTCATGTCACAAGGAAACCATTATTTTACTATTAAATCAATATCGTTTAGAATGAAATAAGAATTTTGTTCCGTATCTAACTAAACGACACCTTATTTACCAATTTCATAAACAATTTTTCAACATGAGAAGTTTTGGTTTTTGTTTGTACAGATATAGGTAGTGTTTAAGTTGGAAATCTAGTCAAAGTATATTTTACATATATAGTCTAGGCACTGACGATACTAAGTATATTTTCAATGTTTTAATAACTCATATTCTTAAATAATTCCTACACGCACAGTATACTTAGTCAAAAAACAAAACTGAACATAATTGTACAATTTCAGATTACAATAGCGGAAGTTTCAGCAACGATTATTAAGTGCTCTTAGGTAATATGTACTTGAAACTGAAAAACGTACAACACAAACAAATGTAGAATATTGCCTAATCAATAATGATATATAATCAGTATTTTATCAGTTCAATTTCACAATACGGTAGAACTCCAACTGACGATAGATTGTTGGATACAACAGACAGACTTCTCGGTTAGTAAACTATTGACAGCAGATTGACTAATTAAAACATATTATGCCGCTTAGATACCTCCTTACCAAAGATTATCACAGTATTACGAAAGAATGAGGAATGGTGGTTTTGTTATAAAAACTAACATGCTTACAAAAATCGAAAGGAAATATTTAAACCATGAGGGGGTTAAAAACAATGACCATCTGTCCCTATCCGGGCTTCAGAAGATGTTATTCAGGCTAACCTAGAATAACTGGCTCTCAAAGACAGATGCCAGAACACACCGTTAGGTGCTTGGCGACAGATTTTCTACTTAATGGTGGTAGCTAGCCACGCGGGCATTTGCAATTGCTTTACCACCATGTTAAAATATACCAGTAGGTAAATTCTTGTATTTCTATCAAAATATCATCGGGCTTAGTAAAGTTTTAATGTATAGGTAGTGTAAAATGGTTACCTTCAACAGCTATGCTTTCTTTTACAGTCATCGGCAGTCCTAATAGCGGATACTCCTTCTCCAATTCCTCAGGCCTGCGGTCAGAAGAGGCGATCATCTTGTCAATGCTTCTGGCCTCCTTCAGTGCAACATCGTACCTCGGTTCCACCACAGCGTTTACGTATGGATTGACTTCCTTACATCGATCTATGTACGCTGTAACTACTTCTTCTGATGTGATCTGGAAATGTTTTTAAAATACAATTAATAACTAGGTAATAAGAAAACGCTGTTCGAACGAAATCTAGAAACAAAAAATACACTCGAACATTGCTGATTATTTACATAACAAAAAAAATCATCTTTAAAATTTGGCATGATAACAATCTACTCGTCTACGTATTAGTTTTCGTTTTTATTTCACCAAGAAAAAAAATAGATTTAGCCTGATATAAGTTAGTTACTTTAACTTTAGCTTGATAGATACTCTCTTTGTATTCATAATCAAGAACCCATAAGGTGAGAGGAAACAATAACTAGAGCCTAACGTTGCAAAAGTTGCTGTCAGTATAAAACTATCAGACCAATAACCTTTCTAAACAGTAAATATAGGTTTGATCGTATAATTATACTTATCTGATAAATATTAATAATGTCACAAACAGATTTGAAAACATTTGGACTAGTAGACAGTTCTAGATTATATATACAGATACAGTAAGAACATTATTACATAAACACTGGATGGAGACTAGAGCAATTTAAAGCAAGTCAAGTTCATTCAACGTTCCTGATGTTTTCTACTTCTTTTACTCTTCGAGGTTTTGCCGAGAGCTGTTTATATTAATAATATGTGAAGTCAACTCACCGTTTTCTATTCATCTCACACTAATAAAAACCGTACGTATGTGACTCAAAGAAGATATTATTATTCTTTAGTTCAAGGCATTGTTTGAATTCCTCTATTCTTTTTGTATTATCTTCTTGAACCGTATGTTCAGAAATTACTTATATTATCGGGCACAGTAGGATACACACAAGACAGTGGATAAATCTCTTCACCATTTCGTTCATTAAAATATGTTGTTGAATATAAAAAGTATTACCTGTTTATTCCTAATCATCTTTGCCAAAGTAGTAGCAGATTTGAATAGTATCGGATTGGTGGGTGGCGGACATTTTCTGTTCCGCCGGATGTTTAGTAAGTATGTGATCGGAACCAGTGGGATGGCCAGCAGTGACACGAGGAAGCGGAGGAACCTCCTCATGAACCCATTCATTATGATTGTCTGGAAAAGATCAAAAAGAAGGAGGTGAAAAAAAAATGATTAAGGCGTGACAATGCGGAAATCCATATGAATTGTCCTCCCTCGCAATTAATACATTCACGACATCTTTTTCTTATTTCTACTGCTGTCGTTTCGAGACGCATTTTTGTTTTAATCGTTTCAAATGCGCCATTTATTCTTGTTATCAGTTCTTCTCTGTTTTCTTAGTACCGTTATTTCAAAACATAGAAAAATGTAGAATTTTAGATGAATCATGAAAGAAAGAGGCGATTGACTTTTTACATGTCCAAGATGCCTTACAAATGTTTTTACACGCTTGCTACTAATTACTAGTTCATTTCCATTATTTTTATTAGGATACCTGAAATGGCTGTGTTAGCCAGTATCAGTTATTTTGTGAAGTAATTTATGGAGTTTGTACGCATATGGCATACCGTTGGATTGGGCATAAATCAGAGAAGTTTTAAGAGCATTGGAAGAACTGAGCCGCCCTTTTTTTTTAAAACGCGTTTCAAATTTAAACCATGAGATATTTTCTTTCACTTCTCGACACTTTGTTACCTCATAATTATTTTATTTCAAAATTTTCTAGTTTAAATATTCATTTAAGTAGAAAAGGCATACACTACAGATACAATAAAAAAAATATTATGGACCCTTACATTTCTGAAAAAAAGAAGTTATGTCAGCATAACGACCAACTTTCTGAAATTTGTAAAAAATTATAAAAAAAATCTTTAAAAAAGCCAGGAGGCTTGAGCGGGCTAACTGGACCGTCATAACGTTGCAAATGGTCCTACCCCCCATACCCTATGGCACACGTTCTGCCGAACACCCTGTATAATATATATTTAGTTTACGTAATTCTAATTGAGTGGCTTGTGATTATCTTAATATAGTTAATGCAATAGAAATGGAAAAATACCCACATAGTAATCTAAAAGATATATTATTGTGAAGTAGATACATGATTATATGATATGAAACATGACTTGACGTTTGGAATAGAATTTTAACTGTGTATTTACACAGTTAAAATTCATATATAGGTTAACTTTTATTCAACAAAGCTTGAAGCAGTCCTTTTATAATAGTAAAGGAGCCGAGGGAGGTCGACTTTCCTTTCACCTATCTGATTATCTTAATGAGCCATATTATCAAATATATTTTTTTAACAAACATGCCTAAGTTACTTGTCTATCGATAAGTTACCATAGCTATTTTTAATAGAATTAATTTTAAACAAGTTTCTTTCATCACCTTCACTCTTTTTATGACCGAATTAATTTCATCTCAACTGATAGTTTTAACATACAAAATGCCTAGGTAGGCTTGCCTACTTATTTCTGTGCATGGCTAATTGGCTACCTGGCAAGCAGATGTAAACAGGAAAGTCAATAAAGGTAACTATACCGATCTGTTAAACAATTTTGCATCAAAAGTAAGATTTTTTAATTACAAAACCAATCGAATAGGCCTGCCAGCAAAAAATCGTACATGAAATAAAAATGTATTATAATATATTCAAATAAAAATAGCTATGAAAACTTTTCGATAGGCAAGTTATCATATGTATATTTGTTAATAAATTATATTTGATGAAAAAATATGTCTCATCAAGTTTTTTGATGGGTGAAGGTTCTTCACGGGCTCTTAGACTATAAGAACTGAAAATCATTGGTTCTTGTCACATATCAGTGAAATAGAGTTATTTCCTGATCTGAGGTTCTTGTGGTATAAAGGAATCGCTACGATTCTACTGTCGATAAATTACATTATCTGATTATCGCTTCATCGTTCCTATTAAATAATTTATGGAAAAACATATCAAATTATGCATTCAAAATCAATTCAAAAAATATATGCGGGAAGACATTAGTAGGTTCCTAATTAGTATTGTTTTTTTAAAATCACTATTAACTTAGTTCCTTATGTGCTTAAAGGCAACTTTTAATTAAATTCGTGTTTGAATTGTCTACAAAATATGATGCTTTGTATTGACCTATAAGGTTGTTTAGATTGGTGTATTCAATATGTAAAAATTATGCTAAGATATGTGTTACGGAATAATATACAGGTATACATGTTAGTAGGGCTTCTTCAATGGTGAACGGTCAGTATTCGTTTTTACCAACAAAAAATTGTATATTGGGTTCGGCAGTGAACGATGTAAATTTAAAGTACGTTTGCCTTTTAACTATACTGCCCAATTCAATAAAAGCATATTCTGTATGGCTGCTCCACAACTTACCGACAAGTATAATCAAATGCTCCTAAATAAATATATTTAAATTAAAACAATTTCTGGTAAATAAATCATTTTATGATGTAAACGAATATTTCAATGATAAATTATGTTTCAATTAGACAGTATTTGTATTTCGTTAGTACTTAAATACATTGAAATTTAATTTTTATCTAATTTAATTAATTATTTTTGTAATTCTATGACATTTTGCCAGATTTTTTGACACATTTTTATTATTTTCTCAAAGTTTAATTTTAATTGGTAAGAACATTTCTTTAGTTACCTATTATATTTTATTTATGACGCATTGAAGAGGGAATATGGTAACATTAATTAAAATATTTTTTCAAAGTCATATAATAAAATTTATAGTAAAGTATAATATAATGTATGTAATATGTGAAATATTTAAATAAGTCGGTTCGGTAGTGTATATTTTTAGGCTCATGAATTGTTGCATGCCAAATGGCCAAATATGGCAGAACTATCATGTTTACTGAACATTCAGAGCTTTATCACCTATATTTGCAATAAACAATTTGATTTGATTTAAGTTAATGCCAAATACGAAAAAAAAAATTGAATAAATAATATTGTTTTTAGTCATAATAATTTATATAATTAATATTAGACCGGCCTAATATATTTTCTCGGTTTTTTTAAACATAAATATTACCTATGAGTTTTCAAAACACAATGTTATAAAGCCTCAATATATTTTTATTTTACGAGCTACGGTCCTTAAAAATATATAATTACTTAATTGTTTACAAAGCATTTTTTAAAATTTATAGCTGATAGGCTAGCTTTTATTTATTTATTATTTTGCACAAATAACTGAACTTACAACAAATAACGGACTTAATGCTATCTAGCATTTTCTACCAGTCATCCTGGACCGCTACCACACGGTACAGTAAAACATAGTAAAGAAAAATATATTACATAAATATATTAAGCCAATATAAATACTATATTTTAACCATTAATGTGCAGTAAATAAAATGAAGACGGTTTATGGATGGACAAATTAGTGACGTTACTAATATAAAAATTACGAATCTGTCGGTTAAATTTTTTTGGCATTACATAAAGGCATTTTTGGACTACCAACAAGAAAAAAAAATGCAACAACAATATATAAACATATAAAGTATCTAAGTAATATAAGTTTCTTTTGAACACAATGGACAGTCTTATCGCTGTGTTGTTATTTATACAGATAGACGTTGGTGGACAATAAATCCAGATTATATAAAAAACTACACATATACTAAAGATAAAAATAAACTGTGTAACATCATAATTATACACTATTTCAAATATTGTCATAAACTTTGTTTTTCACTTGTTAAATTGAAATTTGAAATTAATAACTATTTCAAATTTCAATTTAACAAGTGGAAAATTCTCTGTCCATTATGATAACTAAATTCTTGACCATTGTGCTGTATTCTATAACTTGCCCATTAAAGACAACTTGTGGAAGCCAAAACCAGTCAAGCAAGGAGACCTACTCATTCTTGAGCTGCCAATAATAATTATTTGAGTTTTCGCTGGATTGACCTTGACACCATAAGATTAACAAATCAGAAATTCGCCTCAAATCAGAATTGACTCCCTAAAAGCTGGTAACTCATCGATAGGAGGTCTATATTTGTAAGTCATCTGCATAATTATAGATGAAAGAAGACACTTGATGTGATATTGAATTTATAAAAATAGAGAAAAGGAGAGGTGATAGAACGCCACCCTGAGGTACACCAACAGACGTTTTACACCACGATGAAAAAGTATCGTCTAGGTGGATACGCTGCGGACCTCCATACAGGTAACTACGAAACCAAGCAACCGTAGGAGATATTGGAAGAGAACGCATAATACCTAAAAACACGTCAAAATCTATGACATGTTGAAGTCGTTACTTAAGTCTAATAAGTTGTTTCTCTATAAGTTGCCGGTTATCCATAATATGCCTCATTTAGTAAGTTATCTAGAACAGTGTTGAAGTAGTGCTGTGACCTGGCTGGAAACCAGATTAGGAGGGGCTTGGGAGTTTATATCTGACGAGCACATTCAAATTCCTGAACTGCAGCAACTACTGATTCAAAGTTTACGATTCTCTCCTGTCATAAAGTTCTTCAACCTTGGAAATAGAAAGAAAGAAATCACTAGTGGGAAGGTCGGGTTAATATAGAGGATGCTCAAGTATTTCCAAGGCAGTATCTCGAATTGAAGGCATAGTAACGGCGGATCTGTGATCCGGGGCTTTATTTTGATAAAACAAAACAATTATTGCCAGTTTGCCTCACTGTTGTTCGCGAATTGCGTTACGCATTTTATTTATTTTTTCTGAAAAGAGCCTGTAACAATAACTCCATCGATATATTCTACCATAATAGACCGATGTGAAGTTGGCGGCCTAAAGTTAGCGGCCTATTATAACCCGACCAATTAAGAGAGTCCCTATTATTGAACCGCGGTTTTTTATATCGTAAACATAAAATACCTATACAGCATCCTACGAATCATAATATATGGGGGTGAGGGTAAAAAGGGAAAAACTATAGTGATTTGTAAAACGTTAAACTCAAACTATAAAATTTATATCTATACCAAAAATGGCGTTTGTATAGACCTTTCTGAATAAATAACTCTAAATTTCTTCCACCACCTAGAAATGGCCGAAAATAAAAAAAAATCTTAGGCCGCTGAACAACTATTGCATATTTTGCTATGTTATCGATGAAGTATCAAAATGTGTTTTATACAGGAAGATAGCATTAAAATAGACCTTTCTAAAGTAGTAACTCAAAATTTCTTCAACCTCTTAGAAGTGACCGAAAATTAAAAAAATCTTAGGCCGCTGGACAACTATTGCATATTTTGCTATGTTATCGATGAAGTATCAAAATGTGTTTTATACAGGAAGATAGCATTAAAATAGACCTTTCTAAAGTAGTAACTCAAAATTTCTTCGACCTCTAAGAAGTGACCGAAAATTTAAAAAATCTTAGGCCGCTGAACAACTATTGCATATTTTGCTATGTTATCGATGTAGTATCAAAATGTGTTTTATACAGGAAGATAGCATTAAAATAGACCTTTCTAAAGTAGTAACTCAAAATTTCTTCGACCTCTTAGAAGTGACCGAAAATTTAAAAAATCTTAGGCCGCTGAACAACTATTGCATATTTTGCTATGTTATCGATGAAGTATCAAAATGTGTTTTATACAGGAAGATAGCATTAAAATAGACCTTTCTAAAGTAGTAACTCAAAATTTCTTCGACCTCTTAGAAGTGACCGAAAATTAAAAATATCTTCGGCCGCTGCACAACTATTGCAAATTTTGCTATGTTATCGATGAAGTATCAAAATGTGTTTTATACAGGAAGATAGCATTAAAATAGACCTTTCTAAAGTAGTAACTCTAAATTTCTTCGACCTCTTAGAAGTGACCGAAAATTTAAAAAATCTTAGGCCGCTGAACAACTATTGCATATTTTGCTATGTTATCGATGAAGTATCAAAATGTGTTTTATACAGGAAGATAGCATTAAAATAGACCTTTCTAAAGTAGTAACTCAAAATTTCTTCGACCTCTTAGAAGTGACCGAAAATTAAAAATATCTTAGGCCGCTGCACAACTATTGCAAATTTTGCTATGTTATCGATGAAGTATCAAAATTTGTTTTATACAGGAAGATAGCATTAAACTAGACCTTTCTAAAGTAGTAACTCAAAATTTCTTCGACCTCTTAGAAGTGACCGAAAATTAAAAAAATCTTAGGCCGCTGAATAACTATTGCATATTTTGCTATGTTATCGATGAAGTATCAAAATTTGTTTTATACAGGAAGATAGCATTATAATAAACCTTTCTAAAGTAGTAACTAAAAATTTCTTCGACCTCTTAGAAATGACCGAAAATCAAAGAAATCTTAGGCCGCTAAACAACTATTGCATATTTTGCTATGTTATCGATGAAGTATCAAAATGTGTTTTATACAGGAAGATAGCATTAAAATAGACCTTTCTAAAGTAGTAACTCAAAATTTCTTCGACCTCTTAGAAGTGACCGAAAATTAAAAAATCTTAGGCCGCTGAACAACTATTGCATATTTTGCTATGTTAGCGATGAAGTATCAAAATGTGTTTTATACAGGAAGATAGCATTAAAATAGACCTTTCTAAAGTAGTAACTCAAAATTTCTTCGACCTCTTAGAAGTGACCGAAAATTAAAAATATCTTAGGCCGCTGAACAACTATTGCAAATTTTGCTATGTTATCGATGAAGTATCAAAATGTGTTTTATACAGGAAGATAGCATTAAAATAGACCTTTCTAAAGAAGTACCTCAAAATTTCTTCGATCTCTTAGAAGTGACCGAAAATAAAAAAAAATCTTAGGCCGCTGAACAACTATTGCCTAATTTGCTATGTTATCGATGAAGTATCAAAATGTGTTTTATACAGGAAGATAGCATTAAAATAGACCTTTCTAAAGTAGTAACTCAAAATTTCTTCGACCTCTTAGAAGTGACCGAAAATTAAAAATATCTTAGGCCGCTGAACAACTATTGCAAATTTTGCTATGTTATCGATGAAGTATCAAAATTTGTTTTATACAGGAAGATAGCATTATAATAGACCTTTCTAAAGTGGTAACTCAAAATTTCTTCGACCTCTTAGAAATGACCGAAAATCAAAAATATCTTAGGCCGCTGAACAACTATTGCATATTTAGCTATGTTATCGATGAAGTATCAAAATGTGTTTTATACAGGAAGATAGCATTAAAATAGACCTTTCTAAAGTAGTAACTCAAAATTTCTTCGACCTCTTAGAAGTGACCGAAAATTAAAAAAATCTTAGGCCGCGGAACAACTAATGCATATTTCACTGTGTTATCGATGAAGTATCAAAATGTGTTTTATACAGGAAGATAGCATTAAAATAGATCTTTCTAAAGAAGTAACTCAAAATTTCTTCGACCTCTTAGAAGTGACCGAATATTTAAAAAATCTTAGGCCGCTGAACAACTATTGCATATTTTGCTATGTTATCGATGAAGTATCAAAATTTGTTTTATACAGGAAGATAGCATTATAATAGACCTTTCTAAAGTGGTAACTCAAAATTTCTTCGACCTCTTAGAAATGACCGAAAATCAAAAATATCTTAGGCCGCTGAACAACTATTGCATATTTAGCTATGTTATCGATGAAGTATCAAAATGTGTTTTATACAGGAAGATAGCATTAAAATAGACCTTTCTAAAGTAGTAACTCAAAATTTCTTCGACCTCTTAGAAGTGACCGAAAATTAAAAAAATCTTAGGCCGCGGAACAACTAATGCATATTTCACTGTGTTATCGATGAAGTATCAAAATGTGTTTTATACAGGAAGATAGCATTAAAATAGATCTTTCTAAAGTAGTAACTCAAAATTTCTTCGACCTCTTAGAAGTGACCGAAAATTAAAAATATCTTAGGCCGCTGAACAGCTATTGCAAATTTTGCTATGTTATCGATGAAGTATCAAAATTTGTTTTATACAGGAAGATAGCATTATAATAGACCTTTCTAAAGTGGTAACTCAAAATTTCTTCGACCTCTTAGAAATGACCGAAAATCAAAAATATCTTAGGCCGCTGAACAACTATTGCATATTTAGCTATGTTATCGATGAAGTATCAAAATGTGTTTTATACAGGAAGATAGCATTAAAATAGACCTTTCTAAAGTAGTAACTCAAAATTTCTTCGATTTCTTAGAAGTGACCGAAAATAAAAAAAAATCTTAGGCCGCTGAACAACTATTGCCTAATTTGCTATGTTATCGATGAAGTATCAAAATGTGTTTTATACAGGAAGATAGCATTAAAATAGACCTTTCTAAAGTAGTAACTCAAAATTTCTTCGACCTCTTAGAAGTGACCGAAAATTAAAAATATCTTAGGCCGCTGAACAACTATTGCAAATTTTGCTATGTTATCGATGAAGTATCAAAATTTGTTTTATACAGGAAGATAGCATTATAATAGACCTTTCTAAAGTGGTAACTAAAAATTTCTTCGACCTCTTAGAAATGACCGAAAATCAAAAATATCTTAGGCCGCTGAACAACTATTGCATATTTAGCTATGTTATCGATGAAGTATCAAAATGTGTTTTATACAGGAAGATAGCATTAAAATAGACCTTTCTAAAGTAGTAACTCAAAATTTCTTCGACCTCTTAGAAGTGACCGAAAATTAAAAAAATCTTAGGCCGCGGAACAACTAATGCATATTTCACTGTGTTATCGATGAAGTATCAAAATGTGTTTTATACAGGAAGATAGCATTAAAATAGATCTTTCTAAAGAAGTAACTCAAAATTTCTTCGACCTCTTAGAAGTGACCGAGTATTTAAAAAATCTTAGGCCGCTGAACAACTATTGCATATTTTGCTATGTTATCGATGAAGTATCAAAATGTGTTTTATACAGGAAGATAGCATTAAAATAGACCTTTCTAAAGTAGTAACTCAAAATTTCTTCGACCTCTTAGAAGTGACCGAAAATTTAAAAAATCTTAGGCCGCTGAACAACTATTGCATATTTTGCTATGTTATCGATGAAGTATCAAAATGTGTTTTATACAGGAAGATAGCATTAAAATAGACCTTTCTAAAGTAGTAACTCAAAATTTCTTCGACCTCTTAGAAGTGACCGAAAATTAAAAATATCTTAGGCCGCTGCACAACTATTGCAAATTTTGCTATGTTATCGATGAAGTATCAAAATTTGTTTTATACAGGAAGATAGCATTAAAATAGACCTTTCTAAAGAAGTAACTCAAAATTTCTTCGATCTCTTAGAAGTGACCGAAAATTAAAAAAAATCTTAGGCTGCTGAACAACTATTGCCTAATTTGCTATGTTATCGATGAAGTATCAAAATGTGTTTTATACAGGAAGATAGCATTAAAATAGACCTTTCTAAAGTAGTAACTCAAAATTTCTTCGACCTCTTAGAAGTGACCGAAAATTAAAAATATCTTAGGCCGCTGAACAACTATTGCAAATTTTGCTATGTTATCGATGAAGTATCAAAATTTGTTTTATACAGGAAGATAGCATTATAATAGACCTTTCTAAAGTGGTAACTCAAAATTTCTTCGACCTCTTAGAAATGACCGAAAATCAAAAAAATCTTAGGCCGCTGAACAACTATTGCATATTTTGCTATGTTATCGATGAAGTATCAAAATGTGTTTTATACAGGAAGATAGCATTAAAATAGACCTTTCTAAAGTAGTAACTCAAAATTTCTTCGACCTCTTAGAAGTGACCGAAAATTAAAGAAATCTTAGGCCGCTGAACAACTAATGCATATTTCACTGTGTTATCGATGAAGTATCAAAATGTGTTTTATACAGGAAGATAGCATTAAAATAGATCTTTCTAAAGTAGTAACTCTAAATTTCTTCGACCTCTTAGAAGTGACCGAAAATTTAAAAAATCTTAGGCCGCTGAACAACTATTGCATATTTTGCTATGTTATCGATGAGGTATCAAAATGTGTTTTATACAGGAAGATAGCATTAAAATAGACCTTTCTAAAGTAGTAACTCAAAATTTCTTCGACCTCTTAGAAGTGACCGAAAATAAAAAAAATCTTAGGCCGCTGAACGACTATTGCATATTTTGCTATGTTATCGATGAAGTATCAAAATGTGTTTTATACAGGAAGATAGCATTAAAATAGACCTTTCTAAAGAAGTAACTCAAAATTTCTTCGACCTCTTAGAAGTGACCGAAAATTAAAAAAATCTTAGGCCGCTGAACAACTAATGCATATTTCACTGTGTTATCGATGAAGTATCAAAATGTGTTTTATACAGGAAGATAGCATTAAAATAGATCTTTCTAAAGTAGTAACTCAAAATTTCTTCGACCTCTTAGAAGTGACCGAAAATTAAAAAAATCTTAGGCCGCTGAACAACTATTGCATATTTTGCTATGTTATCGATGAAGTATCAAAATGTGTCTTATACAGGAAGATATCATTAAAATAGAACTTTCTAAAGAAGTAACTCAAAATTTCTTCGACCTCTTAGAAGTGACCGAAAATTAAAAATATCTTAGGCCGCTGAACAACTATTGCAATTTTTGCTATGTTATCGATGAAGTATCAAAATTTGTTTTATACAGGAAGATAGCATTATAATAGACCTTTCTAACGTAGTAACTCAAAATTTCTTCGACCTCTTAGAAATGACCGAAAATCAAAAAAATCTTAGGCCGCTAAACAACTATTGCATATTTTGCTATGTTGCTGCCAAAGACTGCCATCCAAAGACAACAACCGGGACCGACGGCTCAACGTGCCCTCCGAAGCACGGAAGTGCTCAGTAGTAATGTCACCAGCGGTCACCCATCCAACTCCTGACCGTGGCGGACGTTACTTAACTTTGCTGATCGTTTCAGATTGGCCTTAGCAAACTTCGCTACGAGCGTATGCACTGTACCTACCTAGTAGTATATTATAATTTTTAGATAGTCAGTGCAACGTAGCGGGGCGCGGCAGCAATGACAGCGAGACCGCATGTTTTTGTTCAAATACCTATTATGCTGCGGCCGCATTTATCTCGTTTCTTTTATTGTAAATATAACAATGGGCACTGGCCAGGTGGTGGCTCGCAAATCTGGAGGTCTATGTGCCTTACCTGCGATTTCTGGGCAGATTATAACATCAAAGGTTACTTAAGTGCTGGTGGAATCTGTTTAAGTTTTTGCCTTGCCACGTGCTCTTAACCCATCCATTTCTTAGTCGCCTCTTACGACACCCACGGGATGATATGGGGGGGAGGTGCAATTCTAACCCGGCACCCCACGGGGCTCGAAGACTTTGATAATATTAAATACTGTGACTATTGTAACGTAGTGTTGACAATAATTTTATTATTAACGTATGTTTGTACAGGCAACTGTGACAAATATCATCAAAAGCCTTTCTGCCTTGCCTTTTTTTAGTGGTATATAATTTACTTACAACCTCCACCCCCTCCACACCCCTACGTTATTAAATGTTGTCCTATTAACAATATGTTAAAATATAATATTTGTTTACACATAAATAGTATATTTTTTCATATTACCTACCTACACACATTTATTTAGTTAAAGTTTTACTCGGTAATACTAGTTTATTGTATTTACAAACTTATTTGATTTTATTTTATCTAAATAATTACTGATGGTATGAAATAAATACCTACGATATGTTGATAGATGGTTGAATACCTTATCAAAACTATCTTTTCCAAACCATTTGAATTAAATCAAGAATATTTTATTAACATAACACGGCAATATACGTAGAAATGAAAATGTATAGTGCCTCTTAACTAAACATTTTTAGTGGCGAATAAATTCAGGCGTTACTCTACGAACGCAGATCGATCGTGTGCTCGGAGAGTCAAGATCTCCTGAGGATGCTTCGTGTAGAATCGAATCCGTCGGAAATTCTTCCGGTTTGGCGTGTCGCATTAATAGGAAAATTAGGCGGAATTTTCACTAGATATATTTTTATAATTTTGAAGTGTTTAATTGAAATATTAATTTAATTACAATTTTTACGAGTGGAAAAATTTGAGTCATGTGCGGGATTCGAACCCGCGTCCATCCACACCTTTAGCTGGGGTATGCTCTAATCCGATTGAGCTAACATGAAGATGAGTCCATGGGTTCGAATCCCGCACATGACTTAAAATTTTTCTTCTCGTAATTTTTTTTTATTGTGTAATGTAATCCGCAGAACACGTGTTATTGCAAACAAATATATAAAAAATATTAATTTAATGTTTTTTTGAAATATTTGTTATTATTTTTAGTGGCTATTTATCACCATGCTTTTTTTTATTAAAAATTACTGAAATGTAAGTAATCGTTGGATGAAGAAGCTTATATCGATTTAATATATCTAACAATTATAATTATGCACCAACAAACTAATTGAATATCTTGATAAGACTAGTATAGAAATATACCTAATAGAAGAGCTAATAATTAAATTAAAAAGTTGTATTCATGGTAGGTAATTATGGATAAAGCCCTTTATTATTACCGTTTTTAAAAGACTCCATTACAATGCATTTGTTTTTTGCATAGCGGTCCCTTATCATCACAGAGTTAATCCTGGTGGCCCTTTGTTGTGTTCTAACGATAATGATTTAAGGTAGTCAAAATATGCAATAAACGATACTTTACTTCAAAATAGTTCAACCCCCATTTGCGTTAATAATAATAACAGTTTTTGGATATTTCGTCAGTTTTACGAGAGATGCCATCAGATGATGTGCTACGAGCTTTAACGTGAACTAATTGTAGGCTTTAATTACCTTCCTTAACTATGTTCAGTAAGAAGATTACGTGAGTTTTAATAGGATAGTGAAACTTATAGGAGGTGCATAGTGACAGTAGTTTAATGGAGTTACTGACATTTAAGTTTGACGTATAAAAATGTGATTACAAAATTCGTTTGGACATCATGTAAGTTTATTTTATATTCCATAACCTACCTAGAAATATTATTGTTACGACCTATGTTATTATATAATAAATGCTCAAATTTATTAGCAATGTGTCAACCTTATCGACATAATTGTGGTATAAACAATTTTTGTTTTTATTTTATTATTACTATTTTGTAAATAAGCTTTGCTTTCGAAGATCTATTTTAATGCTATCTTCCTGTATAAAACACATTTTGATACTTCATCGATAACACAGTGAAATATGCATTAGTTGTTCAGCGGCCTAAGATTTTTTTAATTTTCGGTCACTTCTAAGAGGTCGAAGAAATTTTGAGTTACTTCTTTTGAAAGGTCTATTTTAATGCTATCTTCCTGTATAAAACACATTTTGATACTTCATCGATAACATAGCAAAATATGCAATAGTTGTTCAGCGGCCTAAGATTTTTTTGATTTTCGGTCTTTTCTAAGAGGTCGAAGAAATTTTGAGTTACTACGTTAGAAAGGTCTATTATAATGCTATCTTCCTGTATAAAACAAATTTTGATACTTCATCGATAACATAGCAAAATTTGCTATAGTTGTTCAGCGGCCTAAGATATTTTTAATTTTCGGTCACTTCTAAGAGGTCGAAGAAATTTTGAGTTACTACTTTAGAAAGGTCTATTTTAATGCTATCTTCCTGTATAAAACACATTTTGATACTTCATCGATAACATAGCAAAATATGCAATAGTTGTTTAGCGGCCTAAGATTTTTTTGATTTTCGGTCATTTCTAAGAGGTCGAAGAAATTTTGAGTTACTACTTTAGAAAGGTCTATAATAATGCTATCTTTCTGTATAAAACAAATTTTGATACTTCATCGATAACATAGCAAAATTTGCAATAGTTGTTCAGCGGCCTAAGATATTTTTAATTTTCGGTCACTTCTAAGAGGTCGAAGAAATTTTGAGTTACAACTTTAGAAAGATCTATTTTAATGCTATCTTCCTGTATAAAACACATTTTGATACTTCATCGATAACATAGCAAAATATGCAATAGTTGTTCAGCGGCCTAAGATTTTTTAAATTTTCGGTCACTTCTAAGAGGTCGAAGAAATTTTGAGTTTCTTCTTTAGAAAGATCTATTTTAATGCTATCTTCCTGTATAAAACACATTTTGATACTTCATCGATAACACAGTGAAATATGCATTAGTTGTTCAGCGGCCTAAGATTTTTTTAAATTTCGGTTACTTCTAAGAGGTCGAAGAAATTTTGAGTTACTACTTTTGAAAGGTCTATTTTAATGCTATCTTCCTGTATAAAACACATTTTGATACTTCATCGATAACATAGCAAAATATGCAATAGTTGTTCAGCGGCTTAAGATTTTTTTGATTTTCGGTCATTTCTAAGAGGTCGAAGAAATTTTGAGTTACTACGTTAGAAAGGTCTATTATAATGCTATCTTCCTGTATAAAACAAATTTTGATACTTCATCGATAACATAGCAAAATTTGCAATAGTTGTTCAGCGGCCTAAGATATTTTTAATTTTCGGTCACTTCTAAGAGGTCGAAGAAATTTTGAGTTACTACTTTAGAAAGCTCTATTTTAATGCCATCTTCCTGTATAAAACACATTTTGATACTTCATCGATAACATAGCAAAATATGCAATAGTTGTTTAGCGGCCTAAGATTTTTTTGATTTTCGGTCATTTCTAAGAGGTCGAAGAAATTTTGAGTTACTACTTTAGAAAGGTCTATAATAATGCTATCTTTCTGTATAAAACAAATTTTGATACTTCATCGATAACATAGCAAAATTTGCAATAGTTGTTCAGCGGCCTAAGATATTTTTAATTTTCGGTCACTTCTAAGAGGTCGAAGAAATTTTGAGTTACAACTTTAGAAAGATCTATTTTAATGCTATCTTCCTGTATAAAACACATTTTGATACTTCATCGATAACATAGCAAAATATGCAATAGTTGTTCAGCGGCCTAAGATTTTTTTTTATTTTCGGCCATTTCTAGGTGTTGGAAGAAATTTAGAGTTATTTATTCAGAAAGGTCTATACAAACGCCATTTTTGGTATAGATATAAATTTTATAGTTTGAGTTTAACGTTTTACAAATCACTATAGTTTTTCCCTTTTTACCCTCACCCCCATATATTATGATTCGTAGGATGCTGTATAGGTATTTTATGTATACGATATAAAAAACCGCGGTTCATTAATAGGGACTCTCTTAATTGGTCGGGTTATAATAGGCCGCTAACTTTAGGCCGCTAATTTCACATCGGTCCATAATAGACCCTTTTTATATCTTAGAAAAGAGAGCCAATGATTTTGCCGACGGGAGCCGCTTCCTTAAATTTCTTAGGGGTTGGAGACTGACGCTCTTTTCAAACACATTCATTTTGTTCCTGAATCATGATGGCAAAGCCACGTTTCGTCCATGTTATGGATCGAGATGAAAAACAATTGCAATATTATTATAACAGTTTCAAAGAAGCTCGAGAAATTTTGAACCAGTCTATGCATTCTTTTTTATTTTTTCATTCATGACACGACGTTGTACTAAAACAATATTTTCGACTATTTAGATAATTTTTCGGTCACAACCGTTGTGCGGCGGCCTTCTTTAGTCGTTGTAGTCTTCTTTGGTGGAAGTTCTGGTGCATCAAGGTGCAACGATAGAACACGGTGGAGCATTTGCTCCTAATATATTGTAATTCGTATTCTTTAGTGAGATTTTCCGTTCCTTTGCCGTGGTACCATTAGATAGTTCCTTTAATGGTACCACGGCAAATTAAATTTGCCGTGGTACCATTGCCTCAATGGTACTACGAAAATGCTGATTTCTATTAACCGTGGTACCATTGAATCGTTAGACTAAAAATCCGTTGGCTTTGCTTAATTCAACGGAAGCAAGATCAATAAAGAACAATTTATATGTTAATTTTTTTTATTATGATTTTGATGACAATTGGAAAAAAGACTATTAATTTATGATTCGGTTGAAAATAATCTTAAAAAATATAAACAAATAGGTTTTAGATGTGACAGCTGTCAAAGTGACAGTATATGTCAGATAGATAGGTGTGATTTGTGACAGGTGTCAAAGTGACAGTTGGTTCGTATTTTATGTAATCAATTGCTTTTCGTTTTCATAACATCTGTCCCGCGATCTCATAGAGATCTTTACTTCAGATGACAGCTGTCAAATTAAAATAGGATTTATCTCGGAAACTATTGACCCTAGACCACTAGTTTCTTAACAGATATGATAGATCTCAGAGAGATCTTCCTTTCGAATGGCAGCTGTCAAATTTAAATAGGGTTTATCTTGGAAACTATTGATTACATCAATAGTTTCTTTGCAAAAGTGATAGATCTGATAGAGATCTACATTTCAGATGACAGCTGTCAAATTAAAATAGGGTTTATCTCGGAAACTATTGACCCTAGACCACTAGTTTCTTAACAGATATGATAGATCTCAGAGAGATCTTCTTTTCGAATGGCAGATGTCAAATTAAAATAAGGTTTATCTTGGAAACTATTGACTCTACATCAATAGTTTCTTTGAAAAAGTGATAGATCTGATAGAGATCTACATTTCAGATGACAGCTGTCAAAATATAATATATATAATACGTTTTTGATAGGCTTTAATGCTTGAAAAACATGTATTTCAAGTTTTGTTTTACTAGGATTCCACTTACACTAGTATATGTACACGCTTATTTATGTCTTACAACTTAATAAAGATACTTAACAATTGAAAAAAATTGACAAATTAAATATAATATATGCACAGAACATGTTTGAATGTTAATCTGGAACCAATGAGGAAATTATTACTACGTACATTATTGGTTTATTCATGGAAAGTTTCATCATTCGCTTACCTATCAACAACCGAAAATAAATAGTTTTGATATTGTGGTCCACATTAATCTCTTTAAGTGACATATTTAGCAGTCATAACTTTCGAGATAAACCCTATTTTAATTTGACAGCTGTCATCTGAAATGTAGATCTCTATCAGATCTATCACTTTTGCAAAGAAACTATTGATGTAGTCAATAGTTTCCAAGATAAACCCTATTTTAATTTTACAGCTGCCATTCGAAAGGAAGATCTCTCTGAGATCTATCATATCTGTTAAGGAACTAGTGGTCTAGGGTCAATAGTTTCCGAGATAAACCCTATTTTAATTTGACAGCTGTCATCTGAAATGTAGATCTCTATCAGATCTATCACTTTTGCAAAGAAACTATTGATGTAGAGTCACTAGTTTCCGAGATAAACCCTATTTTAATTTGACAGCTGCCATTCGAAAGGAAGATCTCTCTCAGATCTATCATATCTGTTAAGAAACTAGTGGTCTAGGGTCAATAGTTTCCGAGATAAACCCTATTTTAATTTGACAGCTGTCATCTGAAATGTAGATCTCTATCAGATCTATCACTTTTGCAAAGAAACTAGTGGTCTAGGGTCAAAAGCTACCGAGATAAACCCTATTTTAATTTGACAGCTGTCATCTGAAATATAGATCTCTATCAGATCTATCACTTTTGCAAAGAATCTAGTGGTCTAGGGTCAATAGTTTCCGAGATAAATCTTATTTTAATTTGACAGCTGTCATCTGAAGTAAAGATCTCTATGAGATCGCGGGACAGATGTTATGAAAATGAAAAGCAATTGAGTACATAAAATACGAACCAACTGTCACTTTGACACCTGTCACAAATCACACCTATCTATCTGACATATACTGTCACTTTGACAGCTGTCACATCTAAAACCTATTTGTTTATATTTTTTAAGATTATTTTCAACCGAATCATAAATTAATAGTCACTTTTCGAATTGTCATCAAAATTATAATAAAAAAAATTAACATATAAATTGTTCTTTATTGATCTTGCTTCCGTTGAATTAAGCAAAGCCAACGGATTTTTTAGTCTAACGATTCAATGGTACCACGGTTAATAGAAATCAGCATTTTCGTAGTACCATTAAAGGAACTATCTAATGGTACCACGGCAAAGGAACGAGATTTTCAAGCAAATATAACAAATAGCCGTGCATAATTACATTTTGTCCACCTTCGACAAAATCTACGACAAAAGAAGGCTGCAAATAAAACATAAAAAAAAAAATGTCCAAACAATTTCCTTTTTTAGGGTTCTGTACCCAAAGGGTAAAAATGGGTTCCTATTACTAATACTCCACTGTCTGCCTGTGTGCCTATCCATCAGCAGGCTGTATCTCAAGAACGGTGATAGCTAGACAGTTGAAATTTTCAGAGAGATTTATATTGCCGCTATAACAGCTAATACTAAAATCGGTGCGAGGAGGACTCGCGCAAGTGAAAACAAAAAAAGTTATAATTGTCTAATGTTCTATATGGTGTATATACATGTTGCAGAATGATACGGAACCCAACGTGCGCGAGTTCGACTCGCACTTGGCCGATTTTTTAACATTAATGTTTTAGCTGAGTGATCTAAATAATGAACGCCTTACGTATCTTACCCGTGTGTGATCCCTGATACCTACCATAATAAACATAATACCTATATCTTCACCAAAATCTTAAAGAGCCTATTTACACAGTTCAACGTGATAATGTGGAATACCTATATCAAATGTAATGAGAATCAAATAGTAACAGAGGTGAGCCAGGGTCGCAGTTAGGAAACTGTGAAAGTTATTGCTCTTTATATTCACCTTTTTTATGCCTGATAGGTAAGCCTTTGACCACTATCTCAGCTGATGGTAAGTGATGATGTGGTCGAAGATATTGTTCAGGCTAACCTAGAATTACTGGCTCTCAAGGACAGCTGCCGTAACACAACGTCAGGTGCTTGGCGACAGATTTTCTACTTGAGGGTGGTAGCTAGCCAGGCGAGCATTCGCAAAATGCCCTACCTCCGAGAAACAAATGTGACTTGATATACTTTCCTATGTCACATATGGTAGGTACCTATAGTATGTCTAACATTCGCAGTTGAACCCACTTAGTAAATGTTTTCTTTCAAGATAGTTAATGATTTTTGCTACGTAAAAATAAAAACACTAGCTTTTATGCTTGGTTTATATTTACTGGTTATTCACGCGTTTGAAAAAAAAATGTAACATAGGTATAATAAAGTAGTATTACTTATATTTTTTTATAGTAAGTATAATAATACACATACCAGATTTTTTCACAAGAAAAAAACGACGATTATACAAAGTTTTAAGACATACGATGGTAGAATGAAGACGAACACAAAAATTAAGAATTTTTAAGTATAATAAGAAGAATAAGTCGTTAAGATAGGACTTAATTTTTATTATCACTGGGCACAAAAAAAATGTGCGTCATTTAAGTTAAATTAATGCTATGACGAAGTCAAACTGTTTAATTATATACTTAGTAAATACAATTATATCTACTTTGTACCTTCTTAGCCACTGTTTTTATGGCATTCTTCGCAATACCCGAAACCACACTTTGCGCTTTCTCCAGTAGCTTCTCCAAAATCGGGGGGTATAGCAAATTATAACTATTCAAAAACACTTCAGCAAGCACAAAACAATGGTAAACAATTGCACTCAATACTATCAATATCACTCGGGTATAAACATTCACAGTTACATTAAAACAAGTACTCAACAAGTTGAAGATTCGGCGTATCATTTTATACGTGCGCGTTAAACAAGCGGTAAAATTACACTGGTCAATTTGTTTATTTACTTTTATGCCCTATTGGATATGCGACGAATGATTGTAAATGCATTGTGATGTGACGATTAGAAGACCGACTCGTTCAAAGGTCAACATGCAACTGGCAGCATATTGGGACATGTTATCAAATACTTTCTCCCATGACATGGAAGTGATAATAAGAAAGCGGTTGGTGAACTTGATATTGCGGCAAATGTCATGGATCGATGGAAAGAGTTTACATTTCTAGTTAAAATGGAAACAAAAGAGGATCATATAAAGTTTTTAAATCGATAGAAATTTGCTTTGCCAGAATATAACGTATATATCTGTATAAAAATAAATATTATTACAAAAAAATATATTCAATAATTGGTTGCCGACTGTGCTGCATATTTGGCTCCTTGACGAAGTGAGCCTTAACCCTAAACCGGTCAAGTAGGTACTTTTACTCGTTACTTGACCTAAATAATACCGTAACGTGGCCCAGTTGCAATGGAATCCTACATCGGCCATGAGATTCACCGCGTAGGGCATTTTATGACTACTCGCCTGACTGGCTACCACCCTCTAGGAAAGTATTTATCACCTTTGTATTCCCGTCTGCCCTTGATCGTCTATTGGAGGCTTAGCTTGAAAAACATCTCAGACAATTTCATCACAGCTATGGTAGTTGTCCAAGCAGTAATAAAAATAAAAAATAGTATTTTGTATAATTGACTCGAATATACCAAAAAAATATTATATAATAATATTGGGAGACCAATTCATTGTATAGTAGAAATCATTGGTACGGGAGTGAGCTTCACTACATACTAAAGAAGGCGTAAAAGATTGCTTTTTGTAATGCTCTGCAACGTAACTACAGTAGAAAATTACTTGACAAAAATTTAAAGGTTTGTTCAGCATATCAATATTGGCAGCTACCCCTGAGGGCGTCTTCTCATTTTAGGCCAAGCCTGGCATAACTTTATCGACAGACTTTATAATTGGCGTGGCGTATAGTATGGTCAAAAGCTAGCCCATCAAATGTAAAAAAAAAACTTCCAAGCGTACTAATAAAGCCATTTGTATGAGTTGTTTAAAGACGTGTACGTGAGTTATGTGATGATAATGGACATGTGTATTAATATTGCATAGAGATAAAGTGGACGGACCGGTTAATCAAGTCCTATAATGTTTCGTAACCTCTCATCACTCTGATAAATTATTAATGATAACATCGCTCTATTCCAACAAGAGGTATTGTTCTGGGAAGATTTTACTAAATATATTATTTCGAATTATAATATACAAGAATACAAGGACTCTTCCATATCTTTCTTGTTGGATGTTCTAGAAGGCTAACTTGGGACGAAAATTCGCATAATGTGCAGATGATCCTAAAATAAAATAACACTTACATATCGTAACCGTCTGCGGATTTGCCTGCGAGGGCATCGGTTGTTGCGTTATCTCAGAAACTAATAACTTATACCGTGTATCATATGTCTGACTCCAGGACCTTAGGAAAAAAAGTACCTCCAGAGTGCACAAATGGAACTACAATGGATGGTTCACCTGAGATTAACCCGAAAATATTGCATTTTCCAGATTTTTCCGTCCAAATAAAATACATTTTTCAATTCACGTTCGTCTAAATAATAACAGTCTATTTTTAGATCTCATGAAAGCGTAATTTGATGAAATTTAACTAAACCGTATATACATACCAAGTTTCATCAAAATCCGTGCAGTCGTTTTAGCGAAGGGTGGCAACAAACGCGCGTACACTTAGGTACCTTTATTATGTGTTGTATATAATAAACATACATATTATAAGAGACAAGCTTCAACTCATATATGGCTTTGTTTGAGTGGATTTTGGTTTCATCGTGCTCCCTTACCTAGTACGTATATCTATATATCTTATGCTTGGTAAGGGATCCTAGCAAATGTTCAGCAATAGCAAGTTTATGCGAAGTCTTATTTGACGAATGCAGTTATGGTTCCCTTTGTTTGTCCAATGTACAGGCTATCGTATAGCTGCAATCTACTTTGTAAGTATCTGAAACTACGAATAAATAAAATATGTTTATGCGTAGGTCAGAAAATAAATTCCGTCCGTGGATGACATGACTTTTCTTGAGAACTTGGAGAAAGGACTAATGGAGAAGGTCCATAATACTGCTCCAAATTTATCTATCACCTCTTTAACATATGTGTTACGTTCCGTTAAATATTTATAAATATGAGTAAAGTCGCGAAAAGTAATTATTACTGAGTTTTATTTGACATTTGATCACAAATCATGAATGTGTTTGTAGGTTACAAAGATCGTGGTTATCATAAAAATATAAGTGCCACTTCCGTTGACTAAAACGGATATATTTTTGAACAGATATTGTCAGAACACATGTCTCTAATACTGATAAAGTTAAGGTCATTTTAAATTGATAATGGCTATCAACCTAAACCCAATAAATATTGAATGAGTATTTAATATTTTTAGGGTTTATCACACACCAATAAGGCATACCTCATGCATGTAAAAAACTGCTTTGGAGTATCGAGTACCTTTAATTAGTTTATTCTGAAAAATAAATTTTCACTTACAGTCTAGAGTCGGGATCTATGCCCGTAGATTTAGGTGACTTACATACAGTTATAATGGAGCCAAAGCATCTCAACAGTCTGGTAAAATTCAAAATTAAAATTTCAAATTCAAAATTATTAATTCAATTTAGGTGTCTACGACGCTCTTATGAAGGTCAGTTACATTGTTATACAATTTTAATATTGAAATTTTCTACATTGTACTGCCACGTTTAGCTAAAAAAAGTATAGAACCACTGCGAGAAAAACGGTTAAGAAACTAGGGGCCATTCTTTTAAACGTCTTTTAACAATGAACTTGGCTGGTTTGGTTACATCTCTGTCTACCTTTTTGGGATGCCAGTGCTTCCAGGATTATTTTTTTTGTTTTTTCTTGCACAGACTAATAATAGATACTGAACAAGTAATTATTTTAAAAATAATATGTTGCCAAACAATGTACGGTCAGTGCCACTCGGATTGACCTATACATTCCAACAATAATAATATAATAATGATGAATCTCACATATATACATAAATAAATACTTTCATGGACCCTGTAAACTTACATACTCCTTTTCGGGTCGGATCAGTCGGGCAATTATAAATTAAGATCTTTGGACATCAGTGTGATACCAATATTGAATTTGAGTCGCAATTCTCCTAGAGATCTAGCTAGATAAACAACTTGACCATAGTAGGGACAGGGGGGTTAAAAAGGCCATATTGCAAATGCACATGCATAATCATCAAACCATTAGCCTAGACATTGACAAAAATGTAGTGCAAAATTAACTGGACAAATAAAACTTTTTAAATTGATCCTTGAACATTCTGAGAGTCGGTGCTTGTCTGATAGATACAGGAAGAGAATTCCACAAGCGAGCAGCCTGAATGGTGAAAGATTTGCTATAGAACGAACTAGTATGAGGATGGATTTCAAGTGTAAGATTTTCTGATGACCTTAAAGTGTATGAAGAACAGTGAAGGAAATCAAAACGTTCCTTGAGATAGCGCGGGGATGTAGGATTAAACAATATATTGTAAAGGAGACTAAGAATATGAGCATTCCGGCGAAAACGTATTGTCAGCCAATTGAGCTTAGAACGAAACTGAGAGACGTGATCATATTTGCGTAAGCCAAATATGAATCTAATACAAAAATTTTGAAGACGCTCAAGTTTATCTAGCTGTTCCTCCGTGAGATCTAGATAGCAGGCATCAGCGTAGTCAAGAATAGGAAGTAAAAGAGATTGAGCTAATGCAATTTTAGTGGCTGTTGGAAGAAAGTTGCGCAACCATTTTAAGGATCCTGCTGCCAAATAGCTTGCGACTGGTAATTTGTAACAGTTGATCCCACGTCATATAGCGATCCATTGTTATTCCAAGATTCTTTACAGAGCTACTAAAGGGAATAGCAATACCACCAAAGAAAACTTGAGGAAGTAATACCCAGTCTATTGTTGACATTAATCTTGAGCTACCAATAACTATTGTTTGTGTCTTAATGGGATTTACTTGTAACCCAAAAGAATTGCTCCATTTAGCTATGCGATCAAGATCAGCATTAACAATCTGAATGGCTTCAGGTAGTTTATTCACTGGAGCCTTAGAATAAATCTGTAGATCGTCTGCATATAGGTGGTAGGAAGAAGTGAGGTTGTGAGAAATCGAATTAATAAATAAAGCAAACAATAAAGGAGATAAGACGCCACCTTGCGGGACGCCTTCGGTCGTGCTACACCAGGAAGAGTATTCATCTTCAAGGCGAACACGCTGCCTACCATTACCTATAACTTTATAATTCAATGAACGTATATATGTAATAATGTCAAAACGATATCTGTTCTTACCTACCTTCTCAACCGAATTAGCTTTTACAAAAAAAAATCGGCCAAGTGCGAGTCGGACTCGCGCACGAAGGGTTCCGTACCATTAGTTATACAACATTAGACTTCATATTTTAATCTTTTTTTGTTTTAACGTGCGCGAGTCCGACTCGCACTTGGCCAACTTTTTGTATTTGTTGTTATAACGGCAACAGAAATACATCATCTGTGAAAATTTCAACTGTCTAGCTATCACCGTTCTCGAGATACAGCTTGGTGACAGACGGACGGACGTACGGACGGACAGCGAAGTCTCAGTAATAGGGTCCCGTTTTTACCCTTTGGGTACGGAACCCTAAAAAGGTAAAACTCTGTTTGTTATTAAAATTTTATAAATGACAATCAATAAAATTTACTAAACATTTTAAAGAACGTCTGTCCTGGGACTCCTGGGATAACAGTTATAGCCAGTGTCACTCAGGATGATGTAAGATTCCAACGATACCATACATCCAAATTTGTTCAAGCATTTAGAAATTATGATGGAATAAAGAAACTCATGCACAATAACAACCCTTTTGGGCAGACGAAAAAATCAGTGTTTTACGTTTTCTGTTCTGTGTGTTTCTTGTTTCTTACACATAGTTTTAAAATTGTGGCAAATACTTAAGTTTCTGTCTATGGACATAAAATCAAAGAATAATTTGAATTAGAGGTGTGTACCGGAGGCAATTTCAGCCTCCGGAGATTTTACGGAGATTTTATTGAATAACCGGTGTTTCTCCGGTTATTCTCCGGATAGTCAGTATATTTTATTACTGATGTACAGAAAGTATTTGACATCCAATCGAATTTAATGTGACCAATAATAGTAGTTTATGCAACTGTCATATAATAGAGGGTATTAAAACATGAGGGTAGTTTTTAGAAACGAGCCGCAGGCGTGTTTCAAAATAAGATTACACGAGTGTTTTAATACCTGCATTAGCTGCTGAGTGTTTTAATATTTGCATACACTTCTTTATATAATCTCATGGCTATAAGCTTTTCTTGATTTTTCTGGCAAAAGAAAAACGTTTGTTTTTTGTCTATTGGCTCGGAACCAGGGCGTTGCGCGCGCAGCGTGCTCACCACAGATAATGTGTATTTAAATTGAATTGAAATCTCCTTGGAAGGGTCACATTGTACTTTAATAATTAAAAAAATGTTTTAAAACATTGTTTTGCTAGGAGGATAATGCTTTTATTTTTTTAATTTTCTTAACAAAGTATGAAAATAAAATATGCCAATAAAAGTCTGTATTTCATTTCATAATTAGAATATTACCGAATGAGATTATGTAAAATATTTTTGAATGCAATTCAAGGAATAAAATGGTTTTGATTGTCATAAAAATACTTACCTACCGAGAACAAGTGTTTTTCTTGGGTACCATAAACGGAGGAGAGCTCAATGGGGTAGTAGTAATAATGGTTTCCCGTGTAGGTTAACAGAAGCAAAACGCATTTATAGATGAAATTAATATTATCATTTTATGATATTCATATGAGTAGTATTGAACAAAGATACATCCCTACCCTAATCGCAACTGAATCGCGCGTTTAGAAATAGTTACCCATCAAATAATCGATTAACCGGTACTTAATAGAAACACCGATTAGTCTCCGGTACCTATCCCAACCGGTGATTATCCGGTTTTTTGAGAACCGGTGCACACCACTAATTTGAATAGTTTCACTCATTTTTATGTTAAATTCAATTTATGAGAATTTAGTGAAATCACATTAATATGACGATTACGAAGAGTATTCTTATTATTACAGGCCACTGTACCTTCTTAACACGATGAAGGACAGAACGCCTCTGGCCGTCAGAGTTTTATATTATTTCCTGCCAGTACGCCATACGGCGTTGAATTTTTCATACTAATTCATAGAACAGCAGTTTGTACTGTCACCGTAAGTATAATTTACACCTCTATATTGTCACAGCTTCATGTTCAAATTGTTAGACAAAGACAATGCGTTCACGCACACATCTGAACTTATAGATCCTTCTGTCACACACAGTCTGTCGGCGTCGTTTTTACATACATTCAGTGGAGTAGTGCGCGTTGGCGGTGCGCCTGCTTGTCGCTACATGTTTTAGTGCAAGGTGTTTTCTAAAATGTGAGTATTGTTTATATTTATTTGATTAGATTGTATATAATACATTAGTTTGGCACGTAGTACAGATAAGTATTTCTTTTTAGTGCCAGTGAATCTTTTGAGCTCGATTTTAGAGTATCAAACTAAACCCTAAAGTTTTTTGCAGATGGCGTCTGGAAATTCATATAAAGAACAGCAGAAACGTCTGCAGACTTTGTTTGATGCGGTTTCCTTTTGAGTTTGGATCTGACCAAGATTATCAACCGTCTGGCGCTGAGTCCGCGAGTTCCGAGGATGCGGCACAGTCTTCGCAAGCAAGGGGCGTACTCCGGAATACAACTATTTCATCCTCTGGGTCCTTTTTATTACAGAATAAAAAGGACCCAGAGGATGAAATTGTTGTATGATGCTAGATAAAGTAGATATAGACTCACCAGAGGCCTGTGCCTCTGGTGAGTCCACATTTACTTCATCTAAAAACACTAGACGAAGATCGTGACCGAACTTCGTGTTCTGGCACCGAGGAACTTCAACCAATTCAAGAACCTGAACAATTGAGATCTCTTGACCCTGTTTATAACAATGAATGCCCAGATTTATCACAAGAACTTGGTCAACCTGACTCAATTGAGCCTAGAAGAGCATCAGTAGCAGACCAGTTTGCTTCAGATGAATCAAGGTGTATTGCGTATCTGAATTACCAAATTTTAATTTTGATAGCACAGAATCTGGCATAACAGTGAATGTTGATGATATGGTAAGCGTGATTACTTTTTTTGGATGTTTTCCCATAAAACTTCACCATATACATATGGGAACGCTCTATGTAACAAAAATAAACCACCTACAAGACAAAGTCGCTGAACAGTATATCGTGAAACCAACTGTGAAAAAATTATGAAGTTCCTCTGACTCAGTCTACTCTCTGGTCAAAAAATAAAAAAATAATAATTCTGCAATAGATAGTTTCATCACCTTCCGTGAAGAACTAATCAGAACTACGATTGTCCTGGACGGAAAACTAAAAGGAAAATATTTGATTAGCAGAAGCAGCATCCACGATAGCTGGCGATTCGACCTAGCACATCGTCAGCTCCTCCACAAAATGCTGTTACTGGATACGATGGATTGAGTGGACACAGGCCTGAGCAAATGCCATCACGAGCTGAAGGGACCAAAAAATTTGCATTCCTAAAATGCAAAGTGTGTACCCAAAAAAAGTTGCGTAAAGAGACAAGTTATCGCTGCAAATGGTGTCCAGACAAACCACCTTTGCGCCCTGCTTGTTTAGGCCCTTACCATGAGAGCTTGGTTTGATCTAAACCAAGTAAAAAATATATTGATAAGCAAACTATGTAGTTTTGTAATAATTAATTCTATTTAAAGTTTTCGATACCAGATGTTTTGATTACTAAATAAATACAATATTTAGGCTAGTCTAGATTCAGTTACATGTCAAATAACAAATGTTGTTATATAAATATTATTTGTACTCACCTATGTTAGTAAGAAAAAATGTCAAGAACATGAGTTCCATGTTAAATAACAAAATTTGTTATTATATAACAAAATTTGTTATTTAATATGGAACTCAATCTAGATTAGCCTAAATATTGTTTACGTGCTATAAATGAGTCTGTTAAAGAAAGTTGAATTTCTAAAGATATTTCGTGCTATAATTGGTTGGTATGAGTATTTTTGTGATATGTGGTTGATTAATATTAATAAATGTGTACGAATTTATACAGATTTTTTATTTTAAGCTACAAAATGCACAACCGGCTAAAGGCGCAATGACTCAACACATTGTAAAAATACGATGTGCTATGACACAACGGCTACAAACGTCAGCGTCTACAGACGCACTGTCGAAATACACAACATTAAAATGAAGAACATTTGACAGAACGCCTTACGGCGTAAACGCCGCGAGGCGTTCTGCCACATTCCATACAATTATTACCACGCTATGTGTCACTACGCCTATAGGCATTGTATGGCAGTTATTAGTGTCTTATTAGGGTTATCCAATAAGTCCATACTGTCCCTCAAAGTGTTAAGTCTTCTTAGAATACTGGGCCTCATACATTACTAGTACTAGACATTACTACTGAGCGCTTCCGTGCTTCGGAGGGCACGTTAAGCCGTCGGTCCCGGTTGTTGTCTTAGGATGGCAGTCGTTACAGCATGGTGGTAGGGCACTTTTCGAATGCCCGCGTGGCTAGCTACCACCCTCAAATTGAAAATCTGTCGCCAAGCACCTAACGGTGTGTTCCGGCAGCTGTCCTGGGAGCCAGTAATTCTAGGTTAGCCTGAACAACATCTTCGAACACATCATCACTTACCATCTGGTGAGATTGGGGCAAAGGCTAACCTATCAGGCATAAAAAAAATTACAGGACCTATAACATAATCTTTACAATATAACATAACCGAATATTATAGGATAATCCTATCTTATCCAAATCACACGCGAAGGAAGATGAGTGTGGTTAAACTTTGCATAAATGTTATTATCATACCTAATAAAATAAGTGGTAAATAACGACCACCTTAGGATATTTAAAAAGTCCAACTGTATCAGTATTCCTGCGAGAGGAATACATTTGGATTCTTTAGGCAAGTTTTATAAACGTACTACGTACTTACGGGTAACAATGTCTAAAATCCACGCGATCAAATTTTCTTAACAAAGCAAAAACCTTGGTGTTCAAGTTTTTTGCTTTGTTAGCCATGAATACGTGGTTTGTTATATTTTTTTTGTTTTTTCTTTATTGCTGATAGGTAAGCCTTTGACCACAATCTCACCTGATTGTAAGTGATGATGTGGTCGAAGGTGTTAACAGGCTTCACCTAGAAATACTGGCTCTCAAGGACAGCTGCCGGAACACACCGTTAGGTGCTTAGCGACAGATTTTCTACTTGAGGGTGGTCGCTAGCTAGGCGGGTATTCGCAAAAATGCCCTTCCACCATGCGGTGAAGCCCAAGCCCGCGGCGGGATTCGAACCATGGACCTGCTGCGCGGCAGTCCATATAGCCAAAGCCACTGAGCTATCACTGCTTCAAAAAAAACTTCTTAAATTGCGGGGACAAAGTTGCGGTTACAAGTTATGTATCATATTATACCTTTCATCTCGTTTATCTACTAAGCAGACATCAAACAATAAAATACAAATGCAAAGTAAATTAACTTGGTCATATTTTTACGTTTCAAAGACTATGTACGTCTATCTGATTATTATGGTTGGCTAATTCCACAGCTTGAATCCTCAATTATTGATTGCTTATTGCTATAAAACAACTAGTTTTAAAATGGACAAATTAAGAGCGCCAGTTTTTCTGATGTCCTTAATTTGTATGAAGATCATTGATCGAACCCAAATATGTCCATATGATAGCGTGGAGAACATTGACTTATCAACAAATTGTAAAGAAGACTGAGTTAGTATTCCAGCGAAGACGTATTAGGGGCCACTAAAACTTAGAACGAAACTGAGATACGTGATCACTGATTATATTTGCCCAAACCAAATACCCATTAATTTAATGCAAACATTTTAAACCGCTTAAGTTTATCTAGTTGCTCCTCCTTGAGATCTATATATACCTACATAGTAAGCATCAGCGTAGCCAGGGTGTAATAAAACATTAGGCAGGTAATATATACCGACCAAATATTTTAATATCCCTAGAACACCAGAATTTACCCCTCTCGCTTCTCGAGGTACATTCAAACAGGTCTTTTGACCTGTTTTTGTCATTCTTATGATATTGACAACAGTTTTAAAACCCAAGATGTAAAATATCTACTTTTGTGTAATTACAAATGACTTGGCGTAAAAGGTCAAGAGCAGTGCTATTACTGCTGTACGAAACGACAATGTCGGTACGTTTATGAAAAAAAAAATAGTTTGATTACTACCTACACCTAGCTATTTATATGAAATAAAAATTTATTAACGTATTATTAGGTTTTTCATTGTTTCTGTGCTATCTGAAATGAAACAATCCCTTAATTATTAATTTATTAGATAGATCATTTATTTATTTAATAACATGGGAAATTCTCCAGACAAATTGAAAACTGACACGTACCTAATCGCATTTTGCTTTTTCCTAAATTTGGGTATCATCATATCATAATATCGTACAATAAAATGCGTAATTACACTAATTACAGAGGATTACTATCCCAAACCGCAAATACCTATTTAGTTGGCTTTAAGTAAGTAAGTAGTAAAAAATCCTTTTGATCAAGTTCTCGGCCTATCTTAATATGAAGTTTTAGTACCTAATGTACATTGTACATATACATCATTTTTCTAAACATGACTTCGACTTATTGACATGACTTTTGCATAACTGGAACTCAAGTCCCAGTCATTTAAAAGTAATTCAAGTTGCATGTGAAAAACATTTTGATTATGAAATCCTACTACACAGTTTGTGATTACTTCAACGACAAAAATGCTTGGAAAATTCCGCCTCTGCCAAGCTATCACCTGCAGTCACCTACGTAATTTAAACAAATATTGTAATAATCAGTACTAATATTATAAATGCGAAAGTAACTCTGTATGTCTGTCTGTCTAAAAGCTAGTTATATTATATAACTAGCTTTCCGGGCGCGGCTCCGCCCGCGCGTATGTCGGTTATCGCGCAAAAACATTAACCTCTTTTTGCGCAGTTGGAATATTATGTTTTTTCCCGGGTCTCAAACTACTTCCATACCAAATTTCATTCAAATCGGTCCAGTAGTTTTGGCGTGAAAGCGTAACAGACAGACAGAGTTACTTGCATTTATAATATAGTACTGATGTAACACATTGTTAAAAGACGTTTGAAAGAATGGCCCCGAGTTTCTTGCCCGTTCTTCTCACAGTGGCTCTATACATTTTTTTGTTGAACGAGGCAGTATAGTCCTTCAAGTTAATTCTTGAATTATAGAGGTGTCTAATTTTAAATAATAAAAACGTTAGCAGTCTCTAACTTACCTACCAACATACGGTTTACTGTTACATTAACTTTCTTAAGTTTATATTCATAAAATTATAATATTGTGTTTTTGGTTTTTTATTATCTTATCATCGGACCTGCACCAATAATGCAAGTCGAAAGTCCTTATCTCATCAGTTATAATATATGTACACAACATGAAAACATTTAAAAAAATACCTTAATGTTTTTCACTCTTTTTAGTGACCCTTGCTACTTACGGAATCGATTGTTATTTACTGCCAACGACTATTATCATCAAGATAGGAAAATATTTTTCAGTTATTGGAGTGTCACTCAAAAACGGCTAGCAAATTTTGAAGAAATTTAAATGGAACCAAACGACAAGCATCAGCATAAATAAAAAAAAAAAAAAATTACAAAATCGGTTCATCCAGTCAAAAGTTCTGAGGTAACAAACATAACAAAAAAATATACTTTGAGAACCTCCTTTTTTTAAAGTCAGTTAAAAATTTAATTTGAATATAACTGGACTTTCCTATTATTTCTAGTACAACCTACAATAGCGTTCGAGATGTAAGTGGAGACTGACCAGGGAATGTAATACAAAACTTTATTTAGATCTCTGCCCAAAGTGAAGTCAATGTCAAGAAATAAATAATGGATTATTGGATTCAAATAAAATAGAAAAATAAGAAAAAACAAACTTGGATTTAGGCTGACTTTTTATAGTGGCTTTGAAGCACTTAGTTACGTGACCATCTTGCATACGTCATGTCGGACGTTTGACAACTTTGACAGGTGTCAGTAAAATGCGTAATAGCTAAAGGCATTTTTTGATATATTTTATCGATGCAGAAATAAAGACGTTTCAAATTTGCGTAAACTATGTTTATCTACGGCGTCACCAACTCTCACCGACTATACATAGTTGGTGAGAATTCAAAATGAATAATAATTACATTAAGTATAATTATTAAATATTCGGTTTAATTGTGAACATCTATGAAATATTAGATGTTAAGACTCACATGAGTGATATGACTAGAGGTCATATCGTACTCATGTGATTCTCTTTGTGGGTTTCTTCAGATCTCTATTGTTATATATTATTACAAACTAACATATCTAACAATTGGCTACTAGGTAACTAAATGTTTTGTTGCGTATTGTGATGTGGCTTAGCCACGGCAAAGATTCAATATAGAACCCTCCTGCTAACAAATATAGTAATTCAAAGTCAAATACATTTATTTCGAGCTACTTAAGACCCATATTATAAAAAAAAATATTAATAGTACTTTTAACAATTCGGAAACTATCAAAACTTAGAAAATATAATACATCAGTTCAAATCCAAAATGAAAAATTAAGTTAATCAACTCATAATATGAGCAGTTACGTCAGAAAGTTCAACAGTAACGTAACACTTCCTTGATAATTTCAATTAATTGAATATTACTGAAAAATATAACTATGTCTAAATTATTATATGAATAAAATTCCAGTGGAAAAAGAAGGATCTCGTAAACAGGCTGTAAGACCTTAAAAAGAAATCAACAAAGGCATTAATTAAATGTTGGACATCAAAAAAGAAAACAAGCTAAAGTATTGCCGCCGCCGTAGATAAAAATAGTTTACGTAAATTTTAAACGTCTGTATTTATGCATCGGTAAAATATATCGAAAAATACCTTTATTAGGCATTTAATTGACACCTGTCAAAATTGTCAAACGTCCGACACGAGACGTATGCAAGATGGTCACGTAACAAAGTGCTTCGAAGCCACTATAAAAAGTCAGCCTAAATCCAACTTTATCTTTTCTTATTTTTTTATTTTATTTGGATCCAATAATCCATTATTTATTACTTAACATTATGATGGATCTTATTCCCAATTTTATTATGATAGCCATTACTTATGTAACAAAAAATCCTGCCTATTTTCTTGGAGATACTACCTAGGTGGGTTATTAAATATATTGAAATTTCTTTTAGATCAAAACATTCGCGTGACTGCGTTCATAATTATACTTCCTAAGAGTACGTAAAACTATATTGTATACTAAGCACAGCACAGGTAAGTAATAAATGCTAATATAGGATACCATAATACAAAATTACAAATATACGAGCAGAAAAATTACAGTAATGAGCGGGATTCGAACCCGCGTAATCCACCCCTATAGCTGGGGTAAATTTGTATTTTGTAATGTAAACCGAAGAGCATGCGTTATTGCAAAAATAAAAATATTAAAATAGGATACCATAGTTTCGTTATTTTGAAAATATGACACTCAAGGTCAGCTTGGAATCACTGTGAGGTGCTTGGTGGTAATTTTCACTGGAAACTAGTCTTTTTTTATTTATGCCTGATAGGTTAGCCTTTGACCACTATCTCACCTTATGGTAAGTGATGATGTGGTCGAAGATGTTGTACAGGCTAACCTAGTCTTCATGTAAACATATGAAATGCCTTACAAACACACAAGCACAAATATTTCTTGTAAGGACGATATAATATGCGCAGGCAATGAAGAATAACGAAGTAATACAGTTCCACAGTAGGGCCCGGTGAGGCAAGATTCCAAGTTGGTCAAGTCAAGCCTCTGGTTGCAACACAGCAGCATTCTCGAGTGAACCACTCGATTATAAACGTTAGACAAATATCATTTCTACTGTTTACTTACTAAATATGTGACATGACGCTGTTTGAATAGTCTCGGGTGAATAAAAAGTGTGGAGAGGTCATGAGCATCATAGTTTTTGTGGAGGTTACGTGAGTTACGTGAACATATTTCGGTTTTACAGTAGATAGCTCGCATGTACGGAAATGCCAAATTACTCTTCGTGATTGACATCCTAAAGCAATATACAATTTGTAGTTCCGCGGCAAATAAAAAGGTTGACAATTAAAGTTATAACATTCTGTGGGTTAGATAAGTACAAAATGTAGATAATGTCAAATTTGTCGATTAGCGATCTGCCAAAACAATTGTTACACTTCTGCCTAAAACAGGAGTGTTACGTTTTCAGGATTCATGTATGTATGTTTGGCGGTTTCTTTATTCCACCATAACTTCTAAACGGCTCAACTGACTTGATTCATATAAAGCACTAGAAAAGTTAAAAAAACAAACTGGCGGATTTTAGACGCCATATTGTGAAAAAGCCTTTTTTTTTCTTCTCCCAAACCCATTGAGTAGGAAATCAAAATTAAGGGCTTTAAGAAAAGATTCCATAAATATATATAACTTGCAGTTATAATTTCAATGGAAGGATAAAACGGCGCTTACCGAAAATGTGTACGAAAGGTGCCACTATTGAAACGACAAGCATCAGAACAGAGCGGAGGAAAGTCCATGTTACGACCCCAGTCAGTATGGGATAAGGCCAGGAACAAGAAGGTACTTCTTAGCTCGCGACACAAAGTCATAATGCCACACAGACAAAATCGAGGCCGGGCTATCTAGTGAGTTAATAAAATAATAAAAAGAAATCGAGGTTCATAACAGGTAAGTGCTACTAATTCGTTCGACCGTGTCCAATAGCAATCATGCATTTTCATGACAATATCCATTCAGTTAAAATATAAACTTCCAGTGGTAACTTTTTGCTAATCTATGATTTATTATTATGTAAGTTTAGGTTCCAGAACTCAAAGTTAACCCTTAAACTAAGGACGGGCCATGAATGCAAACCTATACTTTTATTTCTTCAGCGTCTAACCAAATATATACTGTGTTCCATGAAATTACCTAACTTTTTAGCTTCCGTTGTGTCGAATCCACCAGCCGATGAATTGCACGGATTTTCATTGAAACGATCGCAACCGAAAGTGAAATCGCCGGATGTAACAAAACAATGACGGTACGGTAATGCTACTTTGACTTTCTACATTTCGTCAATCGTTATCAAGAATCACTTTACTGTAAGATTTAGCTGCTTTAAAGAAAAGATTTTGGAAGCAAATGCTTCATAATAATCGTCATGGCTATAGTAGAAGGTATATCATATTAACCATCAGTCTGATATTTTTTATCTGATGATTAAAGAACCTGGCCATCATCGAAACAATTCAGTTTTCGCTTTACAAGGAGCGATTGAGTAAGTAATAATAATAAGTAATAATTTGTTTAGGAAAATAATAAAATAGAGTCGTATATTATTATTACATGGAATTCAATGCCTGATTAACCGTTCTCTGCGACACATCGGTAATTAATTTCCTTAGAACGGAATTGGTTATATTTTGATAACAAAACCAGGGTCACTGTTGGATTAACTTTGTTTTACTTAACAAGAACTCCTGTATACTTAATACATTGATCTTCTTCTCTTAGTTTAGAAATGAATGAGTGCAAATGGTCAAGATCAAATGGTAAAAGCAAATAAATCTGTTGAATTTGGTCCGTTATATTTTAACAGCTATTAGACAAGTTGGTTGTGATAATTCTAGAGGTACCTAACTGAATCATAGTTTTTATACTAAAAGATTATGTTTCTTTTTCAGGTCCACTTTTCTTTGGGAGCTGCACCAATATCTTGTCCACGTCTGTATGTATTATGCTTTATACCTATTATAATATATGCAGGTAACTTAAACCTTCCAGTATTTCTATCCTTGCAGTTTTGTAGACCCTAAAAATACTTTTTAGGAATCTGAATAAAACAACCGTAACATCAAACGGCGAAACTAGCAACCAGATTCATACCATTAAGGTTACTTGTGACAGTTTAAATTGTAATGCTACCTATATACGACCTATTGTCAGCCAATCAGTCTCGACGATGACATGCGAATCATGCGGGTAAAAGGAAAGCTATGTTGGCGAAGATCCACAATATAATGATACTGACTTTTTTTTTCAGTGTTAGAAGTCGTTATCATCCATCCCAATATATTTGTCTTGGATGATCATTACTGTCAGCAGCAATGTTCGGCATCGGCATTAATTGCTATTGTCAAGTCATCGAGGTAAACGCATAAAAACAGTTACATATTTGTATGTAAGTGAAAAAATGCCTGATCGAAGATGACTAAATTTATATAAGAACAATTTTTGGATGCTCTTGCCAACAAGTAAGGATTTATTAGAAACTAAAGTTTCTACGTTATACACGACCCGATCATTAAATGTTTTATTATTACTGGGAATTGCTGCAACGAGATTAGTACGACCATAAAATACTTTAAAAAATACAAGTAATATTTTTACCACAAGCGGAATTTAATTTTCGGGTTGAAATGTTTCCTTTGCTGTAAGTTTGTTAGCTACCCCCATGGCTCAAAAACTAAACATTATATTATATTGATGGTGCTGCCATCTCATACCTATTACGTGAACTACACAAGTCCTTACATAGATAATTATTAATAGATGGCATTACACTTGTACGCTGTCGCTGATTTAACAGGATGTTTAAACCAGAAAAAAATTGTGCAACAATATTCATTTGCGCTATGCAAATAATTTATATAATATGTAATATTCTATATATATATTACATATATATATATATAGAATATTACATATTATATTCATATTATTATATATAAGATATGTATTATTCTATACATATCTTCTATATAATAATGATCATTAAAATCAACAAACTTACGCGTTTTTAAATGATTAAGGTATCCGAAGAGATACTCCAAATCCCAGCTCGGAAGTAGGTACTTATGTGTCATTTACTTGCAACTTTTCATATTTTCTGTGGATTTTGAAGCAGTGATGGCTCAATGGCATTGGCTATGGACTGCTGCGCAGCAGGTCTATGGTTCGAATCCCGCTGCGGGCTTAATAAATACAATTTTCAAAGTAAACTATCTCTTAAAATTTAGGCCATTTTTAAAAATAATTATATTTATGTGTCGTCGTAGTGTTGTTAACGAAAATGTATGGAACTGATGCTATATAATAATTATATGACTTACATGTGTCAAGATGACGCGTGCAGTGCAATTTGTGACTGTTATAGGCAGATGATGTTATAGGTTGCCAGGTGAGTCGCAAAAAAAATACGGGTTTTGTTATATAATATTTTTTACTATTCCTTAGGTCAACTGCGTAAACAGTAGGTCGCGTAATCTAATTATCGACTAGGTAAACGAAACTCGAAAAATCAAAACAAAACCCACCGGGCCCGCGCGGGTGGGGGAGTGGACGCAGGCAGCGAGTACGAGTGAGTGAGACAGGTATACAGTAGTGAAGTGAGAGCCCGCAGGCGCAGATATAGACAGCGAGCGAGGAGCGCGCGCGAGTTTTGCGTTTGAGGGATTTCATATGACTACTTTTGTAGGCGCTTGTGACCAGTACTTAGTACCGAATTTCCTCAAAATACCGGACATTGTACTGTCCCGTGTGACCATTTATTTTTTACCGGACAGGCCTCGAAAATACCGGACTGTATACCGGACGTCTGGCAACCTAACGGCACCTCTGCCGCAGAGGTGAGTCCGCTTAAAATCAGGTGGGCCTCGTGCTTCCTCCGTTACAATAAAGTAAAAACAGCTTGACTTATTATTATAGACAATTTGACCTTCAGATGTAAATATTAACTTTTTTTATTCCTGATAGGTTAGCTTTTGACCACTATCTCACCTGATGGTAAGTGATGATGTGGTCGAAGATGTTGTCTGGGCTTACCTAGAATTACTGGCTCTCTAGGACAACCGTCAGGTGCATGGTGACAGATTATCTATGTACTCTATGTACTTGAGGGTGGTAGCTAGCCAGACGGGCATTCGTAAAATGCCCTACCACCATGCAACTTAATAATAAAGAATTGGATTTTTATTCGTCTGTAATAATGAATTTGTATAAAGTAAATATATACTTAATGTGAAATTATAAAATAAACGCTTTGGGAACAAAAACATTTATGCCGCATTTACCCCTACTAAACTGTATACCTAATATATAAAAATAGTAAAGTTAAAGTCAAAATTATTTATTCAATTTAGGCGTCTACGACGGTCTTATGAAGGTCAATTATAAATTTTAATATTGAAATATACTACAATGTACTGCCACGTTCAGCAGAGCCACTGCGAGAAGAACGGGCAAGAAACTCGGGGCCATTCTTTTAAACGTTTTTAACAATGTGTTAAGTACATACTATATAGTAAAATTATTACAATATTTATTTACATTACGTAGGTGAGAGAGTAAAAACTGTATACTATAATTTTACTGCCTCAGAGCAAGACAATAAACATATACATATAAGACATTATATACATTGTATGGCCAACCACACTTAGCTTGGGGTAAGGGCAAAAAACAGAAGCAAAACTCTTTGTCCCGACTTTAGTAGGTAGTTAACAATGTAGCCCGATAAAACGAACCGTCACGTGTATAAAATCGAGGGCAGACACTATAATTTAAATAAGCAAATTTTATATATTATATATAAAACAAAATAAAATGCATCCCTGATATCTTTTCTCTGAGTCCTAAGAGACGACTACGAGTCGAAACAACTTCCATCTACATTGCGATGCCAAGCGTGGGGATTATGATGGCAAGTTTGCCACCTAAATGGGCTATTTTTCAATGGTGGGCGGCTTCCAGCTATCAAAGAGATGATAAGTACTCAAGAGACAACACGGGACTGACTTCGCTGTCTGTCTGTCGTATGACATACGGAAGAAAGACGGACGAACGTCCGATAGTCACTCTAGCTCGTAAACGAAATCAGTTACAAACCTGAAATATACACCTATATGTAGAATGTTGTATGAAAAATTTACATTGGCCTAGAAGTTCTATTAACGATTTTTATGAGAAGCTAGCATACAAAAATCTTTTCTGCTGTATAGCGTGTTAGGAAGTCATCGTCTAGAGTTTATTGAGACACGTACTCTCATAAAATAAAGTAATAGAGGCCTTATAATTGTCAATGTCACATTATTTTTGTCATATATTCAATCTCAAAAATAAACTAGATATGAATCTGAACTTTCGTTGTTTTATGTACTATATTCTATATTATTATTTAAACCAACAAATTCTGAAAACGCCGGTTAATGACTTAGTTTTTATGCTGTGATCGAGAGCAATATTTTTTTATAATTTACACGTTATTGCGATTCGGAAGGAACCCCGACTGAACGAGGACGGACTCGCTCTTGGTCGGTTTTTTTGCCAAACGTCTGCCAACTGCCAACGTCTCGACATTATACAACCTATTAGATAAGCAGTGTGTTTATTTGTAACAATTGACAGGCGTGCTAGGTAATGTTCAGAAATGTTTCAGTAAGTCCTATGGAATATTTTCCACCATTGCAACAGTCGTATGTACATTCGGACACATTGTCCAAGTTGAGAAATAAGGTATTAGAGATAACGACAACATTATTCTTAGTCACAAGTCACAACAGTTTCTGAATTACCGTCATAAAATAGAAAATAACTGCTATTAAAATTACACTTCGCTGGAGAAACGTGGTCTTCTAACGACTTACAGTCTCTCTACCAACTTACCCCTTTCTCTCAATCTAAATAGGCACGGTTTTAAAAGCACTTACTGTTCTCAACGTACTGATGCTGCTGTAGCTATCTTAGCCGCTGCTAGACACTACGGAGAAATCACTAAAACACGTGTGTAGTTTTGACAAATTGTTTTGGGCTTAGTTGTGTTGTGACGCGTCCGCACTTAGTCGGTGCGCGATACCGACTTCCCCAGTTCAATGCTTGTTGGTAGATGGGTACCAGACGTGCAGGCAATGCGCTCTGAAAGTAGGCTTAAGATAGACCGAGAGCTAATGTCGGACTTAGGTTATCAGAAAGCGTGACCCGAGGGCATTGACCGATCGCTTCATGAACATGATGGGTCAATGGACAATAGAAGTATTAATTATGTAAAATTTATAAATGCGTTTAAATGACAATTTACATAAATACACTGTTTCCGATACTAGATACTAATTAGAACAGGTGAGTACTAAATACTATCATACAGGCCAATCAGCCTAGTTTGGTAATTAAATAATTAAGTGAGTGTGTCTCAAAATAAACAAATAAATATTATTATTTTTCTTACATTCTGAATGTTATTAATTCCACTATAAATGATAAATAAATAACATACTAGAATAATAATTAAACACTGTGTTTGATTATTAATGATGATCAATCGCATAAACAATAAATTAGGTCAGCCGTCCCCCTTCGTATTTCAGTTGCGTGGGGACTGATGATAAAATTAAGTATACGAATTTTCATTAGAATCCCTGCTATTATTCCAAAATCAACACATGGTAACAAGTATCTAAATCACAAGCAGACTACATAGAGCAATATATATCTGATGAATAAAAGAATATGTAGAAACAATCTTGACGAATAGTGAAGAAAAAATCGTTGGAGAGGATATTTTAATGTAAAAATGCTATTACTATAAAGTATCATGCTGTCAAATTTAACAATGTAAGATACCTTAGTTTGAGTACCTACCTACTTCAAAAGTTCGAAAGTCATCGTTGACCGAACATACACACGATGGTTACTCTGGACAACCCTATCCAACACAGAAGCTTTTGCTTCGTTTGGCCAATTATGGTACAGAAAACTGTTAACAATTATAAATTAAATTAAAATGTAAAAACCCGACTACAAATTATTTATTTTCGTAAACGTTATATCTATCTGTTGAAATTAAAACTACAAGTTACTTATATATATTTACGGAATCGTTTTTGAAAGCCCTTCACTTTGATACCCCACTCGATGGGTTTTGTAAGATTTTTTTTTTATCTCACAATACAGTTAAATTATCTTCAAGGCTGGCTTTAAAAAGCAGCAGTTACAGCCGTGGTTATAGTGACTGAATAAAAAATATCCTGTAGATACAACTTTATCGCAATAATTATTACATAAATTCAAGGTATAACAATGAAGATAATGCAAATATTCTTACTGCGTCAAAGTGTTACAGTAGGAACTTATACATTTTTTGACTGATAAGTGAAGTTTTAATTCCGTAAGTTTTTTTTTATGTACCTAGTCACTTGCGCTATCAAGACAATTCTAACGATATCTCATACATTAAAACAGTTAAGCCGTTTAGAAGTTATGGTGATATAAAAAACTCACAAACATACATGAACCCTGAAAACATAACACTTTTTTTTGTTGGGCAGTCGTGTAAAAAGGTAATAATTACAAAGCCTTTATTTCTGCACTACAAAATACTAAGAAGTAAAATATCTCACATTTACCGGCTGCTAGCTCCTAAAATAGTGAATGTTCCGATCTAGACCCAGATTTGCTCGCGCAGTGAAGTCGGTACGTACATACTAAATAATTGCAGGTGCGTGCTTAGTACAATCAGTCAAGAAAATTTATAAGTTCCTACTGTAACACTTTGACGCAGTAAGAATTTTTGCATTATCTTCATTGTTATATTCTGAATTTATGTGATTATTATTGCGATAAAGTTGTATGTACAAAATATTTTTTATTCAGTCACTATGACCACGGTAACTGCTACTTTTTAAAGCCATCCTTGAAGATAATTTAACTGTGTCCGCCAATGATTACTAGTTCGTCCATTATATAGCACCACCTAGTACCTAACTGCATATACCAGAGCATGCAAGCACTCATGTGTATTGTCATTTTTTTTCTTTATTCGTGATTAGTTAGCCTTTGACCACTATCTCACCTGATGGTAAGTGATGATGTGGTCGAATATGTTATTCAGGCTATCCTTAAATTACCGGCTTTAAAGGACAGCTGCCGGACAGAATTTTTGACAGAAATTTTTCTTGAGGGTGGTAGCTAGCCAGGCGGGCATTCGCAAAATACCCTACCATCATGCTATATCGACTGCCATAAAATAACTGGGACCGACGGCTTAACGTGCCCTCCGAAGCACGGAAGCGCTCAGTAGTAATGTCACTAGCGGTCACTCATCCAAGTCATTACCACGGTGGACGTTGCTTTACTTTGCTGATCGATTAACAACAGCTAATCGAACTTCGCTACAAGCGTTCCAAATATTCATTTGAATCATACTTAACTATATGTTGATCTACGGTTTAGTATGTACCTAAACGACTCTCCAGCAAGAGTCCGTCTTGGCACCCACCACTGCAGTATGAGATGTTCTAGATCGAAGCACTAGCTTGCAAACCGCGCTACGGTGTGTATAGGTGAAAGGCACGGTAGCAAGTGGTACGAAACATAAGAACTAACCGTCTTGGAGTGTAGTGCAGTCGTTTTTTTTGCAGCTGATAGGATAGCCTTTGATCACTATCTCAGCTGATGGTAAGTGATAATGTGGTCTAAGATGTAAGCTAACCTAGAATGACTGTCTTTCAAGGATACCTGCCGGAAAACACCATGTGCTAGTCGACAGATTTTATATTTGAGGGTGGTTGTGGTAGTTAACCAGACGGGCATTCGTAATTACTACCACAATGCAACACATAAAGATGACAATGAATATGATGATGGAGACATTGATGACAATGCATAGGTAATGGACCGGCGTGACCGATTACCAACATGTGGGCGACTTGACCGTCTCATCTAATTTCATTAAATAATAACAGTAACTGGAACTGTTAGAATGGATCCCTTCGTTCTTGTTGTAAAACGGAGCGACAAAGACTCCAAAGTCTCGAGCATCGCCGCCAAGTCGCTTGCTTATCGGTTTTTTATCGGATACATTTCGGGGAGTGTGCCACAGAACTACGTGATTTGATTCCGCCATCCCCATTCTTAAACCGGACATCCAGGGACATCCGGGATACTCGGAAGCGCCACCGGTATATGGTAGATATTCCATTTACCCGAACAAAGCGATTTGCTTCTTCGTTCATTATACGAACCGCCAGGGAATGGAATACCCTGCCTGAGTCTGTGTTTCCGGTTCAGTACAATATGGGGGTCTTCAAAACCCGAGTGAACGGGTATCTTCTGGGTAAGCGCGCTCCATCATCGACCGCATCATCACTTAACATCAGGTGAGATAGTGGTCAAGTGCTACCCAGTTCAGTATAAAACCACATTTTGCGTCTATGGTACATTTAATTACATACATTTAATATAACCAAAGACATAAAATGTGGTCAAAAGTATCGAAGATAACGTTCTTGACATCAAGTGGAACAGGGCCTACTTCTACAATAGCTCTATACTTGTTTAGGTGGCGGAACCAAATAGTTATAACATTGTAAGGTTTGCAGTAACGCCTTGTAGTAACTTCAATACATCAAAGTATGTATTCCAACGAGGGTAAAAATATAGTCATGTGCGGCATTCCATCCCCATATCATAGAGAAAGACTTTCTCTATGCCCATACTATGGTTAAATTCAAAATTCAAATTCAAAATTATTTTATTTCAGGTATAATTATTATAGCCATAAGCATTCAAATAATAATAATAAGTAAATCAATTTGTTGCAAATTTCTTGCAAAAATAAAATCATTATGTCAATCAAATTACATTCAATTAGAATACATATAATATACAAAATTACAAATAAATTAATAAATCAAATAAAGAGGTCATAAAAGACAAGCCAAAAATAATAATATTAATATTAATTTACAAAAAATATATAAATAAGGTTAAGAACAAGAGGACAGTGTTATCGTTGTTTTAGGTTTTCGTGATTATTACACATAGTAATTTAAATCGCGTATATATAATTTTGTCCCGAAGTTTGAAACACTTTGCATTGATCGTGGTCACGGGGTGACGGTGAAAATTATAGTAAATAAATGCAACTTTTGACCGTTTATAGATGTTAAATTACAACGAGAGGATACATTAGAGTCATGAGTCATATGTCATGTTAGCTTAGCGGTCAGAGCATACCCTGGCTGTAGAGGTGCATAGCGCGGGTTCGAATCCCGCACATGAGTTTAATTTTTTCTCGTTGTAATTTTGTAATGAAATCCGCGAAAATGCCTTATTGCAAAAATAATGATATTAAAACTGAGTGTGTACTCAATAACTATTTAGGTAGCCTTAAACGAACTTAAGTTCATCATCAAGTCTATTATAGTACTTAAAGTACATAGTAAGGGTAGTATAAAATAGCTCAGTATCCTCAGGATTTCAGAATCATATAATCTACATACAACGTTCTGGTATACAAAGGCCTGCTAAGCGAATAAGTTTATGGCAAATCCCCCTTAATGTGGGAGGCTGTGTTCAGTAGTGGACCATCCGGTTGAAACAGTACTTTCTGAAAACTTTAAAATTTTACAAAAATTCTATGATTTGATTTTCAATGCAGTGTCCTGCTGTATGCATCTGCCTCGTATGAATCGCGTAATATAATACCTTAGATAATAAATATGTCAAGATGGTGTGAATAAAAAAAGTAACAAAAAGTAGAGAAAATATTATATGTTATGATTTTGAGCATTTATCAATATATTTTAACACGTTCATTATTAAACATACTAGGAATTTGTGCCTATGGATTAATAGGTACTTACTATTAATAGATAAGCGCAGTTTTCCATATATTTTGTGTTGTTTACTCAAGAACCGACTTTACTGAGTGTTACTAGGTAAAATTTGCATATAATTATGTTGGTAGATGAAAAAGAAAAGATTATTATTGCAGGTAATTTATTTTTAATATTCTTGTTTTTAATTTTGAACATTCTTACCATTGTATTACTAATATAAGGGTGTACCTATGTTTTGTTTATATTATGTTCATTGTATGCACTTTTTCAACATAGTAAAAATTATAAATATTATTGGAACTCTTTTAAAAAAAGAGATACGGAAAAAACATACACATGCATACACCCTGTTGAATTTATTTTATTTTAATTTATATAATTTGTTGAAGTTTTAAAAGTACATTATGTTACAAATATAGTCGAAGGACAATTCTTAAAGAGACATAATAATAATAATACCTAAAAAAAAAATATCAGTTTTTAGGTATAAGAAAATGAGAATTTATAACATAGTTCGCTGAAACCTCACACTAGGATGACCTGTGTGAAAATAAACATTTGTAATAAGCTACGACGCTACGTACAGCAGGCGATGCATGGTGGTAGGGCATTTTGCAAATGCCCGTTTGGCTAGCTACAACCCACAAGTAGAAAATCAGTTGCCAAACACCTAACGGTGTGTCCCGGCAGCTATCCTTAAGAGCCAGTAATTCTAGGTTAGCCTGAACGACATCTCCGACCACATCAACACTTACCACCAGCTCAGATAGTGGTCAAGGGAAAAACAAAAATTAGAGACTTAGTTACCTTCTCTTTGAATTTGCTTTTTAAACAGTTTTGTTTAGATCTTACACCCCAGTTGATATTATCTAATTTAGTCTTATAGTTATATATTAGGACCAATTATTTTATATCAACTGTCCGCAGTAATGTTTCGGTTTGAAGGGAATGGTTGCCACTTGTCTGTCGACGAACTGCATCTGTTACAGGTAAGTATCGTCCGGCCTGTTATAAGTGAATTCTGCCATATCAGTATTAGATATGATAATATGTATAAACAGACATTGGACTTCATCCAATACTCATTTGGGGACATACAGGCAACACTACGGTTAAATGGCGAAAAATCTTAAAATCAAATTTTGGTGTTTGTTCCATTTTTTTTTTCAAATAAGCTAACCTGATAAAAATGGCATCAATGGTGTTTGATTTTAGGATAAAATTACAGAGTTTTAATTTCAGTCTTTCTGTAACATAATCAGTACTAATATAATATTATAAATGCGAAAGTAACTCTGTCTGTCTGTCTGTCTGTCTGTTACGCTTTCACGCCAAAACTACTGGACCGATTTGAATGAAATTTGGTATGGAGATAGTTTGAGACCCGGGAAAAAACATAGGATAGTTTTTATCCGACTGCGCAAAAAGAGGTTAATGTTTTTGCACGATAACCGACATACGCGCGGGCGGAGCCGCGCCCGGAAAGCTAGTTTTAATATAAAGTTTACTTGTCGATGGTACGTAATTTTTTCTTTAGTTTTCACTCGTCTTTGTATTTTCTGCACACTGTTATAACGCAAATCGTCATTTTTATTTGCAAGAAAATGCGTTATTCCGTACGACGACGTTGTTGCTACTGAGCAGGCGGGACAAGCTTATGAGCCAACATTTGGCTGATATTTTTTTTTGCGTTTACAAGCTCAAACTAGCTATCTTGACATATTTATATCGAAGTAAAGTAACTCTGTCTGTCTGTCTGTTTGTCTGTCTGTCTGTCTGTTACGCTTTCACGCCAAAACTACTGGACCGATTTGAATGAAATTTGGTATGGAGATAGTTTGAGACCCGGGAAAAAACATAGGATAGTTTTTATCCGACTGCGCAAAAAGAGGTTAATGTTTTTGCACGATAACCGACATACGCGCGGGCGGAGCCGCGCCCGGAAAGCTAGTTTTAATATAAAGTTTAGTTGTCGATGGTACGTAATTTTTTCATTAGTTTTCACTCGTCTTTGTATTTTCTGCACACTGTTATAACGCAAATCGTCATTTTCCTTTGCAAGAAAATGCGTTATTCCGTACGACGACGTTGTTGCTACTGAGCAGGCGGGACAAGCTTATGAGCCAACATTTGGCTGATATTTTTTTTTGCGTTTACAAGCTCAAACTAGCTATCTTGACATATTTATATCGAAGTATAATACTTAATAAATAATACTTACGTCAGGTTGTGAGTCGCGTTGTTCTTTCTACTGATATTCCCGAATGGTAGATATGATAATCTGCGCTGCATGTTATAAATGTATTTTCTTCGTTCTTTTGGAATTACGATAGAAAATTTTACCTTCCACATAAAATAGGTCGGAGATCCAGATACAGACTGCGGTTGGCCATTATGTGACCCATGCTCTGAAATAAAACAAACAGGCCATTGAAATAGTCTTATCTTATATTAAAATTGACTCTCATAATAAATTACTAGTGACCCTTCATTTAGAGCTTTGCGTTATCTATTTTTGTCAATTCATAGGATTAATTCAAATCCCACATTATAATCATGTCCTTGCCAGATATAGTCGTACCTACAGTAGGTACCCACGCTGCTGTATTTTACCTGCTTTACTACAGCATAAAAATTTTCATTACAGTAGTAGCAGTCACATGAGACATAGCTTATGTAATAAATAATAGTATATTATGATACAAGTGAGCTAAAATGCTCATTATACACGAGGCTGTGGGTTGCAGCCCGAGCCGCAGGCGAAGGCGTAATTCAGCCGAGTTTATAATGAGCAAGTAGCTCATTTGTATCATAATACACTATTATTTATTATTATTATATTCATACGCACTTTTTCCATATCCTTGCGAGGAAGAAAAAAATATTGCACAAATGCGATACAAACAACATACGAAAATTATGGAAAATAGCGCGCAATATTAGCCGTATTACCCGGTTAAATTGAAAATGCTCCGTTTACTCGCATATAATTTGCAGTTTAGGTACTAACTTAACTTTGTAAGGATAAATTACCCGGTTAAATTGAAATTGCTCTGTTTACTCGCATATAATTTGCAGTTAGGTACTAACTTAACTTTGTAGGTATAATTCTATTACGCACGTATATTATTATTTTGCACTAGGGTGTTATAGTTCGGTTTATGGCCGAACGATATAATAAAGCACACTTTACGAGCTAGGGTGTTGAAAACTATATTATTATCTAATAGGTACTCGTAGTTAATTTAGTCAGTTCCTACTCTAATTAATCGTCGATGTTTCAAACTTCGGGTCCTAAAGAAAGATATCGGCAAAACACGTATTGACACACTTTTGTTTAACTTCGTTCGTAGCATAAGTAAACTAGCAAGCATTTGCCCGTATAGATTCGGTTTTTTTTTAATTAATCGTATGGTTTCATTTCCTAATTATGAAATAATGATATATTCGTTTGCTTATACCAAAATATTTTTGAGGCAGTGATGGCTCAATGGCAGTAGCTATGGACTGCCGCGCAGCAGGTCCGTGGTTCGTATCCCGCCGCGGGCTTTGGCCTATGGTGGAAGGGCAAGTAGAAAATGTGTCGCCAAGGACCTAACGGTGTGTTCCTGCAGCAGTTTTGAGAGCCTGTGAAATTACAGGCACATGAGACTTAGCAACTATGTCTCAAGATGACAGGCCTCTGCGCCTGCGGCAATTCGTGACTTGTGACAAAATGCATCTGTTATAGGCAGAGGTTAGTCCGCTTAACATCAGGTGGGCCTCGAGCGTGACCTGTCACAATAACATTTATAAAAAAGTGGTCATGTCTACTTGTAAAAGCGCGGTGAGGGAGAGGATTTAATGTCCGTACCATCGATCTATGATGTCTATGCATGGTCCATAATGTGCTGAAGTGCTGGCACCTATTTCTGCTCCAGAGGCTGAGTGGTTCTGTGGCCATAGCACAGATGACACTGAATACGTCAATGGTATAAAATGTTCTACCTTAAATCCTAAGGTAGTTGATATTCTAGTATAGCGACATCTATCAAGTTATCATCAAACTAACAGTTTTGCAGTTCTGCTACTCACCGCTAGATAGAAACTATTATTATCATGAAGTAAATATAGCATCAACCAGGATTGAAATTATTATTTTATTATTAAGTATTGTCATTTAAACAAAACAGTTATCAACATGTAGGTATTTTTAAGTTTGTAATATATAAGCAACAGTATTCTAGAAAAAAAGGCATATGAAATGTAGTAAGTAACTACAAAATAATATCTCATTGATGTTACCAAGAAAACTTTGTTTTACACTAGATGTCGTTAGTTATAACAGAAATGATATTAAAACACAAGTTTAAAAACTGCACTTAAATAATATTACACCGTAATATTACTTCTAAGTAAAGCTTAGAATTGAAATTAGATTACAGATTATTAGAACTAATTCATTTTCACGGTCTGAATTTAAGACATAAAGTTACTTGGTTAAATAGTATCTAACTTTTTATAGTACCTAGGTAGTATACAATAATTAATTCAGAGCAACTTATCTACCTATCGGATTTAACATTAACACATCTAATTAATTTAGTAAAGAGATAGTACACGAAAACCTATCGACCGGGGCAGGTGCTTATTAAACAGTACGTAGGTACGTAGGTCTGCATAAGGTGCGAGACAATCGATAACATTAAATATTTATATATCTATTTGATAAGGGAAAAGTAAACGTGACCTGAATAGAATAAAAAAATCATTTAATGACAAAAAAGCGAGTTTACCGTAGTCGGTGCCTCGCGACATGTTACGTATAAATCACAGGGGGCGCCTCCCTCTCCCCACTCAGCATTGTAGGGCAACCATCTAATGTTTGACGAACGTGGGACTCGGGACTGAATGACCTCGCTCGGTTTGCTACGAATGCTGAGACGTTCAAATTAGGATTAAGTCATAAATGTGGCATTTTTTACTAAAAATGGCTTAGTTTTCACCCTTTGAACTCTAGTATCATTACATTTTATGCCAAAATAGTTTAAATAAAGTAAATTTATTTATAATTATAGCCTATATTTAATTATTAATATACATTGCTACTATAAATTGCTACTCAATGCAGTAAATTTAAATTTGTGCATTAACTCCTGCTAACAAACTAGCTTAAATTCAAAATAAAAATAAAATTTTAACCGACATAACATACGTATAGATAGATATATAACACTTTATTGAGACACCATAAAAAAAAAAACTTATAAAGATAACAATACAAAATATGATTGAGTGTAACGATAGGTGATCTTATCGCTTAGAGCGATCTCTTCCAGACGACCTATAAATGGAGGACACATTTTTACTAAAAATACACAAACCGTGGTTTTCATAATACAAACAATATAAATACATAGAATGCATCTAAAATATGTACAATTATAAATAAAGTAACATGAATACAACTATATACATACATACATATATATGATCATACAATATATACTTATAACTATATCAATAACATTAAATATTGTAAGTAGTTAACATACAGAAAAGCTAGAACTCAGTAGTATTTTTTGCAATTATAAGTATGTACTGTAATACTTCACTGACCGACGTCGTGTCGTAAATCGTTGGTGTAGTTCAAAATAGGACTTCGCTTCAAGACTGCATTTTGCGTTATTGGAGCCCTGGAACAAAATAACATAAAGACGATTTACAAGATTGAAATTTTTAAAATACGAAATCGCAAGCGAACTTTGGGCCTTGGCGTGGAAGTTGTTCATTGACACACTATATAAAGTACCGAAGTTATTTTATATTTGATACAGTGATGACTTATTATCAACGTAGGGCTGCCGCACAGGAAGTCCATTGATCATATCCTACCGTTGGCTTGATTCACCATGCAGTTATTGAATTGGGGCGGCTTTGCGCCTTCTATTTGTCACATCTCGTATCCTGAGAGAACAAAAAGCAGCCTCCCTTTTTTATTGCAATGTAGGTATTAGGAAAAATGCAGAGTATCGAAATTTTGCCATTTAATTAATGAGAGACGGTTTAATGTGTGAGTAAATGAATGTAGATTGAGTGTAACACCACCAAGCACAATACTAATAAGTATTGCGTATTTGTCTGGGGTACATATATATAGCTCAGTCAGATCTTGTCAGCATTGACCTATATATACTAGACGCGACATTTCAAACTAGGAAAGTCGAACAGTGCAACTATGCTGGCCGGCATACTCTCTCCCACACGCAGTTGGGCACTAGTAGAGATTACACGCGCTTTACGTTCGAAAATTGTGTATTCAAAATACACAATTGATAAAACAATTGTGAAACGAAATATTTTTTTTGTGCCTGACAAGTTAGCCTTTGACCACTATCTCACCTGATGGTAAGTGATGATGTGGTCGAAGATGTTGTTCAGGCTAACCTAGAATGTATTTTGGGAGAATCCTTAATAAGGACGAGGAAAAAAAAAGGACGAGGAAGTGAAAGATAGGAGATATTTTGAAAAGTGAAAGAGGCAAGGGGAATAAGCCAAACTTGTAGATCGAAATAAATAACAATAGTAACGTCAACAAAAACATTATTCTAGATAAAATTTACTTACTCTTTTTTTAGATTCGGCCTTTATGGTAATCTACAATCAATGATAACAACTATAAAAATAATATTTTAATAACACACGCACTTTATATAATACAAAAATATCTTTTATAATAAAATATGTTTAGTATCAATTTCATTTAACCGTAGACCTAGACATAGACTCGGTGAAGGAGCAGCACGCGGAGAAGTTAAATCTCGTCAACTTCATTAACTTCGCCACAATCCGACCCGAACGACCCGCATTATTAAATGCATTCGTTAACTTCGGCGCGTGCAGGTCTAGGTGCGGGTTTACATATTGTATTTCTTGCTAAGCTCACGTGACATCAGGAACGCCATGTAGGGTACGTAGTGAGCAAAATAGTTTACGATCGCAAAACGCTTCTCGATGGTGTCCTCGAATAATCAAGACCTACTGAAGACGCAGCGTGTGGCAGCGAAACGTGTCCAAAACGATTCTGGCCAGGCAACGTGGCGTTTCTGACGTCACGTCGTCTTTGCAGAAAATTTAGGCAAAATGGTCACTCGATATAAATTTTACATGTTTTCCTTATATACTAATTTAATGTTTTCTTTAAACAGTTGTTAGTATCATCTTGTGAAATTTATTTTTAATAACATTCTGTAATAACATTCGCGGGGCTGCGATCTGGGACACAGTCCTGGGAATTTCAAACACATGCAACCTCTACACGGGTAAGGATGATCTTTTCCCCGGATCCCACATTTTTATAACGATCCGACATACACACGGGCTTTTTGCGAAGTAATATCGCAGTGCGGACCCGAGGTGGAGAATACTTTAGCACTTGCCACGTGGAGAAATAGGACTTTGCAGATTAGTGTACGGAAAGATTCGAGGGATATGTCTGAAATCATTTTGCTACCGACGGATAAGCACCACGTCTACTGACATTTGTATGTACTTTTAAGATGAAGTATATTATTAGTAGATTTGTTCGTTGAGTGATACACTTTTCCCAACAATCCGTTTTTAGGTAACACATGGTATAAAATTTAAAATTAACTACCCATCCATTCAATACTCGATAGTAGAGTTAATTGTTCGAAAATTACTCTGAAACGAACATAATAACATGGGATTCAACGCAGAGTCAAATGTCCTAATTGCTACTACCTTCATTTAAGGGTCTAAAAATGTATTACCGGCATATGAGGCTGTAGCCATCACTTAATTATTAATACATTTTTGGGCCAACTATATTTGTTTAGTTAAATAATTATTCGTGGGGTAACGGAATAAATTGTCACCTCCCATTTATTCTCGTGGGTGTCGTAAGAGGAAAAATACCGGATGCCGAGAAGCAGCGCCTTCTGAGACGTCTGCCAAGCGTGGGGATTATGGCGATTACCCTCTCAATGGGGAGGCTGTGTTCAGCAGTGGACAATCCACCAGATACAGTATATTTATTTTTATAAAATTAAGTAATTTTAAAATTTACAGTATTATCAGTAATATTAATGGAAGTAGGTATAAATTATTAAAAAAAAATACCTGCATGGAAAAGCAATTTAAATACGGAAATCAGTAATAAAATTACATACAACAATAAGGCGATGATGGTATTATTTATATGGATAAATCAATAATTTGTTTGAAGGAACAAACTTTGTAACAATTACAAACGAGGGAGCTGGATATTTTGTTCGCTTAATATGTAAGCAAAATTCCTTTGATGTGAACAAGGTAAGATCCTTACTACGAGTTCTCATATGTTTTAAGCAGTTCACTTGACTCTGAGGCTGAACCGAAGTAGTGAAGACTTTATTTAGTTCTACTTTGTTTATATCAAAGTACAAAATGTATACCTACTATAAAGCCGGTACCAAAACGCACAGTTCCGATTGTTTCAGTTGAGATTTAAGTATTTCGATCTGAAAGTCGATGGACGCACATAATTCGCAATTAAAATTTAAAAAAACCTAAATTACGAACTGTTAATTTTTTTTAATCATGACTAAGATTTGTATGCTCATTAAAATGATTTTTTTACGGGTTACAAGAAATGCCTTGTGAATAGATTCCTTTTTGGAAGTCAGAATACCAAATAAATAAGATATAATTTTGTGGAATATATATATTTTTTAAATGAACTTCAAAATTAAACAAATTCAAGATTATTTATTCATATACACGAAATGTTGTGGATGTCGGTACAATGCTGATTCAAAACATTCTGAGTCTTTATTTTTATGGTCCAACTTCCAATTGCAATGTTGGTTAATTATGTGTATAAATAGAAATATTATGTCGTACTTAATTATGACTTGATTTTTGTGATGATATGTTTTTTAAGTACTTCTTTATTTCACAAATTCTAGCGTTATCTTAAATTTGATTTTTTAAAATTGTGAATATTCAAAGTGAATATTTTAAATAAGCATTTAAATATATTTTTTATTTTAGAACTACTATGGTGTTTTGTTACTTCGTTTTTGTACCAGGTTTTTTTATTGCTCTAGAATTGAAACGGCTTATGTTTAATTATCACCAGATATAGTAACATATAAGAGTCAAAAATAGTAAATGTTCACCAAAATTAAACCCGCATTTTAATCTAAATTTATAACCAAATTTTAACATATCGCTATCCTATTTAAGCAAAATGACTCCAAATAAATCATTGTTAACCCAAAAGTAGTAAATGATTAGCAAAAATAGTAAATAACCACTAAAATTCAAATAATTCTTCTGGCGCATCGCCGGCCGCAGCCGCTGCACGCTCGATTCGCTCGCTCGGCTCGCGCGTTTTTGTGGTCACAAGTATCCTAGCGCACCGCTTCGCTCGTCGTCGCACCTAAATATGACTTTAGTGATCATTTACTTTATTAGGTGATCATTTACTACATTTGGTGTACGATTACAAGTTTTGGTAAAAGAACTGAGGGTACCAAAGCATTTTATGGTGGTCATTATATTTAATCCTTATTTAAACCTACGTTTAGACTTATTTTTTTCTTTAGCACCACACACGTAGTTCGTATGAATAAGACAGGCCCTCAAACTTACATGTCCATGTCTTGAAAACTATTGACCTGATTTTGATAAAACTTTCACTGTTCCTCCTTATTGAAGTAAATGTAGGGCAAAAAAAAGGAGTAATGCATGAAAATACACTCATACATATATTTCAAAAATAGTTATATGGAAGCGGTAACAGATAATCATTTGTTCAATTTTTGCAGTTCTAATAATATTAATACCATACATGTCGAACATAACCACCTTTTTTTTAAGTTGCTTAAAAAGCAGCAGTTGTATTTTTCGTATATTTCATAAATTTACGTGATTACGTTACCTGTAAACAAATTTCTATGATATTTTTTTTTTTTTTATGTTTGATAGGTTAGCCTTTGACCACTATCTCACCTGATGGTAAGTGATGATGTGGTCGAAGATGTTGTTCAGGCTAACCTAGAATTACTGGCTCTCAAGGACAGCTGCCGGAACACACCGTTAGGTGCTTGGCGACAGATTTTCCATTTGAGGGTGGTAGCTAGCCAGGCGGGCATTCGCAAAGTACCCTACCACAATGCCGTAACGACTGCCATCCTAAGACAACAACCGGGCCCGACGACTTAACGTGCCCTCCGAAGCACGGAAGCGCTCAGTAGTAATGTCACCAGCGGTCACCCATCCAACTCCTGACCGCGGCGGACTGCTTAACTTTGCTGATCGATTCAGAATGGCTAAGCAAACTTCGCTACGAGCGCCTCCATCGTACTGAGGGTACCAAAGCATTTTATGGTGGTCATTATATTTAATCCTTATTTAAACCTACGTTTAGACTTATTTTTACATAAAAGAATATATTTGTATTTTAAATGAAATATTATCAATTCGTAATGGCTGTACTAATTAAAATGCTTGTTTATAGTTTTGTACAACTCACCACTTTACATAAATTTTAACTTATGGTAAGGGACAAGTTGACGAATATGCCAGCTCGAATCTTCAGCTTTCCCTACAAGACGATCCTCTTCTAAGTACCTGAAAAGGTGCCAATAAACAATCCCCTTTAAAACGACTTAACTACCAATTCTTGTCAAACCAAATTACACCGTATATCAATCAAACAAAGTCAAGTTTTACTTGATAGCAACAGTTATTTTTGTATAACTGTATCATGTTTCAGGGAAGTTCTTCAAGAAACAACGGGTTTTCCTCTGGGGTCACCCCGGGAAAGGGCGGTTTTCCATCTAAATCTCCCGAACGAGGGATTCCAAAGCGAATTACTGAAAAGATGTACCAAGTGAGACGAAAAATTTAGGTACACATGCGAATGTGTTCGTATATTCCTAAAGGGAAAACAGGATTTCAAAACATTTCTTGTTTATTGAAATTGAGATTCAAGATATAGAAAGAATTATTGTTGCAGATAATCATAAAACGCATTCTTAATCAGTTCAGAAATGGGGTAACGTTTAAATACGTATTACATATCTGGGGTCTTGAACCTCCTAAAATAAGGGGGTTTTCTCGTTTAAGTGTGTAATTTTTTATTCATTTTAAACCGACTTCCAAAAAAGGAGGAGGTTCTCAATTCGTCAGTATTTTTTTAAATGTTTGTTACCTCAGATCTCTTGATTGGGTGAACCGATTATGAAAATATTTTTTTGTTTGAAAGCTGATGCTTGTCGTTTGGTCCCATTTTAAGTTTAATCAAAATCGGTCAAACCATTTTTGAGTTACACTCCAATAACTGAAAAATATGTACCTATCTTGATGATATAGTCGTTGAGAGGGAATGACAATCGATCCCGTAAGCAGCAAGGGTCAATAAAACTTGTCGAAATCGGTACCATGCGCACAATATTATGATAATAGGTACTTTTGAACCATCATGGTACCGACTACAACAAGTTATTTCACACTTTTGGGTGTTGAAGTCGGTTCCAATTTTTGTTAAAAAAAATAATAATTTAACTACCAGTATAAAAATTACAGCATGTCAATAATCTTGTGCACATGAGTAGATTGTTGCTGCCCGTTAAGCGTACAATATAGATTAAGGTTAGTGTACACGTACCGTTTTACCCTACAAACGTAATGTACCTAGGAACTTAGTTATATTTTAAATAGTATTCAATGTCGATGAAATTTTCCATCCTTAAGCGTAATGGTTACGGTTTGCCCGTTTTATTATTTATTTGATCTCTAAATGTTACAATAAGAATTCTCATTACATACATTTTACAGAATAATTTTGAATAAGTATATATATATTATTCACAGAAAACTGGCAAAGGACATGCATGCAAGAGACCGTGTTTGAATACTTTGTAGGTATTTAAAATATGAAGAAAAGTAACTACGTTTGTATGGAAAACGTTGCGTGCTCACTAACCTTTAGACTGCAGTCTTGCTGATTCTTTAGCGACCAGGACTGCCAAGACGTCGACGAGCAACGCGAAGACGTCCCGCCCAGACCATCGTCCGCGCCGGCGGACGACTGAATGATATCACTATGTCTGCTAAGGCACGGTCTGTCTCCTAAGCCAACCATGGTAGTCGGTACGACGATAGGAGCTCCACAAGACTAGTATGTGGAACAAAGACCTCAAAACCTTTACAGCCCATTATACAAAACTTATTAAAAATATTCAAATCTGTCCCAACTAATTTTTATTTATCTCCATCAACACTGCAATAGTGCATCATATGTAAGTAGGTTTTAAATCTAAAATATTTAGTTATTCATACATAGATATTGTCATTCTAAAATCAAAACTTAGCCTTTGAACATTGTGACCAAAATCATTTAAAAGATCCAAACTCGCAATGTTAGTCATATCATCACTTTGTTTTAACCGCCCTTTTTCGCGCCAAAAGTTTTTCAATATGGCCGGCGAGAGCCACGCGCTGCCACCATTAAACACCGACACTTCACCGTTGCTATAAACCCACAAATCATGAAACGTGCCTACGCTAAATACACTCAATAATACACTTTATCGCTTAAATAACAAAGCTCTCTGTGGGAGAGATCACTACGCTCTATCAACGCGAACAAAATGCTTTCCCCAACAAATTATTTTGAACCTTGAAACCACAATGAGGAAAACTTATTTTCAATTAATTCTCACGAAATATCGTGATACGAACAAAGAGAGCGAAAAACGAGGCCAACATTCGTTAATAATGTAATGTATTTATATATATTTGTGAACATTATTTTTACCGCCACACGCCGTTGTCTACCGCTCTAAAATTTAATTACCTCGTAGGCTTTTAAATAAAAATCTGTACATTACCTAACAGCTTTTCTTTAACTCATTGTTCTCAGCAACTACAGTTTAATTTAATCTTTCATGAGAAAATATTAAAATCTTAATAGTTTTCGCGTCACTTTCAGTTTCTAGTTGTACTCTGAAATGAATGGACGTTGGGAATTTGTCAGCAAGCTGAGCTAGTTCGGGTTCTACATAGACGTTTATAGTGGAAAAATCAAAACATTTATATTGAATTAAATTATACTCGTGAGGAAAATAATTTTCTCGTTTTTTAACAATACTGATTTTTAAATATTTTTATTTCTGCGGCCTAATTTATATGGCATCGAGCGTTCCGCATCTAATCAATACACGGGTGGTGCGGCGCCGCAGCGGGCGCGCTCTAACTTCGTGTAACATCGGAGCTATTCGGTAGTCCTCGCCTCCGAACGAGACGCTCGTCGACGCTCAACCGTTCTCGCTTCAATCGTAATTCCATTTTCCGCCCGCCTTGGCAAATTGAAATGTCGTAACTCTTGGGGGAATATCGGCTTTCTGCCCAAGAAAAATATTCTGCTAAGGCATTGTAACGACGCTTCAGTTATTATGGAATATTTCCAGTCCATCATACAGTTGGGGTGCGTCCCCTAAGATGGCCGTAATCGTGAATCTGCCCGCCACTTGGACGCTTGTAGACGTCTAACTCCCCTTCATTTTCGACTGTCGACTCAATATTTCGTACAGGGATTATTTCTTTGTCACGTAATAATGGAATTTTCAATTCATTGTTACACGTTCAATAGTAGGTCTGTTTCGCGCCAAACGGTAACTGCAACAGGCTTGGGGTAGGTCAAGAAAAAGTTTCATCATAAACGTAATAAGTTTTGCTCGCACGTCACAACTTGTGAAGTATCTGCTTACGCAGGCAAAGATTTTATTACTTCGTTTCGAAATTCTTATGAAGGAAAGTTTAACAATTAAAATTATTTTCAGCTATAAGAGTAAAATTGTTAAAATAATCCTATATCAAGCTAAGAAATCTAGTATTTTTTATTCGAAACTCTTATATTATAATCGTTTACATTCTACACAAAACTTTAATCATAACATAGCATACACGAGTAAATAAATATATATTACATATATAAGTACTTACCCATATAAAAAATAAGAAAACTATCTCACATTTACGAGACCCACACACAAAAAAGTGACCTCCTAAAGGGGTACAAGTACCGACCAGCGTTATATTAGTGGGAGGCCCAGTAGGTCAGATAAATTGAACCCTACGCGGCCTGTGTTCACACGTAAATAACATGTTGGGTACGGGGAGGGTGGCTCTGACCTGACAACCAACAACATCTTCCAAACTCTAATAAACAAACAAATTGCGACCTTAACGCAACGAAATAAGAACATACTCTACCTTCTGAGACGTAACTAGATTATGGCAAAGTTACGAACCGATTTTCAGCTTACGCATTCATTCTCAACCGTTTTTAAACCTTATCACGTTGCGATAAAGACTTTTTGAGCAATAAAAGTGGTAGAGATGAGGAGAATGGATTTCGTCGAACACGCAACAGGAGTAAACTTGTGTCACGGCTTGTTAATCTTGTGTTTAAGTTTTGGTTAATTTGTTGTACAAATCAACACATTCAGTCGAATTTTATTTTTAATTCTTGTTCACTTGTTTTCTAATGTGTTCATATGAAATTATATTTATTATATTACAGCACATTTAATGTACCGGACATTATTTGGCTCGTGAGCTGCATGTATATTTTATTACTATTATCTATGGTTTTTAATTTAATCAAAAACTTATCTATTAATCATGTACGTGCGTAATTGTCCTTTAACACTAAATTCTTGAAAAAAAAATTTTGACTGCAGTATTGTGCCATAAAGATAGCACAATTATATTATATTTACAATTTATAACAATGATTTGAGAAATTAGATAATATATAGAATATTATAAAATATTTTTGTTCTAGGGAATTAATAGTCTTTGCACAGTAATTCGATATGAAAAATGTTTTATTTTCACTTCTAGGTAAGTAGGTAAGGTCTGGAAAACATTTCTCCTAGTGATAAGCCCGCCTATTGTACAACTTGATTGTAAGGCTTTGTATATAAATAATCTTGTATAATTTAGTTGTGTAACAATAGAGCATTTTCTATATCATCATCATCATCCGCCGGAAGACGTCCACTACTGAACAAAGGCCTCGCCTATAGAGCGCCACAAAGACCGGCTATTAGCCGCTTGTAACCATTGGCTCCCCCGTGGAGTGCCGGGTTAGAATCGCACCTCCCCATATATATCCCGTGGGTGTCGTAAGAGGCGACTAAGGGAAAAATATTGGAAGGTGGGCAGCAGCGCCTTCTAAAGAACTGCCAACTTACACTGCGATCCCCAAGACGCCTGCCAAGCGTGGGGATTATGGCAAATACGCCCTTAATAGGGGAGGCTGTGTTCAGCAGTGGACGATTCGGCTGTTATAGTAACCATTGGCTAACAGCAACTTTCACGATGTCGTCAGTCCACCTAGTAATTTTCTACATATCTAGTGATAAAACCATAATAGTGATAGCAAAAACCTCTTACATTGAATATAAAACTCAAAACAACGGTCGATCTTACCATAAAAGAACGAAGCTTACGTAATTAAATCATTATTCGTATTAAATTCCAAGAAATCTTTTAAAGTGAAAAGTAAAAGTTTCACTCAGGCGGTTTTTCGGAATCGTCCTTTTTCGTTGAAGGAGTTAGGGTTAGGTTAGGGGGTGGGGATAGGATGAGAGGAGGGGAACGGGCTGGGGGAGGGTTCAAGTCTTGCATTAATAATGTTGATATCGCCCGCCTTACGATTAATTTGATTATTTGTGTTTTGGGTTAAACAAATGGTTATTAGTACGTATACCTTTGGTTAATTGTATCAGTATTATATCTAAGCTTTTGACTTTATTAGAATAATATAAGAGAATGTTTTTTTTAATTGGCCAAACAGAGGTCTTCGTAGCAAGTTGGGGTCTGACTGTTTGTAGGTTTGTATGTATTTGTATGCATGTTTGTCCAACGATCATTGTTGAATGCGTATCTGGAAAGTAGCTGATGTTTGTACAAATTTTGTAAGATAAGTGGTTTCTTAGCAGTTCGTCCAATACGAAATTCGGCCAATTTATAATTTTTGCAATTGTAATTATTGAACAAAATCTTGCGAAAGAGTTTACAGGCAACTATGCCCACGTCTTCTTAGAATACTAGTGTGTTTATATGAAATACACTACATTCCTAAAGAAATTGACTTTGATTTTGCGTTCGATGAGAAGAGTCAAGACCATCCTTCGTGTAGAAGAGAATCGCTTCGAAAACTATTTCGGGTAAGCAAGGTAGTGTCCCGTTAATTTAGATATTTAGAGGAATTATCAATACATATTTTTTTGTAATTTTTATTAAAAAAAAATGAAAATATTCGTTTGTTTTAATTATAGATTTCCGCAAAGTATCGCTTCAATTCATTATACAATTTAAGGTTTTAACATCTCTTCGTCATGTATGGCTAAAACCAAGCAGTTCTAACTAGTTCATAATAGAGATAAAAAATGTAACATAACACGTGGAGCATTAAAGAAAGTCAATATAATATATACACTAACAATTAAACATATTTAAATTATTTAGGGTCAGTTCCACCAAGCAAAGGTACGTATTACCAATACGAGGATAATTTTAATCGCCGTAAACGTTAAAATATGATAGTCCTCTGTCACCAGAGACGTCCAATGATGTTGCAGTATTTTAAATTTGACATGATATGGACTTCTATGAAATTTGACAGAAAAGAAAAAATCTAATCCAAGTTTAAAAAATATACCGTTGAATTTGGCGGTATAGCTACATTTACATAAAACAAATATGACTACTTTGCAACAGCTGTTACATACTATTTCTATGTCAAAAGCTGCTGTCACATATCATAGTAGTCAAACTAAGGAGTTTTCTTTATTCCACAAATTTAAAATCTGCTACATAGGTTAGCAGTTGAATGATATGTAAAAAATATATCATTTGAATGGCTTGTAGTATAAAAATCCTTTTATTAATTTAACCTGATATTGGTAAAATTGGGCCTATGACGCTAACGGCCTGTTTCAGAATGTTCGAGTAAGTTCCGGTTATACTACCCAGAACATATTTGCTAAACAATACACTATCTTTGCGTTTCACAGTAATCGATTTAGCCTATCCATCGGTTAAAACTTGAAACGCGCTGCATGTCAACTGTCATTTTTATCATTCAGTCACTTTATGTATTGCATAGCAACCCGAAACTTTATGAGGACATTCGGAAACGGGCCCTATGTTTAATGTTTAAATAAACTTTTCTTTTAAACACACACATATTACGTTCATTTAATTCGTATCGGTAATATCTACTCATTAATTTATAAGGAATAGGAACTATCTATACATTGGAAAACTAGACATTTATATCGACTAGACTAGACATATTTCATTTATGCCAGTTGAGTGGTCAAGAAAAAATAATTATAAAGTTTTTTTGCGGCGTTTTGGGAGAAAAGCTTATAGCGATTTCACGGCGAGCGTGTTTTTCGTAGCTCTCATCACATTCCGTATTCAGCAGAGGCTACAGACACGACGCAGGCGTCGCGACAGTAGTGCCCACGGAATATTGAGATATTAAAAATATATAGATAAACAAAGAGTTTCATTAGTGCGGTGTCTCCTAATATACAATCTTTTAAAAGATAATTGGCTAAGTAAAATTAATAATATATAATATATAGATAATATCGCAAGAATACCTCGCAAAATCGTAATGTGTTCCACATTTTCAACCCTACTCCCTAGGTTGCAAGTCCCAGGCCCTTCTAGCCTCATTCTCTGAAACACTATGGTCCCGGCACCCGCACGGTGAATCCATGGAATGCTAAGTAATTCGTCTCTCTAAGATATAAATACTTACATATTATTATATTTGGAGTCAAAGACGGTGAGTTTTTATTTGAAATCAATTCTATGTCATGGTTGTGTCCATAATAAATGCGGTAGATAAAATATTAAAAAAAACAGGCACCGGGCCTACACAGAGCGTCCTACAGTTTTGGGCTGAGTTACGAGTTCGGCGGTTTACGTCCTCCGTGAAGTAAAAAGACCTAATCTTTGTCATCAACAATGTTGTTACCAAGAAACGATTTGTTATTCGCTCTTGCTATGCAAATTAAGAAAAAAACTGATTGAACTGAAGAAATCGCCCGCTTGCTATTTGTGGCACAATAAACTTGGAACGTAGAACTCAGAACAGAACTCTAGACCATCCGCTGTGGGTTCAGTAAACTAACCACCCAGTCAACTTTAACAAAACCGCTGCAAAGTTTTTAAAAGGTGCCTTTACTACCAAAATCCTATGAACCATATAGACTACAGCTACTACAATAAAAGCATTTAGATATCCTACAAGTCACTGCAGACTCACAGGCACTCCAAATGCCACCCGCTACCAGTTCGCAGCTTGGCCAGCATGCTGGCAGCATTGCCCCGTTCAATCGCAATGCTTATTATTTAATCCAAATAGGTGCTAGAATTTTTTCACGCGTCGCATCGATAAGTTTTGGAAAATACAATGAGCTCACAGTCTACTATAGAATTAAATAACTTTATCGGGACCCAGTTATCCGTTACTACGTCACGTTCATATGAGCATCATAATAAAATTTCACCTAATCTAGGTACCTATTGATATAATAGGATATAACTATACTAATAATTATATGTTATGACAGCTTACTAGCTCGTTTGGCGTTTCTTACTACGGTACTTCAAGTATCTGTGGTACTGTCACCCTCTCTGCCTTGTGTCGTAATTTAACTTAACTTAGTGTTGAGATGGTTTCAACTTTATTAGTCTGGGATTGGCTACGTAGGTATATTATTATCGGAATCAAAGCAAGTAATACTAACAAAGGAGTTTAGTAGCCTGTAATAGATAAATAGATAATACTTTATTGTTACACCACTCATTCCGACCTGTGCCGCCACGCCGTGCACACCTGTCTACAGCTCCGCCAGTATCTCCCAGTGAGACCGCAATAGTCCCCGCACTATTGCCGTCTCACTCGGGTCATCGTTCCGACGCTAGTTGCAGACCAGTGCCTTGGAATACGCAGTCCTGACGAAGTTTTTGTTTTGTGTGCAGAAGCTGAGCAGCCGCCGAACGCCGAGCAACGCGAGCTACGAGCTCGCCGTGCCGTCGCGCAGAGGCGCTCTAAGACGTCAGGCATTACCACCTACCCAAGTCCCTTGTTTCGGACGAACAACATCATATCGGGCTGGTGGTCTTGTTTTGACCGCACTTTTCGGTGCGCATTTCACCACTTTACTACCCGACACAACATAGTAACAGTCGCGTAACAACACACTTTGTGCTGTTAAGCGACGTCGTTCAGGCGTGGGGTAGCGTCAGCCAAACCCGTCTGAACGATCAAATCCGCCATTTGCTGCGGTCGCAGTGTGACACCCTACGGTGACAACGGCCACTGTTGTTGTTTTGGTTTAACCTTGCACCGTGGCCTTTCCCGCTTCACGGGTCAGCCGAAGCAAGCTGGGCTCCGGGATTACTGGCCTTGGGGTCGCCCCTAGTCAACCCCGGAGTAGCGCTTAGGAGCACCCCTCTCCGCCGAGAAAAAAGCTCGGAGAGGGTACACAACTAGGGCACACCTTAGGTACACACTCCCTCTCACACAGTGAGCTCACAAGGTGTGTGAGGGAATTCAAACCCTTGATAGGGCGTCCTGAGTATTCCCCTCAGGATGCAGTCCCGTCCCTCTAACGGTGAGGTGCAGGTCCTTCAGACCTTCGCCCTCCGCCACCCCGATCTGTATGTTGCTCATATGCAACTCCTAGAAGAGGAAGCGAGTGCCCGCCTCACGGACACTCTTATTGCTCCCTCCGGGACTTCAATCCCGGAGGCCAACGTCCCTCCTCTGACCCGGTCCTTCTCAGAGGACAGCCCGCTTTCGCCCGCCCCGGGCCCGGACAATAGACGCACGGTGGCAGCACCTCCCCGTGAGAGGTCTCGCTCGCGCTCACCGATCGGGAGGCCAGCGAGCACCCGTCCCTCCATCGCCGTTGTCGAGCCCACTTCGGACTCCGAAACGGAGATGGAAGTAGATCCGAGTCGCGCCTTACGCACTGACTCGGACTCCGATAACGACGGCTATACCGTCGTTGACCGCAAACGCAAGCGTGCTCCTAAAGCCGCTAGTTGCGCAACTTCCGCCCCTCCCGCCAAGGCACCCGCTAAGGCCCCCGCCTCCGGCAAGAAGCCGACCCCCGCCCCGCGCCCCGCGTCTCCTCCCTCCGCTCCGGCCACTACTGCCGCGTCCCCTCAGGACGCGAGCGCGCGCCGCGAAAAACCGCCTCCACCCCTGTTCATTCAGGACAAAACCAAATGGGACATGCTGTCCCGTTTAGTTTCGGATCGTGGGATCCATTACACTAATGCCCGCTCCACGCAGCAGGGCATTAAAGTCCAAGTGCCCACCAGTAGCGACCACAGAGCGCTAACAAAGCTCCTCCGTAAAGAGAGCATAAGTTTTCATACTTATGCGCTCGAAGAGGAGAAAGTCCTCCGAGTGGTCATCCGCGGTGTGCCCAAGGAGGTACATACCGATTCAGTATGTGCCGACCTGAAGGCACAAGACTTCCCCGTACATGCAGTTCACCGCATGTACAGCGGGAAGGACCGCAGTCCCTACGATCTAGTACTCGTAGTACTAGATCGTACACCTGAAGGCAAGGCCATTTTTAATTTAAAAAAGGTCTGTGGCCTCTCAGGACTCGATGTCCAAGCCCCATACAAAAATGGGAGTCCCTCGCAGTGCCATAACTGCCAACTATACGGGCACGCCTCCCGTTTCTGCTTCGCTCGCGCTAGGTGCGTTAAGTGCCTAGGCGATCACGCGACAGCAGCGTGCACTCGCACCCGGGATTCACCGGACCCACCCAGCTGTGTTTTATGCGGTGCTCAAGGGCATACCGCGAATTACCGTGGTTGCCCTAAAGCACCACGAGTGAACCACAGGGTGGCAAGGCATAGGCCGACCCGTCCCTCTTACGACCGTTACCAACGGGTAAGCCCTAAACTAACGGTAGTACCTGCCTCACAGGTAATACCCGCGCCGCTCCCAGCCCGTAACGCATGGTCTAAACCACCCAGTATGGTTAAGACCGTCGCTACCGCCCGCGCCCCGGCCCGCGCGCCCGCACCCGCGCCCGCACCCGCACCCGCCCGCGCCGCGGCCCCTGCCCGCGCACCGGCCCCGGCTCGCCCCGCGCTCCCGGCACCCGTCGCCAACACCATTCGCGCGCCTCCCCGCGCCGCTTCCCGGCCACAAGCTCCACCTATGCCATTGATGGCTGCCCCTCTTCAAGAGGCAATCAACCTAGTCAGCGATCTGGCTATGTCGGTTGACATCAATGAGGTACAAGAGCTATTCCACAAGATGCAATACGCTCAATCCCCAGCGGACGTGATCCAATACACATTGGAACACGCGAATTTACTTAGCGCCCTTAAGCGCTTCGTTCCCCAGGCCCCTCCCCAGTACAACCACTATGGGTAGTACAACCGAACGCACGAAACCGTACTCAGTTTCGTTAGCGTCATTTAACGCTGACGGCCTCTTCAGACAACGTGACCTCGTCCACGACTTTTGTTGTACCCACCTTATCGATATCATATGCGTGCAGGAAACCTTTCTAAAACCGGGGAAGGCGAACCCTAGGTTTGCCAATTACAGAACGGTACGTGATGATAGAGTGAACTCCCGTGGGGGAGGCACTCTTATCTATTACAAAAGGTCCCTGCACTGCATTCCCCTACCTACCCCGACTCTTGTTAATATGGAAGCATCTTGTTGCCTCCTAGCTATGACTGGTCATCAACCTATAGTCATAGCATCCTGTTACCAAGCTTGCAAAAAGCCGATCGTCCGAGCTGACTTAGAAGCCCTATTCTCATTAGGAAGCGCCGTCATTCTGATTGGCGACTTCAACAGTAAGCACATCCTATGGAATTGTAACGTCAACAATCCCAGAGGTATTGCACTTGAAAACCTAATCGCAGAACTTAACTTTGACATAATTGCGCCCACTGAGCCCACTCACTACCCTTATATGGAAAACCACCGATCTGACTTGCTTGACATGGCACTATTCAGAGGCGTAACACTCCGGTTACGCTCCATAGAAGTGGTTCACGAGCTTCACTCTGACCACCGACCCATTATACTGCGACTAGGTCCCGACCCAACGACTGACCTCCCCCGCCCCACTAAGACGATAGTGAACTGGAAGCAAGTAGGCGATGCCCTAAAGGCTATCAGTTCACCGGACCTAGACAAGATCCCTGACGACATCCTGACAAAAGATGACGTAACCCTTGCGATCGATTCGTTCACCAATCACCTCTCCACCGTAGTAGGTGCATCCGCAAAGGAGGTCATAGTGCCGGACGACCGGCGCCTTGTCATTCCAGCGGATGTGAGGCGATTGGTGACGGAGAGTAAAGCAGTAACCCGACATTACGACTCTTACCCCAGTAAAGAGAACAAAACTAAGAAACGCCACTTTGAACGCATGGTTCAAAGTCGCATGTCTGAGTTGCGTGATCAACAATGGGGCGATAAGCTTTCAAACCTCGTGCCAAGCCACCATGCTTACTGGGACTTGGCGCGAGGCTTGAAAGGAAGTAACCATAACGACATGCCTCCCTTATACAGACCAGTCCCACTAGTCCCAGCGTTCTTTGACGAAGACAAAGCTGAGTGCCTAGCTGATAGCCTAGAGGCTCAGTGTTCCCCTAACGTAGATCACGTTGACCAAGCTCACCTCGATTCGGTGGATGCTGAAGTCGAACTTAAAAGCTCTGTGGTCACCTCTGAACTCCCACCAATCACCTTAGCGACTTACGCTGAGGTGGAGAGACTGATCAAGGCCCTCCGACCGCGCAAATCCCCCGGTGCCGATGGCATCTCCAACAGGGTTCTTAAAACCCTCTCTCCTCCTCTCATCCATCTCTTAGTCAGCATCTTCAATGCTGCTATGAGCCACTGCTTATTCCCAGACACCTGGAAATGTGCAAATGTCATTGGCATTCACAAACCAGGCAAAAGCTCATCTGACCCCACCAGTTACCGCCCCATCAGCCTCCTCAGTGCCTTAGGCAAACTTTACGAGCGGTTACTTGCAAACCGTCTCCAGTCCCATGCTAAGGAACACCACCTTATCCCAGATGAGCAGTTTGGCTTCAGACCCGGACACTCATGCGTCCAACAGGTGCACCGCCTCACGGAGCACATCATTGAGGGCTTCAATAAGTACCCCAAACCCCAGACTACGCTAGCAGTCTTCCTCGACGTAGCGAAAGCTTTTGACAAAGTCTGGCACAACGGCTTGATCTACAAGCTATACCAATTTGGCGTGCCAGAACGTCTTGTGCTCATCCTACAAGACTTCCTTAAAGCCAGAAGCTTTCGCTATCGCGTGGAAGGCACCCTCTCCTCCCCCCACCCAGTCAGAGCCGGAGTCCCTCAGGGCTCCGTGCTATCACCTATTCTCTTTGCACTGTATACCAGTGACATCCCACGCTCTCAGCCCAAAGTATTCCTAGCCCAATATGCGGATGATACCGCCATTTACACCACTGGGTGGCATATCAACAGACAGTCCTATTTCGTCATGCAACGGGCCATCACCGAGATCGGTGACTGGTTCCGAAAATGGCGCATCGCGGTCAACCCAGCTAAAAGCACAGCTATGTGCTTTACTGAGAAGACACGCTCCCCTTACCCGAAACCGCTTATTTTGTTCGACGAACCCATTCCCTGGGCTCCTAGAACAAAATACCTCGGAGTCACCCTTGATCGTCATCTCACCTTTAACGATCACATAACAACCGTCCGTAACAGAGCGGCCTTCATAATGGGTCGCCTTGGTCCCCTACTTCGCAAAGAGAGTAAAATGTCTCTTAGTAATAAGAAGACACTTTACACTGCCTGCATCCGCCCCATCATGACTTACGCATCAGTAGTGTTTAGTCATGCTAGTGAGGCCCACCTTCATAAACTTCAAGTCATCCAAAACCGTTTTCTTCGTAATGCAACCGGCGCCCCGTGGTATATCCGGAACACCGAGTTGCATTGCGACTTAAACCTTCCCTCTCTAGCGCAGTTCAATAAGGACTGCGCCCGCCGATACTTTGATCGAGCGCCCCACCACCCGAACCCATTGGTTGTCCAGGCATCGAACTACTCGACTGCCTCTTCTATCCCATTTTTCAAACCCCCCCGTCGCCGACCACGGCAGGTATTAGACGACCCGGATGACCCCATCGCAGCCATTACGTTGGCAGCTTTAGCGTTATCCGCAAGTCGTCGAGGTAAAATCCCCAGGTGTGAGGTAATCAGAGGTCACACAATCAAACACCGAGCTCGCCGGCGAGCTCGAGGCAAAAACAAGGTCACGATAAATTGCTCTCCAAATAGTCAAAGAGTATTATTCAGTAGGGCCCAATTGTGCAACACTGCAGTTGCACAGAGGCATTTTGCTCCGATCCCCCCCATGTCTCTCGACAGCGAGACAAGCCGAGGTCCGAACCACAGTGGTGTCCTTGAGCTCGCTGTCAACCCCTCCTATAGTAGCGGTACGTTTTCGGCGTCCGCAGGAGACGGAGGTAGAAAGCGCTTTTCGCCTTCTACGCCCGTCTCGGGAGAAGTGCCTTCGGCACTTCTCCCTCCCGGGCTATTGTAGGGCCAGGCCCTCGCCCAAAACCCGGTGGAGCTGGACGACCGCACAGGCGGTAGCCAGCATCTATGTCCTCCCTAAACAAACAAACAATGTTACACCACTTAGTATACAAAAATAACATTAAAAAGAAATCTTACAATTAAGTGTCACAATGGGCGGCCTTATCACTAATAGTGATCTCTTCCAGGCAACCTTTGGATGGAGAGGAAATACAGGAATAACAAGACGGGTGTAATAAAAAGATAAAGGTACAATCAAATCAAGACAAAAATACATGACTAAAGAAAATTAGTAATGAATTACAAGCAAGAAAAGAAAAATAACTACTAATACATAAAATAGACTAATACATATCGAAATATATTGCTGAAAAAATTTAAATAAATTATGGGCTCCTTGAAGGAAAAAATAATAACACGTGCCGATGCAGGAATCGAATATGCGTCCTCATGATTCAGACAAGACGGCTAACATGATAAACGGATGTTTAGACCAAATCAGTAATCAATTTTATGTAATATTTATTACTTAGATGATTCTTGGTTCCGACAAATGTAAACGTAGCAACATAGACTGCTAAAACTCTTTTATTTCTCAAATTAAAAGGTGTATGCCGAAGTATTTGTTAGTTTGTAGGTTTGGTTCTATAGTAGGGGTCATAGAGATATAAAATTGCTTTCTCTTTTCTGTGGTAGGGATAGTCAAATCTGCTCCATATACAGCTACAGTTTGTTTCAAGAGTATTTACGTCAATTATGAACATAAATGGAACTACGAAAAATGACTGATATGAGAACTCTTGTTCTCATATATCATTCGTTTAATTTCGTCAGTAGAGTAAGCTAAATTCTTGCTTCTAACCCAGTGAAGCATCCTCGTTACTCCAGGGTGGCATAAAGTTTTATGCAGTTCTTTCAGCGCGTTCTCTGAAATCTGTGAAGAAGCAACTAGTGCTGCATTGACTCTAGATAAAGCGTCAGCTGCTATATTTTCCTTTCCAGGGCGATATACAATATCAAATTTATACATTGAGAGTTCCAATCGCCACCGCTGTATTTTGTTATTTTTAATTCTTGATTTATGCTGTTGATTAAACATGAAAGCAATAGATTTTTGATCTGTTATGAGTTTAAAAGGTCGTCCCATGAGAAATTGTCTCCATTTACGAAGACATTCCACTATAGCTGCGGCCTTTTTTTCTATGGCCGGGTGATTACGTTCAGAACTATGAAGGCTTCTTGTAAAAAAAGCTACGGGTCTGCCTCCTTGTGACAGAGTACCCGCAATGGCAAAGTTTGAAGCATCTGTTTCAACTACAAATTGTATCTTGTCATCAATTGCATTTACTGCTGACTTGGCTATTTCTTGTTTGAGATTATTGAATGCGTTAACACACTCCAAACCAAGGGGAAATTTTCTTTTAGTGGCTGAATTTTTTGGGAAAAAAATAAAAAAACATTTAGACTTTATTTCACAAAAGTTTGCTTGACAATAACAATCATAATATGACATAAAATACTTAATCATTACTTGGCATTCAAAGACAATCCAAGGAGTATAATATATTAAATACCACATTTATTCAGGTTACCGTTGACCCACAATGTGCACGAAAACACGTTAATGTTATCTATACAGTAGTGTAACTCGGCTCTGTCTGCGAAATAAATACCTACAGCCGCGCTGTACGTAAACATGCGATAGGGCTGCCCGCCTCCAGCATTTTAATTACATTTGCCTACTTTGTGTTTCAATTTAGTTTTGTGATTGTAAATATACTTTTTTTTATATAAACAAATAAAATACTCTGTGAATTGAACAGGAAGTGTTCACTAAAAATGCGTGTTGTTTTCTTGACCAGTAGGTAGATTTAAACAAAAAACCATGTTTAAGTTTGAATAAAAAATCGTTCTTAAAAATTGGCGACCGAAAAATATTTGTGAGACGTACAAATGCTTTATTATTATATTTTAAGGTATTAAAAATCCACATTCTAATAACTACCTGTAATATTATTATAACTTGCTTATAACTTCTACCTATTTCACTCGTGTCAATCGCTTTCCTTCACTGTATTCGCTTCTTTTTATTAATTGAGACATTTTTTTCGCGGGATAAAAGGAAATACTTGTCCATTAAAAAGACACACATTATGTACCGTCAACTATATGTAGACTATAAAAAATTTTACTTACTAGTAAGTAAAATTGTTTTTTAGTATTACCTTTGAGTTTCCAGGTAATCAAAAAAATTATCTCTGGATGCGTTTTTGACGAATTCACGTAACTTAAAACAGCACAATATATCTCACTCGTCATATTTTATATGTAAATATGTACTTGAACTTATTTTTGGTGAAAAAATCGTGCGGTTATTGTTAAAAAACAACAAACTATTCGCTCGTCACTGCGGCGTAGTCACAACACTCGAGACTGTCTGCGGGCCGAGCGCAGGCCGAGATCGAGGCGCGTAGGTATAACTCGCGTTTCATCCGTTTCTATGAAGTTGAAATACTGTATAGATAACATTACCGTGACGAAAATAATATAAAAAATTAAGGCAAAATGTACGCTTATAAATAATATCTATTAAAAACTCCTATGATACATATAATCATACCGATATTTTTCTCTTGTTCGTATTTTAAAAATCATACAAAAAAAATATAGAAAAATCAATTGAAATATAGTCCAACCAACTAAAAAAATAAAAATAAAAAATAAAATAATAACAAAATAACCAAATATACTCCAACTTGCACTCTTACAGTGTACCTATTTCACTTTTTCATACATTTTTGCTGTCTACCTTTTGGTATTTTGTATTTATGAATATGTTTATAATCCTAGGCCGGCACACCACGAGGTATGATTTTCTAACTCTTTGTTAATTATTAGTTTATAACAAACATTACTTTGTAAAAAGGTGAGAAATCAGATCATAGTTTAAAGCCAACAATTTACACTGAATACAAATTGTGTAGATTGCAGACGCCGATAGATGTCGTTTAATAATTAGAATCGACGTCCGATATTAATAGGGGTTGACTAGTGTTTGTAGTCTATGTTAAAAGAGAGGGTCTGCATCACAAATTTCCTAACTAATTTCTTAAAATAATATTATAAATTTTTGTGAGTTAAAGTCATATCCCTTTTTTACATTATTTTTGGTTTTGTGCTACTACTGCGCCTGTAAACTGGGCTTCTGCGCCTGGGCGGGGCGAACTTCCTCACCAAGTCCGCCTCCCAGACGTTTCATGCGAGCCAGCGGAGACTCTTCATCAGTGACCCTACAACGGAGAAGAGAGCAGGTGGGGGAAACACCAACTTCTCGTCCTCGTTTGTCTGCACCGCAGCGGTTTCATGGCCTCCTTCTGAGCTATCATCGCTTCGTCACCAATAGGAGACTGACACCCGTCGATCTCTCCACGTACCTCTTACCACGTAACTCTTACCACGCGTTTTTGCATGGTGGTAGGGCACTTTGCAAATGCCCGCCTGGCTAGCTACCACCCTTAAGTTGAAAATCTGTCGCCAAGCACCTAACGGTGTGTTCCGGCAGCTGTCCTTGAGAGCCAGTAACTCTAGGTTAGTCTGAACAACATCCTCGACCACATCATCACTTACCATCAGGTGAGATAGTGGTCAAACGCTAACCTATCAGGCATAAAAAAAAAAAAACGCCCGGCAGTGAGAGAGATCTCCCTCTAATGAGGACCTAAAGAGTGTGCTTCTACATGCCTCACGCGGCAGACACCTCTTGAGTATGGAGTGCCGTTTTCCCAGGAGCCCTACACTCGTGGCAGGCTGGGTGCGCCTCCCAACTTAGGACCTGGTGAGGTTCTTTCCGAAAGCACCTGCATTTAAAGGAAGGTCAGTGACTTGAACCACACCCACCTTAGAAAGACCGGGCGGATGGATCAATAGACAGTAACACAAAAAGAGCATTTTGTATATTTTATATTGTTGCTTGTGTAAAGACCAATGCTTACAACAAAATAAACTGTAAAATATTTTAATTCAAATGAATTATTAACGCCCATGCAAATGTGTAGGAACAAAGCAAACACAGTATTCAATAAAAAGTAAACTCAAATTTGTAAATAAAGCACTCAAAAATCATAGCTTAAATTTTATTGATAACCGTGCATAAGTTAATATTAAATATAATAATTGTATATTATAGTCTTAATCAGCTGAACTGTGAATGACATTGTTAAAAAAAAAGATAGATATATTTAAATAATTCATGGATAAAATTAGCACAGCTTTTTGCGTTGGTAGAATCGTAGGTGTTTCGATTGAAATGGTGCTACGCAGCTACGATATTACGTGACGCGGCAACGCGAGGTTACATTACGAGGGCGAAGCAACGTAGGCGTCTCATACTCGGCGCGCCGTTTTTAGGGTTCCGCACCCAAAGGGCAAAATGGAACATTATTCATGAACTCTGCTGTGTCTGTCTGTTTGTCTGTCCGAGTATATTACGGGTCTCTAGGTTGTAAATGAAAATTATATCAGCCTCATCGTCCAAAGTATGTTATATATGAATATAATTAAATTCAGTAAAGCATAAATCAATCAATGGGGCCTTCAAAATTTTACATTCAAGATCACTTTTGTTAAGGGGTCAATGTCAAAAATTAAATTAATTATGAATCTGAAACTTCACAATATTTATAAAACAATTAGATTATTATCCTCAATTTGACCACTAGATACTGATAATATACTCAATTTAACGCCAATTTATCATATAATTTTGAAGACTTGAGCAAAACCAACAAATAGCACTTGCCTTACAGGATGTGGCAATGCGGAACAAAAGAGCAAAGCCCAAGTCGCACTTTGCTAGTTATTTTAATTGATGCGTATTGACGAAGTAGCATTTCGAATGTTTATTTTAACGCTGCATAATTGTTGGTCTACAAATTGTAGAAGTTATAAATAATCAATATGTAGTTTTCTGATGCTCACGAAATTGTTGGAGTTCTCGGCTACGAAGCTACAAAAGGCGTGCGTTACACGAAGGCGGCCGCGTAGGCATTTAATGCGTAGTTCAGCGCGTCATTATGTTGTTGTCATGGCAATTGTACCGATAAACACAAAACAAAATCTGATTGTAAGCATTTGTTGAAACAAATGTACTGACCTTTCAAAGCTTTATTATTACATATTACTATATATAGCACTACATTTTACCCGCGGTTTGGCCTGCTTTGATGTCGGTTATATCACGCGACCTTGAAAACTACCATAAGTCGGGATAAAAGGTTTCCAAGGAAATGGCAGCAAATATACTTATACATATAATACACACACACAAACATAAACACACAGTTTCAAATTTATAATATACGTGATGCAAATGTGAGCAAACATATTCAAATGGACGTTACTTTTAAGTAAAGATTAGTTATTTATAACATAACGGTGCGTTGATAAAATCATTTTCATAAATAAATCACTACAGAGTAGTTTTTGTCCGCGGCTGTGAACAAATCGCGCTCTGTCTTGTACTACTCAGTAAAATAAAATAAGAACTATCTCTTGACTATGAACTAATCCAAAACTTGAAGGATCAACGTACTAAAAAGAAGGGTTAATTTATATTTTGCGTTTATTGTACCTTCAATTTTGATTGGAACCTTTTCTTGTAATCAATTATATCGTAGGAAGGAAATACACGAACGTGATTCTCGTTTGAATGCTTTGCACTGTTTTTACTGAAGCAGTTTTTTCAGAAAACAAAAAAAAAACATCCTAATCTATAACATTATTTTTCAAATAAATTTTGTACATAAATAATCAAGATGTAAAAAGCAAAAATATTAATTAACGCTTACGATGGGAGATAATAAACTTGCATTAGGCGATACTCTGGGAAAATTCGGGAATGTCGAACGAGAGGAGAGTGGAGTGGGTTGTCGGCCCACTCCCCTCGGAGGGAGAGTGGGCGCCTTAACCTTTCCTTAACTTCCACAAGTGAGATTGGGTACGTAAGTATATAGAGCAAGTTTAATTAAGACGCCTCGCTGCTCTGTTCCTGTGCATTGTTTATGAACACCGAATAATTCAGTGTAATTTATATTTTGTTGGGATGAGATTATGTCTACGATGTTTTTCTTGGTTTTATTACAACATTCCGTTCTATAACAGTATAAGGATCTTTTTTCCTTGTACTATCGTACTATAAAAGGAAATTGCTATATGTTTAATTTAATTATAATGATTACATATATTTAAGTCAAAAGCACTTCTAAAATTAAGATTTTATTGTAGAAAATCTGACTGCAGTAACTTTTGTTTTAGATCATCTTACCCATTTTTTAGCATTAGTGTTGAAATTATTTCAATAAGAATATAAATAATAATTTGCACTACTTTCAATAAATGTTTTCAAAAGTAGGCAGAACATATTTTTGACAGTAATGAATAATGAAACTGTTCCAATTTATATATTTTTCATGGAACAACAACTTTGTCACACCTAAATGGTCTTTGTCACACTTCGAATCCTCTCCAATTGCATATTCTCAGATTCTTAGCTTGATCTAAGTTTGACTGCGGAAAGTAAAGTTTCGACCGATGAGGCACTGTAGACAAAGCGGCTACCTATATACAGGGTGAGCCAAACCTACACGTTTGTATATATGGTGATCCTTTATTAGAGTAAGACCACCCTTGGGCTTGTGTGGCGTATTGTACTGATTTATCGACATCGATTTACCGTTATTTGTTTGCGTATTATGTGTAGGTCGTACGAATTTTATATTAATTAGAATATATAGTATATGGAATATAATTTTATCATATGGTAAGTATATGATAAAATTATACTTTAACACTACTACTGCTATTTATAATGGACTCCGGACTGCTACTAAAAATGTCCAAAAGTTTTAATTAATATTTTTTTTACATGTTTTAGAAGCATCTTAAAATTAAATTTCTTAAAACTTTAAAATATGATTAAAATTATTAATAAATCATATTTTTTTGAATTAAGTATTATAATTATGATTACTCTTTAAAGTATGTTTAAATTAATAATATCACGACGATAATGCTATTCAAGCATAACATATAAGTTACTTTTCAATACGACCACAAATAAGCTGCGCAATCCACCCCAAACGACCAAAAATAAATTAAAATACCTTCTTTTCTATAAAAATATATTTAAATACTCCTTAGGGTATTTCTATAAAAGAAACAAAGGAACAAAACATTTCTCTATTACTGTAACAAGAAAACAAATTAACTTTCCACCTCCAAGTCCCACGTTACCCAGTAACGGAAGGCGCCTCTCTGCTGTGAATAAATTATAACGATAAGGCTTCGCAATATTGAGGCGTTTTGATCATTAACCGTTCCAAGCCTCCCCACCCTCCCCAGTTTGTAGGTCTTTTTACAGGAGACTTCGGGGAGCTTTTATGTCAGACAGGGGGATAGCGACACGATTTCGTGTTGATTTCAATGTTGTATTGAGATTTCTGCAATTAGTAAATATTTGGTGATCGTTATTTCAATCTTCATAACGCACATTGTTCAACACGCATTACGTTTATTACGCATAATAAAATAAATCATATTATTATTTTCATAAATCAATGTCATTGTGTATAACTTAAAAACCTTATAATTATCTCGGGACTTTATTTGACACTTTATTGTATTAAGGGCCAACTTCACCAAACTAGAGATAAGTAATACGCGGATCTTTAATCTCTGTAGCCCACGAAATTTGTTACCATAGCGGTCCAATACTGCAGTATTTAAATTTGGCATGGTATTGTTTTATATTAGGGCGAGCGAAGCGAGCCCTAACACTATCCCTCACGCAAGGTTCACTTTACTGGAAAAACTATCACGCCTATAGATTTGTGCTCTAACATAGTAATTTAAGTTCATATATTATAGATATGTACTATACTATATAGGTGTCATTTATCAAAAAATAAATGTTATATCCCTCAAAAAAATGAACAGTAACAATTCTGTATTCATTGGATATAATTTATTGTACTACTAATCTGTTGTCTTGAAAACTAAAGAGTTAACATCGCTGCAATATAACTAAACTCAATACTCAAATACATCGTACTTAGTTAATCTAATTAACACTAGATGACACCCCTAGAACCGAGCTTTCAAATAGCTCAGCCTTTTGCTTGTGTAATTTGACATTGTGTAACGGCTGTTCATAGCATTAAAGTTCAAACCAGTAGTTATTTTTCACGACAGGAATCCAACAAAATATAAAATCCGCTTCTGTAGGTTTAACGTTCTATGATAGCAAAGGCTTATCACATTTAAATAGTTTATAGTATAAAGTTAACCGCGTATTAATTAAACCCGAAATTGGTGATATTAGGCCTTAAAAGAGCCGTATTCGTAATTGAGTTCGTAAATCGCTCTCATGATTTCGATTTGTGTACATTTTTAGGATAGTCTAACGTGACCACCGATGTAAAAATTTGTGATTTCTTCATAATGATAATTTAGCAAGCAAAACCAAATACCCAACGATTTTAATCTCAGCTTGAACCTGAAGTTAAGCGTGGGCAAAAAGCTAGCTAGGGGTATTCACATCTTGTGTAGGTATTATAATTTCACCTTGAGATGACCACTTGCAGACGTTCCGAAGTAAATACATAGAAGCACTAAAAAGCTTGGATGTGGTTGTAGCTAAAGACGCAACGTTCATGGATATGACACCAAGTGGAATGGCGATATAGAGGCAGTCACGGAAAGCTGATGGATACAAATGGTATTTAATGGTACATCAATGAAGTAGGCATATGCTAGGAACATTTGCTATCTAATGCTTGCTTTGTAGAGCAAAGCTTTTTGAAACAAAAAAAAGGCTTATCCATCTTCTTAGTAGATGGATGTTACGAATACATCAAGTTATATGGTAATAAATCAGTAAGGGCAGTACTGTATGAAAATGAAGGAGGCCAATTGCTTGAGGATGATTTACAAGTTTTGAAACAGCATTGAGTTTTATATTATGTGATTAGATAGACAAGAGTCACGCCTACCCGTTACAGATAATAATAATAAATAATGACGTGAATAATAATAATAATCTTTATTCACAAAAAAGTGTACATGACTACGTTCTTAAAATTTTCCTAGTAAAATGTGATATTATAATTGTGTATCTGCTGCTGAACTAGGTTCATCACCCGTGTTTCAGCATACAGCGCTCTTCCCCGAACGTTGGACTTATACTAGCAGATGAAGTGTTACCGTTCTGCGCACCGCACTGCACTATTCAATCAGAGACATTAGTTCTTGTGTCTCACTAGCTACAGTTCCCTTCAAGGCAAACACAAAAATGATTGCATACTACTGCTTATACTGCGGTGGTACCCAGTATACCAGCTCTTTTTCCATGAGGTTCACTTGGTAAAATTATCATAAGGTAATAATAATTTCGATAAACTAGTTTTAGGGCCCTTTATCCTCACCTAGAAGGTAGATCTACGTATGTTGTATTATGCTAACGCGTAAACGTATATAATACATGAAGAACGCTATTTTATTCGGTGTGTTCTAGGTTAGCCTGAACAACATCTTCGACCACATCATCACTTACCATCAGGTGAGATAGTGGTCAAAGGCTAACCATAAAAAAAGTGCGAGTTTTTTTTTTATGACAAATAAAAAAAAACTCGCCTAGCTGCCTGTTCCCAGACTTACTCATGTTCCGCAGATATCGCGATGGAGATATATTTTTCAGTTCCTCCCAGAAACCTAAGGAATTTAGCATTTCATTGAATTTATTGATATATAATTATATATTCAGAAGTATTGTTGTTATTGCCCGTGCAGTACCGGGCTAGGATGTCACGCCCCCATTTCTACCTCTGGGGGTCGTAAGAGGCGAGTAAGGGTAACACAACAAAGCAGCGCTTTCTGAGGAACTGATAACTCACGATGCCTAAAACGCCTGCCAATCGTGGGGATTCTGGCGAACCCCCCAATAATTGGGGAGGCTGTGTTCACGAGTGGACAATCCGGCTGATACAGTTATTATTATTAAAATTACTTTTTCACTAATGTTTTTCGTAAGAAGTGAGTGTGTGAATTTCTTCTCGTTTTCTTAGATATGTAAAGTTTTTTTTTTATATTTAGTTACGAAAATTAAAAGTTAAATATTTTATAAGTCTTGAACAAAAATTAACAATTTTTACATTTTAATTTAAACTTACGTAGACGATGAAAACAGTTACTAAGGTTTGAGGTCAGAGATTCGTACTTACGATTGTGGATAAAATAGCCTTACTACTTTTATAGAATGTTTATCTACTAGGTTATGTCGAGTCGAGACAGTGTTCGACCTGCAGCCGGTATTAACGCTCTTCGTAGAAAAACTCTTTACAAAACTGTGAAATTTGAAACTGTGAACAAAGAAATGCGCAAGACGTAGATGTATACTATTTATTAAGATAATAAACAATGAATTACACAAAATGGTAGTATTATACTTTTGTTTGTGTTTGCTGGGGATAAATATTGCTATGAGAGTATATGTAGTTATTTAAGAAATATACATTTTAATGAAGGATAAATACAATTTTTAAAAGCACATTGATTATAATGTTATTAAACAAAAAAAAACTGGAAAATAAGATTATAAGACGTTGCGTTTGCGCAACTTCGGAGAAAGGAGATGGTTTATTATATATAATATAACCACAGTGGAATGTGGTTTACATTATAAAGAATCATATTTAGAACAATATAAAACCTCTTTTCTGCCTGATGGTATCTAAATCTATGACCTAATAACTAGGCAGGTACTATCTATACTCCATTTTACTGTATATATATTATAATCATCATCATCATCCGCTGGAAGACGTCCACTGTTGAACAAAGGCCTCCCCTGTAGAACGCCACAAAAAACGGCTATTAGCCGCTTGTAACCATTGGCAACCCGTGACTTTTATGATGTCGTCAGTCCTAATACTCCCAAGTAAAGTAATATGTAATTTAGAGAGTAGTCAGAGTACCTGCCTAGGTATCACGTCGTAGATTTACATACCAGTAGGCAGTCCGCATACAAAATACACAGTCAAATTAAGAACTTCCTATTTATGAAATGGGTTTAAAACGAGGGTAACTTTTTTTTATAGTATGTGACTGTAGTACTAGGTCCACCTGATGCTAAGCGGACTAACCTCTGCATTGCATATGCATTTGCATTTTCGTCACAAGTGACGAATTGCATTACACCCGCCTTCCTGAGTTATACAGTTACTGTAATTTTATTGGCTCTCAAGGATTACAGCCGGAACACACTGTTAGGTGACAGATTTTATACTGGAGAGCGGTAAGTAGCCACACGAGTAGGCCTTTATTGCTTCAAATTTATTTATTACTCGTACCTTATTAATAAATAATAATATTTATCCCCTACCCTGCCATCATTGCTTCAAAAAACTCTATCTCTATTTTTCTGTGTGTTTTAAGGCTTTTCAAGGATAAATGGCTGGAGTAATATTTTTATTTAGATTCTGTACATCACAGAAATGGTCATAGGAATAAATAACATCTTTTGGTATTCTGTCATGTAACAAAATAAAAACGCCACAGAAAACTTAGCAGTAGTTTGACTCCACCAAGTTTGATGCGCTGCCTGGTGTCACGTCGTGCAGCAGTGGGGAATCAGCCGTCAAACTGATAGTTGATATTTATTTTCTTTATTTTGATTGCATATTGAAGCTACTAATAATATATCAACATGTCAACAATACATTCAGAAATAACCACGAATCAGGTATTCAATCCGTTTCTCTGTTTGCTGTTTCAGAATAAGGCTTTAATCGAATGAGAATAAATGACAGTAGTAACTAATATTCATTACTTTCAGTTTTTATTTCAATATTAAGCCTACAAATACCATAAAGATTGATCTAAGATGTGTGAAGATTATGTCATTATTATTATTATGTCATATTTTTCGTTTTGATTTCAGATTTCAGCAGGATTGGTAGGTATATTAGATATATTATTATTTTGTATTTAGACAATTAATATAAGAGGATAAAATCTACCTAAGATATAGAAGGCAAACCTACAATGTCAAATATACCCAAAAATTATTAGTAGGTATTAATTAATTACTTATAATTTTGTAACTTATTTAACAAATGATTAAGATTAAATGAATGATCATCAGTATTACCTCACTTATTCATATTCATCATAATCTATAATATTATGTGAAGGTAATCTCTAGTCTTTAACGATATTTTATAAAGTTTCGGTTAAATCCCTAGTTACTTTTATCGAGTGACAAAACAAGGGTCTATTTACACAGGAGTCGATTCCAATAACATGTAGGTACTCACAATAGACGCTATGCGCCACCCCATGACGTCATATGCGTCGTCATCCACTTATGGAAATGTAAAGCAGTCGTGCTATTTTTAGATCTCTAATAAAGTGTTATTACAAGAAGAAAATTTTATTTTTTGATGTATGTTGCCGTTGTCACTAATGTATTTTCCCGTTTGTTTTCAAATATTATTGTATTTGTCAAATTGTTATGAGACAGATTGACAAAAATGTCATGTGATTTACTTAAGTTTTATTATTGTACGTCGTTGTTATGCTCATCTCAAGGTTATGTAAAGGGAATGTGTATATTTTGGGTTTACTTTTAGCTCTTTATTGAAGGTTCTATGAATTACTAGTTTTTATTTAGTTGTATACAAAATATAAACATTTGGAGTTCAGGAAGGTTTTTATACAGAAACGGCTGGTTCATAAATAAATAGTAAAGAGAAACTGTTTTTGGTATATGATTCATAGTCAAATTATAAGAATCTAAATCTCAATTGATTAGGTATATTGCAATGTGAATATTTGGGACTGTATCTATCAATAGTCTTATCTGCTGATTTTTAATAATTTGTAATACGTGTAATAACAACAAGTTTCTCATATTTGATGGATAGATTGTTAATACTCATTGGGATTGAATTAGCGTCGATATGGATAGGGGTGGCAAAAATGTCATGCAACTCTTTATTCGTCTATCAACCTTGAACTATTTATGCGTCTGTGTACCTAAGTCTGGTAAGTTCACGCAGGTCAGATCGAGCCAAGAATAATCTAGAAAGTTTAATATTATAGCTTGTGAATTTGTTGGATGCTGTGTATTTCGAAGCTTTTAGGTATTTTTGTGTTTCTGCTGGCAACACTGAAACTAATTGTTCAAATGAAGTCTCTATTTGGAAGTTTTTTCTTTATATGCCATTTTGTGTTAAGTTTTCTTCGCAGAGGTAAATAAAACCTATATTTGCGTATGCAATTAACAAGCATAACTGGTTCCTGATTTAAAGATGTAATGAATCGCAAGGGCTTACGAGTATTTCTGTTGTTTTATAATATCGGTGACAATTTACAAACAATATTGTAAATCCAGTATCCAATACTTCAATGATAACTTATTCGTAATGCAGAATCAATGCAGTTACATAATTAACATATCATTCGAAACAGTAGTCATTGTCCATTGATTGTTCATATCAATTAGTGATCAAAGCTAGAGCGGGACTATAAGCACGACGTGTATCGATAGATTGGCCAGTGCACACTTCACTCGAAACACATCGAGTACTTTACTAGGCAAGAGGAGTAATATCCATAAATTAATTCCTCAAAAATTTGCCGTTCAAATTATATTAAGAACAAGAGTTTTAGAACAGAGTTTTTTGTTTGTTTAAAAGTTTCTAGCTTAGTAGAACAGAGAGGACTCTCCACATGTTACCACAAGATACTACGAAATAAAACGAAAACCCTCGATGCACACCAACATAACGATCTTTCGTAGTATCTGTTAAGAAGGTTGGGTCAGAAAACTTATCAGATGTACATGAAGTAAAAATTGCATTATACCATCTATTTGAAGCAATGATGGCCGAGCAGTAATAGCTATAGACTGCCGTGCCGCAGGTGTATGGTTCGGTACCCACCGCCGCGCCACCAGCTTGAGCATAACCGCATGGTGGATAGGCATTTTGCGAATAGTCGCCTGGAAAGCTAAAGCTCTCAAGTAGAAAATACGTCGCCAAGCATTTGACAGTGTATTCCAGCAGCAGCTCTGGAGCCAGTAAAATTACAGGCACATGAGACTTAACAACTGTATGTCTCAGGTTGACGCTCGCAGTGTAATTAGTCACTGAATGAAATGCATCTATTCTAAGCAGAGGCTAGTCCGCTTAACATCAGGTGGCCTTCGTACTAGTTCCGTTACAATCAAATAAAAATTAAAAATAAACGCAAAGCTCCAGGAGATAACGGCATTATCCGAATAATCAAGGGCACAACGGTTTAAAACCATTCTTGCGGTTACGCTCAAAATGCTCATCACAAAATCTAACATATATCAGAAGTCAATTATAAAATTAGTTGACTATGAAAATGATAACATTAAACTCGGGATGTCGAAAAGGTACTTGTAGACTATAGGATAGACGAGCGTTACGTAACTTTGATAAACCATCTCTAGAGCTTTGCTATATCATGAGTAAACTTGCAAAAAAAACCAAAAAATCAATTTGGCTATTAATTCCTGTTCGTCAAAGAGACAAAATTTTCCCAAAGTTGTTTGATGCAGCACTCAAGAACGTGTTCAAAAACTGGGAGATAAGAACAAAAGTATCGACAGGGAAAACGTAAGCAACTTCCGATTAGCAGATGACCTTAGTACTTTTTTCCGAGACTATATAAGAAATGTAAGCCATGTTTCAGGAGTTAAAAAAGGAAAGTGTTCCAGGTTTGTGTATTGATTGTACTTACCTTTGGAAAAGAGAGCTGAACACTTCGCAGAAAGGTTCCATGTTGCCCAGAGAGTGTAAAAGAGAGCGGAATCTCTATACGCTACCGGTAAACTTAATACTAAGTACGCTTGAAGACCAAAGTCAGGAATTTAGTCAATGTAATAATACTGCATTTTTGTTGGAAGCAATTTTAGTTGACATTATGAATACTGTTTACAAATAATATTACGTATTGTGAAAACTTACTTATTCATATTCAAATATATTTCTTTCCCTAAGAGGGAAATAATAATTTAGTAGGTAGAGGTATCTTAACACGCACATTACGCCTTGCACTTATTATGATAGTTTGAATAAAACTATTACTGTATCAGCCGAATTATCCCCCGTTATGGGGAAGGCTGTGTTCAGGCGCAAAGGTGTCAAGGCGCTCGCCATAATCCACACGCTTGGCAGGTGTCTTGGGGATCGCAGTGTGAGATATTAGTTCCTGAGAAAGCGCTGCTGCTCACCTTCTAATGTGTTAACCTTAGTCACCTTTTACGACACGCACGACGGGTAGAGATGAGGGGGTGACATTCTAGCCCAGCACCCCACGGGAATGAAACAATTATTTCTGATAAAAAATTCTTTAAACGTACTCTTGTAGGTTTTTCATCATGCATTGGCATCACTATTATATATAATAGTGATAGTGATTATGTTTCACTGATATGTGTAAAAAACATCAAATCAATAGGTATAAGGTTTCTATTTATTTACTTAATCTCTGTGATACTCAAATGTGTGGTCGCAGATCCGCAGGTGATGGTACGAGTACATGTGTGCCGTAATGTTTATATGTGGGGATGGTCTCTGCATGTATGCGTGAACTGCGCATATGGTGAGTGGGGTGGGGTGGGTGAGTGAAGTAACTGCTCAGGCTTGTAGCTAGCTTGGTACATTTTATTGTAGTCGGCTCTCTAGATACTCTATAGTGGAGCGTTTTATCGATGTCGATATAAACTGTGTAATGGCGTTGTTATTTTTCCAGTAGCTGTACTGTTACGAGATTGGATAGAGGATTTAATGGTTTATGGTTAAACGTTATGTTGCTATGTTTTCTAGTCAAAGCATTTGCTTTTGCAGGTTTTACTGCGGTGATTACGAATTACGAGTATGAATATGTTTTTTGTGTTGGTTTGTTTACCAAAATATGATCAATAATGTCGATTATTCAAACTTAGATAAAATAACAATTAAAGATTATATGCAATACGATGAAGATAGATCTTATACATGAAAAACACAACCATGTTAAGGGCACTGTAGAAAGTGATAATATAACACTGGGCACTGTAGAAAGTGATAAATAATAACTACGCGAACGGAGACGTAACCTCTAAAGCGTAGTGCAGTGTCAAGTAGGACGTGAAACGTGACACTGCAAATGTAATAGACAATCGTGACGTTGACGATGTGACGACGGATAAGTTGCCCGTTTGATAGAAACATCAAGCGGGGAAACTTGTCCGTCGCATCATTTCAAAATTATAAAAAACATGTTATATTATTTTCTGAAGATCGGTTTACATTTTGAATTGTAATTTTTGATTCCATTATTATTTTTTACCTACTTGTATACGATTCTACTGAAAAACGCAGTCACAGCACATTAAAATTTACTAAAGGTTCTCAATACAGAATCTGAAATTGTAGATCAATAATGCATTCACTGCATAATTTATCGACAAATGTATCGATAAACACATTCTAATCATTACATCACTATGCAGGTTAACTCGTCGCCACCGGGGCGTCGGCTGCCCTGTGTGTGGCCAATAATTTTATTACAAGTTCATTATGACGCCCGTTGCGGAACAACTCTTCATTCCTTGTTTACTTTGTTATTTTATTTCCGCGTTAATTAAAACTATCTAAGTTTCCTAAGCATGGATGTATGACAAGTGATTAGATCCTTTCCACTGGTGAAATGCTTTCTGTTTGTCAAATTTTTTCAAAATAAGTTTGTTACCACGATGGTAGCTCAAATTGGCAGAACGACGAGTATCCTACCGCCAGGGATGGATGATCGTGGGTTCAAATCCTACGTGGTTCACATTTTTTTTATCATTGTAATTTACAGAATTATTAGTTGGTGCTTCTTGGCAGATATACCTACTTAGCTTATAATACCAATCTTTAAGTCCAGGCAGTCAAAAATAATTCCCACGCTAGCTCCGCCCATGCGGCGCAACGATCCCCGCTGCACCAAACGACGCGATGTGCAGCGGCGCACGCGTCTCGCTTATAAAAATATTTGTGTACTTGAAATTAGATTCGCGAACACAGATACCATTGAGACGATTTCAACTTTTTTTATAATCTTATTCACGTGACGCATTTCGATACATAAAGTAACTTTGTATATACTGAAATTGATGTCACGTTTGTATTTTTATCAACATTACTAATATTTCTTAGTAAGAAATTGATTATTTGATTTACTTTCCAAAATTATTCTTACGGTCGACAGTAGCTTATAAAACTAAAGCCAAAAGTTTTACTTTTTACAATATGATCATGTCTGCTCGACTTTATTGGTATATATTATTATGTAGGAATGTATTGGTATATATATCATTCATATTTAACTGACTTCCCAAAAGAAAGAGGGTTCTTAAATTGACTTGTCTATTTTTTATTTTATGTTTGACCACACATAACTTTTTTACTGAACCTTACAATCTTGAAGATTATTTATTTGCTAGTACAGTTTAACTCTTAATTGGTTTTATTTTAATTTCATCAACATCGGTCGAACGGTTTGCCAGTTACAGTCAAACTTACTAAAAAGTAATTTGCCAAAATGCCTTGACGATCGCAGTGCTTCTAGCAACGAATGTAAGTGGCAACAATGAATATAGATGAAAGTTATTGTTAAATAGTGATAAAATCTATAAATAATATGTGTATAATAATCTCTCTAGTAAAGTCTGTAGTCATCAGTATATCAAATAACCTGTCTAAGTCAGTTACATGAGCACAAAATTGAGATCATATTGCACCGATATCAACCAGTTAGTTACCAGACTTTTCAATTAAAAAAATTGTTTTCAAGTCTTTTTTTTTCTTTGCTATGTTGTTGTGTCGCAGTCTCTGTGTTTATAGAAAAAACATATTGCACCAAACCAAAATAAAGTGAGACAAGGGTCGGAATATGATGATGGTACATATCAGCCCAAACGGCACGATATATATTGATAAATGGGGGGTGTTTTTAAATTCTCCGTAGTAACGAAAGTGATTTCTACTGATTAAACTTACTACAAAAATTTCATTACCCCTTGGCGTGGACGATAATTTATGAATGAATCAACATTGTTCTCAGTATCTTGGAATGCGATTAATCAGATTACACATCATTAGAATAAAGTAAAATACCATCAAATTGAATGAGCATAACATTATATTATATTCGGTGAATATGGGTACAATTGACCTGAAATAAATGGATTTGATTTGATTAAATGTTAGTCGTGGCCAATATATTTTACCATGACTCGTCATACAAATATGAATTATAGTTTTTCATAACTGTGCTACGGTACACGTTCCCATAATAATATAAAGTAGGTTGTTTTTTATTGCTATCATATAATTTTTAACTATTAATTACTAATGTTGAAAATATGTTCGTATACATCCTATTACGTTTTATTTTTCAGTTACACTGGTGAACAGAAAGGTGTTATTTTACTACCACTCTGCTTTTAGATACCAACTATGGTAAAAATTAGATAGACCAACCAGATATAGATCTAGCCACTTCTAAACAGCAGGATAAGATTTTTTACCAAACTTGCAGAAGAGTCTATATACGCAATTGTAATGGCCTTAAACTTAGGGTTTTTTAAAAATAACACAACTGCAGAAACATTGTAGACAACATGTTATACAAGCTTCTTTTAATGCAACATGGCAGATAAGTGAGAGAGTGAGTGGCACTGGAACAGGTGACTTAATTAGACATTTAAATAAAAACAGTGGATTCTTAGATTGTTAGTAAGTGGTTATAGACAAATTAAGTTAAGATGTATATAAATTAACAAAAAATCATTTATGAAATAAAAAATATATTATTTTCAATTTATACAGTATTAATGATTATACAGAATTAATGATATGCAAAAGTGTACGTGAGAAATAACGAGTATCGGAACGGAAAGTCAAGTTTTTTTCAAGTTTGCAGTGCCCCCGATCGTCACCCTGTGACCACGATCACTGCAAAGTGTTTGAAACGTCAGGACAAAAATAATGATAAATATACGCGATTTAAACCGTTAAATCTTGTTTAATTACTATGTGTAACAATCGCGAAAACCTAAGACAACATTAAGTCAAGTCTTCTTTTTATGGCGGGAGGAAGTACTGAAGCATTTGCACTTTGATGTTGCAAGTCACCCTCGACAGCCTCCTCTTAATTTTATCTTTTTCTAGAAGTATCCGCATATTCTTGATCCCGGATCAGTCTTTTCTTAGGGTGGTGGGGATTGACCAGCTCGGGCAGAAGGGAGTTCATATAGAATGTGACTAGTTTTGTCTCCATTTTTTTCGTCCAAAATTCTTCATCTTTTTGTAGAATTTCTATTTTTAATTTGTTGTCTCCATACTACACGGCAAATTAGCATTTAGTTATATTACAAATGTTTTTTTTTTATGCCTGATAGGTTACCCTTTGACCACTATCTCACCTGTTGGTAAGTGATGATGTGGTCGAAGATGTTGTTCAGGCTAACCTAGAATTACTGGCTCTCAAGGACAGCTGCCGGAACACACCATTAGGTGCTTGGCGACAGATTCTCTACTTGAGGGTGGTAGCTAGCCAGGCGGGCATTCGCAAAGTGCCCTACCACCATGCAAAATGTGCATTTAGCCTTCAGTTTGATAATATCAATCAGATTTTTGATTGATATATATACCTGCAAAATACATTTTACAGACAATCAGTTACCTGAACCCTTCAGAAAAGCAACTGTACATTTCTGTTTGTCCGACAATCAATTTCGCACAATTTGTAATATAATTTGTAAGGATAAATGTCGGGAGAGCAGTCGAATGACACCTGTCAAAAATCCAAAATGGCGATTTCAACACGGCCACCATACAAATTGCTCCGCCCCTGCTGAAGCTCGGCCTTCAGAAAGGGGGTGTTGGGAATATGAATAAATGAATTTAAATACATAAATTCAGATAATTTGCACGTCAGATTTTTTGCACGTCAAGAGTACAACATCGCTCTTTACCATCTATCTAATACCCTAATAACCGAAAAGGGGGTGAAGGCAAGTATAATACGTATCAACGATGGCATTCGCAAAGGAGTATTGCTTCAGATAGGAGGCCGGCCATAAAATTTAAGTCTTACTCCGCACAATTATGTCAATGCGTTGTCTTTTGTGTAGGTACTCAGAAAAAATATATTGTTTATACCGATCCTACAGAGGTGTGACAAGTGCAGGGCGATAATAATGTAAAGTTTTTTTTTCAGTGTAAAAAAGAAAATTTCATTGTATTTATACATTTATACGTTATTTTATTTAATTTTACCTGCTGCTCTGCTATGGATAGGTCAAAATAATTTTTAGCCTAATATAGGTAGTATATAAAATATTTCCTTTACGAAATTTCCTGTGAATAAAATTTGCAAATTTAGCAATACTAAAGTATTATGTTCAAAGAATTACTCACTTATTTTCGTGTAGTGGAAGAACAGTCTAAACTTATAATATGAGATGGCGACTCCGACAGTTCTCCCTGTTCCGAGTGATCTCGGACTTCGACTGATTTATTATTTTTTTTCCTGAGAAAGAAGGTGCATTTTTGAGCACAGTCTTTTTTATTATACGAGTATATACACAATCTATTTATTCCACTCTATTATTTTTGTATAAATCGATACTTATATGTACATGTCTAAGTGATAAAATGTATATTTAAAAGTACCTATGCAGGTGACTTTGTAGATAATCTCTTGGATATATACCTACTTGCCTGATTCTGAATATTCTTTCATTGATATAAATCTACATCTAGTCTTGAGGGACATACAGAATGTTCGATGTTTTATTGCGATATACCTACCCACCAAACCAAATGCTTTGATTTGCTACGCTTGTGTCATTATTATTTAGCAACACTCAACTCCATTTACGGTTGAACGGCAGCTGTACTTTAGAGCCAGATAATTTTAGTTTACACCTGTTTGGCACCTTCAACCACATCACTTACCATCAGGTGAGACCATAATTATACATATACCAGATATTATTATAGTACCCTACTAATCATACTTAGATTAGTACGACATATAGTTATTTTACAGCTCCATTACAGTACTATAGGAAACCTAGTTGGTATAGAATCTCTTAGTTCGGTCGAGATAGTATGTTTCATGAATAGAATAAACACAAACGAATATTAAATTTGCATAGGTGCAATAGGTAAAAAAAAACTGAAATATTATACGCTTTTGCCTCTCTCATAATTCTTGCAAAGTCTTTGTATCGACTCTTCTGCTTCCTTTTTTTATTTTTTAGTTATCTTTATTTCCCATATTGATTGATATACCTACCAAGATACGTATTTATACTGCTCAGGTGATAGCGCGCGAGCGATAGGTCCACGTCCAACGGCGCACAGCGCGGCACTGAAGGACAGCTCTTACGCATTGATTTTATTTCGTAAGCGTAAGCTAATAAGGTTGAATATCGAATCTTCCGATTGACCGTAATCCTGCACAGAACTAAAGGTCGTAAGTCTAAAACACAATTTAATTTATTATGAGAATACTAATAACTCTAGGTAAATTTTACTTTTACAGTGGATAATAAACTACATTTCCTTTCTATGTGTATTTATTATTGATATGTAACTGACGTAGTTTCCAAGAAAAATCCAATAATTTAAAGAAAAGGCTTCATTTAAAAAATCTAAACTATCGAGTAAATTTCTTTCAAATGTGTTTCTGTCTTAACAACGGATAGAAAAAGGTTTGAAAAACAAATATTTAAGTTAACGTGTCGATTGCATATTTAAGTTGGTTAAAAAAACTAGTCGAATGAGAGTATTTTTTCCGCAGCCTCGTCTTAATTCATTTTTGTTTTTAAATACTGTAGAATGTCTTTTCTCTGTCTTAAGTCTGCCTATCGGGCAGAAGAGGAAGCGGTTATAGGCTTACCTATCGGGCATAAAAAATACATACATTGATATATTTTCTTAAAACACGTTGAATAAAGATTATAGCAAAAGTGTAATATTTGAGTCATGTGTCAAATATTCTTCACAATTATAGGTACAGACATTATAATATGGTAAATTGTTGTTAAAGTCTTTTTTAACTAAATATTTTTTTTTATAGACATTGTGTACTATTTCACCTGATGGTCAGATATGATGTGGGCGAAGATGTTGTTCAGGCTAACCTAGAATTATTGGCTCTGAAGGACTGCTGCCGGAACACATCATAAGAAGATTGGCAATAGATTTTCTGCATAAGGGTGGTAGCAAGCCACACATTCGCAAAATGCCCTACCACCATGCTATAAAGGCTTACATTCTAAGATAACCAGGATCGACCGCGTGCCCTTCAAATCACGGAAGCGCTCCGCAGTAATGCCATCTCATCATGTCATGACCGCAGTAGATTTTACTTAAATTAGTTATTCGGTTATAACGACTAAGCAAGCTACGGTTCGAGCTATTCAATTTCAAATAAAAGTCTTGTTATTTATTGTTACACTACATATGGCACTACATAATACATAAAAAGGTATTTGCAGTTTTGCTATACAGAACTGATGAGTTAACAAATTGGACATTCATTTAAAAGTTGTATGCCAAATGTGTAGCAAAACCCTCCAGGCGTTTTCTTTCCCTAAGTCACCTTTCACGACACCCAACACCCGACATGAGGATATAGAACAGCCTTTAAATTCATAAGCCAGTAACTTGTTTTTAATCAGACTTTTCAGTGATTTACACATCAGTGAAATAAACTTACTTCAGTGAGGTAAGAACTCCGAATTTAAATTACAAGATTTAGCAATCCAAAGGGGTACGATGCCGGTAGTGGGCTGGAACATTTGGACCACTATGGGCCTGCAGTGACCTTTAGGTGGTCTAAATGATTCCGTTGTATTTACTGTAGTGTTGTTTATAGTTTGTAGTGTTTTGTTATAATATTGCCGTTAAAGAAATGCCAAATAATAAAATTGATCCAAATCACTTTTAGGACACCTTTGAGTAATTATTTTCTGCTCTTTTCAGAAGCCTCCAACGGATTAAGGACGTCCAACGGAAATGAAGGCCCTTTTAAACAATATTTAACTTTTTGTGATCAGATTCTGTATATTCGGTCACGTATAACATGTAATCGAATTGAATTTGTGATTAAGCGTGAACTAATGTTAAAGAATTTAATAAGTAATAATTGTAAGTTATAAATAAAATAAAGAAATTTAGGTATTTGACCGATATAGAAAAGAGCACGTTCAACTTTGTAAAATATCATTCTTTAAATTACTTAAGTATTTTTGATACTTAATGAAACTTTCCTCGTGACTCCTTCCTAGTACAGTCTGGCACCGTTGAGCGAGCAATATTTAAAAAATAGAACAAGTCAAAATCAAACTTAATCTATTTGAAATAAGGCTTTAAATCGATCATTTCAAGGCATAAGCGAAAAACAGCAAACTGCGGCCACAATTTGTGTAGAAAGTGATAGTTGCGACAGTCACGAAGAATAAACAAGTTTGAGAAAAAAAATCTTTGCAACCTAAGACGTCGTTTTTAGATTCCTTGGGAGTACATAAACATACGTTTGATACTTATGCGTTTCTAATTTATAATACACCATTCAAATAAGCATGATCGTTAATATTAATATTTTTATGTTTGGATAATGACGCATGCTCTGCGGATTACATTACAAAATTACAAATGTGCGAGAGGAAAAATTTAAGTCATGTGCGGGATTCGAACCCGCGTCTATACACTCCTTTAGCCGGGGTATGCTATATCCAATAAAAAAATGGGCAGCCTGACTTAAATTTTTCCTCTGGTATACCTATTTGTAATTTAGTAATGATCCATAATACTTTTGGAAAAAAATACCAACAGTAAATAAATTAACAAGCTACAGTAATTTATCAAATGTAAAAAAAGCATAGACAAAAATGCCAGAGACCCCACCGGGCAATTAAAATTCGTAATAACTCGAAAGCAAAGTCACCGTAAGTTAAACAAAGAGAAAAATAATGAATCGTTGACACGCTCGCTGTTACACCCGCCCATCGCTAAATTAGGCACGCAAAAATTATTTAAAACTCAACAAAAGCACAATGGTGGATCGCCACCTGAATAAATGATAACATCGCGGTGAATTTGATGTCAATATGTGTTAACACTAAGCTATTTAGTTCACGACTCGGCTTCACCACCCACCTCCCTGCACACACTCGTGTTATCTCCCCACACCACCCGAGCTATGCTTGTGTGCACCACACATATGGGGAAAAGCAATTTTTCACAGGCAACACTAACACACACTACTGTGGTTAGATGGATGTGTGTTGGTTGTGAGTCCCTTGCCCCACGAAAACTTTTGTAGTAGAGAATTTGTTCACTAGTCGTGTCTAGACATGCCATGCTTTTAAGTTAGAGGTCTCTCCTTGGAGACTTGTTTCATGAACTTGAAGCGAATGAGTTAACTTTCATATTTTTAAATTTGATTGGATAATGATGAATAAATGGTCTTTCAAGAATTTTCTCTTAATATTTTCACTCTCTAATAAGGAAGGCTTATCTAAACTTTCATACAAAATTGGATGCGTGACTTTTTGGTTTTTGTTATTATTTCTATAGTTTTTTTTTTAATGATCATCCATGATTCCCATGGAGTACAGGGTTAGAATGTTACCCCCCACTTCCTCCCGTGGGTGTCGTTAAGGGAAAAATACAAAGAGGTTTCCATTTTCGTATTTTTCCCTTAGTTGCCACTAAAGCACTGCGCGCTTTCTAAAGCACTGGCAACTTCTACTGCGATCCCCAAGACGCCTGCCAAATGTGGGGATTATGGGTAATCCCCCAAATGGGGGAGACTTTGTGCAATGGTGGACGTGCCGGTTGATGTGATGATGATGATGATGATGTTGATGATTATCATCCAGTAACTCCTGATTGGCTTATAAAGTGCCATCATATATGTATTACGTACTTGTTTGAAAAGTGGTTTAGTAGATTATGGGTCCGATTCAGAATGTCCTAATAAAGTTTCAGGTTGCTAACCAAGCCACAAAATAAATGAATGATAAAAATGACACTTAACATACATCGCGTTTCAAGCTTTAACCGATGGATAGGCTAAATCGATGACTGCGAAACGCAAAGAAAGTGTTTTGTTTAGTAAATATGTTCGTAATATAACCGGAACTTACTCAAACATTCTGAAACAGGCCCTAAAACATTTCTGTTCCGACGAAACCACTATTCATGAGTGTTCTGTACACAGAATATAACATAGAACTTTAGTCAATTTAACGGAGATCTTTTAGTCACTAGACAATGAAAATAGTCGACAAAATTGTTGACGTAAAATGAAACATGAAGATGGCATTAGATGATTTCGTAGGAAGACTGTTCCATGTTGAATTGAGGCTTTGGTTTAACAAAAAAGTTCTTCTTACAACGTCAATGCGCTTACTACATTGGCTACGTATTCTACGTAACTGCATATTTTTTTGCTGAAAGAATGGATGCTGTGGTCGCTAGTTCATTGCAGCTCCACCACACGTTAGGTGAGCACTGACGAAGCACTTGATAGCTCGGGGAGGCATTCTGCCTGGGGTGGGCGCAGGAGGCAGATGCGCCTTTGCGTCATCGCAGCTTAGCACTAGCGACCCAAACAATAGTGTTATTGTGAATAATTTGCATATCCATGGCAAAGGTTAGTTGCTGATCAAGGAATTCTATCAAAGTATTTGGTCGAAAGATTTCAGGAAATAAGTTTATTTTTTGTTACTCAAAAAGGCGGACTCTTGGAGAAGATCGTGGTCAATCACGATCTTCTATTAACGAAAAAAGTCACCTAGCTGAGTTACAGCTCTTTGCATAGAATGTACCGGTCTCAACCAGTCAGTGGAAACGATAGCTGAGGCATCCGTGAAATTGGTGAGCTATGAGATTAGTACTTGGAATAGCACTGGTGTGCAGCTAGAAGCAAGTGGGTGGCAGATCGGTGCCATGAGAGACTAAAGCTAGGACCAGACGAGAGGTAGAGAGCACTTCCTTGATGCATTAGGAAAAGCTTCGATCTTTATTACTCCGAACTGGGTAGCACTTGACCACTATCTCACCTGATGTTAAGAGATGATGCGATCGATGATGGAGCGCGCTTACCCAGAAGATACCTATTCTCTCGCGTCTCGAAAACCCCCATTACTTAACCGGAAACAGCCTCAGGCAGAGTATTCCATTTCCTGGCGGTTCGCATTATGAACGAAGATGCAAATCACTTCGTTCGGGTAAATGGAATATCCGCCATATAGCGGTGGCGCTTCTGAGTATCCCAGGATGTCCGATTATAGAATGGGGATGGAGGAATCAAATCATGCAGTTCCGTGGCAAACTCCCCGAAATGTATACCGGTCACACAGCCGTGACGCAGTTTGGACTACATAAAGGAAAATCAGAAAAGACCAGACACCTCATTAGACAAAACTAAGCTTGTTTATGCGCCCGTCCTTCCAAATCTTTCCTAGTCATGTTCATATTCTCTATTTTATCTTTTTTTTGTTCATCCTCGCAGTTGGCTACGTTTAATATTCCTGTACTATCACTAATTTTGTGTGATTTCGAGCTAACTCTATCAAGAGTAAGCTCGAAATTAAGACAAGCTATTCCGAGACGAATTATAAGATCTTTTGTCTACTATTAATTTGAAAAAGAGGCGTTGTATAATTAGCAAATACTGTTCTTTATCGCGCAACCACCAACTGAGATATCCCTTTGTCCCATCCCTTGAACAAGATAGTCCGCACCATGTACTCTGTGTAAATGTTAAACAGCACCGGCCATAGTATATATCCTTGTTGAATACCGGCGTCGGTCTTGAATTCCTTTATATCATACAGTTGAGTAAATAAAAACACGAGGTGAATTACCCCCATTTCCATTAGAATTCCAGAGGGACACTGACATATCAAATGCTTTGCGAAAATCAACAATGCTCTCTGATTATTTTTATTTTTGATCTGCCGCAGCATAAATATCTGTTCAGGTGTATTTCTCTAATCCTGCTTGTTCGTAAGCAATTCAATGAGTGAGGTATCCCTGCAGTCTCGTGTTAAACATTTGGAGATGGAGATATTATTTAGAGGATTTGGAGTTGTTATTTGGATATAGTGTGAGTGGAATGAGCCAGTAGTAATTATAATTCTTGGTGGAGAGCCTTTATAGGGCCCTCACGTTAAATAGGTATAAAAATTGACTGGAACTAGTCCTCAGGCCAAACAACCAGTGCTGGTCTTCCGTTGGGAACGGCAGGTGTCGTTACGCACGAAAATAGACAGACAAACAGAACAACATATTTAAAACATTTATGTAAGGCACACTATGAAAATCCATACACAATAATGGGCACAAAGTTTTTCATTTTTTTAATTAAAATAATAATGAATTAGTTTTACTTGTGATGCAAAGATATTGGGATATATAAAGTAAGTATTTTTTTATTAAATAGTGCTGGTGTCATTTCTCATAAGTTCTTCGCTTTTTTGATGCGTGTATATATTTTTTTTCAGATTAAGTCTAAATCCGTGTATACTTTGCAGGTTCCTCAAAGGCGGTGGGATGTTATTCCAACACTTCGACGCAGCATAACGGAAACTTCCTTTGAAGGCGGCTGAACTGTGCTGTTCCGTTATTAGCTGCGTTGAGCATTGGCGTGACTGTAGGGACTCGCGACTAGCCTTCCAGGACAACTTATCATATAAATAAGTCGGTTCTTTGAATTTAATAACACCGAACAACATTCAAGCCAAGTGGAGCTTACGGCGATGTTTTAATTTTAAAAGCAAGTGTTTCTTTAAATATTGTGTCTCATGTGGTCTTAACGGAATGTCGAAGCAAAAGTAAGCTCACGCATTCTGGACTTTTTAAATCATGTTTTGTGTCTTGACCAATAGCCGAGGACCAAAAACAGTGTCCATATAATTAAATTTTGACAAAATTAATGATTCTGCTAATTGGACCCGCAACTCTTTCTTTAGAAATGGTCTCAACGGATACATGATTTTCAGTCTATAAAAACAATTTAAACGATGTCCAATATGTTATTTAAATTGCAAATCACAGTCCATCAGTAAGCCTAAGTTTCGGGCTGCGTACACACTGCTCAATGGGTCTATCCATGACCATGATACTTGCAGATGAATTAATACTTGCTATCTGATATTTACTGCCGAATATCTGGATTAAGTAACGGGTGAGATATTGGTCAAATGCTAGGTCTATCAGCAATATAAAAAGCACTTCGGACTGAGAGATCCAGAGATATTCAGATTGAATAATATATTTAATAGAAAATATATGTCTCTTTACATTGATTTATATCGAAAATTAGAGTTACTTATATACCTTAGAAACATCTATATTTTTGGCGTTTATGATAGCGATATAGTAAAAATCAAAGTATGCCTTGAAAGACAGGAAAATAAAACCGTCGTTCACTCAGATTATAACTTTATGGCTTGTGATAATCACGCTCGCTTTTTCATGCTTCAATATACGTTTTTATCTTAGCCACATCTATGCCACCTTTATATCATGTGCCATCATGCCATCTCTCCTTGCGTAGCATTAATTTTACCTTCTACATATCACTACCGAAATTTCAAAACTATAATAACAGAAATGCAACGTGTTATTCATAGACATTTTAAAAATGCAGCTCTTTTTCACCCCCTATACAGAAGTAAAATGGTGAAATCGTATTTCGAGTGCTGCTGGAAAATCATGGTACGGGAATGCATCGAAAATGATTATGAAATGGGTTCGAACGAGATGGCGCTAGTGCAGTCACAAGCCGCTCAGCCGGTTAGACAGAGATCAAATATTGAATACTTAGGACACTGAAAAAGAAACAACTTCTACAATCAAATTCAAAGAAAATTAGGTCTTGTTCCACGGGCTTAAGATGATAAATTGAGTGTATTGTATTGGGACGTAGGCTTTATTGACACGGAAAACTGCGGGGGTGGCAGGGGACTAGGTGGCTCTCAACTGTGGCAGATAATCAATATCCGCTTGGCTTGTGGACACTATAGTAATATATGTTATTTTGTATCCTTTCTCTTTACTCTTAAAGTATCTCCCTATCCTTTATCCTACTCGCACCATTATCTAAAATGGACAGTGGCGTAGATTTGGTAAATGATAACTGTGAGAAAGTATTTATCACGACAATGAAGCGTGATATGTAATTATATAACCTATTTAGGGTGTCGGTGATATGTGTCGGTATTTTCTGGGTGGTGTGTGAGGTGGAATAGGGGGGAGGGTATAGTTTAGCGATATATTTGTTTTTATTGTCGATATCTGGGCTGCGGAAGCACGCGATGGCTACTTCTTCATTACGTTAGTTCGTTGCGAGTCGCTCAATTGACTAATCTAATTGAGGGCGCCCTACATAGTCTGTAGTTGCGTACTCACCTCACTGGTGTACTACGATACGAGTATTTAGGTTGCCGCTTGACTGTGTTTACTAGAGCTTGGTGTAGACCTAAATCGTAGTTTTATTACTTTCCAGTTTTATGTTCGCTTTTTAAATCAAATAGGTATTGTTAGTTTACTTTGAAACAATAATGCGGTGTGGTTTGCACGAGTTTGGATAGAAAGTGTAAGACAGGCAATTATTAGGTTAAGTTTCCGTGCATTGAGGTTTATATGTTGTCCTGGTATTACATAGCCTGGTTTTAAAACCCTGTTGAAATTTTCCCTTTACAGAGAATTATAGGATACGTAAATTTGGTAAATTGAAATAATCAAATAATGTATGCAAACAATTTTAAGTTCACGGCTTAAGATTCTTAGTTATAAGTAAAGCTGTTGCAATTCTTCATCCTACAAATAATTAAACATATAAATACTTATTATTATAAAATTAGGGAAGTGTTTATGGTGACAAGCGTTCAGACACACGCACTCCTAATTAAAATGGAATGTAATATGTAAGTCATCGATTTTATAGTATTAAGTTGTTTTTTTTTGTGGTATAGAGTCGTGCCGAGCTAGGATGGTAGATCCCGTTCTTCTACGGGATATTGCGTTAGCATCACACGGACCCGAATTCGGCACTATGACAGTTAATTCAATTGTAATCAGTGTCTATGTATGACACGCATGGATTAAAATGTGGGGCACATGATATCAATCCATTATCTGATGATAAGAATCAAATAATAAAATATGATTTATCCGTATATATAAATTACGTGTCACGTTGTTTGTCCGCGATGGACTCCTAAGCTACTTAACAATTTTAAATTTTATTAGCAAACCGTGTGTGTTATTTGTTCCAAATTGAAAGATAGGATAGCTTACAAGTTACATCTCAATTTATAGTCGCAATTAACCGCGCGTGCGAAGCCGGGGCGGGCTGCTAGTAGATATAGATTTCTTTAACAATATCCCTCAGTGATTAGAACTAGAACCCATTAAATTTGTAGCACGAATTGCTCGCTTTTGCAAGATAAAGATGCTCACTATATCAGTTGCTGCCCTCCACAACAATACACCAAACAATACTATGCTTTGGGATAATGCGAAAAAATCAAGCTGAGCCGTACCTACGTCCAACAACTGACTTTGCTTTCGAACGGCATATGCATCACAACTAAATCTCCCGGAGAGATATTTATATGAGGACTCAACTGTAGGTTGAATCCATTTGAATTCTCAAGAATACAGTTGCTTTATTAATTGCAAATTTAACTTGATCAAGTTCAATGTAGGGCTCTCATAACAAACATTAAACATTAACTTAAATCAGTTCGCTATCTTTCCTATCTACTTTAAAAATCAGAGAGGTATCGTCTGTAAATAAAACAATGTCGCAGAGATTTTTGAACCTGTGAGGCAAATCGTTGATATACGCTAGAAATAGAAATGATCTTCATATTGTTCCTTGAAGAATATTTATTGAATACCTAGAACATGTAACATCATTTATTCCAACCTTCTGTAGCTGGACTGAAAAATATGATATACTGATGCTTTGAAAAGTCAAATGCTTTGGAAAGATGACAAAATACGTCGATGGCATCGTGTAGACTCCCCCGCAACAAGTATACTTGACATTAATTTTACTCCTGCGTCGGTCATTGATCTGCTTTTAGTGAAGCCCAACTGATTTTCATTTTGTTCATGGTGTGACAAAAGTTGCTAAAGCTTATTTTTTTTAAAACTTTACCCAGAGCAGGTATGATGAATACCGGTCTATAATTGTTTGGATTAAATTTATCCCTTGACTTGAACATTTTATTTATTTGACTGTTTCATGACATCTGGAAAGGTTCCTTATCAATACAAAAATTGGAAGTAGTTACTAAAATGGTGCAGTAATAACAATAATAGACTCTGCTACTCTTACTGCCATACCCTATAAGTCTACGGTATTCTTCATATTTAAAGTTTTGAAGGTCTTAAACATTTCAAAGGTTGTTGTGTATCGAAAATGAATTCCGGTATTGTAGAACATTATCTGAGCTTCTGCTACTTTGGGGCATGAGGCTAATGATTAGTGACAACTGGAGGACCAGATAAAAATAAATGAACAAAATACTTATACCTACTCTACTAAAAAAATTATACAGATGACACCCACTAAGCTAGAGTGCAAATTCATTTTTTGGTTACCTTCTCATGTAAGTATTCGAAATAATACAATTTAGAATATTTATAAAAAAAATTGAGTAAACATTCTTCACAAAATATGTATAGATTGTTACTTATTAAGTTAATGAGCTTATAGTTTATCCATGACATATAGGCGTGGAGACTCAAACGTATTTTTTTTCATATTGGGTACGGAACACTTGAAACCTCGTAAGCGTGTGAGTGCAAAAGCGTTGCTTTGGATTCTCGAGGTCACAGTTTCGATCCCAATTGGCTTATCTGACAAAGACATTTTCATTTACAGTCCGGAGTCTGGAACTGTGCCCGGTAGATGGCAATAGGCTCGCCAGCTTTAACTAGAAACAAACATGTCTGACGAAATGTGGGTGCTTAGACACGTCTGTAGTGTTATTAAGTATATTTTTTATCAATTTCTTTTTCTAAATAGCTTATTCTTGGATCAGAACCAATAATTTAAAACAAAAAGTTGACCACATCAAGTGTTGCTAAGGAGAGAGCGAGGTCTTCTGATATAGGTATATATTTACTTAAAAGAAGGCATCTGCACAATGTTATATGCATACATGTATAATATAAAAAAAAGCTTTTTCGTATTTTCAATTTAATACTGTTGATGGAGAATGCATTAACATTAAATATCTTGTTATCAATATTTCGTATTGTGACGCCACCACATAATAAATGTTGATAAAAGGCTGGATGAAGGATAAATGATCTATAAAAGTGACTTGTTGGAAAATAGACCTCATAGCTCACGATCTTCGGGGTGTTCTGCAAGCAGTGCGAAGTTCCTCGGTCCTTAACAAAAGTAGGCCGTTTCGTCTTTTACATTTCTAGTTAATAAAAAACTAGCCATTAGCTACTCTCTCATCTACTGGTAAGTGGTGGTGTGGGCATAGAACATCTAATGAACGAGGTTTAACACTATAAACTAAAACTAAATGACCGCTATCGGAATACAGCGTTCAGTGGTTGATGACAGATTTTGTCATGGTGGTAGCTAGCAAGGCGAGCATTTACGAAATGTCCTACCACTAATAAAACAACTAAAATATGAATCCCTTCCCTCGTAGCGTCGGAGGTTCGAATCACGCTCGTCGATAATATTAATAATACTTTACCTTTTATTGTTATTTTAACTTATTCGCTTAGTACAATGACCATCATCACATCAACCGGTACGTCCACCATTGAACAAGGTCTACCCGTTGGGGAGATTTGTCACTATCCCCACGTTTGGCAGGCGTCTTGGTCATCGCAGTAGATATTGACAGTTATTCATGAGGTGCTGCTTCCCACCTTCTGGTATTTTTCCCTTAGTTGCATTTAACGACACCCATGGGAAGAAAAGGGAGTTTAAGACAACCCAGGACCTTACTAGGTAGCGCCTAGTAATTATGATTTATAAATGATATTATGTATTTGCAGGATGGCATGGCCCGTGTGTTGCCGGGTTAGAAATGCACCCTTCCTCCCATATCCTCCTGTGGGAGTTGTAAGAGGTGACGAAAGGAAATACCAGAATATATCATCTTACACTACCATCCCCATGACGCCTGCCAAGCGTGGGGATTATGTCCAACAGGGGAAGTGTGTGTTCAGTGGCAGATGTCTTCCAAATGTTTATGTGATGATGTGGTTGTAGCATGAACAGTTTTAGGGTTTCGTACGAGAAAAAGGGATCCTATTATTAAGCCAACGCTTTGTCCGTCCGTCCGTGGATTTATTTCGAGTATACATGGTTAATATTTTTACAGCATCAGTATTATTACGGTGATATCCTATTAATGAATGAAAAAAATACTGAGTTAAGGGTTTGAAAAACCCAACATAATATTTCAACGTGTTTTTCTCGTTCTGCCGTACTATGATCGCACCACAGTAATGTCACGGTAATGTTATCTATACAGTATCTTAACTCGGCTCTGTCCTCGAAATAACTACCTACCACCGCGCGGCACGTAAACATGCGATAGGGCTGCCCACCTCCAGCATTTTAATTACATTTGCCTACTTTGTGTTTCCATTTAGTTTTGTGATTGTAAATATACTCATTTTGTATAAACAAATAAAAGACTGTGAATTAAATAGGTAGTGTTCAATAAAAATGCGTCTTGTTTTTTGATTGGTAGATTAATTTAAAAATTCAGTCCAGTCCAGTAGTTTTGGCGTGAAAGCGCAACAGACAGACCGACAGACAGAGTAACTTTCGCATTTATAATATAAGTACTGATTATATATTATTATATTAGTACTGATAAAATACCACGTCTTTATTTTGAATTATACAAAGTAACAAAACAAAGCACACATGCCCCGAGGTTTTAACACAAGCGTAGGTACCTACCGTATCGTGATTCATGAACCGCCTATAACTACCTATTTCACTCGTGTCATTCCTTTAC